>JASUUL010000011.1:0-606917 GCA_030449875.1 Aegle marmelos
TGGGCCTAGGCCTAGGCCTAGGCCTAGGCCTGGGCCTGGGCCTGGGCCTAGGCCTAGGCCTGGGCCTAGGCCTGGGCCTAGGCCTAGGCCTGGGCCTGGGCCTGGGCCTGGGCCTAGGCCTGGCCTGGGCCTGGGCCTAGGCCTAGGCCTGGGCCTGGGCCTGGGCCTGGGCCTGGGCCTGGGCCTGGGCCTGGGCCTGGGCCTAGGCCTGGGCCTGGGCCTAGGCCTGGGCCTGGGCCTAGGCCTGGGCCTGGGCCTGGGCCTGGGCCTGGGCCTGGGCCTGGGCCTGGGCCTGGGCCTGGGCCTGGGCCTGGGCCTGGGCCTGGGCCTGGGCCTGGGCCCTGGGCCTGGGCCTGGGCCTGCCTGGCCTGGGCCTGGGCCTGGGCCTGGGCCTGGGCCCTAGGCCTGGGCCTGGGGGCCTGGGCCTGGGCCTGGGCCTGGGCCTGGGCCTGGGCCTGGGCCTGGGCCTGGGCCTGGGCCTGGGCCCTGGGCCTGGGCCTGGGCCTGGGCCTGGGCCTGGGCCTGGGCCCTGGGCCTGGGCCTGGGCCTGGGCCTGGGCCTGGGCCTGGGCCTGGGCCTGGGCCTGGGCCTGGGCCTGGGCCTGGGCCTGGGCCCTGGGCCTGGGCCTGGGCCTGGGCCTGGCCTGGCCTGGGCCTGGGCCTGGGCCTGGGCCTGGGCCTGGGCCTGGGCCTGGGCCCTGGGCCTGGGCCTGGGCCTGGGCCTGGGCCTGGGCCTGGGCCTGGGCCCTGGGCCTGGGCCTGGGCCTAGGCCTGGGCCTGGGCCTGGGCCTGGGCCTGGGCCTGGGCCCTGGGCCTGGGCCTAGGCCTAGGCCTGGGCCTGGGCCTGGGCCTGGGCCTGGGCCTGGGCCTAGGCCTGGGCCTGGCCCTGGGCCTGGGCCTGGGCCTGGGCCTGGCCTGGGCCTGGGCCTGGGCCTGGGCCTGGGCCTGGGCCTGGGCCTGGGCCTGGGCCTGGGCCTGGGCCTGGGCCTGGGCCTGGGCCTGGGCCTGGGCCTGGGCCTGGGCCTGGGCCTGGGCCTGGGCCTGGGCCTGGGCCTGGGCCTGGGCCTGGGCCTGGGCCTAGGCCTGGCCCTGGGCCTGGGCCTGGGCCTGGGCCTGGGCCTGGGCCTGGGCCTGGGCCTGGGCCTGGGCCTGGGCCTGGGCCTGGGCCTGGGCCTGGGCCTGGGCCTGGGCCTGGGCCTGGGCCTGGGCCTGGGCCTGGGCCTGGGCCTGGGCCTGGGCCTGGGCCTGGGCCTGGGCCTGGGCCTGGGCCTGGGCCTGGGCCTGGCCTGGGCCTGGGCCTGGGCCTGGGCCTGGGCCTGGGCCTGGGCCTGGGCCTGGGCCTGGGCCTGGGCCTGGGCCTGGGCCTGGGCCTGGGCCTGGGCCTGGGCCTGGGCCTGGGCCTGGGCCTGGGCCTGGGCCTGGGCCTGGGCCTGGGCCTGGGCCTGGGCCTGGGCCTGGGCCCTGGGCCTGGGCCTGGGCCTGGGCCTGGGCCTGGGCCTGGGCCTGGGCCTGGGCCTGGGCCTGGGCCTGGGCCTGGGCCTGGGCCTGGGCCTGGGCCTGGGCCTGGGCCTGGGCCTGGGCCTGGGCCTGGGCCTGGGCCTGGGCCTGGGCCTGGGCCTGGGCCTGGGCCTGGGCCTGGGCCTGGGCCTGGGCCTGGGCCTGGGCCTGGGCCTGGGCCTGGGCCCTGGGCCTGGGCCTGGGCCTGGGCCTGGGCCTGGGCCTGGGCCTGGGCCTAGGCCTGGGCCTGGGCCTGGGCCTGGGCCTGGGCCTGGGCCTGGGCCTGGGCCTGGGCCTAGGCCTGGGCCTGGGCCTGGGCCTGGGCCTGGGCCTGGGCCTGGGCCTGGGCCTGGGCCTGGGCCTGGGCCCTGGGCCTGGGCCTGGGCCTGGGCCTGGGCCTGGGCCTGGGCCTGGGCCTGGGGGCCTAGGCCTGGGCCTGGGCCTAGGCCTGGGCCTGGGCCTGGGCCTGGGCCTGGGCCTGGGCCTGGGCCTGGGCCTGGGCCTGGGCCTGGGCCTGGGCCTGGGCCTGGGCCTGGGCCTGGGCCTGGGCCTGGGCCTGGGCCTGGGCCTGGGCCTGGGCCTGGGCCTGGGCCTGGGCCTGGGCCTGGGCCTGGGCCTGGGCCTGGGCCTGGGCCTGGGCCTGGGCCTGGGCCTGGGCCTGGGCCTGGGCCTGGGCCTGGGCCTGGGCCTGGGCCTGGGCCTGGGCCTGGGCCTGGGCCTGGGCCTGGGCCTGGGCCTGGGCCTGGGCCTGGGCCTGGGCCTGGGCCCTGGGCCTGGGCCTGGGCCTGCCTGGGCCTGGGCCTGGGCCTGGGCCTGGGCCTGGGCCTGGGCCTGGGCCTGGCCCTGGGCCTGGGCCTGGGCCTGGGCCTGGGCCTGGGCCTGGGCCTGGGCCTGGGCCTGGGCCTGGGCCTGGGCCTGGGCCTGGGCCTGGGCCTGGGCCTGGGCCTGGGCCTGGGCCTGGGCCTGGGCCTGGGCCTGGGCCTGGGCCTGGGCCTGGGCCTGGGCCTGGGCCTGGGCCTGGGCCTGGGCCTGGGCCTGGGCCTGGGCCTGGGCCTGGGCCTGGGCCTGGGCCTGGGCCTGGGCCTGGGCCTGGGCCTGGGCCCTAGGCCTGGGCCTGGGCCTGGGCCTGGGCCTGGGCCTGGGCCTGGGCCTGGGCCTGGGCCTGGGCCTGGGCCTGGGCCTGGGCCTGGGCCTGGGCCTGGGCCTGGGCCTGGGCCTGGGCCTGGGCCTGGGCCTGGGCCTGGGCCTGGGCCTGGGCCTGGGCCTGGGCCTGGGCCTGGGCCTGGGCCTGGGCCTGGGCCTGGGCCTGGGCCTGGGCCTGGGCCTGGGCCTGGGCCTGGGCCTGGGCCCTGGGCCTGGGCCTGGGCCTGGGCCTGGGCCTGGGCCTGGGCCTGGGCCTGGGCCTGGGCCTGGGCCTGGGCCTAGGCCTGGGCCTGGGCCTGGGCCTGGGCCTGGGCCTGGGCCTGGGCCTGGGCCTGGGCCTGGGCCTGGGCCTGGGCCTGGGCCTGGGCCTGGGCCTGGGCCTGGGCCTGGGCCTGGGCCTGGGCCTGGGCCTGGGCCTGGGCCTGGGCCTGGGCCTGGGCCTGGGCCTGGGCCTGGGCCTGGGCCTGGGCCTGGGCCTGGGCCTGGGCCTGGGCCTGGGCCTGGGCCTGGGCCTGGGCCTGGGCCTGGGCCTGGGCCTGGGCCTGGGCCTGGGCCTGGGCCTGGGCCTGGGCCTGGGCCTGGGCCTGGGCCTGGGCCTGGGCCTGGGCCCTGGGCCTGGGCCTGGGCCTGGGCCTGGGCCTGGGCCTGGGCCTGGGCCTGGGCCTGGGCCTGGGCCTGGGCCTGGGCCTGGGCCTGGGCCTGGGCCTGGGCCTGGGCCTGGGCCTGGGCCCCTGGGCCTGGGCCTGGGCCTGGGCCTGGGCCTGGGCCTGGGCCTGGGCCTGGGCCTGGGCCTGGGCCTGGGCCCTGGGCCTGGGCCTGGGCCTGGGCCTGGGCCTGGGCCTGGGCCTGGGCCTGGGCCTGGGCCTGGGCCTGGGCCTGGGCCTGGGCCTGGGCCTGGGCCTGGGCCTGGGCCTGGGCCTGGGCCTGGGCCTGGGCCTGGGCCTGGGCCTGGGCCTGGGCCTGGGCCTGGGCCTGGGCCTGGGCCTGGGCCTGGGCCTGGGCCTGGGCCTGGGCCTGGGCCTGGGCCTGGGCCTGGGCCTGGGCCTGGGCCTGGGCCTGGGCCTGGGCCTGGGCCTGGGCCTAGGCCTAGGCCTGGGCCTGGGCCTGGGCCTGGGCCTGGGCCTGGGCCTGGGCCTGGGCCTGGGCCTGGGCCTGGGCCTGGGCCTGGGCCTGGGCCTGGGCCTGGGCCTGGGCCTGGGCCTGGGCCTGGGCCTAGGCCTGGGCCTGGGCCTGGGCCTGGGCCTGGGCCTGGGCCTGGGCCTGGGCCTGGGCCTGGGCCTGGGCCTGGGCCTGGGCCTGGGCCTGGGCCTGGGCCTGGGCCTGGGCCTGGGCCTGGGCCTGGGCCTGGGCCTGGGCCTGGGCCTGGGCCTGGGCCTGGGCCTGGGCCTGGGCCTGGGCCTGGGCCTGGGCCTGGGCCTGGGCCTGGGCCTGGGCCTGGGCCTGGGCCTGGGCCTGGGCCTGGGCCTGGGCCTGGGCCTGGGCCTGGGCCTGGGCCTGGGCCTGGGCCTGGGCCTGGGCCTGGGCCTGGGCCTGGGCCTGGGCCTGGGCCTGGGCCTGGGCCTGGGCCTGGGCCTGGGCCTGGGCCTGGGCCTGGGCCTGGGCCTGGGCCTGGGCCTGGGCCTGGGCCTGGGCCTGGGCCTGGGCCTGGGCCTGGGCCTGGGCCTGGGCCTGGGCCTGGGCCTGGGCCTAGGCCTAGGCCTGGGCCTGGGCCCTGGGCCTGGGCCTGGGCCTGGGCCTGGGCCTGGGCCTGGGCCTGGGCCTGGGCCTGGGCCTGGGCCTGGGCCTGGGCCTGGGCCCTGGGCCCTGGGCCTGGGCCTGGGCCTGGGCCTGGGCCTGGGCCTGGGCCTGGGCCTGGGCCTGGGCCTGGGCCTGGGCCTGGGCCTGGGCCTGGGCCTAGGCCTGGGCCTGGGCCTGGGCCTGGGCCTGGGCCTGGGCCTGGGCCTGGGCCTGGGCCTGGGCCTGGGCCTGGGCCTGGGCCTGGGCCTGGGCCTGGGCCTGGGCCTGGGCCTGGCCTGGGCCTGGGCCTGGGCCTGGGCCTGGGCCTGGGCCTGGGCCTGGCCTGGGCCTGGGCCTGGGCCTGGGCCTGGGCCTGGGCCTGGGCCTGGGCCTGGGCCTGGGCCTGGGCCTGGGCCTGGGCCTGGGCCTGGGCCTGGGCCTGGGCCTGGGCCTGGGCCTGGGCCTGGGCCTGGGCCTGGGCCTGGGCCTGGGCCTGGGCCTGGGCCTGGGCCTGGGCCTGGGCCTGGGCCTGGGCCTGGGCCTGGGCCTGGGCCTGGGCCTGGGCCTGGGCCTAGGCCTGGGCCTGGCCTGGGCCTGGGCCTGGCCTGGGCCTGGGCCTGGGCCTAGGCCTAGGCCTGGGCCTGGGCCTGGGCCTGGGCCTGGGCCTGGGCCTGGGCCTGGGCCTGGGCCTGGGCCTGGGCCTGGGCCTGGGCCTGGGCCTGGGCCTGGGCCTGGGCCTGGGCCTGGGCCTGGGCCTGGGCCTGGGCCTGGGCCTGGGCCTGGGCCTGGGCCTGGGCCTGGGCCTGGGCCTGGGCCTGGGCCTGGGCCTGGGCCTGGGCCTGGGCCTGGGCCTGGGCCTGGGCCTGGGCCTGGGCCTGGGCCTGGGCCTGGGCCTGGGCCTGGGCCTGGGCCTGGGCCTGGGCCTGGGCCTGGGCCTGGGCCTGGGCCTGGGCCTGGGCCTGGGCCTGGGCCTGGGCCTGGGCCTGGGCCTGGGCCTGGGCCTGGGCCTGGGCCTGGGCCTGGGCCCTGGGCCTGGGCCTGGGCCTGGGCCTGGGCCTGGGCCTGGGCCTAGGCCTGGGCCTAGGCCTGGGCCTGGGCCTGGGCCTGGGCCTGGGCCTGCCTGGGCCTGGGCCTGGGCCTGGGCCTGGGCCTGGGCCTGGGCCTGGGCCTGGGCCTGGGCCTGGGCCTGGGCCTGGGCCTGGGCCTGGGCCTGGGCCTGGGCCTGGGCCTGGGCCTGGGCCCTGGGCCTGGGCCTGGGCCTGGGCCTGGGCCTGGGCCTGGGCCTGGGCCTGGGCCTGGGCCTGGGCCTGGGCCTGGGCCTGGGCCTGGGCCTGGGCCTGGGCCTGGGCCTGGGCCTGGGCCTGGGCCTGGGCCTGGGCCTGGGCCTGGGCCTGGGCCTGGGCCTGGGCCTGGGCCTGGGCCTGGGCCTGGGCCTGGGCCTGGGCCTGGGCCTGGGCCTGGGCCTGGGCCTGGGCCTGGGCCTGGGCCTGGGCCTGGGCCTGGGCCTGGGCCTGGCCTGGGCCTGGGCCTGGGCCTGGGCCTGGGCCTGGGCCTGGGCCTGGGCCTGGGCCTGGGCCTGGGCCTGGGCCTGGGCCTGGGCCTGGGCCTGGGCCTGGGCCTGGGCCTGGGCCTGGGCCTGGGCCTGGGCCTGGGCCTGGGCCTGGGCCTGGGCCTGGGCCTGGGCCTGGGCCTGGGCCTGGGCCTGGGCCTGGGCCTGGGCCTGGGCCTGGGCCTGGGCCTGGGCCTGGGCCTGGGCCTGGGCCTGGGCCTGGGCCTGGGCCTGGGCCTGGGCCTGGGCCTGGGCCTGGGCCTGGGCCTGGGCCTGGGCCTGGGCCTGGGCCTGGGCCTGGGCCTGGGCCTGGGCCTGGGCCTGGGCCTGGGCCTGGGCCTGGGCCTGGGCCTGGGCCTGGGCCTGGGCCTGGGCCTGGGCCTAGGCCTGGGCCTGGGCCTGGGCCTGGGCCTGGGCCTGGGCCTGGGCCTGGGCCTGGGCCTGGGCCTGGGCCTGGGCCTGGGCCTAGGCCTGGGCCTGGGCCTGGGCCTGGGCCTGGGCCTGGGCCTGGGCCTGGGCCTGGGCCTGGGCCTGGGCCTGGGCCTGGGCCTGGGCCTGGGCCTGGGCCTGGGCCTGGGCCTGGGCCTGGGCCTGGGCCTGGGCCTGGGCCTGGGCCTGGGCCTGGCCTGGGCCTGGGCCTGGGCCTGGGCCTGGGCCTGGGCCTGGGCCTGGGCCTGGGCCTGGGCCTGGGCCTGGGCCTGGGCCTGGGCCTGGGCCTGGGCCTGGGCCTAGGCCTGGGCCTGGGCCTGGGCCTGGGCCTGGGCCTAGGCCTGGGCCTGGGCCTGGGCCTAGGCCTGGGCCTGGGCCTGGGCCTGGGCCTGGGCCTGGGCCTGGGCCTGGGCCTGGGCCTGGGCCTGGGCCTGGGCCTGGGCCTGGGCCTGGGCCTGGGCCTGGGCCTGGGCCTGGGCCTGGGCCTGGGCCTGGGCCTGGGCCTGGGCCTGGGCCTGGGCCTGGGCCTGGGCCTGGGCCTGGGCCTGGGCCTGGGCCTGGGCCTGGGCCTGGGCCTGGGCCTGGGCCTGGGCCTGGGCCTGGGCCTGGGCCTGGGCCTGGGCCTGGGCCTGGGCCTGGGCCTGGGCCTGGGCCTGGGCCTGGGCCTGGGCCTGGGCCTGGGCCTGGGCCTGGGCCTGGGCCTGGGCCTGGGCCTGGGCCTGGGCCTGGGCCTGGGCCTGGGCCTAGGCCTGGGCCTGGGCCTGGGCCTGGGCCTGGGCCTGGGCCTGGGCCTGGGCCTGGGCCTGGGCCTGGGCCTGGGCCTGGGCCTGGGCCTGGGCCTGGGCCTGGGCCTGGGCCTGGGCCTGGGCCTGGGCCTGGGCCTGGGCCTGGGCCTGGGCCTGGGCCTGGGCCTGGGCCTGGGCCTGGGCCTGGGCCTGGGCCTGGGCCTGGGCCTGGGCCTGGGCCTGGGCCTGGGCCTGGGCCTGGGCCTGGGCCTGGGCCTGGGCCTGGGCCTGGGCCTGGGCCTGGGCCTGGGCCTGGGCCTGGGCCTGGGCCTGGGCCTGGGCCTGGGCCTGGGCCTGGGCCTGGGCCTGGGCCTGGGCCTGGGCCTGGGCCTGGGCCTGGGCCTGGGCCTGGGCCTGGGCCTGGGCCTGGGCCTGGGCCTGGGCCTGGGCCTGGGCCTGGGCCTGGGCCTGGGCCTGGGCCTGGGCCTGGGCCTAGGCCTGGGCCTGGGCCTGGGCCTGGGCCTGGGCCTGGGCCTGGGCCTGGGCCTGGGCCTGGGCCTGGGCCTGGGCCTGGGCCTGGGCCTGGGCCTGGGCCTGGGCCTGGGCCTGGGCCTGGGCCTGGGCCTGGGCCTGGGCCTGGGCCTGGGCCTGGGCCTGGGCCTGGGCCTGGGCCTGGGCCTGGGCCTGGGCCTGGGCCTGGGCCTGGGCCTGGGCCTGGGCCTGGGCCTGGGCCTGGGCCTGGGCCTGGGCCTGGGCCTGGGCCTGGGCCTGGGCCTGGGCCCTGGGCCTGGGCCTGGGCCTGGGCCTGGGCCTGGGCCTGGGCCTGGGCCTGGGCCTGGGCCTGGGCCTGGGCCTGGGCCTGGGCCTGGGCCTGGGCCTGGGCCTGGGCCTGGGCCTGGGCCCTGGGCCTGGGCCTGGGCCTGGGCCTGGGCCTGGGCCTGGGCCTGGGCCTGGGCCTGGGCCTGGGCCTGGGCCTGGGCCTGGGCCTGGGCCTGGGCCTGGGCCTGGGCCTGGGCCTGGGCCTGGGCCTGGGCCTGGGCCTGGGCCTGGGCCTGGGCCTGGGCCTGGGCCTGGGCCTGGGCCTGGGCCTGGGCCTGGGCCTGGGCCTGGGCCTGGGCCTGGGCCTGGGCCTGGGCCTGGGCCTGGGCCTGGGCCTGGGCCTGGGCCTGGGCCTGGGCCTGGGCCTGGGCCTGGGCCTGGGCCTGGGGCCTGGGCCTGGGCCTGGGCCTAGGCCTGGGCCTGGGCCTGGGCCTGGGCCTGGGCCTGGGGCCTGGGCCTGGGCCTGGGCCTGGGCCTGGGCCTGGGCCTGGGCCTGGGCCTGGGCCTGGGCCTGGGCCTGGGCCTGGGCCTGGGCCTGGGCCTGGGCCTGGGCCTGGGCCTGGGCCTGGGCCGGGCCTGGGCCTGGGCCTGGGCCTGGGCCTGGGCCTGGGCCTGGGCCTGGGCCTGGGCCTGGGCCTGGGCCTGGGCCTGGGCCTGGGCCTGGGCCTGGGCCTGGGCCTGGGCCTGGGCCTGGGCCTGGGCCTGGGCCTGGGCCTGGGCCTGGGCCTGGGCCTGGGCCTGGGCCTGGGCCTGGGCCTGGGCCTGGGCCTGGGCCTGGGCCTGGGCCTGGGCCTGGCCTGGGCCTGGGCCTGGGCCTGGGCCTGGGCCTGGGCCTGGGCCTGGGCCTGGCCTAGGCCTGGGCCTGGGCCTGGGCCTGGGCCTGGGCCTGGGCCTGGGCCTGGGCCTGGGCCTGGGCCTGGGCCTGGGCCTGGGCCTGGGCCTGGGCCTGGGCCTGGGCCTGGGCCTGGGCCTGGGCCTGGGCCTGGGCCTGGGCCTGGGCCTGGGCCTGGGCCTGGGCCTGGGCCTGGGCCTGGGCCTGGGCCTGGGCCTGGGCCTGGGCCTGGGCCTGGGCCTGGGCCTGGGCCTGGGCCTGGGCCTGGGCCTGGGCCTGGGCCTGGGCCTGGGCCTGGGCCTGGGCCTGGGCCTGGGCCTGGGCCTGGGCCTGGGCCTGGGCCTGGGCCTGGGCCTGGGCCTGGGCCTGGGCCTGGGCCTGGGCCTGGGCCTGGGCCTGGGCCTGGGCCTGGGCCTGGGCCTGGGCCTGGGCCTGGGCCTGGGCCTGGGCCTGGGCCTGGGCCCTGGGCCTGGGCCTGGGCCTGGGCCTGGGCCTGGGCCTGGGCCTGGGCCTGGGCCTGGGCCTGGGCCTGGGCCTGGGCCTGGGCCTGGGCCTGGGCCTGGGCCTGGGCCTGGGCCTGGGCCTGGGCCTGGGGGCCTGGGCCTGGGCCTGGGCCTGGGCCTGGGCCTGGGCCTGGGCCTGGGCCTGGGCCTGGGCCTGGGCCTGGGCCTGGGCCTGGGCCTGGGCCTGGGCCTGGGCCTGGGCCTGGGCCTGGGCCTGGGCCTGGGCCTGGGCCTGGGCCTGGGCCCTGGGCCTGGGCCTGGGCCCTGGGCCTGGGCCTGGGCCTGGGCCTGGGCCTGGGCCTGGGCCTGGGCCTGGGCCTGGGCCTGGGCCTGGGCCTGGGCCTGGGCCTGGGCCTGGGCCCTGGGCCTGGGCCTGGGCCTGGGCCTGGGCCTGGGCCTGGGCCTGGGCCTGGGCCTGGGCCTGGGCCTGGGCCTGGGCCTGGGCCTGGGCCTGGGCCTGGGCCTGGGCCTGGGCCTGGGCCTGGGCCTGGGCCTGGGCCTGGGCCTGGGCCTGGGCCTGGGCCTGGGCCTGGGCCTGGGCCTGGGCCTGGGCCTGGGCCTGGGCCTGGGCCTGGGCCTGGGCCTGGGCCTGGGCCTGGGCCTGGGCCTGGGCCTGGGCCTGGGCCTGGGCCTGGGCCTGGGCCTGGGCCTGGGCCTGGGCCTGGGCCTGGGCCTGGGCCTGGGCCTGGGCCTGGGCCTGGGCCTGGGCCTGGGCCTGGGCCTGGGCCTGGGCCTAGGCCTGGGCCTGGGCCTGGGCCTGGGCCTGGGCCTGGGCCTGGGCCTGGGCCTGGGCCTGGGGGCCTGGGCCTGGGCCTGGGCCTAGGCCTGGGCCTGGGCCTGGGCCTGGGCCTGGGCCTGGGCCTGGGCCTGGGCCTGGGCCTGGGCCTGGGCCTGGGCCTGGGCCTGGGCCTGGGCCTGGGCCTGGGCCTGGGCCTGGGCCTGGGCCTGGGCCTGGGCCTGGGCCTGGGCCTGGGCCTGGGCCTGGGCCTGGGCCTGGGCCTGGGCCTGGGCCTGGGCCTGGGCCTGGGCCTGGGCCTGGGCCTGGGCCTGGGCCTGGGCCTGGGCCTAGGCCTGGGCCTGGGCCTGGGCCTGGGCCTGGGCCTGGGCCTGGGCCTGGGCCTGGGCCTGGGCCTGGGCCTGGGCCTGGGCCTGGGCCTGGGCCTGGGCCTGGGCCTGGGCCTGGGCCTGGGCCTGGGCCTGGGCCTGGGCCCTGGGCCTGGGCCTGGGCCTGGGCCTGGGCCTGGGCCTGGGCCTGGGCCTGGGCCTGGGCCCTGGGCCTGGGCCTGGGCCTGGGCCTGGGCCTGGGCCTGGGCCTGGGCCTGGGGCCTGGGCCTGGGCCTGGGCCTGGGCCTGGGCCTGGGCCTGGGCCTGGGCCTGGGCCTGGGCCTGGGCCTGGGCCTGGGCCTGGGCCTGGGCCTGGGCCTGGGCCTGGGCCTGGGCCTGGGCCTGGGCCTGGGCCTGGGCCTGGGCCTGGGCCTGGGCCTGGGCCTGGGCCTGGGCCTGGGCCTGGGCCTGGGCCTGGGCCTGGGCCTGGGCCTGGGCCTGGGCCTGGGCCTGGGCCTGGGCCTGGGCCTGGGCCTGGGCCTGGGCCTGGGCCTGGGCCTGGGCCCTGGGCCTGGGCCTGGGCCTGGGCCTGGGCCTGGGCCTGGGCCTGGGCCTGGGCCTGGGCCTGGGCCTGGGCCTGGGCCTGGGCCTGGGCCTGGGCCTGGGCCTGGGCCTGGGCCCTGGGCCTGGGCCTGGGCCTGGGCCCTGGGCCTGGGCCTGGGCCTGGGCCTGGGCCTGGGCCTGGGCCTGGGCCTGGGCCTGGGCCTGGGCCTGGGCCTGGGCCTGGGCCTGGGCCTGGGCCTGGGCCTGGGCCTGGGCCTGGGCCTGGGCCTGGGCCTGGGCCTGGGCCTGGGCCTGGGCCTGGGCCTGGGGGCCTGGGCCTGGGCCTGGGCCTGGGCCTGGGCCTGGGCCTGGGCCTGGGCCTGGGCCTGGGCCTGGGCCTGGGCCTGGGCCTGGGCCTGGGCCTGGGCCTGGGCCTGGGCCTGGGCCTGGGCCTGGGCCTGGGCCTGGGCCTGGGCCTGGGCCTGGGCCTGGGCCTGGGCCTGGGCCTGGGCCTGGGCCTGGGCCTGGGCCTGGGCCTGGGCCTGGGCCTGGGCCTGGGCCTGGGCCTGGGCCTGGGCCTGGGCCTGGGCCTGGGCCTGGGCCTGGGCCTGGGCCTGGGCCTGGGCCTGGGCCTGGGCCTGGGCCTGGGCCTGGGCCTGGGCCTGGGCCTGGGCCTGGGCCTGGGCCTGGGCCTGGGCCTAGGCCTGGGCCTGGGCCTGGGCCTGGGCCTGGGCCTGGGCCTGGGCCTGGGCCTGGGCCTGGGCCTGGGCCTGGGCCTGGGCCTGGGCCTGGGCCTGGGCCTGGGCCTGGGCCTGGGCCTGGGCCTGGGCCTGGGCCTGGGCCTGGGCCTGGGCCTGGGCCTGGGCCTGGGCCTGGGCCTGGGCCTGGGCCTGGGCCTGGGCCTAGGCCTAGGCCTGGGCCTGGGCCTGGGCCTGGGCCTGGGCCTGGGCCTGGGCCTGGGCCTGGGCCTGGGCCTGGGCCTGGGCCTGGGCCTGGGCCCTGGGCCTGGGCCTGGGCCTGGGCCTGGGCCTGGGCCTGGGCCTGGGCCTGGGCCTGGGCCTGGGCCTGGGCCTGGGCCTGGGCCTGGGCCTGGGCCTGGGCCTGGGCCTGGGCCTGGGCCTGGGCCTGGGCCTGGGCCTGGGCCTGGGCCTGGGCCTGGGCCTGGGCCTGGGCCTGGGCCTGGGCCTGGGCCTGGGCCTGGGCCTGGGCCTGGGCCTGGGCCTGGGCCTGGGCCTGGGCCTGGGCCTGGGCCTGGGCCTGGGCCTGGGCCTGGGCCTGGGCCTGGGCCTGGGCCTGGGCCTGGGCCTGGGCCTGGGCCTGGGCCTGGGCCTAGGCCTAGGCCTGGGCCTGGGCCTGGGCCTGGGCCTGGGCCTGGGCCTGGGCCTGGGCCTGGGCCTGGGCCTGGGCCTGGGCCTGGGCCTGGGCCTGGGCCTGGGCCTGGGCCTGGGCCTGGGCCTGGGCCTGGGCCTGGGCCTGGGCCTGGGCCTGGGCCTGGGCCTGGGCCTGGGCCTGGGCCTGGGCCTGGGCCTAGGCCTGGGCCTGGGCCTGGGCCTGGGCCTGGGCCTGGGCCTGGGCCTGGGCCTGGGCCTGGGCCTGGGCCTGGGCCTGGGCCTGGGCCTGGGCCTGGGCCTGGGCCTGGGCCTGGGCCTGGGCCTGGGCCTGGGCCCTAGGCCTGGGCCTGGGCCTGGGCCTGGGCCTGGGCCTGGGCCTGGGCCTGGGCCTGGGCCCTGGGCCTGGGCCTGGGCCTGGGCCTGGGCCTGGGCCTGGGCCTGGGCCTGGGCCTGGGCCTGGGGCCTGGGCCTGGGCCTGGGCCTGGGCCTGGGCCTGGGCCTGGGCCTGGGCCTGGGCCTGGGCCTGGGCCTGGGCCTAGGGGCCTGGGCCTGGGCCTGGGCCTGGGCCTGGGCCTGGGCCTGGGCCTGGGCCTGGGCCTGGGCCTGGGCCTGGGCCTGGGCCTGGGCCTGGGCCTGGGCCTGGGCCTGGGCCTGGGCCTGGGCCTGGGCCTGGGCCTGGGCCTGGGCCTGGGCCTGGGCCTGGGCCTGGGCCTGGGCCTGGGCCTGGGCCTGGGCCTGGGCCTGGGCCTGGGCCTGGGCCTGGGCCTGGGCCTAGGCCTGGGCCTGGGCCTGGGCCTGGGCCTGGGCCTGGGCCTGGGCCTGGGCCTGGGCCTGGGCCTGGGCCTGGGCCTGGGCCTGGGCCTGGGCCTGGGCCTGGGCCTGGGCCTGGGCCTGGGCCTGGGCCTGGGCCTGGGCCTGGGCCTGGGCCTGGGCCTGGGCCTGGGCCTGGGCCTGGGCCTGGGCCTAGGCCTAGGCCCTGGGCCTGGGCCTGGGCCTGGGCCTGGGCCTGGGCCTGGGCCTGGGCCTGGGCCTGGGCCTGGGCCTGGGCCTGGGCCTGGGCCTGGGCCTGGGCCTGGGCCTGGGCCTGGGCCTGGGCCTGGGCCTGGGCCTGGGCCTGGGCCTGGGCCTGGGCCTGGGCCTGGGGGCCTGGGCCTGGGCCTGGGCCTGGGCCTGGGCCTGGGCCTGGGCCTGGGCCTGGGCCTGGGCCTGGGCCTGGGCCTGGGCCTGGGCCTGGGCCTGGGCCTGGGCCTGGGCCTGGGCCTGGGCCTGGGCCTGGGCCTGGGCCTGGGCCTGGGCCTGGGCCTGGCCTGGCCTGGGCCTGGGCCTGGGCCTGGGCCTGGGCCTGGGCCTGGGCCTGGGCCTGGGCCTGGGCCTGGGCCTAGGCCTGGGCCTGGGCCTGGGCCTGGGCCTGGGCCTGGGCCCTGGGCCTGGGCCTGGGCCTGGGCCTGGGCCTGGGCCTGGGCCTGGGCCTGGGCCTGGGCCTGGGCCTGGGCCTGGGCCTGGGCCTGGGCCTGGGCCTGGGCCTGGGCCTGGGCCTGGGCCTGGGCCTGGGCCTGGGCCTGGGCCTAGGCCTGGGCCTGGGCCTGGGCCTGGGCCTGGGCCTGGGCCTGGGCCTGGGCCTGGGCCTGGGCCTGGGCCTGGGCCTGGGCCTGGGCCTGGGCCTGGGCCTGGGCCTGGGCCTGGGCCTGGGCCTGGGCCTGGGCCTGGGCCTGGGCCTGGGCCTGGGCCTGGGCCTGGGCCTGGGCCTGGGCCTGGGCCTGGGCCTGGGCCTGGGCCTGGGCCTGGGCCTGGGCCTGGGCCTGGGCCTGGGCCTGGGCCTGGGCCTGGGCCTAGGCCTGGGCCTGGGCCTGGGCCTGGGCCTGGGCCTGGGCCTGGGCCTGGGCCTGGGCCTGGGCCTGGGCCTGGGCCTGGGCCTGGGCCTGGGCCTGGGCCTGGGCCTGGGCCTGGGCCTGGGCCTGGGCCTGGGCCTGGGCCTGGGCCTGGGCCTGGGCCTGGGCCTGGGCCTGGGCCTGGGCCTGGGCCTGGGCCTGGGCCTGGGCCTGGGCCTGGGCCTGGGCCTGGGCCTGGGCCTGGGCCTGGGCCTGGGCCTGGGCCTGGGCCTGGGCCTGGGCCTGGGCCTGGGCCTGGGCCTGGGCCTGGGCCTGGGCCTGGGCCTGGGCCTGGGCTGGGCCTGGGCCTGGGCCTAGGCCTGGGCCTGGGCCTGGGCCTGGGCCTGGGCCTGGGCCTGGGCCTGGGCCTGGGCCTGGGCCTGGGCCTGGGCCTGGGCCTGGGCCTGGGCCTGGGCCTAGGCCTAGGCCTGGGCCTGGGCCTGGGCCTGGGCCTGGGCCTGGGCCTGGGCCTGGGCCTGGGCCTGGGCCTGGGCCCTGGGCCTGGGCCTGGGCCTGGGCCTGGGCCTGGGCCTGGGCCTGGGCCTGGGCCTGGGCCTGGGCCTGGGCCTGGGCCTGGGCCTGGGCCTGGGCCTGGGCCTGGGCCTGGGCCTGGGCCTGGGCCCTGGGCCTGGGCCTGGGCCTGGGCCTGGGCCTGGGCCTGGGCCTGGGCCTGGGCCTGGGCCTGGGCCTGGGCCTGGGCCTGGGCCTGGGCCTGGGCCTGGGCCTGGGCCTGGGCCTGGGCCTGGGCCTGGGCCTGGGCCTGGGCCTGGGCCTGGGCCTGGCCTAGGCCTGGGCCTGGGCCTGGGCCTGGGCCTGGGCCTGGGCCTGGGCCTGGGCCTGGGCCTGGGCCTGGGCCTGGGCCTGGGCCTGGGCCTGGGCCTGGGCCTGGGCCTGGGCCTGGGCCTGGGCCTGGGCCTGGGCCTAGGCCTAGGCCTGGGCCTGGGCCTGGGCCTGGGCCTGGGCCTGGGCCTGGGCCTGGGCCTGGGCCTGGGCCTGGGCCTGGGCCCTGGGCCTGGGCCTGGGCCTGGGCCTGGGCCTGGGCCTGGGCCTGGCCTGGGCCTGGGCCTGGGCCTAGGCCTGGGCCCCTGGGCCTGGGCCTAGGCCTGGGCCTGGGCCTGGGCCTGGGCCTGGGCCTGGGCCTGGGCCTGGGCCTGGGCCTGGGCCCTGGGCCTGGGCCTGGGCCTGGGCCTGGGCCTGGGCCCTGGGCCTGGGCCTAGGCCTGGGCCTGGGCCTGGGCCTGGGCCTGGGCCTGGGCCTAGGCCTGGGCCTGGGCCTGGGCCTGGGCCTGGGCCTGGGCCTGGGCCTGGGCCTGGGCCTGGGCCTGGGCCTGGGCCTGGGCCTGGGCCTGGGCCTGGGCCTGGGCCTGGGCCTGGGCCTGGGCCTAGGCCTGGGCCCTGGGCCTGGGCCTGGGCCTGGCCTGGGCCTGGGCCTGGGCCTGAGGCCCTGGGCCTGGGCCTAGGCCTAGGCCCTGGG
The DNA here is from genome assembly GCA_030449875.1 of Aegle marmelos. Lineage (NCBI taxonomy): Eukaryota > Viridiplantae > Streptophyta > Magnoliopsida > Sapindales > Rutaceae > Aegle > Aegle marmelos. Next base: position 15,472 of record JASUUL010000011.1, read on the forward strand.
CCTGGGCCTAGGCCTGGGGCCTGGGCCTGGGCCTAGGCCCTGGCCTGGGCCTGGGCCTGGGCCTGGGCCTAGGCCTGGGCCTAGGCCTGGGCCTGGGCCTGGGCCTGGGCCTGGGCCTGGGCCTGGGCCTGGGCCTGGGCCTGGGCCTGGGCCTGGGCCTGGGCCTGGGCCTGGGCCCTGGGCCTGGGCCCTGGGCCTGGCCCTGGGCCTAGGCCTGGGCCTGGGCCTAGGCCTAGGCCTGGGCCTGGGCCCTGGGCCTGGGCCTGGGCCTGGCCCCAGGCCTGGGCCTGGGCCCCTGGGCCTGGGCCTGGGCCTGGGCCTGGGCCTGGGCCTGGGCCTGGGCCCTGGCCCTGGGCCTAGGCCTGAGGCCTGGCCTGGGCCTGGGCCTAGGCCTGGGCCTGGGCCTGGGCCTGGGCCTGGGCCTGGGCCTGGGCCTGGGCCCTGGCCTGGGCCTGGGCCTGGGCCTGGGCCTGGGCCTGGGCCTAGGCCTGGGCCTGGGCCTGGGCCTGGGCCTGGGCCTGGGCCTGGGCCTGGGCCTGGGCCTGGGCCTGGGCCCTGGGCCTAGGCCTGGGCCTGGGCCTGGGCCTGGGCCTGGGCCCTGGGCCTGGGCCTGGGCCTGGGCCTAGGCCTAGGCCTGGGCCTGGGCCTGGGCCTGGGCCTGGGCCTGGGCCTGGGCCTGGGCCTGGGCCTGGGCCTGGCCTGGGCCTGGGCCTAGGCCTGGGCCTGGGCCTGGGCCTGGGCCTGGGCCCTAGGCCTGGGCCTGGGCCTGGGCCTGGGCCTGGGCCTGGGCCTGGGCCAGGCCTGGGCCCCTGGGCCTGGGCCTGGGCCTGGGCCCTGGGCCTGGGCCTGGGCCCTGGGCCTGGGCCTGAGGCCTGGGCCTGGGCCTGGGCCTAGGCCTAGGCCTGGGCCTGGGCCTGGGCCTGGGCCTAGGCCTGGGCCTAGGCCTAGGCCTAGGCCCTGGCCTAGGCCTGGGCCTGGGCCTGGGCCTGGCCTGGGCCTGGGCCTAGGCCCTGGGCCTGGGCCTGGGCCTGGGCCTGGGCCTGGGCCTGGGCCTGGGCCTGGGCCCTGGGCCTGGGCCTGGGCCTGGGCCTGGGCCTGGGCCTAGGCCTGAGGCCTGGGCCCCTGGCCTGGGCCTGGGCCTGGGCCTAGGCCCTGGGCCTGAGGCCTGGGCCTAGGCCTGGGCCTGGCCCTGGGCCTGGGCCTGGGCCTGGCCCTGGGCCTGGGCCTGGGCCTGGGCCTGGGCCTGGGCCTGGGCCTAGGCCTGGGCCTGGGCCTGGGCCTGGCCTGGGCCCTGGGCCTGGGCCTGGGCCTGGGCCTGGCCCTGGGCCTGGGCCTGGGCCTGGGCCCTAGGCCTAGGCCCTGGGCCCTGGGCCTGGGCCTAGGCCTGGGCCTGGCCTGGGCCCTGGGCCCTGGGCCTGGCCTGGGCCTAGGCCTGGGCCTGGGCCCTGGGCCTGGGCCTGGGCCTGGGCCCTGGGCCTGGGCCTGGGCCTGGGCCTGGGCCTGGGCCTGGGCCTAGGCCTGGGCCTAGGCCTGGGCCTGGGCCTGGGCCTGGGCCCTGGGCCTAGGCCTGGGCCTAGGCCTAGGCCTAGGCCTGGGCCTTGGCCTGGGCCTGGGCCTAGGCCCTGGGCCTGGGCCTGGGCCTGGGCCTAGGCCTGGGCCTGGGCCTGGGCCTGGGCCTGGGCCCTGGGCCTGGGCCTGGGCCTGGGCCTGGGCCTGGGCCTGGGCCCTAGGCCCCTGGGCCTGGGCCTGGGCCTAGGCCTAAGGCCTGGGCCTGGGCCTAAGGCCTGGGCCTGGGCCTGGGCCTGAGGCCTGGCCCTGGGCCTGGGCCTGGGCCTGGGCCTAAGGCCCTGGGCCTGGGCCCTGGGCCTAGGCCTGGGCCTGGGCCCTAAAGGCCTGGGCCCTGGGCCCCCACAGGCCTGGGCCTAGGCCCTGGGCCTAAGGCCTGGCCTGCAGCCCTAAAGCCTAAACCCTAAACCTAAGGCCTAAACCTAAACCTAGGCCCCCTTTGCTACAGTTCCATATTCTCTCAACATGCTACGGTGATGCCGACACTTTAATTGAATTTTCCGGCCATTTTTCGGGCGAGTTAATGGTCACCACCCACTCCATCACATTGGCATTTCAATTCCCTTCGATTTGATATATTGTTTGGAAAATTCGGAGCACGTTTGGGCTTTGAAAAATTGTTTTGAGTTCGGATCACTATTCGTGCTACAGTAACCCGATTACACCCTTCACACTTCCGGCCATTTTTCCGGCAAGTAAGCATACACCTTCCACTTAAACACACTTGCCCTTCATTGATCTATAATTTGGGTGTTTTTTGGTGATTTTTATGTTGATTTGGGTGCCCAATCAAGCTTTAAAGTATCGGTTCACTATTCGGTAAATAGTGCCGGTCACTAAATTTTAGATCCGGCCATATTTCCGGTGAGTGAAGTCTCACCACCCCGGCCAAATTGTTCCTCTCTCACCGATCTATGTTATCCTACCTTCCGTGAGAAATTTGGTGGTGATTTGAAGCCTCTACGCTCATTTGAAGTTGCGGTCTTACTATTCATGCTACAGTCCCTGTTCTTCATGCTACAGTGCTTGTTCTTCGATCGCTACAGTACCTGTTACGGCTACAGTGACTTTGACGCTACTTTGATTACCTGTTTCTGCTACAGTGACCTCAATCGCTACAGATGACTACCTGTTTCTGCTACAGTGTCCTCGGGTTACTATTCACAGAATTGAATTTTTAGTGCTTTTTAGCATTATTTTTCAGGGGACCTCTTTACGTAAATTGGCCCGAATGGCTTCTCCGGCCGTTCTTGGTGGCCATCCAGGAAACCTCATTGGAATTTCCACCATTACCGTCATTTGCTCAAATGGCATCAAAACCGCCTTTGCTGCTCGACCCTGACCAAGTCATTTGTGGATGCTACTACTAGGGTCTCGAGCTCTAGTCCGACCATCTCCTTCAAGCAATCATCCATTTATAAAGGCGAAACAGAAGGCTATATTTTTCACCAGGAAGAAATCAATATTATGGCTGCACCATTCAAACTCTCCTTGGTGGGTAAGTTCTCTTTAGTAGTCCTTCCATTGATATTATCCGCAAATTTTTTGTGGCATTAGGTCTGAAAGGTAATGTTGAAGTCTCTTTATTGGATCCTCGCCACATCTTGATTCAACTTCAATTGGAAGAGGATTATACAAGAATATGGCTTCGTCAGTCCTGGTTTATTGATGGGAAAGCTATCGTGTTTTCAAATGGTCCATGACATTCCATAGCTCGAAGAGTCGCCAATTGTTCTGTTTGGGTATCTTTGCCGTTTTACTGTTCACTATATCGGATGCAAGCGGGCTTTGTATTCTATTCTTTGCTACCATCGGTAAACCTCTCCGAATCGATCATGCCACTTTGCCTCTCGTAAGTAGGCCTTACATTTGCAAGAGTTTTAATTGAATATGATGTTTCTAAGCCTTTATTAGCGTTTATGGATTGGGGAAAAGACCTTTGGTTTTGGCGTATATTATCTTGAAAAAGTGCCTCGTTATTGTGCAACTTGCAAGCACAGGCCACTCAGATGACATTTGCTACATCAACAAACCTGAATTGCGGAATACATTTCGTGTTGGTCGGTTAAGCAAAATGTGGTTCATAATGATGTGGGAACAAATCTAAGGATCAGTTAAGACTCAATACGTTGAAAGTCGACAATGAAAGCGAGAATGTGGAGACGAATGAAGAGACAAATCAGTACTCATGACACTTGACGATTCTTTCTCTTTGGTTCTCAGAGAAAGCGACCATTCCTCTATAGTTGCTCAAGAGGTTAGTACCACCATTGTAGAAATTCTTTGAAGCAACAAACCAAGTTACCACCGATGTAGGCGACAAATGTTATTAGTTAGATCCTTTCATTTTGTTGCTCTGTTATTATTCGACCACAACCACATTACCTTGGTTGTGAGTTCTCTCTCAGAGCCCACATGCGGCGACCTCGTTCTATCACGAGATAAGACTAATAGTGGGCCTAGATGGACAAAGTCTTGGATCTAGTGTTCATGGTGTTCTTGGGATCCTTATCGACTTGAGGAAGACTACACGCATGATTGGTCTTGGACCGCCACTTCTTGTGATTCTATTCCGGACATTCCTTCAATGAAGTTTTGGCAATCCAATGTGCCCCGGCATGTTGATGCACCGCCGTGCGTCTCTCAATCTAGAATGCACTGATTTTCCTGAGGTATCTCCTGTAACAAACAATTCAAAAGCCAGAATTGGAAAGAGTCATCGGATTGAAGACTACAGTAATTCCAGTGATGAATTTTGTGGAAATGATCGTTTTGGCAACTCAGACTCAGAGATTATGGATGATGCTATTATCGAAAAATTGGGCAGCCAAAGAATTATTACCACCACAGAAGGTTTCACCGAAGTCACTCCCCGGAAAGGCTTCAAGATTAATCGTAGACGTCGGCGTTTTTGATTTTCATATTTTTTCTAATAATTTGTACTTTCCTTTCTTTGTTGTTATTTTGCTCTGGAGGTTTGGTTCATGCCCCCCTCCAGTATTTGTACTTTATTTTCCTTTTATTTACAGGTAGGGGTCCAGCCTAACCCCCCACTGCACAGGTGGTTTTAAATAAAAAAAAAAACCCTAAACCCTAAACCCTAAACCCCTAAACCCTAAACCCTAAACCCTAAACCCTAAACCCTAAACCCTAAACCCTAAACCCTAAACCCTAAACCCTAAACCCTAAACCCTAAACCCTAAACCCTAAACCCTAAACCCTAAACCCTAAACCCTAAACCCTAAACCCTAAACCCGAAACCCTAAACCCTAAACCCTAAACCCGAAAACCTAAGCGGGAAACCCTAAACCCTAAACCCTAAACCCTAAACCCTAAACCCTAAACCCTAAACCCTAAACCCAAAACACTAAACCCAAAACCCACAACCCTAAACCCTAAACCCTAAAACCTAAACCCTAAACCCTAAACCCTAAACCCTAAACCCTAAACCCTGGGCCTAAACCCTAAACCCTAAAGCCTAAACCCTAAACCCTAAACGCTAAAAACCCTAAACCCTAAAACCCTAAACTGGGCCTAAACCCTAAACCCTAAACCTGGGCCTAAACCCTAAACCCTAAACCCTAAACCCTAAACCCTAAACCCTAAAACCCTAAACCCTAAAACCCTAAACCCTAAACCCTAAACCCTAAAACCCTAAACCCTAAACCCTAAAACCCTAAACCCTAAACCCTAAACCCTAAACCCTAAACCCTAAACCCTAAACCCTAAACCCTAAACCCTAAACCCTAAACCCTAAACCCTAAACCCTAAACCCTAAACCCTAAACCCTAAACCCTAAACCCTAAACCCTAAACCCTAAACCCTAAACCCTAAACCCTAAACCCTAAACCCTAAACCCTAAACCCTAAACCCTAAACCCTAAACCCTAAACCCTAAACCCTAAACCCTAAACCCTAACCCCAAACCCCAAAACCCCAACCCCCAAAACCCAAAAACCAAAACCCCAAACCCCAAAACCCAAAAAACCCAAACACCAAACCCCAAACCCAAACCCCCAAACCCCAAACCCCAAACCCCAAACCCTAAAACCCTAAACCCAAAACCCCAAAACCCTTAAACCCTAAAACCCCAAAACCCTAAACCCCAAACCCCAAACCCCAAAACCCAAAACCCAAAACCCCAAACCCCAAAACCCCAACCCAAAACCCCAACCCCAAAACCCCAAAACCCAAACCCCAAAACCCAAACCCCAAACCCCAAACCCCAAACCCCAAACCCCAAACCCCAAACCCCAAACCCCAAACCCCAAACCCCAAAACCCCAAACCCCAAACCCCAAAACCCCTAAACCCCTAAACCCCAAAACCCCGAACCCCGAACCCCGAACCCCGAACCCCGAACCCCGAACCCCGAACCCGAAACCCGAAACCCGAAACCCGAAACCCGAAACCCGAAACCCGAAACCCCAAACCCCAAACCCCAAACCCCAAACCCCAAACCCCAAACCCCAAACCCCAAACCCCAAACCCCAAACCCCAAACCCCAAACCCCAAACCCCAAACCCCAAACCCCAAACCCTAAACCCTAAACCCTAAACCCTAAACCCTAAACCCCAAACCCCAAACCCCAAACCCCAAACCCCAAACCCCAAACCCCAAACCCCAAACCCCAAACCCCAAACCCCAAACCCCAAACCCCAAACCCCAAACCCCAAACCCCAAACCCCAAACCCCAAACCCCAAACCCCAAACCCCAAACCCGAAACCCGAAACCCGAAACCCGAAACCCGAAACCCGAAACCCGAAACCCGAAACCCGAAACCCGAAACCCGAAACCCGAAACCCTAAACCCTAAACCCTAAACCCTAAACCCTAAACCCTAAAACCCTAAACCCTAAACCCTAAAACCCTAAAACCCTAAAACCCTAAAACCCTAAAACCCTAAAACCCTAAACCCTAAAACCCTAAAACCCTAAACCCTAAACCCTAAACCCTAAACCCTAAACCCTAAACCCTAAACCCTAAACCATAAACCCTAAACCCAAAACCCTAAACCCAAAACCCTAAACCCAAACCCCTAAACCCAAACCCCTAAACCCAAAGACCCCAAGACCCCAAGACCCCAAGACCCCAAGACCCTAAACTCCTAAAACCCTAAAACCCTAAAACCCTAAACCCCTAAACCCCTAAACCCCTAAAACCCTAAAACCCTAAAACCTATACCCCTAAACCCCTAAAACCCTAAACCCCTAAACCCCTAAAACCCTAAAACCCAAACCCCAAACCCCAAACCCCAAACCCCAAACCCCAAACCCCAAACCCGAAACCCTAAACCCTAAAACCCTAAAACTCTAAAACCCTAAAACCCTAAACCAAAACCCTAAAACCCTAAAACCCAAACCCCAAACCCCTACCCCTAAACCCCAAACCCCAAACCCCAAATCCCAAACCCCAAATCCCAAACCCCAAACCCCAAACCCCAAACCCCAAACCCCAAACCATAAACCCCAAAACCCAAACCCTAAACCCCAAAACCCTAAACCGCAAACCGCAAACCCCAAATCCCAAACCCCAAACCCTAAACCCTAAACCCTAAACCCAAACCCCAAACCCCAAACCCCAAACCCTAAACCCTAAAACTCTAAACCCCAAACCCCAAACCCTAAACCCTAAACCCTAAACCCCAAACCCTAAACCCTAAACCAAACCATTCTTCTCTTCTAAACCTCTCACTAAAAACCTCTCACTAGAAAACTCTCTCAACTCGTCACCGTTGACCACCGTTGACTGACGTTGACTGAACAGTTGACTTCCGGCCGTGGCCTCCCCGGAGGCCGGTGATGGCACTCTACCACCACTGGCACCACCCCAGCAAACCAGAAAAGCCTCAACGCGAAACCAACTTCCTCCCTCTCAAAAATCACGGCCAAATTCACGATCGAACCCACGACCATCATCTTCCAACAATCTTCCCAAATCCGATACTAAATTGACAACAAATGAAACCCATCTTCACACCATACCTCCATCAAATCTCGAAATCAACCCAGATCGGCATGAAAAATCTTCAAAAATGCACAAAAAAACAACCTCAGCTCTCGACTTTCACAGCCAATCGGACCGACCACGGCTTCTGCTGTTTTGACCATAATGGAAGCTTGAAGGTTGCCACCTCCCCGAGCTATCCGACTCGATGCTCCTTCTACAACACCAACCAATACCGGATCGAAAGAAACTCAACAACGGCCCAGAACTAATCCCACCCACGGAAACCACCCATCAAAGACATTTCTAGCTCAAATGATCTCAGATTCACGGGAGGACATCGGAGAAGTCCCGAATCAAAGTCAAATCCACCAGATGACTGGTGGCTTCTCCATGGTTTTCTCGCCACTGATGATGTCTTATGTTCGAGAGGGTTCCACATGGTTTCTCGTTGTTTGTGCGGAAGAGCTACAGAGACCCTCCGCCACCTGTTCGTGGACTGTCCGCGGGTTCGTATTATTTAGGACCACTACCAGCGTCTTTTGGGGATACGAGAGCTAGGTTTTCTGTCTCCTCGTGCTTTGCTTGCCTTCTAGAGGTACTCTGCTCCCTCCCGGAATCATCTTCGCGTCCTTCTTCCTTGCTTCATTTTGTGGCAAGTCTGAAATGCCCGAAATGATTTTCGGTTTTGCTCAGAGACATTCTCGACCGATGGGGTCATTTTTCAGGTAGATTCAGACATCAGACTCGCTAGTTCGGCTTTTGGATTCAAGCCTCCCCAGGTGAGGGGATTCTTTAATCCCCAGATTATGGAGGGCATAAGGGTCATGGCCACAACTAGGAGGCCGATCCGATTAGTTTCTTGGACTAGACCATCTTTCGGTGTGATCAGGCCGATTGTAGATGGTTGTTCCAGGGGTAACCCTGGGATGGCAGCTTCAGGCGGTATACTCAGGGACCACCGAGGAGGCGCATTGGCTGCTTTTAGTTCTTTTCTTGGCCATAGGCCGATTTTATACGCTGAGCTTACGGCGATTTGCGAGGGCATGCAGCTGGCCACCCAGATCGGTTTTTCTGCACTGGAGGTGGAGTCGGATTCCGCAACAGTGGTGTCTTGGATTCGTTCACAGGGTCCCGTTCGGTGGGATTATGCTTATTCCTTACGACGGGCATGCAAGCTGATATCTTCTAGCCCCATCCAGATTCGACATGTTTTTCGTGAGGCGTCTTCAGCAGCAGATTTTCTGGCCAATTGGGCCTGCTCCCATAGGACCAGTAGGATATTTCATTCAGCCCAGGAGCTTCCTAGAGGCCTCATTGGCATTCTCCGCACCGATGCTCAGTAGATTCCGCATATTCGACGACAGTTTATGTATTTGTCGCTCTTGTTCATTTTCTCTATGAGGATTTGGTTTATGTCCCCCTCCTATGTATTTGATTCATTCTCGTATTTATTTCACTGGTAGGGGTCCCGCCTAACCCTCCACCTAACCGGTGGTTTATAAAAAAAAACCCTAAACCCCTAAACCCCTAAACCCTAAACCCGAAACCCTAAACCTTGCTTTGCTACAGTGTCATATTCTCTCAACATGCTTCAGTGAGGCAGCCACTTTAATTCATTTTTCCGGCCATTTCTTCGGCGAGTTAATGGTCACCACCCACTCCATCCTGCTACAGTGTTTTCGGGTTACTATTCACATATTCAAAATTTTTAGTGCTTTTTCGCATTATCTTTTCCGGGGACCTCTTTAGGTAAATTGGCCCGAATGGCTTCTCCGGCCATAGCCGGTGGCCATCCGGATACTTCATTGGAATTCCTACAGCTACCGTCATTTGTTCAAATGGCATCAAAACTGCCCACTGCTCGACCCTACAAGTCTTTTCTGGATGCTACTACCGGGTCTCAGAGCTCTAGTCCAGCCATCGCCTTCAAGTAATCATCCATCTATAAAGGCGAACTGGCTATATTTTTCACCGAGGAAGAAATCAACATTATGGCTGCACCATTCAACCTCTCTGAATCGATCATGCCACCGCCTCTGTAAGTAGGCCTTCGGTTGTAAGAGTTTTAATTGAATATGACGTTTCTAGGCCTTTATTGAATAGTTTATGGATCGGGGAGACAGACACTGGTTTTTGGCAGTATATCATCTTCGAAAAAGTGCCTCGTTATTATGTTACGTGCAAGCACCTGGGCCACTCCGATGACATTTGCTACATCAACAAACCTGAATTGCGGAATACAGCTCGTGTTGGTCTAGTTAAGCAAAATGTGGTTGATAATATTGCGGGGAACAAGTCCAATGATTTTGTTAAGACTCAATACGTTCAGAAAGTTGATAACAGAAAGCAGAATGTGGAAACAAATGAAGAGACAAATCAAAGTACTCGTGACACTTCAACAGTTGCTGCTGCTGGTTCTGTAGAAACAGCCATTCCTCCTATAGTCGTTCAAGATGTTAGTACCCCCAATGCAGAAATTAGTGAAGCAACAAACTAAGTCACCAACAATGAAGCGACAAATGTTATTAGTTCTGATCCTTTGGCTGTTGCTCCTGTTATTATTCCGACCATAACCACATTACCTTCAGTTGTGAGTTCTCCTCCAAAGCTCACATGCAGCGATCTCGTTCCTGTCGCAGATAAGACTAGTAGTGGGCCTAGAAAGATAGGTAATGGATTCAGTTTTTGTGGTGCTCCTTCTTGGGACCCTTACCGACTTCAAGGAAGACTACACCGCAGTTGGTCTTGGCAGACTGCCACTTCCTGTGATTCTATTCCAGATATTCCTTCAACAGAAGTTATGGCAATACAATGTGCTCCACATGTTGATGCACCGCCTTGCAGTCTCAATACCAAATGCACTGATTTTCCTGAGGTATCTCCGGCAACAAATAATTCAAAAGCCAGAATTGGAAAGAGTCACCAGATTGAAGATTACAGCAACTTCAGTGATGAATTTTGCAGCAATGATCGTTTTGGCAATTCAGACTCAGAGATTATGGATGATGCTATTATCAAAAAATTGGGCAGCCAAAGATTTATTACCACCACAGAGGGTTTTACCGAAGTCACTCCGCAGAAGGGCATCAAGATTAATCGTAGGCATCGACGATTTTGATTTTCATAACCCCTAAACCCTAAACGCTAAACCCTAAACCCTAAACCCTAAACCCCTCTTCGGCTCTTCCTCAAAATCTGAGAGCATCAAAACAGAAAGAACCATGATTAGCGTTCTTGCGCAGGAACGTTTGCTTGGCTTTGCGTTGGGAAGTGCGATTACAGGATTCGTTATTTTTTAGCAACGCAAATGCATCTATGCCTCCATTTCAGATCATCAATCTCATGATGAGATCAAGTCCCAGACAAGAGAACCCATATTTGCAAGGAAGACTCGATCAGAGTTTGCACATTTATGGAACAAGGCTGTGGACCAGACATTCAGACTTGTGATTGAATCTCTTAGTTCTCGTAGATGGTAAAGGCGTTGAAAACAACTCACCAGAAATGTATGACTGTGTTTGTCTATTTACATGATAAATAGACTTGCAGCATCTTTCCCCGATTCATATTTCTATCTACTTAGAGTATAAAATAGATGTGTATGCTTTGAGATGGACAAAAATATATGGTACAATGACCTCTGTTAATGCATGTTGATTTTCTTTCCATTGAATTGGCTCAAAAGCCTGGAATTGTCACTTTTATTCCCATTCAAAAAAAAAAAAAAACCTAAATCCTAAACCCTAAACCCTAAACCCCAAACCCCAAACCCCTAACCCCAAACCCCTAAACTCTAAACCCTAAATGCCGTGATTTGTTGGATGCTGTCCTAGATTATTTCAGAGGTTCGGCCATGCCAAGGGGCTTTCAGAGTACTTTATTAGTCCTTCTGCCCAAGAAGACCTCTCCGACTTTTTAGGCTGATTTCCGACCGATCAGTCTTTGTAACGTGAGCAACAAGGTCATCACCAAGTTGCTCGTTTAGAGACTATCTCCTCTACTTCCCCGGAATATCTCTCCCTCTCAGAACAGTTTTGTGCTTGGCCAAGTGATCCACGACAATGTTCTTTTGGTTCAAGAGTTGGTACATGACATCAGTCGGCCCATCCGAGGGGGCAATGTGGTGCTAAAGCTTGATATGGCTAAGGCATATGATCGCATGTCTTGGCCTTTCATTCTCCACATGCTCCGATGCTTTGAGCTTTCGGAGCGCTGGATTTCTTTGATTCGGAGAGCAGTTTATGGCCCTTGGTTTTCAGTTCTCGTCAGCGGAGCCATTAATGGGTATTTTCAGTCTGAGAGGGGACTGCGCTAGGGCGACCCCATCTCCCCCTACTTATTCATTATAGCGGCAGAGTATTTATCTCAAGGCTTAGATCATTTATACTCCCGGTATCCTTCAGTCCGGTACCTCACCTCTGCTCCTTCTTGGGTCTCCCATTTGAGCTTTGCAAATGACATTATTATTTTTACAAATAGGAACCGATCCAGCTTGCAGAGGGTCATGGATTTCCTTCATCATTATGAGGCAGTCTCGGGCCAACAGATCAGCCAGGCCAAGATCAACTTTTACACTGGGAAATCTGCTTCAGCTTCTCATCGGACTATAGTGCACTCTATTACAGGCTTTCAGCGGCGTCAACTTCCTTTCACTTACCTTGGTTGTCCGATTTTCACCAGGGGTGTCAGGATTTCTTATTTTGATGACATGGTTCGGAGGATCAGGGAGCGGATATCTGGTTGGGCTAACCGCCTTCTCTCTTTTGAAGGGAAGCTGGTTCTTATTCGCCACGTCCTATCTTCCATGCCCCTGCACTTATTTCATGTTATCCGTCCTCCATCGACGGTACTTCAGAGCCTAGAGCGATTTTTTACCCGTTTTCTTTGGGGTGACTCGGAGGGGAGGCGTCGGATCCATTGGTGTAGATGGCCGACAGTGTGTTATCCGGTCGATGAGGGTGGTCTCGGTATTCGGTCTTTTACTGATATGATTAAGGCTTTTGAGATCAAACTCAGGTGGCGTTTCCGTCAGCAGGGTTCACTTTGGGCTTCTTTCATGAAGTCCAAGTACTGCAGATACTCTCATCCGGGTCTTATTCAGTTTCACTATCCTGCCTCTTCGTTATGGAGACGCCTATGTGATATTTGCTGTACGACTAGTCCTCACGAGCGTTGGCTAGTTGGGAGAGGAGACTGCAGTTTCTGGTAGGATTTTTGGCTGGGATCTTGTCCCTTATTTTTTTATAACGCTGCTGGGGCTTCTTCGGAGCCAGTCTCCTTTTATTGGCAGGGTACTGTTTGGGACAGAGGCAAGCTAGAGGGGATCCTTCCATTCTCTATTATCGATCAGATATTATTAGTGCCTATCTCAGGGGATGAGCCGAATTTGATTCGTTGGGATCCTAGCCCCGATGGCACTTTTCAGCTTCGGACTGCATGGGAGATTGTGCGATGTTTTCGGCCGAGAGAGGAGACTTTTGAAATGATTTGGCAGAGACATATCCCGACACGAGTCTCATTTTTTCTGTGGCGACTTCTCCATCGTTTTTTCACCACTGATGATGTCTTATGTTCGAGAGGGTTCCACATGGTTTCTCGTTGTTTGTGCGGAAGAGCTACAGAGACCCTCCGCCACCTATTCGTGGACTGCCTGCGGATTCGTATTATTTGGGACTACTACCAGCGTCTTGTGGAGATACGAGAGCTAGGTTTTCTGTCTCCTCGTGCTTTGCTGGCCTTCTGGAGGTACTTTGCTCCCTCCCGGAATCATCTTCGCGTCCTTCTTCCTTGCTTCATTTTGTGGCAAGTCTGAAAGGCCCGAAATGATTTTCGGTTTCGCTCAGAGACATTATCGACCGATGGGGTCATTTTTCAGGTAGATTCAGACATCAGACTCGCTAGTTCGGCTTTTGGATTCAAGCCTGCCCATGTGAGGGGAGTCTTGAATTCCCGGATTATGGAAGGCATACGGGTCATGGCCGCTGCTAGGAGGCCGATCCGATTAGTTTCTTGGACGAGACCATCTTCCGGTGTGATCAGGCTGGCTGTGGATGGTTGTTCCAGGGGTAACCTTTAGTTGGCAGCTTCAGGAGGTATACTCAAGGACCACCGAGGAGGCGCATTGGCTGCTTTTAGTTCTTTTCAGGGCCATAGGCCGATCTTATATGCTGAGCTTATGGCGATTTGCGAGGGGTTGCAGCTGGCCACCCAGATTGGTTTTTCTGCCCTCAAGATGGAGTCGGATTTTGCGACGGTGGTGTCTTGGATTTGTTTACAGGGTCCCGTTCGATGGGATTATGCTTATTCTTTACGACGGGCATGCAAGCTGATATCTTCTGGCCCTATCCAGGTTCGACATATTCTTCGTGAGGCGACCTCAGCGGCAGATTTTCTGGCCAACTGGGCCTACTCCTATAGGACCAGCAGGATTTTTCATTCAGCGCGGGAGCTTCTCAGAGGCCTCATTGGCATTCTCCGCACGGACGCTCAGTAGATTCCACATATTCGACGATAGTTTATGTATTTGTCACTCTTGTTCATTTTCTCTGGGAGGTCTTGGTTTATGTCCCCCTCCTATGTATGTGATTCATTCTCGTATTTATTTTACAGGTAAGGGTCCCACCTAACCCCCCACTTAAAAAAAAAACCCTAAACCCTAAACTTTGCTACAGTACCATTTTCTCTCAACATGCTACAGTGATGCCGACACTTTAATTTAATTTTCCGGCCATTTTTCCGGCGAGTTAATTGTCACCACCCGCTCCATCACATTGGCATTTCAATTCCCATTGATTTGATATATTGTTTGGAAAATTCAGAGCACGTTTGGGCTTCAAAACATTGATTTGAGTTCGGATCACTATTCATGCTACAGTACTCGATTACACCCTTCACATTTCCGGCCATTTTTCCAGCAAGTAAGCATACACCTTCCACTTAAACACACTCGCCCGTTATTGATCCATATTTTTGGGTGTGTGTTGGTGATTTTCATGGTGATTTGGGTGCCCAATCAAGCTTTGAAGTATCGGTTCACTATTAGGTAAATAGTGTCGATTTCCAAACCTTAGATCCGGCCATATTTTCGGATAGTGAGCTCTCACCACCCCTGCGAAATTGTTCCTTTCTCACCGATCTATGTTATCCTGCCTTCCGTGAGAAATTTGGTGGTGATTTGAAGCCTCTACGCTCATTTGAAGTTGCAGTTTTACTATTCATCTACAGTGCCTGTTCTTCATGCTACTACTGGGTCTCAGAGCTCTAGTCCAGCCATCTCCTTCAAGCAATCATCCATCTATATTTTTCACCGAGGAAGAAATCAATATTATGGCTGCACCATTCAAACTCTCCTTGGTGGGTAAGTTCTCTTTCAGTCGTCCTTCCATTGATATTATCCGTAAATTTTTTGTGGCATTAGGTCTGAAAGGTAATGTTGAAGTCTCTTTATTGGATCCTCGCCACATCTTGATTCAACTTCAATTGGAAGAAGATTACACAAGAATATGGCTTCGTCAGTCCTGGTTTATTGATGGTAAAGGTATGCGTGTTTTCAAATGGTCCACAACATTCCATAGCTCTGAAGAGTCGCCAGTTGTTCCTGTTTGGGTATCTTTGCCGTTATTACCAGTTCATTATATCAGATGCAAGCAGGCTTTGTATTCTATTGCTGCTACCATCGGTAAACCTCTCTGAATCGATCATACTACCTCCTCTGTAAGTAGGCCTTCTGTTGCAAGAGTTTTAATTGAATATAACGTTTCTAAGCCTTTATTGAAGCGTTTATGGATTGGGGAAAAAGACACTGGTTTTTGGTAGTATATCATCTTCGAAAAAGTGCCTCGTTATTGTGCTACTTGTAAGCACTTGGGCCACTCCGATGACATTTGCTACATCAACAAACCTAAATTGCAGAATATAGCTCGTGTTGGTCCAGTTAAGCAAAATGTGGTTCATAATGACGTGGGGAATAAGTCCAAGGATTCTATTAAGACTCAATACGTTCAGAAAGCTGACAACAGAAAGCAGAATGTGGGGACGAATGAAGAGACAAATCAAAGTACTCGTGGCACTTCAACAGTTGCTGCTACTGGTTCTGTAGAAACAACCATTCCTCCTATAGTTGCTCAAGAGGTTAGTACCACCATTGCAGAAAATACTGAAGCAACAAACCAACTTACCACCGATAAAGCGACAAATGTTATTAGTTCTGATCCTTTGGCTGTTGCTCCTATTATTATTCCGACCATAACCACATTACCTTCAATTGAGAGTTCTCCTCTAGAGCCCATATTGTGCAAATTTTAATGAACTCGCAAGCGCACGAATCTATTGTAGAATAGATTAATGGTGACTAGTGTCGATCCCACGAGGAGGTTGATTTTAATTATGTGTCGAATTAATTTTCTTTTTAATGGAAACAATTAAATTATGGTATTTTTATCCTAAATTGTTGAATTAAAATGGCGGAAATAATTGAAAATGTAACTGTTATAATAAAGCACTTGGGTATCCGGATCCGCATCAACACGCTTCCACGCTTAAATATTCCATATTAATATCAATTAAATCATAAGGGAGGATTTCACATCTCATTAACCACTCTCCAATAAGTATGGTGCTAGAGACGCTTATCGTCTTAAATAATAATAACTCAGCATGTTTAGGGTGTCGGTTTAAGCGAGTACAGAATTGGACAAGATTATTATTATTTATCAACAAAAAGTCAAAACAACCACAAATATTAGAGGGGAAGAAAGTAAATTTACCAAATTAAGCGTGGAGAATGTTGGCTTTCACCTTCAACTCAAGTTCAAAAAGAAATTAGTGACTCGTATTTTAACAAGGATAAAAAAGAAAATTTTATTAAAATACAAAAGAAACTACAAGCATGAAGGGAAGGAATTTCAAAATCTAAGTTTAGAAATGAATTCAGGTGCAAAAGTGGGGAAGAACCCCTTTTTATAGATACATTGAGTGAATCGTGACCATCGGATTAAAAACAATTGATCTTCGAGGATTGCGCCGCGTCATCGATCGCCAATATCAGCGTTTTATGCGAACGCGCGCGAATAATAAATAATCCGTATAGCGCGTATCTTGCATGTCACACGATTTTTCTTCCATTTTGAGATCTACGCGTCATCAATTTCGATCATAAGAAATTTAGTCTAATAAGATCGCGACACATTATCCGGTCAACGCCACGCCATCGATCAACGCCTTGGCGTAAGTAAAGTAATCCACATAATTCGCCTAATCGGGAGATCTGGCGTCATAGCCCAAATAGTACACATCATCGGCCCATATATCGTGAACAATGCGTGAGAATAAAGATCGTATTTAATCGATCGTACGTGTGAGCGGTGACTTTTTTCCTTTAATGTTCTCTTAAGGTTGACTAGTTAGCCCAAATATGACGTCCAGTTTTTCATTTGTCGATCACTCGTTCATTGTGAAACGATCATAATGCCCTTAAAATACATAAAATACATAATTATAATAAAATACATATAATTAAATAACAAAATACTTAAATAAATAAAAATAACAATGTTAGTAAGATTTAAAGTGTAAAATAACGATTTTCTCCTTTATAAATATACACTTTCTAACACTCAACAGTTCACATGCAGCGACCTCGTTCCTAACACAGATAAGACTAATAGTGGGCCTGGAAGGACAGGTGATGGATCTAATTTTCGTGGTGCTCCTTCTTGGGACCCTTACCGACTTCAAGGAAGACTACACTGCAGTTGGTCTTAGCAGACTGCCACTTCCTGTGATTCTATTCCAGATATTCCTTCAACAGAAGTTTTGGCAATTTAATGTGCTCCACACGTTGATGCACCGCCTTGCAGTCTCAATACCCAATGCACTGATTTTCCTGAGGTATCTCCTGTAACAAACAATTCAAAAGCCAAAATTGGAAAGAGTCATCGGATTGAAGATTACAGTAATTCTAGCGATGAATTTTGCGGCAATGATCGTTTCGGCAACTCAGACTCAGAGATTATGGATGATGCTATTATCGAAAAATTAGACAGCCAAAGAATTATTACCACCACAGAGGGTTTCACAGAAGTCACTCCCCGGAAGGGCTTCAAGATTAATCGTAGACGTCGGCGATTTTGATTTCATATCTTTTCTAATAATTTGTACTTTCCTTTCTTTGTTGTTATTTTGCTTTGGAGGTTTGGTTCATGCCCCCCTCCAGTATTTATACTTCATTTTCTTTTTACTTACAGGTACGGGTCCAGCCTAACCCACCACCGCACAGGTGGTTTTAATAAAAAAAAAACCCTAAACCCGAAACCCCAAACCCTCAAAACCCCAAACCTCAAACCCCCCAAACCCCAAACCCCAATCCATAATCCCTAAACCCCTAACCCCAAATCCCCAAAACCCCAAACCCAAAACTCAAAACCAAAACTCCAAACCCCCAAACCCCAAATCCAAAACCCAAAACCCAAAACCCAAAACCCCAAACCCCAAACTCGAAACTCGAAATCCGAAACCCGAAACCCAAACTCCAAACTCCAAACCCCAAACCCTAAAACCCTAAACCCTAACCCCCAAACACCCAAACCCCTAAACCTAAACCCTAAACCCTAAACCCTAAACCCTAAACCCTAAACCATTCTTCTAAACCTCTCACTAAAAACCTCTGACTAAAAAACTCTCTCAACTCGTCACTGTTACCACCGTTGACCGACATTGACCGGCGTTGACCCAACTGTTGACTTCCGGCCATGGCCTCCCAGGAGGCCGGTGATGGCACTCTACCACCGCCGGCACCACCCCAGCAAACCGAAAAAGCCTAAACCCGAAACTAACTTCCTCCCTCTCAAAAATCACGGCCAAATTCACGGCCAAATTCACGGCCAAACCCACGGCCATCATCTTCCAACAACCTTCCCAAATCCGATACCAAATTGACAACTAATGAAACCCATCTTCACACCATCCCTCCATCAAATCCCGAAATCAACCCAGATCGGCAAGAAAAATCATAAAAAATGCACAAAAAAACCAACCCCAGCTCTCGGCTATCACAGCCAATCGGACCGGCCACGGCTTCTGCCGTTTTGACCATAATGGAAGCTTCGGAAAGGTTGCTGCCACCTCCCACGAGCTATTCCAGCTCCGATGCTCCTTCTACAACACTAACCGACGCCGGATCGAAAGAAACTCAACAACAGCCGCAACCGATCCCACCCACGGGGAACCACCCATCGGCACAACTACAAATGATCTCAGAATCACGGGAGGACATCGGAGAAGTCCCGAATCAAAGCCAAATCCACCAGATGACTGCTACCGCAATAAACCCAGCGGTGGCCACGGTGACAACGTGCAATCATCTCCCCTCGGCAATGGCTCTCCCAACTGCCATCGAGCAAGGCACTTCCAGCCTGCCGGACACTCTCCTGCAACCATCTCTCCCCTCTCGAACCAATTAGCCTCCTCCACCAGCAGCCGATACCATCATAGCAGCCAACTCCCTCCATTTCCAGCAGCCGCCAGCACAAACCTTTAACATAAAAACAAAAAACCCTAAAAACCTAACCCGAATTTGACAACCCAAGCTGCAACCCATACCTGAATTAATCCAACCCAAACCCGTGAACCCAACACCTATACCCATGCTCAAAACCAAACCCGAATCCATGACCCACACCCATTAACTCAAAACCAAACCCACCAAGCCCAAAACCAACGAAACCAAACCCAAAAAATCAAACCTAATGTACAAAATATCAGCCAAGTCCACAACTTTGAAAAAAATACACATTTCCCCACAAAAAATTCCTATACTTCATTAACCCAATTCTTATCCTCAACCCTAATTTGGCCGCTACCGTAAATCCTTTTTGTAGATGCGATTCTTGGGACTCAATAAATTCGGCCAAACCAAACCGTGTCACTAGTGCGGGGGAGCTCTTTGTAATTTTTCACCAGGTGAAGAAATTCAATCAATGGCAGAACCATTCAAGCTATCCCTAGTAGGTAAATTTTCTTTTGGGCGACCTTCTATGGATATTATTAGGAAATTTTTTGTTTCCCTTGACCTAAAAGGCAGTAATTAAATTTCTTTGCTTGATAATCAACATATTTTGATTAAACTGCATCTCGAGGAAGATTACTCCAGAATATGGATTAGACAGACTTGGTTTATGAATGTAAAATCCATGCGGGTTTTTAAGTGGTCGACATCATTCAGATGTTTCGAGGAGTCTCCCATAGTTCCAGTTTAGGTATCATTGCCATATCTCCCTTTTTATTCACTGCAAACCAGCTTTATTTTTTATTGCTGCAGCCATTGGAACTCCTCTGCGAGTTGATCATGCCACGGCCTCAGTTAATAGGCCTTCCGTAGCTCGAGTTTCGGTGGAGTATGACGTTTCGAGGCCATTATTGCCTCGTATTTGGATTGGAGAGGGCGATGCTGGTTTTTGGCAAGACATTATTTTTGAGAGGGTTCCTCCTTATTGTGGGGTTTGCAGACATCTTGGTCATTCTGCAGATGCTTGTTACATTTCCAACCCTGGCCTCCGCAAACCCCATCAGCCGAGTAGTGTTCATCAGACTACAGAGAGTAAAGACAAAGAAAAGATTCCGGTTACAAGTTCAGAGGAGCAGCCGGGGATGCCCGCTGCGGCTCAGTATAGGGTTACCGCTGATAAGCGGACACACGGAGTCCAGCCCTCAGATCCTTCAGACAGACATACCTCGAGTCACACAGAGCCTTTACTTACTACCACAGACATCAGGATGAGTGACCGCGGGACTTCTCTCCCTTATGTTACGGACAGAGGCAATATTGTGATGGGGCCCAGAGATTGTGAGATTCAGCGAGATAGACCTCAGAGTATGATGATTGAGATCAGCACATCTTCTCCCGGTGTTGCGATGACAGTTCCAGGACACCGTCCGCCCCGAGATACTATTCACACTCATGTGGGATTTAATTCCCATTGCACTGACATTCCAGAGTCGAACGATGGGGTTGAGGACAGTCGTCAGGGTACATCTCACTCAGCAGTAGATACTCCCTCAGATTCGGATAGCGATTATAGAGATGAGGGTCGGTTCTTGACTAACCCCGAGGAGACTCATACCCCAGAGGATCGGGATGCTGTTATTGATAGTTTCGATGGTGTTCGGACTACGAGTTCTTCACGGGATTTTTCTCTGGTTGTGGGTGGCAGACGCCGTAACAACCAGAGACGGAGGCGGAGGCGCTCTTCCACCCCCGATGATTAGTTCCCTCATTTGGAACATTCGGGGGATTGGAAAAGCCCCTGCAGTCCACAGATTGCGGAAATTAGTTCGAGTTCATCAGTTATCTTTGATTTGCATTTTGGAGCCGTTTCTCTCTGCGGATCGGCTAGAGGCTGTTCGGGTGCGGCTTGTGATGGATCATGCTATATCTTCCCAGTCTGGGAAGATTTGGGTTTTCTGGTCAGCCCCATTCTCTGTGGAGCTTCTACACGACATGGGTCAGGTGATTCACTGCCGGGTTAGTCATTCTTTACTCCCTACCCCAGTTCTTGTTTCTTATGTTTATGCCAGTTGCCTCATGGATGTGAAAGAGGACTTATGGGCCGCTCTTGAGACTTTTGCCGATAGTCATGATCTCCCTTGGAGTGTGGGAGGTGACTTTAATGTTGTTCAGGCAATTTCGGAGATTTCTGGCGGTCATGCTCAGTCACAGGGGGCTATCGATGCTTTTAACGAAGCATTGCTTAGTAGTGGTTTAGAGGATGCAGGATTTGTTGGCAGTCCATTTACTTGGACCAATGGGCGTACTTAGAGGCGTCTTGATAGAGTAGTTTGTAACGCCCGTTGGTCAGATTATTTCTCTGTGTTTCGAGTTTCCCACCTGAACCGCACTGCCTCCAACCATTCTCCGCTTCTCTTATTCTGTGACAGAGATGCTATCAGAGGCCCTTCTCGATTCAGATTTCTTCACGTTTGGCTGAAGCATCCGGGGTTCACCGATATTGTTCGACAGTCTTGGAATGCCCCAATGGCTGGTGCGGGGATGAGAGCCTTTTAGCAGAAGCTTTCTCGTTTAAAGCTCTGCCTGAAGGCTTGGAACAGGGATGTGTTCGGTAACGTTTTCTCCCAGGTCCAGCAGGCAGAGGAGGACGTGACTGAGAGAGAGAGGCAGTATGATATTTCTGGCTCCGCCGATGACACAGTTGACTTTTCAGAGGCTAGAGCGAGGTTGCAGTAGGCTTTGATTCGTGAGGAGATATTTCTTCGTCAGCAGTCTAGTGTTTGTTGGGTCCGCGAGGGCGATTCGAACACCCACTTTTTCCATTCGATGATTCAGAAAAAGCGTTAGTTGCTTCATATCCACAGGATTTGGGAGGACTCCTCTTCTGAGTGGATTTTCGAGCCTTCTGCCCTTGTTGATTCAGCAGTTGAGTATTTTCTGGGTTTATTGACGGGAGACTCTGGCCAGATTCACCAGGCAGATTTTCATACAATCCCCACCTTAGTAACTTCAGAGGATGACGTGGGCTTATGCAGGGAGCCAGATATGGATGAGGTTCGACGAGCTATTTTTTCGATTGATCTAGAGAGTGCTCCGGGTCTGGATGGGTTCTGCAGTCGATTTTACCAGTCGTGCTGGGATATCATAGGCCGTGATTTGTTGGATGCTGTCCTAGATTATTTCAGAGGTTCGACCATGACTAGGGGCTTTCAGAGTACTTTATTAATCCTTCTGCCTAAGAAGACCTCTCCGACTTCTTGGGCTGATTTTCGATCGATCAGTCTTTGTAACGTGAGCAACAAGGTCATCAGTGTGTTATCCGATCGATCCATTGGTGTAGATGGCCGACAGTGTGTTATCCAATCGATGAGGGTGGTCTCGGTATTTGGTCTTTTACTGATATGATTAAGGCTTTTGAGATCAAACTCTGGTGGCGTTTCCGTTAGCAGGGTTCACTTTGGGCTTCTTTCATGAAGTTCAAGTACTGCAGATACTCTCATCCGGGTCTTATTCAGTTTCACTATCCTGCCTCTCCGTTATGGAGACGCCTATGCGATATTCGCTGTACGGCTGGTCCTCACGAGCGTTGGCTAGTTGGGAGAGGAGACTGCAGTTTCTAGTATGATTGTTGGTTAGGATCTTGTCCCTTATTTTTTTATATTGCTGCTGCGGCTTCTTCGGAGCCAGTCTCCTTTTATTGGCAGGGTACTGTTTGGGATAGAGGCAAGCTAGAGGGGATCTTTCCATTATCTATTATCGATCAGATATTATTAGTGCCTATCTCAGGGGATGAGCTGGATTTGATTCGTTGGGATCCTAGCCCCGATGGCACTTTTCAGCTTCGGACTGCATGGGAGATTGTGCGATGTTCTAGTGACCGATGATGTGTCACGATCTTATTGTGCTAAATTTCTTATGTACTGTGGATCGATGACATAGCAATATTTCAGTGGAGCAAAAATCGTATGTACGGTACATGCACATACATGGAATTATTTTCTATTTAAACCGTGTTACTGTGCAAAACCATGTTACTGTGCAAACCGTGGCCAAAACTGTGTAACTGGTCAAACGTTGACTGTTGACTGTTGACTAATGACGTGGCGTAATCCTGAGCGTCCGAACTGTTTTTAATCCAATGGTCATGATTCACTCAATATATTTATAAAAAGTGGGCTCTTCCCCCCTAATTTGATATCCCTGAATTCATTTTTAAACTTAAATTTTTGTAATTCTTTCTCCTTCTATATTTTCAACGTATTTTAATAAATTCTCATTTTGCCCGTAATTCAAAAATGAGTAGCTAATTTTGTTTTAAGCTTGGGTTGAAAGTGAAGTCTCAACATGTCCCATGGGCTTAATTTGGTAAATTTACTTTCTCTTTCCCTTTAACATTTGTGGTTGTTTTGATTTTTCATCTACAAATAATAATAGTCTTATCTAAATACCGCCCTGATTAAACCGACACCTTAATATAAGGTTATTATTATTTGTCACGATAAGTCCTTAGCACCATGTTTATTTGAGCGTGGTTCATGAGGTGTGCAATCCTCCCTTATGATTTAATTAGCATTAATATGGAATATTTAGCCCATTGAGCATGTTGATACAAATCTAGATACCCAAGCATGTCATTTCAATAAATTCCAGTTCAATTTAATTCCTGCCATTGTAATTTAAATTCATGCATAATTTACATTAATTTCACCACAAATTCATTCACCTATTCAAGAAATTTAATTCTGCACATAATTAAAATCAACCTTCTTGTGGGATCGACACTCATCACCGTTAATCTATTATATAATAGATTCGTACGCTTTCGAGTTTAATAAAATTTGCACAACATCAGTCGTGCAGCAAATATCATAGAGGCATTAAGGATTTAGGGTTTAGGGTTTAAAGTTTAGTTTTTTTTTTAACCACCAAAGAAAAAGTTGGGGTTAGGTAGGACCCCTACCTGCGAAATAAATCCGATAATGAATCAAATACATAGGAGGGGGATAAAAATTAAGACCTCCCAGAGACAATGAGCAACAACAGAAAAGATAAAAAACTATCGTCCAATGTGGGGTATTTCCTGGGCATCCGTGAGAAGAATACTAAGAAGGCCTCTGGGGAGCTCTCGGGCATAATGAAACATCCTGCTAATCCTATGGGAGCAGGCCCAATTGGCCAGAAAGTCTGCCACTAAATTAGCCTTACGGAGCACATGTTGCACTGAATGTAGGCAGAAGATATCAATCTGCACGCTTGACATAATGAATAAGCATAATCCTACCGAACAGAACCCTAGGAACGAATTCAAGATACAACCGTAGTCGAGTATGATTCCATCTCGAGGACAGAAAAACCGAGCTGGATGGCCAATGCCAACCCCTCGCAAACCGCCATGAGCTCAGCATACAAGATCGGCCTATGGCCCAAAAACGATCCAAAAGCACCCAGAATGCCTCCTGGGTGATCCCTGAGAATACCTCCTGATGCTGCCATCCCAGGGTTACCCAACCAAATAGGCCTCCTAGCAATGGCCATAACTCGCAATTCTTCCATGATTCAAGGATTCAAGACTCCTCTCACCTAAGGGGGCTTGAATCCAAAAGCAGTACTAGCAAGTCTGATGTCTGAATCTATTTGAAATATAACCTCATCAGTAGAGAAGGTCTCTGAGCGAAACTGGAAAGCATTTCAGGCCTTCTAAACTTGCCACAAGATGAAGCAAGGCAGAAAGGTGCAAAGATGATTACGGAAGGAAATATAATGCCTCTAGAAAGTAAGCAGAGAATGGAGAGACACAAAACCAAGCTCTCGCATCCCCAATAGCCGCCGATAGTGGTCTCAAATATGATGAACCAACGGGCAGTCCAAAAACAGGTGACGAAAGGTCTCGGCAGCCCCTTCCGCACAAACATCGAGAAACTATGTGGAAACCCCTCCAACATAATGAGTCATAGGCACCAATAATATCTGCTCAACAATGGATGATAACAATATGCCCTCCAGCTTGCCTCTATCCCAAACTGTGCCCTACCAATAGAAAAAAACTAGCACCGATGAAGCCCAAAGTGAACCTTATTGACAAAAACGCCACCGACCCTAAACCCTAAACCCTAAACTTTAAAAACCCTAAATCCTAAACCCCAAACCCCCAATTTCCAACCCTGAAACCCTATAACCCAAACCCCCGAAACCCCGAACCCCAAAAACCCAAACCCCAAACCCCCCAAACCCCTAAACCATGAACTCCTTGCTCCCCTAAAAACCCTGAATACCCAAAACCCTAAAACCCTAAATCTTAAACTCCTAAAACCCCGAACCTCAAATTCTCAACCCTAAACTCTTAACTCTAAATCCTAAATAAAATCGTAAAAAACCTCTCTAGAATTCTCTCTCTAAAAGATGCTTTTAAATTTTTACTATTCATATAACCTTTGATTGAGTTGATTGGCTATTTTTAAAACTTTGACCAGCCGTTATGGCCTCGCCGGAGGCTGGTGCTTTTGTCTGACAGCCGCTAGAATATGTAATTTACACCACCGATCACAATACTTACAGGTAAAAACCAGAACAATCAAATGTAAAAAACAGAAACAAATAACATCACAACCTATATACTCTATCAACCCACCAGATAATTCAACCAATCTGGCAGTAATCGAAATTATCCCCAAGCCCCAGCCTTCATCTCGAGTTTACCCTCACATAGACCAGCAATAAAAAACATTAAAAAAAACCCAAAAAAATTTTGGCCCAACTCTGGGCCCTCACATCCTAAGAAATCGAACACCATTTTCTCCGATTTGACAACTTCAAACGTATCAAAACAGCAGCTACAATCAACCGGAAACTACTTCAATGCCGATCTGGCCATTTTGTCATAACAAGTTGTTGGACCCACCGAGACAACATTGCCACCATCCGGCCTTTGATCTGGAGTTGTGCTTGCTCCAATTGGTCTTCACGACTTATGTGAGCTCTCAAAAACTACTGGTAAGGATCAGAATCAACTTAAGAATCTCGCGGCAACCACAGTCATTGTAACGACAAGCAAACATCTCTCTTCCTTAACTGCAATACCAACCGCCACCGTGAGCGAAACTCTTAACCTGCTAGACAATCTTCAACAACCAACCAAGTCTTCACGGCCCCAACAACAACTCCCATCGGAAGCAAACATCAGAACAACAGCTAATCCTTTAAAGCTTGTGCCACCATTTGAACACCCAACACCTATATCCATGCCTAAGGCCATATCCAAAACCATGACCCATATTCATTAAAATAAGCCCAAACGGAAAATGAAACCCAAACAATTAAGCCTACCATGAAAAATGTAAATCAAGTCCACAACTTTGAAAAAAATACATTTTTCCTTACTAAAAATTCCTATGCTTCCATAGTCAATCCAACTGTCATTTTTAACTTCAATATTGCCCCAAGACCTTAAAAATCTTTTGTGGATGTTGTTATTATAGACTCAATAGATCCAATTCAAATCAAGTCAGTTTCAATCAATGGTGGAACCTTTTAAATTATCTCTTGTAGGTAATTCTCTTTTGGGTGCCCTACATTGGAAACCATAAAAAAAATTTTTGTTTCCTTGGATTTGAAAGGTAATTCTCAACTTTCACTACTTGATAACCATCTTAGTTTAATTAAATTGTAACTTGAGGAAGATTATTCCAGAATCTAACTTAGACAAATATGGTTTATTAATAGAAAATCTATACCCACTTTTAAGTAGTCGACTTTATTTAGATATTTTAAGGAGTCACCCATAGTTTCGGTTTGGGTATCATTACTTTATTTCTTTATGCATTTTATTCATTGCAAGCCAACTTTATTCTCTATTACTGTAGCCATTGGAACTCCTTTGCGACTTGATCACGCTACTGCCTCAGTTAATAGGCCTCCAATTGCTCGAGTTTTGGTGGAGTATGATGTTTCACAGCCATTATTACTGCGTATTTGGATTGGAGAGGGAGATGTTAATTTTTTGCAAGATGTCATTTTTTAGCAGGTCCCCACTTACTGTGGTTAATGTAGACATCTTGGCCATTCTGCAGATGTTTGTTATATTTCTAATCCTAAACTTCACAAATCCCAACAAATAGAGAGTGATCATCAGTCTATAAGGAGTAAGGACAAAGGAAAATTATCAACTACAGCTCAAGAAGAATAGCCTAAGATACCCACTATAGCTCAATATAAGATTATTATTGACAAGTAGATACAACGCTCCCAACCTCTAGTCATTTCGGGCCAAAACACTCCAGTTCCTTCTGATCCTCTAGCTACTACTATAGCTACCAGGATAAGTGATGACATGATCCATTCCCTCCATGTTATAGATCGAGGTGATCTTTTGATGAGACTAAGAGATTGTGAGATGCAGTTAGATGAGCTACAGGATTCTCTGCTTGATGTGACTCAACTGTTAGTACCATTAGCTATTCGAGACCCGATTATCAGTTCTCCACCAGACAGCAATGGATCGGCTTAGATTACTAATCATTTACAGGTTGGCTTTAACTCTCATTGCATTGATGTTCCTGATTCTGATGATAGGGATGAAAGTAGATGTCTGGATTCATCTCATATGGCTGAAGCCAATTTTTTTTTATACGGACCAAGATTCTAGTGAAGCTGGTTGCTTCCTGACTGATGCTAAGGAGGCCCATACACCTCAGGCTCAAGATGCAGTCATTGATAGATTTTATAATGTACGGATTACGAGCACATCTCAAGACTTCTTTTTTAGTTATAGGTCGTGTTATTTGAGATGGAATATTGTATTTTTCATTGAAACACTCAAGCATATATATATACAGAAATTAGGAAGCTATTTTAGGAAACTATCCTAATTAGGATCCTTATAATTAAGCTATTAAGACATCCCTATAATTAAGCTATTAAGAGAATCCCTAGAATTAAGCTAATAAAGCAGCTATATACAACTAATTATATTATGTAACACTCCCTCTCAAGTTGGAGCATAGATATTAATCATGCCCAACTTGTTACAAAGATAATCAACCCGAACCCTATTTAGAGCTTTAGTGAAGATATCCCTTAATTGATCTCTAGTCTTCACATAGCCTGTAGAAATCAAACCTTGCTGAATTTTCTCACGAACAAAATGACAATCAATTTCAATGTGTTTAGTTCGCTCATGAAATACAGGATTAGATGCAATGTGAAGGGCAGCTTGGTTATCACACCACAATTTTGCTGGTACGAAAGTTTTAAGACCTATTTCAATCAAAAGCTGATATATCCACATTATCTCACATACAGATTGTGCCATAGCCCTATATTCTGACTCTGTACTAGACCTTGACACAACGTTCTACTTCTTACTTTTCCATGAAACTAAGTTTCCTCCAACGAAAACACAATAACCTGATATGGATCTTCTATACGCTTTGGAACCTGCCCAATCTGCATCTAAAAAACATTCAATATGAGTATGCTTATAATTTGCATACAAGATACCACGTCCGAGTGCTCCTTTCAAGTAACACAAAATCTGTTCTAGCGCTGCCTAATGATGAACTGTTGGGGATGATATAAACTGACTAACGACACTGACAGAATATGTAATATCTGGACAAGTAACTGTAAGATAATTCAGTTTTCCAACTAACCTTCTATATTTCTCAGGATCTTTCATTAGTTCTCTATCTCTAATAAAGTGCATGTTCGGAGTCATTGGAGCACTACAAGGCTTTGTCCCTAATTTTCCTGTCTGAGTTAATAAGTCAAGGATATATTTTCTCTAAGATAAAAGGATACCTTTTTTACTCCTTGCGACTTCAACACCCAAGAAATACTTTAGCATCCCTAAGTCCTTGGTGTGAAACTGAGCATGAAGAAAAGACTTAAGAGATGAGATGCCTGTAATATCACTTCCATTAATGACAATGACGTCCACATACATAACTAAGAGAATGATACCAGTTTCTGATTGTTTGTAGAATACCGAATGGTTAGACTTGCTTTTCATCATACCAAACTTTTCAAGAGCTTAACTAAATTTTCTGAACCAAGCACGAGGACTCTGTTTCAAACCATACAAATATTTTTGAAGACGACAAACTCGGCCAAACTCCCCCTGAGCAACAAAACCTGGAGGTTGCTCCATATACACCTTCTCTTGAAGATCACCATGGAGAAAAGTATTATTAATATCTAGTTGACGTAAAGGCCAATTATGGGTAGCTGCCATAGAAATAAATAACCGAACAGATGTCAATTTAGCAACAGGAGAAAAGGTGTCAGAATAGTCCACTCCATAGGTTTGAACATATCTCTTAGCGATAAGACGGGCCTTTAACCGAGCAACTGACCCATCCAGATTTACTTTAACTGTGAACACCCATTTGCATCCTATAGCTCGTTTCCCTGGAGGTAAATTGACCAAGTTCCAAGTACCATTGTCATCTAAAGCATTTATTTCCTCTATCATTGCATTATGCCTACCAGGATGAGATATGGCTTCATGAATAGTTTTAGGAATAGAGATAGAATCAAGGGATGCAATAAAAGAGCAAGACGAAGATAACAAAAAGTTATAAGAAACAAAAGAAAAAATAAGATAAGTACATTGTCGTTTACCTTTGCATAACGCAATAGGAAGATCATCGCTTGAGATTAGATCTGATGACGAAGGGGTAGGTGCAGGATATGAATCTAGAGGTTTACGCTTGGAGTAGACTTGAACAATAGGAGGCTTGACAGGGGTTGGTGTCGAGACAGGTTCAGAGGATGTGATAGAGTAGATTGACAAATCATCATCCTCCCCCTGACATGCAGGAGGAAGAGAAGATGAAAAATAGGGTGTGTTTTCCATGAAGGTAACATCAATTGAGACAAGATATTTGTTAAGACTAGGACAATAACATTTATAACCTTTCTGAAGACGAGAATAACCAAGGAAGATACACTTTAAAGACTTGGGATCTAATTTAGTAACATGCGGACGAACATCTCGAACAAAATAGGTACTACCAAAGATTCGAGAGTCAACAGGAAACAATGACTTATTGGGAAAAAGGATTTTATAAGGGATCTCACCATGAAGAACAGATGATGGCATACGATTAATTAGAAAACATGCTGTGGAAACTGCATCGGCCCAAAAAGGTTTAGGAACATTCATTTGAAATAATAAGGCTCGTGCAATTTCAAAAAGATGTTTGTTCTTACGTTCTGCCATTCCATTTTGAGATGAAGTATCAACACAAGAAGTTTTATGAAGTATGCTATTCTGAACCATATAAGATTGAAATAAAGCAGATGTATATTCTTTGGCATTATCACTTTGCAAAGTACGGATTGAAACATCAAATTGAGTTTTTATCTTAGCACAAAATACACAAACAAAGAAAACAATTCAGAACGACTCTTCATTAAATATAACCAAGTTACACAAGAATAATCATCCACAAAAGTAATAAAATACTTAAATCCAGGTTTAGATAAAATAGGACAAAGACCCAAAACATTATAATGAACTAATTCGAAAGGAACACTAGCACGTTTATTGACTCTTAGACTCGAACTAAGACGATGGTTCTTCATAAACTGACACGCCTCACAATCTAATGAAGACACCTTACTAAACTGTGGATAAAGTTTCTTGAGCACAGGAAGAGATGGATGACCTAACCTATAATGTGCCTTGAAGGAAGATGTTATACTAGGACAAGCAACAGATTTAGATATTGGCATGTCAAGAATGTAGAGGCCTCCAAACTTATTTCCTTTACCAATAAACTTCTTCGTCAGAAGATCCTAAAATAAGTAATGATCAGGAAAAAGTGAGATGCAATAGTTAAGATTGCGAGTTAGCTGGCTTACAGAAATCAAATTAAAGGATAAATTAGGTAACTGTAGAAGTGGAAGTGCGTGACTGAAAAGTAGAGAAGAGACCAGAATTACCTGTCATATGATATGTGGCACCAGAATCAGTGACCCATTTGAAAGATGAGGAAAGAAGGCACGCATTTGTTTTACTTGAATCAGCAATAGCAATGACAGAAAAAGATGAAGACTTTAGTAATTCTTGATACTGTGAGAATTGGGCAAATTCATCAGTAGGGGTACGAACTGATTTTTCAGAATTATCATTAGTGGATACAACATGAGCCGAGTGACCCTTTTGATTCTTGTACTGAAGCTTTCGACAATCACACTTTGTATGTCCAGGCTTATGACAGTTGAAATACAAATAAGCCACCCAAAAGGGTGGGTGAATTGGGTTTTTAAATTTTATTTTACAAATGATTCAATCTAATGCCTTAATACAAACAAAAAATACGTTTTACAATAACTAAATCAAATATAATAAATTAGACAATGCTTGCACAATAAATGAGTAAGGGAAGAGAATGCAAACATGGTAATTTTTACGTGATTCGGCAATCCCCGCCTACGTCCACGCCTCCAAGCCAACAGAGCTCGAGGATTTCACTATCCAAGCTTCCCAAGGCTTCAAATGTTTACAATTGACTTCTAAGGTGTCAATGGACCTTTACAATTAAGAGATTATCACCCTAATCTCTTTACCCCAAGTGTTTCCCTCACTTGAATACTCACAATACGATACAAATTAGAAATTACAACAAGACATTTTCTATAAGAGTAGATTCACAAATAATGGCACAAAAATGATTTAATCTATTGTGATTTGCAATATGAAAGCTCAATATATGTTTTACAAACTTGTTTTTACTTGCTAGAGAGCTTGAAATGAAGTTGGAGTTGAGTTTTTATAGTTAAAGCTCGAAAACTAGCCGTTATTATCAAATTCCAATGCTTAACCGACTAGCCGCTTAATTTAACCGGCTCATCGCTCGTAACAGTGAAGTTACCGTTAATTTTGAATTTTGCTACAGTAATATTGTTCACGAAATTACCGTTTTACCTCAAAACTTATTCAAATTATGCTATGGCCCAAAACGTTATAAAACTTTTCAAAAAAACCTAATCTCAGAAATTTTAATTATTATTTAATTCTTAAAAAAATTTTAAAATTACAGTGTGGCCCAAACTAAAGAAAATCTTTTCAAAATAAGTCCTTTTTGAGTTTTAGTTAAAATACCATAATCTTTAAACTTTTTAAAACTTTTCACTTAAACCCTCAATCTATTATAAGTTGCAATATAGCCCAAATATTTTAGAGCTTAGTAAATAAGTCCAACTCCGAAATTTAAAAATTTTTCATTTTTACCCAAATTACTTAAATTCATAAAATATTTTATCTCATAAACATAAAATTAATTTAGTTTGAAAAATAATTATTTTGTTAACATAAAATTGAGCTTCACAAATGCTAATCCAAGTACAAATTAAATTATACTGGCTTTATATGAAATTGTCGCAATAAATTATCCGTTGAGCTCGAAATTCTATTCTTCACTTCGCCGTTGTCCGTTGAGTGTCTTGAACTTGATTTCACTTGATTCATTATCCTTTAAAACTAGTGAATTTGTGAAATACAAAATAAAACACTTTAATGTAAATGTTTGTTATCATCAAAATCATAATATTTATATCCTTTTAGGCTAACAACAGCAATAGCACAGACTTAAGTAGAATTTCACTGACTTAAGTAGGTGGAGTACTTTCTGTGCGAAGTACTCGACTAAATATTTCATGTAAAGAAGAGATCTCAGAGTCAGAAAGGACTTGTGACTTAGCAGTCTCAAAGTCAGAGGAAAGGCCAGCAAGGAAACGCATGATAGCCAATTGCTCTCGTTGGCGTTGCTGAATTTTCATATCAGGACTAAAAGGTAGTAACATATTAAGCTCTTCATAGGTCTTCTTAAATGCCATGAAATAATTCGTAAGGGACTGATCTTGTTTTTCTGCACGATAAAATGCTTTGCATACCTCATACATGCGAGTAAGGTTTCCTTTACCAGAATACAAGAAATCCAAATAATCCATCAACTTTTTAACAAATTCACAGTGGTTGATCAAGCCAATTACCTCTACTAATCATGGGTGGAGTATGCAACAATTTGATGTCAAGAACGCCTTCTTACATGGTGATCATGATGAAGAGATTTACATGGAAGTTCCTCCTGGTTTAAATTTAAAAGGAAACAAAGTGTGCAAACTTAGAAAGGCCTTGTATGGCCGAAACAATCCCCTAAAGCTTGGTTTGGACGATTTGCTAAGGTCATGACAGCTATAGGATATAAACAGAGTCAAGCTGACCATACTTTGTTTGTCAAACATTCATCTTTAGGGGGAGTAACAGCATTATTAGTGTATGTTGATGTCATTGTGGTAACAGGAAATGATTTAAAAGGAAGAAAAACGTTAAGGAGATGTTTAATTAAGGAATTAAGATAAAAGAACTTGGTAAACTTAATTATTTTCTTGGTATTGAAATTGCCCACTCAAAGCATAGAATCTTCATATCACAACGCAAATACATACTAGATTTGTTGAAGGAAACAGGACAAATAGGGTGCAAGCCAGCCGACAGCCCTATAGCAAATCATAGACTTGGCGAAGCTCATGAAAATGCAGCAGTGGATAAAGGAACATATCAGAGGCTTGTAGGAAAACTGATTTATCTTTCTCACACTAGACCTGACATCGCCTATGCAGTTAATATTGTAAGTCAATTTATGCATAATCCCAAAGAAGTTCACCTTCAAGCTGAATAGAGGATCTTACAATATTTGAAAGGAACACCAGGGAAGGGAAACTTATTCAAGACAGGAAAAGAACTGACACTTGAAGCCTATATTGATGCAGACTATGCAGGATCTATTATTAATAAGAGGTCCACATCAGGTTATTGCACTTTTCTTGGTGGCAACCTTGTAACTTGGAGAAGAAGCAAAATATAGTTGCTAGATCAAGTGCAGAAGCTGAGTTTAGAGTCATGGCAATGGGAATTTGTGAGCTACTATGGCTGAAAATTATACTACAAGACTTGAAAATTCGATGGGAAGCACCTATGAGACTTTATTGTGACAACAAATTAGCTATTAGTATAGCACACAATCCAGTTCAGCTTGATCACACTAAGCACATTGAAGTTGACCGGCACTTCATAAAGGAAAAGTTTGACAGTGGCCTAATTTGCACTTCATTTATATCTACTGGTGACCAACTAGCAGATATGTTAACCAAAGGTTTGAGTAATAAGGTGTTTCAAAGTATAATAGGCAAGCTGGGAATGGATAATATCCATTCACCAGCTTGAGGGGGAGTGTGAGAAAATACCTAGCTAAATTTTCACTGTAAATATTGATGCCTTATATAGAAGATCTTGATAGCTGTCAATCCCTAATTTGTAGGATTTGATTTAGTCTCTAATTCGTAAGGATTTGATTCAGTTTCCTTTCTTGTTGTTCTCTACATGTATATATTGACCTAAAATTGTATTGTTTGAATAGATCAATAAAACCAATAACAAATTACTCAACATGGTATCACTTATAGGTAGATGCGGGCTCGCTTATCCACCATTAATGATTAATTTCTTCATTTAGAACATTAGGGGATTGGAAAAGTCCTTACAGTATATAGGTTATGAAAATTAGTTCGATTGAATCGACTATCTTTGATTTGTATTTTGGAGCCGTTTATCTCTTTAGATCGACTAGAGACTACTTGAGTATGACTTGGGATGGATTGTGCTTTATCTTTCAATTCTGGAAAGATTTGGGTCTTTTGGTTTGAGTTTTTTTTCGTGGAGCTATTGCATGATATGGGCCAGGTGATTTATTGTCGAGTTAGTCATTCTTTCTTTTCTGACCCTGTTTTGATTTCATATGTTTATACTAATTGCTTTTTGCACAAGCAGGAGGATTTACGAGATGCCTTTGAGACTTTTACTGATAGTTATGACCTACCTTGGATCGTTAGGGGAGATTTTAATGTAGTTCAGGCGATTTTAGAGATTTCTGGGGGTGACCTTAACCTCGAAGGGATATTGATACTTTTTATTTAGCATTGCTAGGTTATAGGTTAAAAGATACTGATTACATTAGTAGTCCTTTTACTTGGACTAATAGACACACTTAGAGGTGACTTGATAAAGTGGTTTGCAATTCACACTGGACTGCTTTCTTCTTAGTATTTCTGGTCTCATATCTGAATAAAACTGCCTCAGATCATTCTCATTTTCTTCTGTCCTATGACAGAGATGCTGCTAGAGGTCCTTTTCAGCTTAAGTTTCTTCACGTATGGCTTAAGCGTCCTGGTTTTCTTGATATTATGCGACAGTTTTAGGGTGCCCCAGTAGTTGGTGCTAGCATGAGAGCCTTTTAGCAACAGCTCGTTCGGTTAAACTTCTACTTGAAAGCTTAGAACAAGGATGTCTTCCATAATATTTTTTCCCAAGTCCAGCAGGCAGAGGAGGATGTGGTTCAAAAGGAGAGATTATATGATCTTTCAGGCTCCGCCGATGACAAAGCAGATTTTTCTGAGGTTAAGGCTTGGTTACAGTAAGCTTTGCTCCGAGAGGAGATCTTCTTACATCAACCGTCGGTGTGCATTGGATTCATAAAGGTGATGCTAATACCTGCTTTTTCCATACGATGATTTAGAAAAAGCATCAATTATTTCATATGCATAGGATTCGACATACTTCCTTCTCAAAGTGGATTTCTAAGCCTACTATAATAGTAAATTTTGCTGTGACTTATTTTCAAGATTCATTGACAGGAGATGCTAGTAAGTTTCAGCAGATGGATTTTGACGTCATTCTATCTCTTATAACAACAGAGGATGATGTAGGTCTATATGGAGAGCCGGATATTGATGAGGTTTGACGAGCAATGTTTTCTATTGATCCTGACAGTGCTCTAGCCGAGATAGGTTTTGCAGTAGATTTTACTAGTCGTGCTGAGAAATCATTTGTTATGACTTATTAGATGTTGTTCTCTATTATTTCAAAGATTCAGCCATGCCCAAGGGTTTTCAGAGTACTTTATTGGTTCTTTTACCTAAGAAAATTTCTCGAGTTTCTTGATTGACTTTCGATCTATTAGTCTTTGCAACGTGAGCAACAAGGTTATTACTAAGTTACTTGCTCAGAGATTGTCCCCTTTACTGCCCTGCATTATTTCTCTAACCCATAGTGGTTTTCTCCCTGGCCGGGTGATTCATGATAATGTGCTTTTGGTTCAAAAGCTAGTTCACGATCTGAATTGCCACACCCGAGGGAACAATATGGTGCTTAAGCTAGATATAGCTAAGGCTTATGATTGGTTGTCTTGGCCATTCATTTTATAGACGCTTCGATGTTTTGGGTTCTCAGAGCAGTGGATTTCTTTTATTCAACGGGCGATTTATAAACTCTAATTTTCGATGCTTGTGATAGGGGTCAATCACAGTATTTTCAATCCCAAAGGGGCCTCCTACAAGGTGATCCCATCTCCTAATGATTGTTTATTATTACTGTAGAGTTTTTATCTCGAGGTCTAGATCTATTATATTCTCAATATCCATCAATTCATTATCTTTCTACTGTTCCTACTCCTATCTCCCATTTGAGCTTTGCAGACGATATTATTTTATTTACAAGTGGGACCTGATCTAAATTACAGTACTTTATGGATTTTTTGTATCATTATGAGATGGTATCGGCGCAGTTGATTAGCCAGGATAAAAGTAGCTTTTATATTGAGAGGTTGGCTTTGACTGCTCGCCAGGCTATAGTCTATTCTGTTACTGACTTTCAAAGGCACTAGCTTTTTTTTACTTATCTTGAGTGCCCAATCTTCACAGGGTACTGCAAAATTACTCCCTTTGACTACATGGTCTAAAAGATTAGGGAAAACATCTCAGGCTAGGCTAACGTCTTCTTGCCTTTGGTAGAAAGTTAGTTCTTATTCGTCATGTGTTATCCTCCATGCCCCTACATCTTTTTCATGTTTTTTTACCTCCTCTGTTGGTGGTTCAACGCTTAGAGTGATTGTTCATCTAGTTCTTATAAGGTAATTCTAAGGGAAGGCGCCGCATCCACTGGTGTAGATGGTCGCAGATTTGTTATCTGGTTAATGAGGGTGGCCTTGATATTTGATCACTTCATGATATAGTAGAGGCTTTTAAGATTAAGCTTTGGTGGTAATTTTAACAGTAGAGTTCGCTTTGGGCTTCATTCATGAAGTCTAAATACTACAAATCCACTCACTCGAGCTTGATTCAGTTTCGATATCCTACTTTTCCTCTGTGGAGATGCCTTTATATAATCTGTTACATAACCAGACCCCATGTGTGCTTACTAGTTGGAAGTGGAGATTGTAGTTTATAGTATGATTATTGATTGAGTTCTTGTCCTTTATTTTTTTATAATCCTACAGCAGCATCTTTGATGCTGGTTTCCTTTTTTTGGTAGGGCATAGTTTAGGACAGAGGCAACTCAGAGGATATTTTACCCCTTTTTATTGTTGAGCTGATTTTATTGGTGCTTATTTCTAGCGAGGAACAAGATCTGATTTGGTGGAATCTTACTTTGATGGAACTTTCACTTACAGTCTGCTTGGGAATTGGTATGGTGTTCTAGACCGAGGGATGAGCTATTCTCGATTATATGGCAGAGACACATCCCGTCACAAGTTTTCTTCTTTCTTTGACAGCTGCTCCATGGTTTCCTAGCTTCTGATGAGGCCTTGTGCTCGAGGAGTTTCTGTATGGTTTCCTAATGTTAGTGTGAACAGGCTGTTGAGACCTCTCGACGTCTATTTGTGGATTGCTTGTGAGTCCGTCCTATTTGGCTTCATTATTAGTGGATGCTGAGGATGCAAGAGCTCGGTTTCTTATCTCTCCGTGCTTTACTTCTCTTTTGAAGATATTGTGCCCCATCCCAGAATCATATTCAGGTCCTCTTGCCTTGTTTCAGGCAAGTTTGGAAGGCCAAAAATGCATTCTGGTTTCATTCACAGTCTTTCTCTACTAATATGGTTATCTTTTCCATTGATTCTGACCTCAGGCTTGCTAGCTCTGCTTTTAGAATTAAGCCTTCCCATCTGAGGAGAGTCTTGGATTCTCAAATCGTAAAGGGTTTGCGTGTTTTCGCTCCTCTTAGAAGGCCAATTCGATTAGTTACTTAAGTGAGGACATCTATAGGGGTGGTTAAGTTGATAGTAGATAGGTGCTCTAAGGGTAACCCTAGGATGGCTGCCTCTAAAGATATTCTAAGGGATCACAAAAGTGTGGTTTTAGTTGCTTTTGGATCTTTGTAGACTACCAGCCGATCTTATATGCTGAGCTCATGGCGGTGTGTGAGGGTTTGAATTTTGCCACCTAACTTGGTTATTTAGCGATTGAGTTTGAGTCAAACTCATCTACCATAATGGCATGGATTCACTCTCACAGTCCTACTAGATGGGATTATGTTTATATTTTACGTCGAGTGTACCACTTGATTTCTTCTCTCTCCATTTAGGTCAAATATGTTCTCAGTGAGGCCACATCAGCTGCTCATTTTCTAGCCAATTAAGTGTGTTCTCTTCGGATCTCTCAACACTTCTTATCTTCTCGAGAGCCACAAAAGGGCCTGTCTAGTATTTTTCATCTAGATGTCCAAAAGATTCCGCATGTCAAACAATAGGATATATTTGTACATTATTGTATTCTTTTATTTTTCAGAGGTTTTAGTTTATATCCCCTTCCATTGCATTTCGTTCCTTTTTTTATTTATTTTATAGATAGGGGTCCCGTCTAACCCCCTGCCACATTGGTAGTTTTTTTCTAAAAAAACTTAAATCCTAACCCACAAACCCAAAACTCTAAACCTTAAAACCCTAAAACCTAAATCTTAAACCTCGAATTCCAAACCCCGAAATCCTAAACCTCGAACCCCCAACCGCCAACCCCAAACCCCCAAACCCCAACCCCAACCAACAAACCCCAAACCTTAATCCTAACCCTTAACCCCGAAACCCCAAACCCTAAAATCCTAAAACCCAAAACCCCAAACTCCGAAACCCGAAATCCCAAAATCTAAAACCCCTAAACCCAAAATCCAAAACCTCAAACCCTAAAATCCCAAAGACCTAAATCCTCAAATCCCCAAAACTTCAACCCGTAATCCCTAAAAACCCCAAAACCCCAAAATCCAACCCCTAAACTACTAAAACCCCAAACCCTAAACAGAAAAATCCAAAGCCCGAATGTCCTAACCCCAAACCCTGAAACTCCGAAACTCGAAGCCTGAATCTCAAACCCCAAAACTCTTAACACTGAACCCAAACTCCCGAACCACAGAAACCCCCCAATCGCCAAACCCTAAACCCCGACCCCCAACCCTAAACCTTAACCCCTGAATCCCAAACCCCCGAACACCCCGACCCCCTGACCCTAAATCCCAAACCACGAACCCCAACCCCAAACCTGTAAATCCAACTCCCCCAACACCAAACCCACAATCCCCCAACCCCGTATCCCGAACTCCTCAACACCTAAACCTAAATCACAAACACCTAAACCCCGAACCTAGAACCCCCGAACACCAAAACCATGAAACCCTCAAACCGTAGATCCCAGACCGCGATATCTGGACTCTAAACCCTAAACCCCGAACCCCAAACCCCAAACCCTCCCACCCCCAACCCCTAACCTTGAACCTTCAACCCCAAATCCAAAACCTCAAACACCAAGTCCCAAACCTTAAATCCATACTCAAAGCTCTGAAACCCAAAAGTCTGAAACTCCAAACTCCAAATCCCAAACCCCAATCCCAAAACCTAAAACTCCAAACCCAAACCCTAAATACTGGACCCTAAACCCCAAACTAGAAAACTTAAACCCCAAACTCTAAACTCCAAACCAAACCAAACCGATCCTCTCTTTAACTTTCACTCTAAAAAATTCTCTTAACTCACTTCTCATGGCCACCTCCCTTCATTATTTCTAAGCTGCCTTTATGGCCTTTAAACCGCTACTGATGGCAATTGGTCATCATCAATAAATAACCATTACTCCAAAGAAGAATTTTATAGGTTTTTAGATATGCTTAGGAAATCTTTCATGAAACCTCTAAAATTCACAAAAGAACCACCTCTTGACTTGAAGCTACCTTTAGAACAATAACCAAAGACAAGATGCTCAAAAAGATTACTCAACCAATGGCAAATAGTCTAAATTCAACATACACAGCTACCACATATCCATGCAAAGCAACTTTATGGAGATCTACCATCACCAATATCCATTAGCCCTATATTCTCTAAACTTTAATAGCCATCAATGTCCGCTATTACTGAGAATAATTAAGAAATGATAAAAAAAAATAAAGGACAAGAAAAAAAAGCCAAAAAGAAATAAATAAATTATCTCTTCATAAAATTCAAAACTGAAGCCAATCACTAAAGGAAGTAGGAGAAATTCGTGATCAAAATCCCTCATCCTCTACCAAAGTTTTCATAACCAACCGTGAACAAGCAAAACTTAGTTAATTGTAAGATCTAGGGTCACCTCTCCCCTAAAAGCTTAACAACAATTCAAGGCTATTAATTTTCAACTATTACTAATGGCTGAGATGAAGCTTTTGACTACATACCTTTTGGTTCTCAAACAAGCACTAACCAAAGTCGTTAAAGACAACTAACTTTTGCCACTCCCACATGCCAAAATCTCAAAAATCCATCACTAATTTTGACGATGTGCAATCGTACCCAAAATTCTCTCTCAATGGTAGCACATACTCACCAAAATTCAACTACTTTTGATTTCCAATAAATTTTATCTCCTACTGAACACATGCACTCCGCTACAACATATCAACTATATTCTCCCATTCATACTAATCCTCATGATTCCAACTATACCCTTTTGTCTTTTTCTAAGAATTAAATAATGCTTTTTCGGCCTCCCAATAAATTCCATGTGAAAACATCACAAATCCTAATGATCTTAATCATTCCTTTTTGTACACATCCTTAGTATTAAACAACACTCATTCGACTTCTCAAAAATTTCATTTAACAATATTCCAACCAATGATGTTGTGGCTTCCATCACCTACAACTTATCCTCTCCACATGTCTTGACCCCTACCTTAAACCTAAATTTAAAATTTCAATAAACTTTGTCTCTCACTCATTACATGTACTCAAAACTTTGTCTCCCACTCATTACATGCACTCCTACACCACCCATCATTTGTCGTCTACCATTTCATATGTCTCAACCCCCACGTTACATGTTTTGGCCCCTACCACACCAATTTCTTCACATATTCTAGCTACACTAACATACAAACACATGGCCACAAATAAACCCCAACCAAATTCTTAACCTATAAGCCCAAAACTAACCACTCAAACCTTTAAACCTCTAAACCCAAACTCATCAATCAATAGCCTATTCTTTCAATTTTAAATAAAAAATTCTTAATCTATAAGCCCAAAACTAACCACAACTAATTCATCTCCACAAAGGCCAACCTTCTAATTTAAACCCATAAATTTATAATCAAGGCCTAATAGTAACCCATCTAACCCATCAAAACATAACTAAACTCAAAGTTAGCCCATCTTTATTCTAACATATGCTTTAGCTTTCAATTTTGCTCCTAATAGGCTAACCATAAAAACCACTACTAATATAATGAAAAGATTCACTCCTCAAAAAATTCCTATTAAGATCATCTCTTTGTTTAATTGAGAGATGAACATGCATTTTTCATTAAAAAAAAAAGTCAATACGATGGCTATTCTATTCAAGCTAAATTTATTCGGTGAGTTTTTCTACAATCGCCCTTGTATGGAATTAATTCAAATATTTTTTTACCACTTTAAGATTAAAAAAATTCTCAAATTTCTCTATTGGATAACAATCATATTTTAATTAAACTAGATGATGAGGAAGTCTACACTTGTCTGTGAGTTAAGCAAACATAGCACATTAATGGGAATGCCATGAGAATTTTTAAATTGACCATAGATGTCTAATGTTCTGAGGAGTTATCCATTATTTTTGTATGGATTTTATTTCCTCATTTGCCTACTCATTTTTTGCAATGCAAGGAAGCATTATTTTCTATTTCATCAACAATTGGTAAGTCACTTGAAATTAACCAAGCCACTACCTCATTAGCTTGACCCTCTGTAGCTAAGGTTTTAGTAGAAGATGATGTCATTCAACTTCTATTATCATGGATTTAAATCAATGTGGGTGATTTTGAATTTTAATAAAATGTAGTGTATGAGAAAATCACACTTCATTGTGCTTCTTGCAAGCATCTTAGCCATGCTGTTGAGACATGTTATGTGGCCAATCCAATACTTCACCCTTAATGGTCTAATTAGACTTATCAGACTAGCAAGGAAAAAGGTAAGCACATAAGGTTTAGCCTTTAGACACTCCACAACATTTTCCGAGCATGAACACAGAGCGTTTGAGCTTGGCCTTGTAGATTATGGATAGTTGGACTCCAATCACTATGATTTCTCCTGTGAGAAACAGGCTAATAATACAGATGCCAGTGCCACTATTTAAGAAGATTCAAGAGCATTGGTTAAGTGATGCGATCATGATGTACCTTTGTAACAGACTATCAGGACTTTAAATTATTAGGCATTTACATGTTTCTAGTTTATATCGATCAATTTTGGCTTAACATTTGCAGGCTTCAATACTCATTCTATAGATATTCCCACTCAATCTGATAAGGACAACTATACAAATGAGACTAAACATTTTAGGTATCTAATGCATTACAAATATCATTGTAATGAAGATTACAATTCAGACGAGTTCTAAAGGTAGGATGGTCCTTTCTTATTTGTACCTAAGGACACCAAAAGATACGATTCAAACATAGACTCTAGTGTTACTCTGTAGCATTCTAGGAAGGGCTTTAAATTACTCTCCAGTCGTAAATATCACAAATATTTCATTTTTACAAATTTAATTAGTAACCAATCAAATTTTTTATTCTAGATACTAGGCCTTGCCTTAGATAAAGTAGTTGTAACTTGTACTACTTCTTTAACTCAGAGGTTTAAGTATATGCCCTCCCCAAATGCATTTTATCATTTATTGTTCAATATTACAAGTTGGGGTCCATGCTTAATCTCGCACCTCATGGTAATTTTTAATTAAAAAAATCCTAAACCCTAAAACCTTAAGGCTTGAATCCCTAAACTCTAAATTCTAAACTTTAAATCCTAAACCTTAAATCTTAAAAACCCTAAAACATCACCACTTGAAAAATGACCGCATCCATTGAAAACCATAAAATTTAAAACCCTAAACCCTTTTGGGGTTTTAAGATTTTTAAGGTTTAAGGTTTGGAATATAGGGTTTATAGTTTAGAGTTTAAAATTTTAACTTTTAGGATTTTAAGATTTAGGGTTTAAGATTTTTTAATTAGAAATCACCATGAGGTAAGGGGTTAAACGTGGACCCCTTCTTATAATATTGAACAATAAATGATTATCTATCGAGGGGCATATACCTGAACCTCTAAGTTAAAGAAGTAAGTACAAGTTATAACTACTTTCTCTAAAGCAAAGCCTGGTATCTAAATACAAAATTCAAT
Organism: Aegle marmelos; assembly: GCA_030449875.1. Classification (NCBI taxonomy): domain Eukaryota; kingdom Viridiplantae; phylum Streptophyta; class Magnoliopsida; order Sapindales; family Rutaceae; genus Aegle; species Aegle marmelos. The sequence continues at coordinate 59,008 of JASUUL010000011.1, forward strand.
CGGTTACTAATTAAACTTGTGAAAAAATTATTTGCAGTATTTAGGACCGATGAGTAATTTAAAACCCTTCCTAGAATGCTACCAAGTAACACTAAGTTTTGTGTCTGTATCATGTCTTCTGATGTCCTCAGGTGTAGACAAGAAATAACCATCATGCAATGAGAACTCATCTAGATTGTAATCTTCATTACAATGATACTTGTAGTTCACCATGTACCCAAAATGCTTATTCTCTTTCCCACAATTTTCCTTATCATATTAAATGCGAATATTAATAGAATAGGTATTCTAACTTACAAATGTCGAGCCAAAATCATTCAATATAGACAAGAAGCAAGTAAATACCTGATAGTTTTTAGTTATAATCATCAGTTAAGATGATATATCATAATCAATGCACTCAACCTGTCCTCCAGAATCCTCTTGAGCGACGACAATGGTGCCTGTATCATTAGCCTAGTTCTCTAAAAGAGAAATTATAGTGATTAGCGTCTCACTATCCACGATCTGTAGGGCCGAGCTCAAACACTCTAAGTTCAAGCTGAGAGGATGTCGTGGAGTGTCTGAAGGTGAAACCCTTGGTTGCTTACCCTTTTTCCTTGCTGGTCTCACAAGTTTCATTAGACTATTAGGGCGAAGTCTTCTTCAATATCCAGTCTATTTAATACATAATGGTCATCCAACAGAGAAATTTGAGAATTTCCTTTACTCCCAATGTGAGCAAAAATTTTTGAATTAATTCCATATAAGGGTGATTGTAGAAAAACTTATCAGTTAAACTCAACTTGAATGGAATAGCCATTGCATTGATTTTCTCTACTGAAAACTACATGATCGACTCTTCCTCAAATGAATAAATGATCTTAATGGAAATCATTGGAGTAGTGGATCCATTCATAATATTAGTAAAGATTTTTATGGTGGGCCTATTTATACTTTGATTAAGAGCGAAAATCAAAACTGAAATGCATGTCGAAATGAAGATCGGCCAATTTTGAATTTAGTTATTGTTTGATAAGTTAGATGGATTATTGTTTAAACCTTGATTACAGATTTACAAGCTTTGGAATTTTGGCCTTTATGAAGATGAAAGGGTTATGGCTGGTTTTAGGTCTGTGAATTTATCTTATTATTGAAAGAATGAGTTATCGATTAATGAATTTGGGCTTGGAGGTTTAAGTGGTTATTTAGTAGGCTTCCATTTTAAGACTTGGTTAGGGTTTATTTATGGCCATGTGTTTGTATATTAATGTGGCTAAAACATATGAAGAAATGTGAGTTGTAGAGACCAAAACATGTAATGTGAAGGTCAAGACGTGTGAATTAGAATGTTGAATTTAGGTTTGAGGTGTGGGCTGAGATATGTAAAGGGGATAATGTTTGGGTGATGGGGGCCACAACATCGTTGCTTGGAATGTTGTCAAATGGAATTTGTTGAAAAGTTGAATAAGTGTTGTTTAAGACTAAGGATGTGGACGAAAAATAATGATTGAGATCATTAGGATTTGTGATGTTTTCACATGGAATTTGTTAGGAGTCTAAAAACACATTGTTTATTTCTTGGGAGAAAGATAAAGTAGCATGGTTGGAATCATAAAGATTAGTGCGAGTAAGAGATAAAAGTTTATATATGATAGAGGAGTGCATATGTTTAGTGGAAGACAAAGTTTATTGGAAATTAAAATTAGTTAAAAGTCCGAGGGTGATATTAATACCCATTTTTTAATGTCCATCAAAGTTGGGATACTGCTCTTGAGTAGATATATGAGCCTTTTATTGTTGTTGCTTTTGCGGTCGACTATTTCAAGGATTGTTAGCGGTTGACACCAACCAATTCCAATATTTAAATTTTGACTTTATCATATTTTTTATGTCAATAGAGGATGAAATGAGTCTATGTAAAGATCTAGATCTTGACAAGATTTAGCAGTGATTTTCTCTATTGACCTTGATAGTGCTCCAAGATCGAATCAGTATTCTTAACTACTAGTTGTGCTAGGACATTATTTGCAAGGATTTACTGGCTCATTCCCTGATTACTTTAAAGACTTAGCAATGCCTAGGGCTTTTCAAAGTATTCTTTTAGTTTTTCTTGCAAAGGAAACCTCCTCGATTTCTTAGATAGATTTTAGGCCGATTGATCTGTGCAACATGAGCAATAAAGTTATAACAAAGTTATAATACTGTTCATAAAATTATATTTTTATCTCAAAATTTTTTTAAAATTATATTATGACCAAAAACGTCATAAACCTTTATAAAAAAATCTAATTTCAGAAATTTTAAATACTATTTAATTCTTAAAATTTTTTAAAATTATAGTATGACCCAAACTAAAGAAAATCTTTTCAAATAAGTCCTTTTTGAGTTTTAACTAAATCACCATAATCTTTAAAGTGTTCAAAACTTTTCACTTAGACCTCCAATATTTTATAAGTTATAATATAGCCCAAAATTTTTAAAACTTATCAAATAAGTCCAACTCTGAAATTTAAAAATTTTTCGTTTTAACCCAAATTACTCAAATCCACAAAATATTTTATCTCACAAACATAAAATTAATTTTTTTTGAAAAATAATTATTTTGTTAACATAAAATTGAGTTTCATAAATGCTAATCCAAGAATAAATTAAATCATACCGGCTTTACAAGAAATTATTGCAATAAATTATCCGTTGAGCTCGAAATTCTATTCTTGATTTCGTCGTTGTCTGTTGAGTGTCTTGAACTTGATTTCACTTGATTCATTATCCTTCAAAACTTGTGAACTTGTGAAATACAAAATAAAATACTTTAATACATATGTTTGTTATCATCAAAATTATAATATTTATAGCCTTTTAGGCTAACACTTTTTTTTTTAGTAAAATATTTCTTTTAGTACATCACATGTTGCCTTTTATGCCCATGCACTTATTACATGTTTTCCCGTCTTCAATAATCGTTATACAACATTAAGACAAATTTTTCACTCAGTTTCTCTATAGAGATTTGGAGATTTAGAGAAGGATACATCGATGTCAATGTTCAATAGTTTGTTATTAAAATAATGAAGGCATCTTGGGTATATGATCTTTTGATGATCTTACTAAAGCTTTTGAGCTTAAGCTATAGTGGCATTTCCAGGAATAATATTCTTTACGGTCTTTTTTTTCATAAAGTCAAAGTATTACAGAGGAAGTATCTGAGTCCAATTCAGTTTCACTATCCTGTTTTCCCATTATAGCATAGACTTTACTTTATTCGGAGTTCAATTGAGTCTCATGAGCACTAGTTACTAGATTATGGAAAATGCCACTTTTGGTATGATTACTGGCTGGGCTCATGCCCTTTGGTTTCTTATAGTACTGCTATAACCTCTTCAATTCATGTTTCTTTTTCCTAGCAAGGTATAGTGTAGGATAGAGGCAAGCTTCAGGCTATTCTTCCCTCTCTCAATAGTTGAGCAAATCATGATCATTCGTTTTACCAGCAGTGAGCTAAATTTGATCCAATGGGATTTATCTTCTAATGGTACTTTCTAGCTATGATCAACAGAGGAACTTATGTATCATGCCAAACCACAAGATGAAGTCTCCGCTATTATCTTCCAAAGGCATATTCCTTTCCAAGTTTATTTCTTTCTTTGGAGCCTCATCCATGGATTCTTGCCCACCAATAATGTTATGTGTTTTAGGTGGCTTCCATAAAGCTTCCAAGTGTTTCTGTTGTCAGGTTATTAAGACATCTATGCACTTATTTCTTAAGTGCTTATAGGTTCATTAGATTTGGGATTACTTATTACACTTACTTGGTTTGAGGCATCTTGTCGTTAAATCTACACATGCTCTACTACACCACTTGAGGCGTTGTGCACCTTTGCGGAGCTATATTTGAGTTCTCCTACCATGTTCATCCTCTGACATATGTGGAAGGATCATAATGCTTACCAATTTGACTCAATGACATATTCAGTAGATGTAGTCATTTTTCATATGATTTCAGATCTTAAATTGGCTAGTTTTGCTTTAGGTTTTAAACTATCCCAACTGTGAAGTGTCCAAAGTAGTAGACCCATGGAGGGATGGCATGTTGTTACACTGTCTAGGAGGCCGATTCGAGTGATTTCTTGGATATGATCATCAATTGGGGTGATGAAGTTGACAGTAGATGGTTGCTCTACGGGTAACCTTGAGATGACTGCTTTAAGAGGCATCTTATGTGACTCTCGGAAGGAACTCTTAGCTGCATTTGGATTCTTTTTTATGCATCGTCTGATCCTTTTCATAAAGCTCATACTATTAGTAAGGGCTTAGAGCTTGCAACCCTATTCACTATTCTATATTAGAGACAGAGTTTAATTCAATTATGATAGTTTCATGGATCGAGTCTAGAGGTCAGGTGTCATGTATTATATATATCCTTTGCGAGGAGTTCATAGTCTAGTTTCTTCATTTGACATATTGGTCCATCATGTACTTTGGAAGGCTACTTCCCCCTTTGATTTTCTAGCCAATTAGGCTTGTACTTACAAGTGTATCGACCCTCCATAAGCCCTCGGGTTAATATTTTTTTCTCATGCTTGCTATTGTCCTTATTAGATTGAGCAAGAATATAAAAAAAAAAAATGGTTATTAAAGCCCACAATCATTATGCCAATTTTTCGTAGTCTATTAACTTTTATTTGTTATGCCTTATAATGAGTATATTGTGCATTAACTTTTTTAAATTTAGATTTTTTTATACTTCGGTATTTTCTACTGCTATTTTAGCTTTTTTTTAATGTTTCCGGGCACTTTTACTGCTATTTTTTATTGGTTATATCTACAGCATAAAAAACGAGAAGTTACATGACTTTTTTTTTTTTTTGGCCAATTGATTGGTCGATCGAAATTTTGTATACCCTTAAATGTTCTTTCGTTTGTTCGCTTAAAATGCATGATCAAAAGCTAATACTCTATTTAGATGGCCTGATAACCCCAGAAATAGAAGAAGAATCCGTGAAATCTTATCAGTGGATGGGTTTCTTATTTATTTATTTGTCCCTTTTTGTCTAAATTATTAAGAGGAGTTGTTTAAGAAATTGATTTACTGTTTGGTTAGTGGAGGAGTAAAAGAAAATTGTTTAAAGTAAACAAAAGAAACGTTCTTATTAGAGCCAGTGAATTGAATGTCAAAGAGTATGCTTTCGGTTTCTTTATTTCCTCCCAATTTTGTTTTATGGGTTCGGCATTTGTGTTTTTCTTTTCTGTTAGAAAACAGAAATTAAGAAAACCCCAAAAAAACTCATAAAAATTCCATAACATTTGAAGGTAACGGCAAGTTTGTTTATGTGTGTTGAGAAAGCTCATTAAAATTTGTCTCAAAATTTCTTATGCAGCGATCTGCTGTTAACAGTTCCGACAGCGTTGGCTTATCATATTGAATTGAAATCTGCAATTCTGAGTTTCACTGTTTTGGGTTATGCAAATTATGTATCTTTACATTTTTATAGTTATCATACATTGCCTAGAGGGAGTGTTTATTAATAGTTCCGATAGTTTCTGTAATCTCTGCTGTCGCTACCATCGCTGCCTCTTTCTTCGTTTGCCGCCAACCATACAAGGTAAAGATATATTAAAAAAAATAAAAAAGAGGGACCGTATCGCCATAATCCCCAATATTGATTCATGCAGTAATTTTGCTCATGTCTGTTGAATCACTAAGAAATATAAATGAAAACGAATTTAGGGTTTTCTTAATTTTAAAATAATTTATTTCAATTTCTTATGGTGATATTTTTGTTCCCAGGAATAACTTTCACCAATATGCAAACGATGGGCTTAAAATCCAATTGCATGTTGAGCGTTGTGCTAGCTTTTTGCATATTGGTAAGATTAAATAATGGAAAAACTGAAATTCTTTAGAAAGCCTTTTTATAACCCAAATAAGGTATTGGTGCACAAAATGCTAAGAAAATAAAGCCGGAGCCAAAGCTTTCGGACCTCAAAATCAAGTTTTTTGAAAAAGTTATGGTTCTGCACCAAATAATTCTAGTTACTGTTGAAATTTGTGCTGGGGTTTTGCGCATACGTAGATTTTGAGGTCCGAAAGAACAATTTTTTTTTATTTTTTTCAAAAAATAAAAAATATACGTACGTTAATTCCTTTTTTTGACATATCGGTTTTCTACATAACGGTTTTTATGTTGGTGTCCTACCCAATGAATGAAGTCCATTTTTTCAATTTGTTAGCGTCTCAATGCCCTTTTAATTTGTCCGATCTGCTTGTTAGGAATATGCCTTCAGCAATTATCATCCTCATTTGACGAAAACAAACTTTAGCAGTGTATATTCATCATGACAATATGTAACAGATCTAAGGGGGAGGGGGAAAAAAATTCGTTCAATTGTACTGCTTTGACGAACTTTGCGTATCCAGTATATCTCCTTTCCTCATCGTCAAAGCATATTCGAGGGACCATTCTTTGTGCATCCTGTCAGACTTTCCACAAATTGAGAGCTCCAGGCAAATGTAAAACATTTGCAAATAAATATTGAAGGCAGCCCCATGCAGCAAACATCGGATTTTGATTGTGCATAACATGTATCTTCTTGTACTTGCTGACACTCCTCAACTAGAGGCAGCAGATATTGCATCATCTGAGTCAACCTTCAGCTGAAATTTAAAGACAAGATTGAGAAGCTTGTAAAAACCAACAATCGAATTAAATTTGAACTTGAAAAAAGCTGTTAATATACAATATAGTGACATACCAGCTTCAGATGACTCAACAATGCCCCACGTAGCAGCTTTTTAAGCTTATCACATTGATCAACCATGTGACCTGACCTGATCAACTCCTCAAGTTGGCACCAAAGGCGCTCAATCGCTGTATATGGAAACCACACAGAAAATGGCCTTTTCCGATTGATAATATCAGTTGGCCTCTGCAAATAGTTGATAACGGCAGTAAGTAAAAATCAGATTATCAATCATACAAATAAAAATCAGAATATCAATCATACAATCTTGTAGATGAATGTATTATCTCAAGTAAACCATCACAGCATTTCTAGACAGTGCCATCAGCTACCTAGTATATAAACCATATACTAAGAAAAATATTGGTAGATGATATATCTAACTTAATCAAGACCTTCAGAGGATTAAATTATAACATGAAATACCATATGGGATAATGCAGAGAACACGTAAATTACATGGAAAGTCCAAATACACACTAGGTGTGTGCTGTGTCCACTGAACTTAGCTAGTATTTCATTACTGATCTGTTGAACGATCAAGATAGGACGAAACTACAAGAAATTTCTGAAAGTACGTCTATATACCATTAATATATTCCAAATCAAAAGGCTGATAATTCTATGAACACTAAAAATACAGAATACCTTGACCATATCCAAAAGAAGACTATCCCTAACTGCTAGATACCAATTATTACTACCAAACCTGACATAAATGAGCTCCTTTCAGTGAAAGGAGAATTAGGCACATAGGCAATATTGGCTTGGAAAAGATCAGACATACTATTTTCACTCAATATTGAGCTGCAGGGCATGCTATCCCCTCAAACAGTTAGCAATTGATCCTCATCATTAACAAACATTGTGTGCAACAGAGAGGGGCAGGAAGGCTAACAATATACTTATATGTACCATACAGGTTTCTGAGAATTTTATAAACAAAAAATTTTGCGGAATCTATGCCTTTCAGAGTTACAGGTCTTCCAAATAACCTTGCATATAGCATTGCTGAAAGCATAATTTCTCAGAATGTCATGCAGATAAGGACAATAAAAGTCTCTCCCATTGGAATTAGAAAGAAAAAGAATATTATTGTATCCCAAGAACACAATGAAGTGGACGCAAAATGGTAGTTTAGTCATGATATTATCCTAGATAAAATAAATAACCAGCAGGCAGGAGGAATGCCGATTTCTGTAATGGTAAAAATTTTATAAGATTGCCAGGAAAGATTGCAACTTACCATAGATGAAAAGGATTCAATGTACTCAAGCAACAAATTTGTAGCCTCCGTATATCTACCATAATCAACATATAGCCGAAACAAGGACGCAGGACATGATTCCTGGCCCGTCATACCCCATGTCCTTTCTCTTCGATCACCCTATCAAATCCAGAAGAATGTAATTAGACTGCAGGCATGACTTTCTAGCAGAAGAGAACAACCAAAGCAAATTCAATTTCAATATTGAAGCCACTTAGCTTCAAAATTTAACAACATTAACAATAAAGCTGTAAAAAACATAATGAACTGTACAACAGAGAAGTCAATGCAAATGACAAGCACTATGAATTCCATCACAAAATAATTCTTGCACTAAAAGAATAAAGCTGAGAAATAAAAGCACCGCTGCAGGATGGAACAGTCAGTTTTTAGGATTTGCCATAGTTTGGTTTCCGCAGCTGCCAAAGGGCATAAATTTTATTTATGTAAAGGACTCCTAAGAATGACCAGCGGCTTTAAGGAATAAATCAATAGAAACTAGTCAAAAGGAAATGTAACATGTTTGCCACGCACCAGGATCTTTCAGTCAGTATAACGAAATTTTGTGATAGAATTCAATGAAAAATGGGGAAATCATACTGAAATGCTTGTGCAATCTTAATATCAAACAGAAAATAAACCACAAAAATATTATTTGGTTTCAATCTTTTTTCTTTTTTTATTTTATTTTATTTCAGCTTACAACAAAAGCAAAATACAAACCAAGACTGTCCAGTGTCTGGCTAGAAAATTTACCTTAAACATACAGATCAACCATAGAGGCAATTCAATGTGCGGATCTGTACGAAGAAGGGTCTCAGCAACAACTATTGGCAAACCAGCATGAAAGTCCTTATACTTTATCTGCCATATATGATTTTTCCATAAGCAGAAAATCAGATGAATCAGATAACATAAGAAAAAAATAAGAGTTTAGATTCAGACAATTTTTTGTTGCCAAAACACTTGTATGTTTTCCTGTTAGTTTCATTAAGTCAGAATTCAAGCACAAGCACATGAATGCTGCAGAAGACATAATCTTCAGCATCAATAATGTCATAAAAGTTATTGAAAATTAAGATGGATAAAGTGATAATGCTTCATTGTCTTCTGTCACTGTCAGATACAAGCTTGGGAGATCGAGTATGGACTTGAGATACACTACACAAATTGCATAACTTGAGAAACTATAGAATCAAGAGATCTTAAGTAGCCTTTTACTCAATAGTGAAAATTGAGACAAATGTTCCTTAACCACCATGTCTCTAACATGGGATCACCAATTTCCTGAGTGGAATGCTTCCACACACATCACATTTTCTTCTTCTCTCAAGGAATAATCTCGCTGATTAGAACTAGTAAATGAAAATTCTACTACTATGTTTGCAGGTTCTAATTTTAAGGCCAGGATTAAAGGAGACAATGACATATTCGGCAATCTGCATGTCACTTACAGTGATACAAGTAGTTTCAGAGAATATTAAATCATTATTTTGAATAAGTAACAAAGAAATAAATCAGCAACAAAATAAATTTTCTTTTTTTTTTTGGGGGGAAAGGGGGGTGGGCGGTTGGGGTTATCTAACAAAGATGAAGGCAACAAAGAAAAAAGAAAAACATCCAAAACAATGAAGGCTGAAAAATAGAGCAGTATGGAGGGATAGAGGCAAAAAAGAAAAACAATTGCTGAGGAAACCTAAAGCTGCGTAACATGTGCAATTTCTGAATAGAAATCTAAATCTGAATCACTTAAAGAAGGAAGCCGACCGGCTACTCTAGGAAATTATCCTATTTTGATAGTAAATTTCTAATTTCTAAAGCACCAGTGTTGTAAATGTTTTACAATAGGAAACTATAAACAATCAAGAAAGTAAGAAACATTAAATATTAAATCAAATCAAGCAGGATCAGGACAGTCAACTTTGTCTAACTTCTAGCACTAATTTGGCAGTTTCCAACGATTTTCAATGCATTTCTTTTCATTTTATCATTTCATTAATACCAAATAGAGCAGCAAAAGAAGATGAATTATGAAACAGAAATTGAAGCATGAAAAAGAAACTAACAAGGTAAAGCTCAAGAGTTTCCCATTGACCAGTCCCCTTATATTGGTGAGTTGCAGCAATGATATCTGAAGAACCATGAACAACCACTTCATCTTTTGAAGATGTCAGCAAGAGACCGTGTGTTCTGAAATCATGTGTTCTGAAACCATTTCATAAAGATGTAAATCACAATACTGCAGATAAACATGCTTCAAATATATATGGAGAAAACAGGAACAAATTGAGTGAAACTTAATTACCCGAGAAATGCTGGGTCTACTTTGTTTGGACAACATTTTAAAGACATGGCAAAGAAAACTATCTCCAGTTCCCTAAGCAAGAAAGTCCTAAATGTTATGTACTGAAAAGTCAAAAGTATTCATACTGTGCAACTACGCATGGAAATTATACCTCTTTAATCTTGAGCCCTTCCAAAATTTCAAAAGAACTGTGAATGCCATATCATAAAAATTTGTCTGGACCAGGAGATCAACCAAATCTGATGGGACTTCGTTAATTCCTGAAAAAGAATATCAAGAGATCCAATGATTTCTTGAACATAATCTTGAGAAAAACATACTGCAAGGGTTGATAAAGAAAGATTAACTCCTCTCTCACCATCAATGAAGTTGAAGACTTTCTCATTAAATAAAAATTCCAAGAAATTCAGTTCCTAGATACTCATCATTTTACGTGTGATACCCATGTAGGATACAGAGAGATTTTTCCATTTTAATGTAATTTTACTTAACTGTATTTAAGGAAATTGAGAACATGAAGTCAGGACAGAAAAGAAAAGAAACAGGCATAGATATACAAGTTAGCTGGCTGCATGACACCTTGATAACAATCAAAGGTGCATTAAGAGCCTATTCATTTTCTAGTCTGAAGTCTAAACATGAATCCAATTTAGTTCACTCATATATTTATGGTTTATTTTTCAAACTTATCCCTACTAAAATTTTTCACCAGAACGAAAATGTTTTTCAGTAGTCAACATACACATCACGAGTATTCAGGAGATCGAAAGGCTTGTGGTCTTCCCTTCTTTACCAAATCACAAGTATAATCCTTTCCTTTTTTTTTTTTGGCTCAAAAAACAAAAAATGAGAAAAAGAAAAAAGATCAATCAACACCAAGAGAGCATACAACCCATTTATGGCACGTTTACTAAACTAGAATTATAATGGGCTAGAATTGAAATGGCCTAGAATCAAAACGGGAAACAATGAGAATGGGCTGTAATGGAAATAGGAAATGAGAATCAGAATAAATTGTTTATTTAAACTATAAGAATCAAAATTAGAATAAATTAGATTATTACAAATTACTAAAAAGGTCCTCAATAATGATGACGATAATATTAATTAAAACAATAAAAATAAATAAAAATAATAAATTAATAATTATGAATTTAATAATGACAACAATGATAAAATAATAATAACAATATTTACTAATAATTAAAATAATAAACTTAATATATTTTAACAACAATAATGACGATTACAATAACAAATAATAAATTAATTAATAAAATTAATAAATTTTCACAATATTAATATTAATAAATTAATAAATTTGAATAAAATAATCTTAAAATAATAATAATGACATCTTCATCATCATCATCATTATAATTATTAGTGTAATAATAATAATTATTATTATTATTATTATTAAGGGGGGGTATTTTGAGAATATTGAAATGTAAATAGGGGTAGAATTGGAAGCTGAGGGAATGGGAGACTTGTTACAAACCCCCAAAATGGGAATCAATCTCTCACTCCCATTTCTGCCTCCATTTTATAAAGTAAACGTCATCAATGATTCCAACTTCGGATTCCGTTTCCCTACTTCAGAAAGCAAATGCATCATTACTTCATCATTCAAATCCCTGAATAAATTATAATTCCACCTCTTCGTCGCAGATGATATCCAGCCACCACACTTTTCATAGGCACATTGGAGAAAAAGATAACCAAAGATGATTCCAATCCAAACATTCTCTGAAAAGTGTATCTTATCTCCACTGCTAGCTTTTGCAATAGGAAAGGAACTTGCTATATTGTTTAACAGTAAACTTCCAAGTAATTAAACATAAACTTCTAACAAACAATTTTTAGATAAATAATAAATATGTAAACTGTATATGCTCAATAATTAAGATTATAAATTTTGGTCTGATACAAAACTTCTTTTCATATCTTGTCGAACGATTTAACTTTTACATATTATGCAATGTACTTATGCATGTAGCACCTAAGCAGGCATGCATGTAAAACATATTAATTTTTAGTCATTCTGATTCATAGAGGTGAACACTTACATCAGATCTTCAAGAAAGAAAAAATAAGTGCATGAATTGATTAGATTATTGGTACCCTGAAAGATTTCAGCCAAACTCAGACAATTCATAATTTAGCTAAAAATATACAAACTTTTGTCTCATTTTAAACATAACTTAATGGAGAGTTCTCAAACACATTACCATTAAACGTCCACTTCACATTCCTCGTTGATAGTACATATTCAGCTGAAGTGAGCACATATTCTTTCTCCAGTTTATCTATATCAATGTATGATTGCAGACACTCAGGCTGAATATCACTGCCGACCACTACAGAAAAGAAGCATGTTATTGCCTTGAACTAAATAGTCAAATGCATAATTGGTAAACCACAAAGAAAGATCAGTCATAGTCAAATTCACAACTCACAGGCAGAAAGTAAGATGAAAATATAATAGTCATAACAAGAATAACCGAAAGTAAGTCAGCAATGGAGAGCAAGATTAAAATACAGTAGTTATGAGAAGAACCAAAGCTAAAATCTACTAGAATAAGTAAGCATATAAATCAGATATTGTGTATCAACCACTTACATTGTTCTATCACTGTTCTTTTAGCCTTTTTTCTTGGATAATGCTCATTTTGAATAGAATTTTTCCCAGAGAACGGATCTATCCAAGCATATGCTGGATGAACAAGATGCAATGCATTAATAGCTGCAGCAAGTCTGTTCAGCCTTTCTTGTAGTGCTGATAACATATGCTGGTTATCCTTTGGAACTGGTTCACTTCTCAAACGAGCTGAATATAGATACATGTAACTTGCTGCCTTTCGCCAATTATGTTGTTGCATTTCAAATGCATAAAGCAATTCATACGGATTTGGTTTGGCTAAGATATCTGAACGGTCTGCCTATTTTGCGGAAAAATGTTCCAAGAGAATCAGAATAAAAGATAAAATTTTAAGAAAACAAAAGCCATAAAATTTGAATTTAATATTTGCAACCGGAAGATACCTTCCAAGCAAGCTCTTGCTCAATCTTCTCTGCTATACCAATGAAAGGTAATTGACCATCACAAAGAAGCTGCAGTAAACAAAGATGAAAATCTTCCAATAAGTAATATGTTGATTCGAAAGTTTATCTTAGAAGAAATGGATGATAATCTATAATGGCTACAAATTACTAAATTGTTTCTCACAGCATTTACAGGAAATATCACAAAGCCCAATTTTGGTATTATGGCAAACAACAGGGAAATTACATCCATAAATAACATAGCTAGTAACAAGAAGGGTGCAAAGTTGAAATGAGCTTGTCAGGCACCATTAACTCCTAATCAGGCTCAACAGAATCTATACCATCACTCTCAAAATCAAGTCAACATACAAATTTCATCATTCCTAAATTCCATCCCTCAAAATTACAATAGAAGATTATGATTTGACCAATTACTTTTGAAAGGCATGGGGTAACAACCAATATCAGTAATAAACAGTGAAAAACAAAAGGAAAATTTATTTATTTGGTAGAAAACCTTTGCCGCTTTGCGCTCATACAGAACTATTATGAAACGCCTGAGGCAGATGCATTTGCTCTCCTCGTCAGGATTTGAAATAATTGCACAGTATGCATCATGCAAAAGATTAAGATCTAAAGTAAACTTGAAGACATTAGCCCAAAGTCGTCCTTTGATGGTAGCGGCTGATTCATCGAGTGGATTTCCACCATGGCAATCATCTTTTGGACTAGAAGCTTCATCAACTTGCTCGAGTGCAGCAAGAGCAAACTGACAAGCACCTTCACTAACATTATATTGCTCAAATATCTGCATTGCCCACTGATAGTAATGAAGCTTCCATGCCGCAGAAGATGAGCAACCATCTGTGTAGATAAAATTAAGCTAAAAAATGAAATTACCCTTGCCTTCAAAGAATGTAAAATAGTTAATTTTGTATGAATAACTTACTATATCCAAGATTTGGTAATCCTGCTGCATGAGACAAACTTTGCAAAGCCTGTAAAGCTCCTTGCCCAGATGCAGCTCTGAAGTAAGCAGTTTAAGCAACAATAATTAACCAATTTGGCAACGTATAGCATATCAGTATTTGAAAAAAATGTCATGAACTAGAAGCTTTGTACAAAGATAAAAATAACACTACATATTGAAAAAAGTTATTTAAGAAATTATGTTAAAGATGTGGAAAAAGGGGCTGATTTTGCCACATAATTTTGGAAGAAATTGCCATGTGCCCTATGGAAAGTAGGGGTGAGCATTTTACCTGATCCGAACTGACCCGACCCAAACCGACCCAAAAAATTTCAGGTTCAGTTCGGTTCGGGTGGTGAAGAATACCCAATCGGGTAAAACTTATGCAAACCGATCGGGTTGTGATCGGTTCTGGTAAAAGCCTACCCGATCTGCAAACCTGATCGGATTTCAAAAAAAAAAAAAAAAACAACACACAGAGTCACACACACACACATAACAGCAACACACACACACATCACAATCATACCCGAATTTGACCCGATTAGACCCGAATTTGACCCAATTAGACCCGATCTACCCGAATTTTAACTGACCCGATTAGACCCGATCGACCCGAATCTTAGATCCGATCCGAACCAACCCGAACATGTTCGGGTCCATTCTTATCGGGTCTAATATTCAGGTAGATTTTAATACAACCCGAAATATTCGAAACCCGATCGGGTTGACTTGAGCACGATTTTGCCCACCCCTAATGGAAAGAATTTGGGAAAAAAAATGAAGGAAATATTTATTTATTGAAAACTACATTTTGCAAATCACTGCAATTATTGAACCATCAAGATCTGGCTTGTTCAAATATTATGAAAGTGTAGTCTCAAAAAATAGCAGAATGCAGAAGTATACAAAGCATCAATTTTTCACGGTATCCAATAAAGATTATACACAAAATATTCATTGTTAAATTCGCATCACTGGATCATATCACTGATAGGTAATTTGACAGTCTGGAAGCAGCACAAGAACAATGTTGTCGATCATCATCATTCAGTCGAATTCTTTAAAATAACACTCCCTCACAAGTCTCCTTAACATTACCAGACAACGTTAAGATTTCACAAATGCTGGATTACATTTCAAGTTTAGGATCATTTCTCCTGCAACTTGTTTTGTCATCAACAAAAATTGTTTTACGTTGCTCATATTAAAAAGGAAGAATCCCATAAAGAGCAAGTTTCATAAGTGCTTTCCTTCTCATTCTTATAAAAAAAAAAAAAAAAAACTGTTATAAAATTTTGAACCATAATAAGAATCCAAAATCACAGTGTAAAATGAAGTGAAAGATTCACACTCTCTTCAAGTTACTGGAAAAGTCAGATTCCAGTGGCCCCTCTGGAGTTTCCTTCATGGGATATGTGATGGAAAGACATGACTATAGCAACTAATTGGAAATTTGAATATATACCTGAAGAAACAACGTACAGCTTCACAGACTTTCTTTTCCTTCAAAAGTCCATGTAATTCGCATTGTGCTTGAACTAGAAGGCAATATCCTAGAAGATGTTGGAGTACACACCAGTCACCATCACTATCTTGGATACTTCTAAATGACTTCTCCTTTTGTAGATTTGCCTCCATGACAGTAAGTAGGTACTTCAGATAGGGCACACACCCACCCCCCCCCCCCCCCAAAAAAAAAAAAATCAGCAAAACTCACTCAAAATATCTATACAAGTGTATATTTATCTTTAATTGAAGTGTCCAAAAGAACTATTAATCCAACAAAGTTAAGCCCAGGATTTACCTTAACTGCATCATACTGGCCATGTTTAAGAAGGATAAGTGAAAGCTGAGTTGAACGCCTCAAGAAAGAAGAAGATTCTTCCCCAGTTTTGCCCCAAATAAGCCAACTGGTAAAGCCCCGCACTGAACTAGTAACTTCTTGTGGGGTAGGGAGACATCTTAAAGAAATGCGACTAGGGTCTCCCGAGAAACTTTGAAAATTTAGCAAAAGTATAAATGCTAAGGTGAAGTCACATTTGCCGAGCTTGTCATTCCATGATCTTTTGCCACCATTGCTACCTGGACCATGTATTAGGATTATTATCAAACTGTTACATCAGCAAAATAATTTATCCAACAATGGATAATCATAGAAGGTATACAAGACTAGGAAATGAGAACAGAGTATTTATCTGATTCCAATAATGTCAAAAGATGTGGACTGTGGAAGAGTATAAAATAATGAATATTGCTTTCAACACAATGTAACCTGGACCATGCAAGTAAACAACAAAACTGAAATTGTTCTGCAGGTATGCATTTCATTTATGAAGACTCAAACTCAAAGCATTTCATACATTTCTCCTATTTTTACATATACAATGTGGATGCCTACTCATAAAGAGTGAGTTCATCCATTTGGACAAAAAGGAAATGGAAAAATGGCGGCCAGATATTTTATTACGCAAATATTGAAAATAGATTTGACATCTAGACAACTAGCACATATTGTGACCGTGGGGAGGGTAGAGTGGACTAAACATTCTGTTTCTTATCAAATACTTAGTATAAAATGGAAATAAAAAACCCAACCAATAACCATAATGGAAAGTATATTTTCATCTTCATATACATATATAGTAACTTTATTAATATCACAAAAAAAATTACCAATTTGTAATGATGAAAGCTGAGAGCTGAAATCTTCTAAAGTAGGTGACTCAGAGGGAGTGGTGCCAAAAAATAGAATAATAAGCCACTCAAAAACAATTTCTTGAGTCATGGGAATAAATTCCAGTTGCATTCTCGACATGTCATCATGTGATATACCAATCTGTATGCAAAACTGAGTTAAATTACATGCCAACTCAATAGATGCATTTAAACATGTCACAAAAAGGAAAAAATTATTGATAAACACGGATGGGAAAACATACAAAAAGATTAGAAAATGCCAAAAACTAAGTATTGTTCTAATTAAAAACAGGATGAAAAGAGAAAAATACCTCAATGTTTTGATCATTAGTTATCAATCATCATCAAATTGTATGACATCAAAAAGGAAATACATAATAGAGTCACTTGATAACACACATGGAAGTCAGGTATACAAAACGGTGAAATGGAAATTGTAAACATTGGAGCAATCGAAACATCATCAAACTCGAATACTAAATGATCTCTCTAATGTAAGTATTTCACCCATGTAAGAGTGAAATGTCAGAGCTCCCCTTCCAAGTAAATGAAATCACCTGAGATACGTGCATGGAGATACCAAGAGATCTAGCAGTTGAATTAATATTTTTTAAAAAACGAGTTAAAAATAAAAGAAATAAAAGACTGTACATAATAGTTGAACAATATCAAAACCCTGCATGACTATTACAATTCCTTACTACAGAAAGAACCTTGCCCATCAAAACCATTAATTCTAGTTTCTTTTCAAAGGGCACAGGTGATCATGTTAAGACTCACACAGGAAGAGCAAAAATAAAGGGAAGTATCAGAACTCAGGCAAAAGTTTAAAGGTTGCAATAAATAGTTTTTGACCTCCATGTGCAGAGAAAATGTGACTGACAGTCAGTCTGAACAATAAAAACCAAATTGGAAACAACAGATTCCCCCCCCCCCCCCTCCTTGAGTTCTAATGGGAATTGTAGAGGGTAGAAATGAAAATCGGTTTAGGAAATTTATCCGAAAGATTAAAGGACCAATAGACGGCAGTCCTGCTAATGCTACTAACAGGAAACATGACGTTTTTTAACCTTCCACCAATAAAAACAAACCAAAAGGAGTTATTTTAAGTCTTATTGGCTACAGAAATTCTTAAGGCCATGATGAATGTGCACTAAAGGGAACTTGTGTAAATGCGATTGATAACCATAACAGGTATATTTTTCCTATAAACCCAAGGGAATATTGCAGTTTATTGCAGTTAGTTAGAGTTCTTTCAGTAGAGCAGCAGGCCAGGAATCAAATGCCGCCTCAGGCCAAGCTGGAAGGTAGATTCTGTTAAAGTTATGTTTGCAAATGGAAGCAGAAAATCACAGGGTTTCATTAAGTGAAAAAATAATAATAATAATAACAACAATAATAAAAAGAAAAAAATTCCCTATGGGAAACAACTTTAACTTATACATAGCTTGTATAATTACTAAAGAGTAAGCATAAAAAAGATTTTTAAGATTGCCACCTAAAGCTAAACATAATGATCATTATACGAAGTAGGTTAAGCAGGAAAAGACAAATCAACAGAATATTAGGGTGCATTTGGTATTGTTTCCAATCTCTATTTTCTGTTTCCTAAGTTCAGAAAACATTAACTATGGGTTAGATAAATCATTTCTGAAAACATTTTGGAACCGTAAAATTAATTCTACACTTTTAACAAATGAAACAGGAGAATAACTTTTTCTTGTTTTCCTTATTTTCCAATGTTAACCTCCAAAATGACAGCTTTCTTCTACCAACTCTCACAATAACAATAATAACAATACAGCATCATCAATAATAAAAGTAATAATAATATTGTTATAAAGAATTATTATTGTTGTTGCTGCTGCTGTTGTTGTTATATCATCCATAAAAGCAATTTCCTTCACAATAATATGTATATAGTTTATCACTTTTCTTTAGACAAATAAAATTAATAAGATCACCTAATTTATTCTTAAAGTTAAAATAATCAAACTAATTAAATAATAAAAATGACAAAATATTATTTAACATTCAGTTAATGAAATTATTCCAATAAAAATTCTTTGAACTATTAATACCGAACGTGTTTTACTTTTTCAGTTTTCTCGTTCTCAAGATTATTTTTGAAAATGATACCAAACGCATATTTGAATTTTCAATATAGCATTTTCTTTCCCATTTTTGTTTCATGAAAACAGCAAAAGGAAAATAATACCAAACGGGCCCCTATCAACTTATAACTTCAAATGTTAACCTTGCTTTCACAAGAGTCAATATTTGGACAAAGGAAAGCAACATAAAATGCCAAATAATTTTGACCAATTTCCCAGTAGATCATTTAACATTTGATGGTTTCCTAAAAATTATTACATGGTTTTCTAAGCTCAATAGCCAGCATGAGAAAAGGTAAAAATAGTCTGGTATAAGCATCCCAGAAGTAGAAATACAAACAGACATCAAGCAGAAGTCAAAATGCAGCAGATCACAATTTAATTTTGCCAAATACAAATTGAAATTACAAGGAAAAGGAGCAAATCTGACCTGGCCACCGATGCTCAACAGATAGCTTATGAATAGAAGAACATCCAATGCAGATTCAAACATCACCTTTGCAATTTGAGAAGTAGCCTGGACCAAGATAGAAGTACTAAAATTAAAAACAGCTCCAGCATCCAAATCTTGTAGGATCTTGCGAGGCACAAGAAACTGTAGATAATTTTCAAGGACATTCAGCGTTTTATCCCATGATACAGCCTTTTTGCCCAGAGCATGAAGAGATAATAGCATGTCAATGGAGAATTTCCTAAGATTTTTGTGATTTGCAAGTTCCTTCTCCCTAGCAACATCAGCTCCAAGATATGACATATTGAGTGCTACTACTGAGGAACCATATCCTGTTTCTAGAATCTTTAACAAGCAAGGAACAAGTTCTTCGGCTGAGATAGTTGGTGTGCCCACTAGTGATTCATAAAATATAGCAGAAGCTGATTTTCCTAATTGATGGCTGATACTGAAAATACATCTGAGCAGTCCAAAAAGAATCTCACACTCAGAGTGATCATCTGAAAATTCCAAACCGAAGCTTACAAGGTCACCAAGTTCATCCGAACAACCTAGCAAAATAAGGGAAATGAAAGTCATGCTACAAAGTTTAAAACAACTCACAGAGAGAGAGGATAAGTGGGGCCTAAGAATGAATAAATGCACAAAAGCAAATAAACATAACATCTCATTGCACTTTACACAGGAGCATGGGACTTTAACATACCATCAATAAGCAGCTCAATGTTTTCCGGACTGCGAAACACAGACACTGAATTCTTTCTGAGTAAACCAATTGCACCTGTTGAGGATTGAACAAATAAACCATACGGCTCATTGTTCTTGCACCAGTGGTGGAAATAACGTGTAAAGAAGTTCTTCCATCCATAAAATATTGTCAAAGGACTTTCAGCAACAGCCTAGCACAAAACATACCACACATCAGCTTGCTAACAGCACACCATCCAGAATCCCTCAAAAGGAAGATAATGATAAATTTCAGAAAGTACTATCAGTGAGAGTAAGTGCAAACAATAAGACAGATATAATAAAACCAATGGAAACCTCATGTTCAATCAGTGAAATGATCTCCTTTTTGAGTCCATCAACAGTTAAGTTTTGAAACTCAGAATCAGTCCAATGCCTGTTATAGTCCAGCAAAGTTGCACGAAGCACAATATTATGATGAATTCCAGGATGAAGCAGCCTGCGAAAGAAAATAGAAGATACAAATGACACAACGTGATCCTGCAAAATTGTAAAATGGAACAAACAAAGTAAGCAACACTACTTTCCAAAAGACAACAGTAAGCAAGAAAAACAAGCACAATAAAGAATTCCCTTTTTTTTTGGGGCTGACAAACACAAAAAATAATAAACACTTATAATGAATACTTGTCATACGGTATAATACTAAAAAGATAGAAAAAGACTAATCAATTTGTTCCGGGTTGAGATGCACGCCTTCTGAAAAGCTAAAGTCACAATGACATAAAATTTTTTATTTTGAAGTACTTTCTGCTAAAAGAAGTGTGTAGCACTGTCAAAAAGAGGGGACAAAGTACAATAACTGAACCTTAGAAGTGGTAACCAATGAATGGCTGATTGACAGAAGATCATCAGATGAACATTCAGAACTCTGAAACAGCTGTTCAGCAACAAATTCTTCTTGCATGGCGTAGCAGCATGGTTCTTCCCTAACAATAAATGTAGCAGAAATAGCTTGGTTAGAACAAAGATAAATTATAAGTTATTATTCAATGGCGAACAGAAAAATACAATTACAATAATAGAAAATAAAGAAAGGAAATGTCGGCACAAGTACATACAGAAACTGGGAATCAAGCTATACACAAATACATATTGAATCAGAAAGGAAAAATTGTACATGACAGTTTGAGAGTCCTGACTTAACATAAGCATGCTATAGTTACACGGATACATGCTTCTCATTTTTTCATGGACATACCCTGCCTAAAATGTAGGAACTACGCGAACAGTCAAACTAATGTACTATAGAGAAAAGTTACACATTATGCCAAAATGATGCAGTAAAAACTCACTCAGTGACATCGTTATTTGACAAATTGTGAAATATCAATCCACTATCCTTCAATATCCATATCTTGTCTGAAGTAAGTTTGACATCAATGCATGCCCCCTGACAAAATAACACCAATTTTAAGCTATTAATAAAATTTTCAACTTCAAAATCAGAATGAAATAAGGTATTCTGTGTTTCTCTAAAATTAGGTAGGGCATTTTTTTAAAAGATCTTTAACAGAATCATTTAACAGGAAAATGTAGCATCGATTACCTCATTCAAAGGAATATCTTGAATTGAAGACTCCAATGACAGTAGCAGTTTGTCCCCCAATTTACAATGAAGACTATAGGCATAAATCATCTCGGTGCCAACTTCCTTCATTAAAATATCATTCAAAATGGTTGCAAACGACTTGCAAGGTAATCAATGATACTCCTTCAATGTGAATTGAACACAAAACAAACTATTCTCTTACCAGAGGAATAAAAGAGCCAAAAGATTAGGACATATGGAAATCTAAAAAGATTTTATCAATGTAATTTCCAGCATTACTGCAGACAAACCCCAATAACGCCACAAGAGATGAAATAATAGGTACACCTTCCAACTCTCAGGAAAATAAACGACACCAAAATGCATAACAAACAAAGAAAAAAGAAAAAAAAAAAAGAAAAAGAAAAAGAATGCAGCCCGCCTATAGCAAAGGAAAGGTCAGATATTAAAGATGTGTCAGAAGAAACAAATGTCCTTATCACAGTGAACAAAGATATGATACATCCTAAAAACACACTCCTAAGTATACATGGACAACTGATAATTTCAACTAGTAAAGATTTGCAGGACAATACAGTAAGAAGGGAAAATGCTACAACAAATTTCAAGCATTCTAACCAACATAAAGACTCAGTATCTATTTCAGATGCATACCTGAGCACATGTATATAAGATTGCAAAAGGTATAATGCCTGAACTGCCTTTAGCTTCACCCACCCACAACTTCATGGGTAGAGCTCCTGAAATTATATGGTAAAGAATGAATAATCTACAAAGAACAATAATATGAAAATCTTAAATAAAAGCCCTTAATCTAACACAAGCTTTCTTCAACAGTGTATTGATGGGAAAATGAATAAATTACACATCCAAATCAGGAATGAACATGATGGAATCAAACATTAAACCACTAAGTATTTAGCATAATATAGATGAGAGAAGAGATAGAAATTGCCTTCAGAAACTCGATTGGTCATTGTATGACTAAAAATCCTGCTATGAGAAGAAAGGTCCCATACTCGAAAAATGCCATCAGAGTGAAGCACAAATAAAAGCATTTTGCCCAGCACCTCCACTATTACCAAATCCTGCACTGGACCTAGCATCCTACCTCTGCATCATCATGACATGATTCAAATACAAACCCTGAGAGACATTGGCTAAGAAAACAGCAAAACAGAAAATTAAGCACACAATTCTATACATGCAGGGGAAAAGAATGGTTACCTTGACATTAAACTCCACAAACGACCAATTCCTGTATCATCCCGAAGCTCCTGCTGAAAGCCTAACGGCCAAAAAAGGGACATGAGGAAAACGAAAAGCAAGTAAATAATAACAATAAAATAGAAGAATAAACAGTAATACCAGGCGAACCAGGGTGAAGAATGCCAAGCTGGAAGCAAGCAACAGTTCCGTCATTTCGACCAACAACAAGGCATCCAGCGGTTGCAGCTACTCTTGTTATGGGTACGGTTCCATAATTGACCAAATTAAACTCTAAAATGTCTTGATTTGGGAAAAGAGAAGTGGACTCGTAAAGGGAGAAATTAGATGAAAAATTGAGTCGGAAAGCAATTCCAGAGACAGTTAACACATGAAGCACATAAATATTAGTGTTGTTGCTACTGCAGATAAAAGCAAAAGGCGACAGGGGAAAAGGGAAATTGATACGCAGACCGAGAATGGTGAATTGATGAGAAGAAGAGACGTGTAGTAACTCAAGAGAAGTTGGAAGGTTCTTATGAATTCGCCATATAAGATACTGGGAAGGATTTTCAAAGACGGAGCATGAGGCGCAGTCCTTTGTTAGAAGAGCAACATTATCACTACTAATATTATCCTTATTAGAAGAAGGAACTGAAACCTCAATCCACTTGACGGAATCGCTGCTGATAAACGGCACTTCCATTCCCGCTAACCTCCACTTACTCGCCATCTTCCCTCTTATTGAACCCTAGTTTTTTTCCTTTTCCTTCTCCACTTCAATGTATCGAGCGAGCCTAGCCTTTAAACCGAGCACAACCGCGCCTCCAAATGTCGCAGTCGAAATGATGCACCTACCCGTTATAGTTTAGGTCTTTCCTATGATTTTTTTTTAACTGTTATGAGCTTAAAAATATTATTTATTTTATCATTTATTAATTATAAAATAATTAAGATACCTATAGAATATATAAAATAATTAAATTATTAAAATATATATATCATTAAAATTTTAAAATTTTAAATATATAAAAATAAAAATATTAATAAAATTTAAAATATAAAATTATAATTTTATTCTTTATAAATATATATCCTCTAACATTCAATAAATATATTTATTAAATAAATATATATTTTTAATATATCCTTTTATACCATAATAATTCTTTTAATTTAGTCGTCAATTAATAATGTCTAAAGGGCACACATCCAACATAAACTCTTGATCTTTGTGTTTCTTATAACCACTTCACTAGTAGGAGCATATATGCAACATATATTAGCAACATTTTAAAATAAATAAATATAATGGCAAAAATGAAGAGATCAAACATCCCATTAGATAACGTGAAATTAGATAATACATACCGGAACCCCTTCAATAAACACCATAATTAAAAATTGGAGAAGTATTATGTTTAATTATTTTTTCAAGAGTCAATACCAAGACATTAATAAGATCTCTTTACTAAAATCTAAACATGAATAATTATCTAAACTAATTCAAGCTTGAGATTCAAATTCTAATATTTAAAAATCAATATTAAATCAATAGCATAATAAGACATTAAAATCAAACCCTAAATAATTTGACTACTATGCTTATAAATTATCTATTTGTTTTAAAAAATTTTAGGATATTATCCAAGTTATTAAAAGGAATAACCTTTTTTAAAAAAATTTCAACTAGTTACTGCTGATTAATTTTTTGGCTGTTATTTTAATTTTTCCTTTACTAATAGCTTCTTTTTGGCAGTTGAATTTCCTATTCTATCATTCCATTGAACATTTTTTAAGTTCTTATAATAAATTTAAGATTCAAGAATTTAACTTAACATTAACTTTTCTGAGTCCTTAAAATGAATCTAATATTCAAGAATTAAACCATAACACTAACCAACTACTTGATAGGGGTGGTTAAAGGAAGGTGAGGTGATGGTGAAGTAGTGAGTATGGTATTGGGTGACGCAGAGAAGTAGATCAATAGCTGTAGTGTTGCATGGCAAGCAGTAGTAGCAGACTCAATGATGGCGTCAATTAGTTGTAATGGATTGTATAATGGTATTGGTGATGAAAGAAAAAAAGGATAGGGATTTGTTTTAATGGGTGGACAACAATAAAAAAAAATGAGAAATTTTATTTTGTTTTTTAGTAATACAACAATGTCTAAACCCCGACCTCTTCTCTTGATTAATTAATTCATTTTTTGGAGTATTCAATAGCAAAAATATGCATTATAATATATTATTGCTGTAGCCAAACACAATAATATATTAATTTAATGTAATACAAGGTCCTACTATTATATTATGTGACGTGCTAGACACATCCTTAATGTAATGCCATATAACAAAAATAAAGCACATATCACAACATCATAATTGATGTCAGGCATATTTTCAGTTTCCTCCTTATCAATTATATCATATTCCACTTTGATAAATTTTATGGCTACGATTACAATTTCCTTTTTGTTTTTTATAGACCATTTTGTGTATTGTTAATGGGTGAGTGTAATTTCATAAAAACTTATTTAAATTTGAAAAAGTAAAAAGTTACAATTTGAAATTGTTAACCAATTTATCTACTTATTATCTAGTAGATTTAAGAGGATTTCTACTCTTTTATCAAACCTAACTATCATAAAAATCATTTCACCCGAAACAAACATATACTCTATTTCTAATGCTTTAAAGATGAAGGAATCAATTGCAAACCTTACAAATTACTACAATATGAAAATTTTCAAATTCAATACAATATCTAAAATCATGAAAAAAATGTCACTTGCAATCATTAATATTTTGTCGTTGACTAAAGAAAAATGTTTTTGATCCTTTTTATTTTGCTTCTTGCTTTGGTAAGTGGCCATGATCAGTTACTTGTATACTTGTCAACTACGTGAGAATAATCATTCAAATACATGCAATATTCATAGCTAGTCAATTAAAGAAATGTTTCATTATAAAAGAATTGGAGTGTGTCTATGCCACCATCCATGGTCAAGATTTATACGAGCCAAGACTATTTTCTTGTAAACCAATTTATAAACTTAATTTAGTGCAAGTAGGTTTCATATCATATATATTACATTATTTTAGCATTCTCCTAGATACAATAATCCAATGTTTTTTTGGGCATAACGACCTTATTAAATATGCTCTATGCTCAGTGGTCACTCATGTCAGGCTATGTAATTTTATAGATATAAATGTTAAGCTCAAGTTTTACCAATGAATTATTATGCTTTTTCATCTTTTGATTAAAGGACTTGTCCATTGTTTTTGGGTTCAATTCACATCTATAATTGCGTATGCAAACTATTTAGGTTGTTAAGCCATTAGCATTCACTTTGGAATAAACTTGTTGAATCAAAAAGAATTTTTTATAAGACTAGCTATTTTCAATAGAATGCCATATGAAAATTTCAAAACTTATAGGGTCACTTTTATTTATGTCTTAAGGGCATGTACATATAACATGTGCAGGGCTTGTTGAAAAAGGTCACAACTTTATAAAAGGATTCTAACATGACTTATGAGTATTTTGTAAATCTTAAAATTAAGTATTATATATTTATGATTTATTTCTAGCCATAGGCTTGCTTGAAGATGGCATCAATGGTTGCGAAGCATAAAATTTCAAGAAAGATGTAAAAATAATGAGCCATAAATTGTATTTGTTCAATTAGTAGCATGTTTAATTGGTTTACTCATAAAAAATTAAGTGCATGTGTTTGGTAGTTAGGAAATATTGGGTTGTTTATTGACTTTAACTATGTTGCAGATTATGATATTGGAAAATTTTTGTTTTTATGATCATCCATTCTCTATTTCTCTCTATGGGTTATTTTTAATGTTTTTCTAACTGATATTGCTTATAATTTTCATATTTTACTAAATTGTTCTAAAGAACTTAATTAGTGATCTTGTAAGCTTTGGCTTTGATTTTTCAATTGATTGCTATGAACGTGAGATTCTTTTCGGGATATATTATCAGCATCAACCAATGATTGTAAAAATAAACACTTGATTTTGCTATATTTATGGCATCCCCTCTAATCCTTACAGATATGCTGAGGTCTCAACCAGCTCAACATGTTCGAAGAAGTCATCATAAATCACTCACTATTTATACCATTTTGAAGCTAGAGCTAGCTTGAGAGTGAAAGGGAAAAGACTTAAGCATTTTATGTGAATAAAATGCATTTATGCTATGATTGTGTTTAGTCTTTTCAAAGCCAAATATCAAGCTAGGCAATCACTAACAATATTAAAGGTTAGTTTGGTAATGCTAAAACTTTTAAAATAATTATTGTTGATTATATTATAGAAATAATTCCTACATCTCACGAAGAAATCAATAGGTATGTTTTATGTCATTCAATGTCGACGTGCTAGAACTGAGGAAAAGTTTGCCAACAAGTTTACAAAAAATGCAATGTCTAGTTTTATATACTGAACTAGATGCAGTAAAGTACCAATTATATTAAGATATGATACTTCTAGACCAAGTATCTCTTCGTCATTCTCTTTAAGAAAAAGTGGATCCTCTATAGGACTAAGAGACTAGACAAACATAAATGTATTTAATGAATAAGCATTATCTATATTGAAATATTTTAAGATTTTTTTTTCAATATAAGCTGATTGATAGATAAGCACTTTATTTGTTTTTACTCAATTTGCAAACTAAGATAATAATTTATTTTCTGCAAAACTTTCATTTTATATTTTTTAAGTATCCAATAGTTTTCAAGAACTCTTTAAGAGTTCCAATTAAGTTCATGCCATCAACATAAACCACTACAACTATAAATTTAGACTCGAATTTTTAAATGAACATGCATGGGCAAATAAGATCATTTTGTACCTTCTTTATCAAAATATTCCCTCCAATGATTATACTATATACATTCAAATTGTTTTAATCTATATAAAGATCGTTGCAGTTTAATTGAACATAGATTATAATCCTTTAATTTAAATACTTGAGGCATTTTGAATCCTTCAGAAAAGGGTGTGCAAAATTGGGTTTAGATTAACCCAATTGGGTTTTGAATTAATTAGATTGAGAAAAAAGTCATTTCAGATCAAATTAAAAATTCAAGTTGAGTTTAAAGGAGATTCGGATTAAATCACATTTAGGTCATATGATTATCCATTTTATTGTCTTATTAATTTCAAATTTTTTTCCACTAAAGCAATGAAGCAAAAGAATAAACCTCTTGATACAATTTAATGTCAAATTTTCAAATTATTTATTTAAAATAATATAGTCAAATACCATGAAAATCTTGGTGATGGTGCATGTTGAGGTGAAGCAAGCTGCAACGGTTGTGACAATTAGTGTTGCAAGTAGGAATCGAGGTGTGGTAGATTGTCTCAACACATCACAATAGCAACGATGCTAGGCTTCGCGCAGCTGAGTTGATGACTAATGGCTATCGCTTTGCATAATTGCATCTCTGATATACTGGCTGTGCTTCACGTGATTGCTATTTGGCATCTCATCACCTCTAATTTCCTAGGCCAGAGCTGTGTGTGAATGACTGTGCATGCTTGTTGTGCAAATTTTATTGAACTCGCAAGCGCACGAATTTATTGTAGAATAGATTAATGGTGATGAGTGTCGATCCCACGAGAAGGTTGATTTTAATTATGTGCAGAATTAATTTTCTTTTAATGAGAATAATTAAATTATGGTAATTTTATCTTAAGTTATGAATTAAAATGGCGGAAATAATTAAGAATGAAACTGTTATAATAAAGCACTTGGGTATCCGATCCGCATCAACATGCTCCATGGGCTAAATATTCCATATTAATACCAATTAAATCATAAGGGAGGATTTCACACCTCATGACCACTCTCCAATAAATATGGTGCCAAGGGCTTATGGTGCCAAATAATAATAATCTTGTACTAGGGTGCCGATTTAACCAGAGCTGTATCTAGATAAGACTATTATTATTTGTCGACGAAAAGTCAAAACAACCACAAATATTAGAGGAGAAGAGAAAGCAAATTTACCAAATTAAGCCCATGGAACATATTGAGACTTCACCTTCAACCCAAGCTTAAAAGAAAATTAGCCACTCATATTTTAACTAAGGATAAAAAAGGAAATTTTATTAAAATACAAAGAAACTACAAGAACGAGAAGGAATTTCAGAAATCTAAGCTAAAAAATGAATTCAGGGGTATCCAATTAGGGGGGAGAGCCCCCTTTTTATAGATACATTGAGTGAATCGTGACCATCGGATTAAAAACAGTTCGGATACTTAGGATTGCGCCACGTCATCAGTCAACAGTCAACAGTCAACATTTGCACAATAACGCCGCCTGAATAGTAAATAATCTATGTAAGTGCATATACTGTACACACGATTTTTGCTCCACTGAGATGTTGCCACGTCATCGATCTATAGTACATAAGAAATTTAGTTCAATAAGATCGTGACACATCATCGGTCAACGCCACATCATCGGTCAACGCCACATAAGCAGTCAATACCACATAATTCGTCCAATTAGATACGTATATGTGAACAGTGACTTTTTTCCTTTAATGCTCATCTTAAGGTTTTCGACCGTCCTGAGTCCAAATATGGCATTCGTTTTGCTGTCTGATCACTCGTTCATTGTGAAACGATCATAATGCCCCTAAAATATATAAAATACATAATTATAATAAAACACATATAATTAAATAACAAAATACTTAAATAAATAAAAGTAGCAATGTTAGTGAGACTTAAAGTGTAAAATGACGATTTTCTCCTTTATAAATATACACTTTTTAACACTCAACACACCCCCCAACCAGCTTATTACTAGTCCCTAACAAATAAAGCGAAGATAAAATTTAAAACTTTTTTTTTTAAAGGAAACACATGTGTTTATTCAATCAGATTAATGATAGCAATCAAATAAAAGTACAAGCATTATTTCCAATTTAAAGGAATATCACACCCACATCGACCATCCATATGCATCAGTCCAGTAGATTTTATTGTAATAATAGTAATGAGGTCACTTTCAAGAATGACATATCCAACCCCAAAATCTCACCGGTTGTAGTGACACTCTCACAAAAAAATTAATCCCAATAAAATTTTGTCACTATAATGAATGGTAAATTGAGAGAAAATAAAGAAATATCATACACTCTCATCAAGATGAAAAAATATGCCCATAGTTTAGAAATAATACGATCTCAAATAAAGTATTAGTCAACCCAATGTATTTATCATTTTTTTTCATTTTTTTCTTTTTTTTCATTTTTTTTTGTATATGCATCACTACATCTTAATTACCCATATAACTAGCTTTTATGTTAGACTATAGTTCCCTAAAATCAGAAAAGACTTTTATTAGGATGTAACGTAAGCTAGAGACATGGCTAACAACGAAAGAAAAATAAGGAAATAAAAAATATATATGTTTGAGAAAAAAATTCAAGAACTTTTTACATGATACATTTTTATTGCTATTGTACATCTTTTTTTCTCTTTTTTTCTTTTTTTTTTTGAATTTTTTTATGTAGCACAACTTCGCTGAAAAAAATAATTATTTTTCTCAAACATGAATAGGTGGATGAAACTTGTATGATATCGGGTAATACTCTAAATTGGAGTGGGTCAGGATGATAAGTTAATAAAGAAAATGGCTTTTTTTTAAAAAAAATAAAAGGCTCAAAAGGATGGCTAGAAAGGCTCAAACGGGTCAAAAATGACCTTCAATCATCTTTTAGGACTCTAAATAATCTTCCATAATAAGGATGGCTAGAAAGGCTCAAACGGGTCAAAAATGACCTTCCATAATCTTTTAGGACTCTAAATAATCTTCCATATCTACTAATTAAGTGGATATTTAGATGCAGTAACACACACTTTTTTTTTAAGGGTTGACTCAAAGAAAATCTAAAGATCATGTATGAAATAATAAACTGCTAAGCTACATGAAGAATGGGCAAAAAGGGTTACTCTCAAAAAAAAATTAATAGGCTTAAAAACTCACTTGGAATTTATTATGACGTGCATTCTTTCAAGCAACTCATATTTATCCCCAATATCAACATATAGAATAGTAAACATGGTGTAACATCACTCAAGACCGAAGATAATACAAATACTAAAATTCGAAAGTCATCATATCATCCAATATCAAGAACTCACAAAATTTTTTTTAAACAGAATTATTTCCCCCTAACCTATTTTAAACATAAAAAGAAAACATACATGCAGAAAAATTAAAGAAAAATAATTTTTTTTATAAAGAAAATGCATTTCGAGAGTTACTACACTCCATATTCAGCCATCTTCGACTTTTAAAAACTTGAAAATATATATTTATAAAGGAGAAAAATGAAAGGTTAGAAAAGAAACACACATAAATATATATATATTTTTGGTTTTTTTTTTAACTAAGAAGATGCGTTTCTAGAGTCACTATACTCCATATTCAGCCATCTTCTATTCAAAAAGTTAGTCATGGTTAGTTCAACATTCCACAATTGTCAATTATTTCCTCCCCCCAACCAGAACAAAACATTGTTCTCAATGTTTGAAAGGAAAGAAGTAGAGTTTAGAAGACATCACCCGGGTGCTGCAACACAGAAGAAAATATTTACAAGCGGAGAGTTAAATCTAATTTGTACTTCTTACTACCGTTACTGTTACCATCATTATTTGAACACTCCAACACAATAGCCTTAGGATCTGGCTCTGGTTGATAAGCTTGTAACAGATCAAGTAGCGCATTAGCAGTGTGTGCTTATAAAGTTTTTTTCACTGAAGAACGAATAAAATAATTTTTTATTGCATGGTTAAGAAATGCGAGAAAGCCATCATAAAAGTTATTGACATTTAACAAACCAATAAATTTCTGATGAATGTTCAGATGGGACCAAGATACTAATGTCATTAGTGCCTCAAGAGTTGCAAGATCACCTGGAAGAAAAATAAAAGCATCGGCATGATTGAGCATTTCAGTTATTCGTTCTTGTATACCTGAGATGACTAACTCTTCTCCAGTTGGTGAATGAGACAAACAACCCAAAGGTTTTAGGATTTGAGGGATGATGCCTAACACTTGGCTCCCTTTGACAAAAGCAGCTTCTGATACGATTTTAGATAACCCTCGGTCACCTTCTCCATACACCAAGTGCAATTTTCTCTCTGCTATTCTTAGATCAAGATCTATGGCTGCCTCCATGAACTCTTTATGTTTGCCATAATGAAACCCAGAAAGCATACAAATGTTCTTGAATTATTTACTAGAAGAAGCTGCCATTAAAATATTGCTAAAAAACAACTTGTGAGTGCTCAGTAAAAATAATTCACATTTAAAGACCTTGGTGACAGTTGGTTACAGCTGTGTATGAGACATTATGTCAATTAACGTGTAAGGCACATGGCTCAAAAGTTAAAAAGAAAATAGTAAAAAGAAAAAGTAAATGAAATTATTAAAAAAAATAATGCAAATAGTAAAATAACAGTGAAATAAAAGAACAGAGAGGTAAAAAGATATTTACAGATAGTTGTGATTGTGTCTCACATCTTCCTCTGGTTTTACGTCTAGAAACAGCTTGAACGCCCTCTATAGGTCGAGAATAGGCTTCCCATCCAGTTTTCTTACAAACTGGCAAACATGATCTTTTATAGTCAGATTCCCGAGACTATAATTTGCACATTCTTTCTGGAATAATGGTCATAACTGGAGTATTGCATTTTGGGCATATCCACTGGGATGCGTTTTAAGAAACAAAAGGATATCATCCAATGACTCCTTATTCAAGCCATCCCTAATGAATTGAATCTTATCTTCTCTGTTATCAAACACCATTCCTAAAGAACATGATTTTTTATTACATATTATTCTGGCACACTTATTCAAGAAAAAAAATATTAATAATAGTTAAACTTACAAAAACATAATTAAAAAAAATTTAAATTACTGAAAAGAAACAGAAAGAAAAAAAAATTTCAAGTCACTTCAATGTTTTGTGTTGTTTTCTCCACATGGTTGGTATTCGGGATATGACTTTATTTTTCTAACCATTACTTTAAAAATTACACTATTCCTTGAATTCTTAAATTTAATGGCTTCATCTGAAAAAATAGTATGATCAGTAGATGGACCAGACCATCGAGAACGTAACTTACTTGGAGAAACGTGCCATTGAGAATTGAAAGAAAATACTTTCTGACCTGGTGTGAAAGATTTTCTAATGCTCCGCTTGTCATGGAGGATTTTCATTCGCTTTCTGTAGTCCTTGGCATTTTTGTCGTTACGAATCTCCTCTG
This sequence comes from Aegle marmelos, assembly GCA_030449875.1. NCBI lineage: Eukaryota > Viridiplantae > Streptophyta > Magnoliopsida > Sapindales > Rutaceae > Aegle > Aegle marmelos. The sequence goes on from JASUUL010000011.1 coordinate 92,405, forward strand.
GTTTTGACAGTTGTATCCTCCTTTTTGAACAAAAAATGAGGTCAATGATGTATGTATTCTTTTGTTTGTAATGAGGAGAGGATGAGATAATTTCTGACAATATTTTTTCTTCTTACAAGAATGAAGAATTCAAAGGGTCGAATGAAGGTTTGAGCTCAATTCCTGGTGCTGATTCTGATGATGAGATGATATTTTCTTTCAATGGTGCCAATTGTTCTATCCTTGTCTTCCACTTATCAATGTCCATGTATGGCGATGAATCTAATAAGGCATTAACCTCATCAATCGATCTGTCAATATTAAAATCCAAACAAAAGTGAGTTAAACATGTCAGTAAAGAGTCATCACTAAAGTTTAAAGGAAATGTGTGATCAACTAATTCATCAATTAAATCCACATCTACAATTTCATCATCTGTACTGTCCGGTTGTTTGGCAATGTTAAAAATATTTAGTTCCATGGTCATATTGCCAAATGACAACTGCATATTTCCAGTCCTGCATTGAATATGAGCATCAACAGTTGCCAAAAATGGATGACCCAAGATAATGGGGATATGCTTCCTTGAATCCTACACTAGTTGAGTGTCAATTATAATGAAATCAACAGGAAAATAAAACTTATCTACCTGGATAAGCACATCCTCCACAATACCACGTAGTATTTTCATGGATCGATCTACAAGCTGTAACACCACTGGAGTTGGGTTTAATTCTCCCAGTCTAAGTTTCATAAACACTGAGTAAGGCAACAGATTTACACTAGCTCCTAAATCCAACAAAGCATTCTTAATTGTGTGGTTCCCTATACTACATGAGATAGTGGGGGAACTTGGATCTTTGTATTTTAAAAACATTTTATGTTGAAGTATAGAACTAATATTTTCTGTTAGAAAGACTTTTTTCTGAACATAAATGTTTCTCTTTTTAGTACAAAGGTCTTTAAGAAACTTGGCATATGATGACACTTGTTTTATAGCTTCAAGTAAATGGATGTTAATACTTACCTGTTTAAAGATTTCAGAAATCTCACCTGTGGATTTTCCTTTCTTCCCTTTAGCTAACCTCTAAGGAAATAGAGCTTTAGGAATATATTCTCGTAGGTTTGTTTCCTCTTTCTCTTCTGATGATGATTCCTCAGTGTTCACAGGTACAATCTGAGTTGATTTTGGCATATCCACTTTGTTGTCAACTTCTTTTCCTTTTCGCAAGGTTATCACTGCTTTGACCTCTCCATGCTGCTGTGGTGAACTAGAACTTATCTCATGCACTCCTTTAGGGTTTGGCACTAGTTGACTTGAGAATTTACTTTTCTTAACAGTCATTGCTAGGGTTTGAACTGAAAAGGCTAGTTGGCCTATCATTTTCTTGAGATTAGAAATTGATTGGGCTTGTGAGTTGAAGCCTGTTCTCATCTCATTTCGTAATTCATCAATGGTGTGGTTCTGCTGCTCGATCTTGGAGTTAGTAAGATTTCTGACATTTTGGAATGTCTCCTCTCATTCTTTGGATTGAGAATGGTTTGGATTCTGATTGTATGGTCTAAATGGTGGTTGAGAGGCTTGAGACATTTAAGGAACTAGTTGTATTGGTGGAGGTGGAACTGTTGATCCATTTTGTTGGAATCCTTGAGACCATGAAAAATTAGGGTGATCTCTCCATCCAGGGTTATATGTGTTGGAGTAAGGGTTGTAATTTGATGGTTTTCTCATGACACCTATGGCATTGGCTTGATCTGAATATGAGTCATGGTCATATGGCTCTGTTGATTTAGCAGTTGTCAAAGATGCTATTTGTCGAGCAAGACCTTCAACCATCTCTTTGACTTCTTTAATTCCTGATCTTGACTCGCCAATATTAATCTCATTTACTCTCTTGATTCTCCTGGTATTTCTGAGTGATCGACTCTGTTGTTGAGAATTATCCAATTGCCGTTGGAAAAATTTCCAAATCTCTGATGCGCTTTTGGACATTAACTCTCCTCCACTAGTTGTCATTAGCCATTCTTGCATATGTGGCAATAATCCCTCCAAAAAGTATTGGCATTGGTGCCATTTTTCGTACTCATGATATGGACACTTCAAGAGTAGCTCATTAAATCGCTCCCATACTTCAAAAAACTGCTCGTCATCTCTTTGAGTAAACTCTAAAATTTCCCTGCGAATAGCATTGGTTTTATGAACTGGGAAATATTTATTTAAAAATTTAGTTACATTTGTTCCCATGATGTAATGCTATTAGCAGGCATTGTATTAAACCATAAATGAGCTCTATCTTTTAATGAAAATGGGAATAATCTAAGTTTAACATCATCATCTGAAAAATTCTCATATTTAAAAGTTTGACAAAAAAGCATGAAAATCATTAGGATGATTATATGGTCCTCATTTTCCGGGCCATAAATGTGGGGAGACAGTTTAACACACTATGTTTTAATTCAAAATTCCTAACAAAGAACATTTGGGTACCTTATCGCATGATGTCTTCAAATCAAATTAGCTAAAGGACTAAAATAATCCTTAAATGGCCTCTCTTGTGGTTCTGGTTGCTGATGTTGCAAATCCATTTCAAATTTCTTTTTAAAGACAGTGTGTTTGTGCGTTTGAAGTGTTTTTTTCCAAATTAATGTCTAAAGGTTCAAGATTAGGTGATAATGACCTTTGACCATGCATGCAAATAATAAAATAAATGAAAATAAAATAAATAAAAATAAAGAGGAGAGAGAAATTATAATACTAACCTTGTAACGTTGTTATAACCTTACTATGAATTTACACTCAAGTGCTAAAAAGAAAATACAAGAAATACATTAACTAAAAATAAAATAAGAAGATAAATTACAATGAAAAATGAAAAATTAAATTACAAAAATATAAATAAGAGAAAAAGAAACAAAATTAAATTACAGGAAAAAAATTACTTAAAAAAATTTAATTCTATGAAATAATAAATTAACAGAATAAATAAAAATTAAAAAGAAAAATAACTCAGAAATTAAATTATAGAAATTTAAAGAAATTAAAAAAGAAATTAAATTATTGAAATTTAAAGAAATTTAAATTATCAAAATTAAATTACAGATTCACTTTTTTTTAATTTTTTTTATCTTTTTTAATTTTTTTAATTTTTTTATAATTTTTAAGGAAAGCAAAAAAAATTACTTAAAAAAACTAATTCTATAAATTAATTCAACGAATAAATTAAAATAAATTACAAGATAAACAAAATAAATTACAAAGAAAAGTAAAGCAAAAATTAAAGTACAGAAATTTAAAGAAATCATACAATAAAATTAAATTGTAAAATTTTAAATTATAGAAATTAAATTATAAAAATTTAAATTACAAAAATTAAATTGCAAAAATTTAAATTACAAAAATTAAATTATAGAATTATTTTTTTATAAGGAAAAAATACAAGAAAACAAAAAAAATTAATTCAACAAATTAAAATAACTTACCTCCCCAGCAACGGCGCCAAAAACTTGTTGTGCAAATTTTATTGAACTCGTAAGCGCACGAATCTATTGTAGAATAGATTAATAGTGACGAGTGTCGATCCCACGAGGAGGTTGATTTTAATTATGTGTAAAATTAATTTTCTTTTAATGGGAATAATTAAATTATGGTAATTTTATCTTAAATTATGAATTAAAATTATTATTTTCGGGAATAATCAAAACAACCACAAATATATAATAGAAAGAAAGTAAATTTACCAAATTCAACATGCATGGAACATATTGAGACTTCACCTTCAACCCAAGATTAAAAAAATTAGTCACTCATAACCATTTTAATAAGGATAAAAAAGGAAACTTTATTAAAATACAAAAACTAAAAGAAGAGAAGGAATTAGGTTTAAAATCTGTATCTAGACAAGACTATTAAAATGAATTAAAAAGTCAAAATAACCACAAATATTAGAGGGGAAGCCCCTTTTTAAGATAAATTTACCAAATTAAGTGACCCCGGATTAAAAACATGTTCGGACTTCAGGATTCAACCCAAGATTAAAAGAAAATTAGCCACTCATATTTTAACTAAGGATAAAAAAGGAAATTTTATTAAAATACAAAGTAAATAATCAAGAAGGAGAAGGCGCGAAATCTAAACTTAAAAATTTTCCATTGAAATCAATTAGGGGAGAGCCTCGCGTCATCGATCTGACCATCGGATTAAAAAATTTAGTCCAATAAGATCGTGACACATCATCAACATTTCAACGCCACGTCATCATCGAATAGTAAATAATCTCATGAGCGTCATGTATCGCATACACGATTTTTCAATCCACATAGATCTAATCGATCATCGATATGTGAAGACATAAAAAATTTTTTTAAGATTAATTCGTTTTAAGGTTTTCAATCCACATAATTCGCCCAATCAAATAATATATGTGAGCGTGACTTTTTTTTCTTTAATGCTCCTTTTAAGGTTTTTTTGTCGAGTCCAAATATGACGTCGTTTCGTTTATTATTGTGAAACGATCGATCATAAAATACATAAAATACATAATTATAATAAAACACATATAATTAAATAACAAAATACTTAAATAAATAAAAGTAGCAATGTTAGTGAGACTTAAAGTATAAAATGACGATTTTCTCCTTTATAAATATATACTTTCTAACACTCAACAATGCTATGAGTGTGTGTGTGTCATTGTATTATGTATATGGTGTAAGTTCATGCATCTTTTCAGCTTTTGTCATTTAGATTTTATATTGTTTCATTTTTTATTTATAACTTCAGGGTGCGTTTGGCATACTATATTATATTATATTATATTGTATTAATTTAATATGAATATATTATATTATACTGTATTACATTAACACTATAATATAATAATATTGTACAATGTTTGATACTACACTGTACATTATTAATTTTTAATTATATTATGTATAGTGTTGCAATGTACTTTTTTAATTTCTTTCGTGATTAATTTAAATTATATCTCTAAAAAATAATATTTATTAGTAGACTGATAATCTGAGTCATGATTTATTTATTCGATTCGATTTGTTGTAAATTAAATGAGTTTGGGTTAGAAAATCACTAGGTAAATTTGAATCGATTCACTAATTAAAAAATTGAATCCAGTTTTGAGGACATTGATTCATTTATTCATTTAGAATTCATTTAATAAATGAGTCATAAATGAATAAAACATGATTCATTTATTTAAAATACATTTAATTAAATTATTTATTTACCTTTAAATATGTATGAATATTTTAAAGTTTGAAGGCTAATATAGTACTTATGAATGATAATAAGTTTGCATTTTATAAGATGTTAAATTTGTGATCTTTTTATATTTTATTTTACTTTTTTGTTTATTAATTATATTTTTGTAAAACGAATTTAAATTAAATTCGATTATACATAGGATAAATGAATTGTAAATAAATCTAAATTAGACTCAATTCGATTATTAGTTGTACTAAGCAAATTATTATATGAGCCTTGATAAATTCATTTACGATTCAATTAGAATATGATTCATTTATTTATTTTGCTACCCTTCTTTATTAGTACTTAGAAAAATATTAAATATAAAAATCTTAAATTAGAATTTTTATATTATTTTTTGTTTAAATGAAAAAAAAAACTCATTATCAATGAATTTTTAAAATTTTCAATGGCATAACATTTAGGCTATGTTTGCTTGAGGGTATAGCAGTGGGGAGAGGAAAAGAATTTAATTTCTTTTTCATTTTCTATTGTTTGGTTGGACCAAATTTAATAGAATTGAATTTTCATTGAATTTTAGTTTCTATCAAATTAAAGAATTAATATTCCTTATTAATGGGTAAGGATTTCAAATTCCTCATCTACTAAAATACAAAAATACAAAAATTACAATTTTATCCTCTAAATAAAATAATTTTAAATAAGTTAAATTGTAAATAATTTATGTTTATTTTCTTAAATCAATAGGCTAAATTTATTTGAAAAAAGAAAAAGTAGTTAAATGAATCGCTGCAGAGTCACCAGAGAATCGCCAGAGTTCCGCCGGAAATGACGTTCATCATCAAACCGATACCAACGAAATCTTCATGAACCAATCTACAACTCTATAGAGTTAGAAATGTTAATATGTATTATTATTTACATCGAATCTTGTTTAAATATTTGAAAATATTTTAACTCCTATATTTTCAACTTGATAGTATATTTTCTGCAAAATTAACACTTTTAATGAGTAAATCACCCTTTTTTTATCATTATTATGTATTTAACGTGGTAAAAGATAGTGGTCAATGGTGGTCAACAACATTCAATTGTTGTCCATGACTTGATGTTGTAATTTTTATTTTAAAGAATAAAATTATCTATTTAATTAGGTAATTTTAATGGGCTAACATATTATTGTTATCAATAATCATAAATATTTAAAAACTAAATTGAACATATAACTAATTATGCAAAGTTACTTATTTTGATTCTAAAATAATAACAAATTAATTAAAAATATAATATAAAATTAAATGTTTTGTTATTAGTTTATTTTCTAGATTAAATTAATTTATAGTTTAATTATTTTTATTAACAATATTAACATCAAAGATAATGGGTACATTTGTCCAAATAAAAAACATATAATTTCTTCTCCTTTCAAATATATAACCTCTCAATTAACTTAAGTTCTGTCAATTCAAATTATCTTTTAATGCTTTTGCACACATAAAATCCAATTTGTTAATAGAAAAGAAACATATAAACCAAATTTATAAATAAGTCAAGTATTTCCAATAAACAAAACTTAATTTTTGTAAGCAAGGCTAATTAGTAAGAAATTGTAAAACTTTTAAATACAATTACTAATTAGTGATTTTGTTTGGTTTTCTTACAAGAAATAAATATTAAAACAAAATTATCAAGGCTGCACTTGTTGATTTTCTTACACTTGCATAAGATTTGCCTTAAGAGCCTCTTTGTTTTTGCAAACCCACCCCACTAAAAAATTTAAGACCAAGAAAACTGGAAATAAAACATGAACAAAACCATAGAAATACAAGCCAGAGCTATTATGAGATTAAAGAATTCATTTTCATTTTGCTTCTTCTGCTTCGCGAAATTCAAACAACACAGTAATGACACTTGTTCTAGAACAACAATAGTGCAAAAGACGAACGTAGACATGTACATAAATCATAGGCATGCTCATCTACATGAAAAAGGAAGAGAGCCCAATTTTGGAGAATTTATATAAGATATTGACCTTTTTTTAAAATGTTACAATGTAATATACTCGGATTTAGCTATAAATATTAATTATAACACAAGGCGAACAAAGATGAATTGAGTACTTGGCATATAGCATGAAGTTCTACATAAATTAATATACACACCTATTTTCTGCATTAGCTTTAAATATCTTTACTGCGATGCGGACATTCAATTGAATACTTTAATTATTCTTTTTATAACTTCTCATTTCCTACATGGCCAAAACCATATCATAAAACTTCAACTAATGTGATTTTTATTTTCCATTATTTGAGCTACAAAGCTCAACGCAAGCACCAAATATACAGTATTGTACTTGTCTAGATTTGTGTTCATGCTGCATCAAAAGTGTAAAACACCCTCGTTGATTATGTAAAAACAAAATATACAATTTAAGTTATCCCATATTGCCATAGATTCAAATAAAAAGAATAATTATGCAAATAAGCCTTCTATCCTATTAACTAACATAGAGTATTATTTAAATCTCTTCGCCAGTGAATTTTCTCTTTCCATGCATCTCTCTTCATCCAAATAGGGCAAGCAAAAAATAAAATAAAAATGAAAATTTTCACATTATTTTTCAACAAAAAAAACCTAGTCATAATAATGCAATAAAAAAACTAATGAATATTCACAGCAAATGAAAAAAAATATTTTATATATATATAAAATTTTATCTAATCCCATTTTTTCTCATCAACCAAAAAAAAAAAAAGCCTAGGAAATCAAATCAAGTTAAATAGGTTTTATACCAGTTTCAACAAAGGACCTCATCAGCATCGTAACTAGTGGATATCTCAAAGACTTTGTTGACGTGAAAGATAAAGAGGCTTTGTTGGTGTTGAGAATGACACCTTCCCTTCCCAACTCAGAGCTTAGGTTTGTTTTTTACTAAGTTCTAAGTAATTTTGCTCAAAGTTATTGTTTGTTTATGGAAACTAGAGAAATTTTGTTATTTAATAACAAAAAAAATTGCTTGCATGGAATCATTATCTTTTCCATCATTATTTGATCTAGTCTAAAATTCAAACTGAGAGATCATGAGAATAGTTCCAAGCATCTTAATCTGAATGCCAACACAAATTAAGCCAACAAAGAACTAGAATTATTTCTAAAATCCGAAAAATAAGTGAAATGCAACACAATTAACAGAATATTCAGAAACATAAAACTTTTTCAGTATATAAAAATTTGAACTAATTTATTTCTAGTTGGAAGTTTCCTCTCAATCAATACAAACTATTAATTTCAAGTAATTGTATCTCCAAAAAATATTTTTTCTTATTTTGAAGAATAATATGTATGATTGCAGAGTCAACCAAGCATAAATCTGTAGCTTTTGTTTATAAAATAGATAATTTATTTTCAAAACTTATAATCTTACATTAATCAAAAGTACATACTAGACATCAAGATTAAATATAAATGTTAAGTACATTTGATAAAACTATAAAAAATACAAAAGTTAACATATTAGTAACTCTTCCTCTCTGTGCCTCGAAGAAATCAGACACATCCAAATAAGTCAAATCAATAGGATCTAAGTTATCAACTAAATTAGTCCTAATTTTTCTTTTCCCTTTCTTCAAAACTTAGTAGAGGTTTATCAGATGTTTATAGAACATGATCAATGACATTTTCCTTCACACAGATGACAAAAATTATTTTTTCACTATCATGTCTAACACTTTTCTTTTTTGCACTCTTTCTTTTACTATGTCTCTCATAAACATTCCACTTCTAGTGGTGTTCATTTATGTTGTTCTACTATCTTGCATGCTTGTGACTACCATAACCTATCTTGACTTTTTGATTACGTCCATCATCACAATGTGTATTTGTATTTGTTTTTAGGAATGCTTGAGAGCCAGTTGGATGTAATTCATGATTTTTCATTAAAAGCTCATTGTTTTGATCATTAACTAAAAGAAATGTTATAAGTCCTTAGTATTTGCTGTATTAATGCTCTTGTTAGTGTTGATGCAAAATAACATTTAATGCATGAAAATAGTGAGTATCTTTTCAAACATATCTCTATCAGTAATATCCACACCATTTAGTTTCAATTCCTAGGTAATGCAGAGCAAACAGAGTTGTAATAAAAGACACTTGCATAATCTTGGAACCTCTGGTTTAACCACTCACGCTTGGCAATTAGAGGGAAAATATCCCTTTAGTGGTGAAAACTTTGCTTGATGTTATTCCAAAAAGTTAATTGATCCTCTATAGTTAGATATTGAGCTTTCTGAAATACTATCTAGACAACTCAAGAAGAGGGTAAATTGGGTTTCTAGAAAATTATACAATACTTAATATAAACTTAATGCAAATCTTCAAAGAATTCAAAACAATAATAAATCAGTCAATCAAAAATTAAAGAGATAAGGGAAGAGAGATTTAAACACAATGAGTTTTACGTGGTTTGACTAATCCCACCTTCGTCCACACCTATAAGCTCAACGAGCTTGAGGATTTTACTATCTAAGCCTCCAAAGCTTTAAGAACTTACAATTAACTTCGTAGATGTCAATAGACCTTTACAATTAGAGATTTTACCTAATCTCTCATCTCAATATATCCTAACACTTATAATTACTCAAAAATGAAGATTACAAAATTATTTTCTTTTACACAATAAGGATAATTACAAATACAAGCTCAAAGTGTGAATGAATGAAATGTGCATAAATTTAAAACTCAATGTAGATTGTATTCTCAGTAGCAAGCTCAATAATAATTATTGGATTAGTTTTTGCTTGAATTTGAATATGCCAATTTATAGTTGAAGTTGAAAACTAACAATTATTGACTTTTCTAGGAACAAATATATCATCGTTAATTACTATCAATTCACCATTTTGACTAGTTCAATTAACTATTGCGCTGAAATTTTAAATAAATAGTTCACTGTTTGCAGTTATCGGTTCATTGTTAATTTTCAGAATCTTGTGAAGTAATTTGAGGTTGACCTTATTTGCTAAACGGTTCATGACTAGAATATTATTCAATTCTAAAAATTATCGGTTAACTATTTTTCCTTATCGATTAACTATTTAATTCCAAAGACCTACAAAATAACTTGAACTTATTCGTTAATGTTAAATGGTTCAGGATTAGCCATTTAGTTTCAGAAACCTGCAAATAAATTAAACTTATCCTTTTTTGACAAACAGATCAAGGTTAGAAATAATTAGCTCACTGAAAATTAGCGATTAACCATTTAACGTTATCGATTAGCCGTTTATTTCCAGAACCTATTATGTTTATCCGTTGTTCAGAAGATAATGACTTTGGGTTTTACTAGTTAACCATTTTCTAGATAAACGGTTCACTGTTAGTTTTTAAATTAAGAATTTTTTTGTAGTTCTTTATAGAAAAAAGGTTTTTCGATTAAAAATTAGCTTTTATTCAAAAATCATGAACATGTCTATACTTACTTTTATAAACAAATTTGTTAATAAGAACTCAAACAATTTAATCAAAAGAACATATAAAGTTTGTTATCATCAAAATCAATAATATAAACATATATATCTTAACACTTTTAGGCTCTCATGTAAATGGAGGCAGAGGAAAATCATAGCCTTTGATTTTTCTTGCAAAGATGTTTCATTTCCTTCTACTATTATGCCTTTTAGACCCACAATTTATAGATTCGTAAGATTTGCCATTTTTCAAAAATCTTGTTAGAGTAATCAAAAGGAAAATAGGTATTTAAACATAAATAAAATAAAAATTATGAAATATATAGGAACTTCATGCATATATTCATAACTTCAAGTTCTCATCATTTCATTTATAATGTAAACTTCAAGCGACAACAACAATATTCAAAGACAAATATATGTGAGATCAAATCATAATTTATTGAAATTAAAATAACTTGATGGTGATTAAACCAGCCATATAAACAGATAAATTAAACAAGTAATATTAACATGATAATAACTTATTAACAAGATAACAACAATGTAAGCAGTATCATAGAATCACCATTAAAATTATTGTAAGCAAAAAATAATTAAATTAACAATACAATTAACTCACAATATGAAAATGTAATGATAAAATATAAATAAATATAAGCAATAAAAATTACACTACCCACGTCTATAAAAAACATAATGATAAAACATAAATAAAAGCAAGTACTACAAATTAAATTATCTATGTCAAATAAGCTATCGTATTGAAAATGTGTTTTAAATTAAATAGATGACATAAAATTTTGAAGTAAACAAAGTGCTTTTTAAGTACCTTGTTATTGAGCTTATTATTGATAATCTTATTGTTAATTGATTTTTCTACCTGATAGTCCTTAAGACATAACATACATATTTATAGGTTAATCAAAGGGAGGAGGGGTTGCTAACTTTTCCACGTGTGATTTTTTTATCACCAAAACGTGAAGCCAAATATTTGCAACACCCTAAGAATCATTATTATTTTTCAAATTTTGATGCCCTCATATTAGGAATAAATCTTTGACAATAAAAATAAATTTGTTGACTAGAAAATGCATTGATTTGACTTTCTAGATTTTCTTCCATTTTTTTTTTTACAAGAATTTTCTTTTTCCGCATAGGACTATTAAACAAATTTTTAAAACGCGGAAAAAAATGAAAAGGAAATAGAAAAAGATGTTTCCTCATGGAAAAAGGAATATGATTTGAACGAGTTCCGTGCTGGCGTCTGTGCGAAGGGAGAGGAGGCATTGGACAATGCTTTTGGTGTAAGGTCAGTCTAAACTGTAGCCCCCCTGGCCGTTAGGAGGTGGGCGTTTTAATTTAATTTAAAGTTTTGAAAAAGTTCCAAGGTAATCGTATCGAATTCACCAACCATAACCACCCACCCACCCGTTGAAGTCTCTATCTGTTATCTCTATCGTCGGCTTGCTGGCGGCATCTCCCACGGCCTCAAACTCAGAGCAAGAGGTAAAGTATTTTTATTCTTGTAATTAATTCAATCAAAATTCTTGCTGAAGCTCTTGCAATTCTTAGTTTTTAATTTTTCGTTTTCCTTTTTTTGTTTCAGTTCTTGCCAACTAATTATAAACCTGATTCATTGAATTAGGGGGAAAACAACCTAATTTTATTCTATTATCAAACTAGTAGATAGAATATGTGAGCTTCAGTCTCTTTTCATGCTTTGCCTAGAAACCAAAAAGAAACATCTTCTTTAGTTAAGATTGTAGGAATTTTAGCTTTAAACAGATACGAAACTATTTTAGATGTTTCATTTTTTGTTTCTGTACCCGTAAAATGAACTCTTCTACTTCTTTCGAACTTTTGGGGTTTCCTGAAACTGTAAACCACTGTAGGTTTTTTTCCCCTCTTCTTTTTGGGTGAGATTTTGGAAGAGCTAGGTTTCTGGCTTTTCGAGCCTCATTTGGGTTTCATTTTTCAACTGTTTTTGTCATATGACACTTTGACTACTCGATTGGATAGTGGTTTTTACATGTGCTGGTGTAAAACATTTATTTTGTTATATCTTGCACCAAGCCACTCGATGCTTAAAGTAGTAGTAGTTTTTTCTTCATGCAACAACCTTCTGTGTCTTGATGCAGATGCCCAATTCATCTGAGGACTTGGGGCAACACGGTGAGAACTCTGTGCATCATATTAAGGAAGACAGTGAATATGTTAGGCTGGTTATATCTGATGATCCAAGACCTGCTGAAGCTGACATCTTACAACCTCAGCCAGAAACAAGGACTAAATCACCGTTCCGCTGGATCAGAACCTTGGTGTTATGCATTGTTCTTGTTATAATAATTCTCATTTTCCTCAAATGGGGAGTCCCTTTTCTTTTCGAGAAGGTACCTATTGCTAGTTTTTGTTGCTCTTTTGCTTGCTCTTACCACTGTATCCCTTTTTCTTGTTTTCACTCACCATTCATGATTTTGTTATTAAATGTAACTTCTATTTGGAAATTAATGGATCTCAGGATTGTTGGGACTTAGAGAGATGCACTGGATATTTGAAGTTGATAATTTCCTGATTGGCTAGCTAAATTTTTCACGCATGGAAACATCTCAAAATTACCTATGGATTAAAAATGAATTATTCCGTAGGAAACATAAAATGAGCACTTTCTTGAAGGAATTTTAAGTTGAAAAAACAAAAATTATTTATTATAAGGTTCTGTAAAAGAGAATATAGTAGACTCATTTTTTTTCCTTTGTCATATTGTGTGAAAACTTTTCAAATTTTGTTTTAACTTCATGTGCTTTTTCAAGATCTCTACAAGTATATAGTTTGTGAAACACGGTACATCGCTTTCTGATAAGCGTGTCTTTGATATATATATATATATATATATATATGCCTGCTGTTAATTTTGATTCCGAAACTTTTATCCATTTATTGCAGGTTCTTTTCCCACTCATGCAATGGGAAGCTACTGCCTTTGGTCGTCCTGTTCTCGCCATAGTGCTCACTGCTTCTTTGGCCTTGTTCCCTGTATTTTTAATACCTTCTGGCCCTTCAATGTGGTTAGCTGGTATGATTTTTGGTTATGGTCTGGGATTTGTGATAATTATGGTTGGTACAACTATTGGTATGGTCCTTCCCTATTGGGTTGGACTGCTGTTCCGTGACCGCATCCATGTAAGATTTTGATGGCTTTAACTGCAAATGAATCATTGTCTGCTTTTACAGTTGAGTGTCCTTTATTTGGGTCTTTGGTTGAACGTGCAGCAATGGTTAAAGAGGTGGCCTCAGCAGGCAGCTATGCTTAGACTTGCAGCAGAAGGAAGCTGGTTCCATCAATTTCGAATGGTTGCTCTCTTTAGGGTTTCCCCCTTTCCATACACAATTTTCAACTATGCAATTGTTGTTACAAGTATGACATTTTGGCCCTATTTATGTGGGTCAGTTGCTGGAATGGTGCCAGAAGCTTTCATTTACATCTATAGGTCTGTTCTTGGGATTATTTTATGAAAAAAGAATTTTTTTCGGGAAAATATTGATGGGTTTAGTTTGAGTTAGTCTTATTATGAAGTTGCTGTCACAACTTTATCTGCCATGTGTCTTATTATGCAATCTGCTTTACTTTTCTTGCAGTGGTCGGTTAATAAGGACATTAGCGGATGTGAAGTATGGGAACTATCGCTTGACTACTGTAGAGATTGTGTACAACATTATTTCCTTCATTATTGCGGTTCTTACCATTATTGCTTTTACCGTGTATGCAAAAAGAGCTTTGAAGGATCTTGAAAGAGAAGAGGCCAATGGAGAAGAAACCTCTACTTCCACCAGTCGCGGTCTTGAAATGAATAAGCTTCCACGAGAAAGAACTAAGCACCCGACTTCCTCATCTTTTTCTCTGTAGCTTGGGCATTGGACTGATTTGGTATCTGTAAAAAGTTAGGTATGTTCACAGGGGTATGAAACTCCTTGATGTTTGTTGTAATTCCTCTTTTTCCCCCTTTCTCGCTTCGTTTTCTTTGGGTGGTTTTAGGTCTAATCTATGTAACTGCAAAAATAGAAAACAGAGAATAAAAAAGGTAGCAGTGCGAAGAAGGTTTACTGACCAAATGTTGTATTGTATTAGTTGTAATTGTAAAAGGGAATCTCAGGATGAAATGCTGAGTTTTGTAATTACATCTCATTGTACATTGAAACACACTAAACTTCCTGTCTGCAAAAGGGAATCTTGGGATGAGATGCTGAGTTTTGTCACAAATAACGTTCTTGGAATTTGCACAAATGAGAAAAACTTAGGGCAGGGAAGAGAGCTTAGTTATAGATATTGTTGTTTCTTCAATGGGAAGCATTTCTTGAGAAACGTGAGCATTTTCATTTGTCTCCTGGGTAATCTTCATCATCTGTGTTCCAGAGACATCTGAAATGGAGCCCTGCCTCTTGCTTGTTTCCCCTTTACTCTTTGTACTTTCTAGCCAGACGTCCAAAGATGAGTGTACAACATCATCGAAAATCCCTTTCTTGAACTTTCCGCCCATCTGAGTCACGATGGCATATAGAGGTAATGTGCTGTAACTGCAGAGAACTTGAACAATCACACTGCAAAATAAACAAGAAATGTATTAACAATATCAGCAAACAAGCCTGTGTTCTATTAATAGTGTGAAGGAGAATGACTTCTGTGATTTACCCTATGATAAGTCGTGGGACGATGTAACCAAGTTTTTCCATGATGCATGATTGGAATCCATATGTGCACTGCGTCAACGATATTGAACAACTTGAGTGCACTGATCAAGTACATAGATGCTTTGAAATTTATAGTCATTGGTGAATTAGACTTTGCTTACATACCCAAACCCAGACGACGAAAGCAATCTCAAATGAATTTTGAAATAAAATGAAGTGAATCAAGTTAAGAACAGTGCCCGGGCTTTGAAACCAAAAGTAATCATCAGAAGGTTTCACTCGTCCTGCGTCTTGACCCTGCCTTCTCTTTAGATCAACGTCCTGAGCCAAGCGGGTGATAATGTGTTCTAACTTAGCACCCACCAGAAGTAGAAGCTGTCACTCCATCCAACTCAAAAATATTAGGTTGATGTCTAGAAGAACTTGACGGAAGGTAATGGAATAGCTTGTTGACTTACAACTATTGGTAAAAAGGCCAACCAAAAGTATGAATGCCATCCTGCATTAATTATAACACAGAGAGGGGACTTGTTACAAACTCTATCACTATCTACTATGATTCAAGAAGAATCAGCACTGGATTGAGAGATTACCTTCAATATTTAGCAGCAAGAAGAGGACAAGAAATAGCCACAGGTACCACCTTAACATTTGATATTAGTGGATAAATTGTTAATAAAATTCAATGAAGTGTTTCAAGGATCTGCCATGTTTTCTGTAGTTACCTTATGCCAACAACCTTTCGGAAATCCCATTCAAGTGTCCTCATCATGTACCCGTGAAAATTAAAACTAGTGTTTCTAGGGCAATGGGCCTGCTAGAAAAAAGGGGAGAAAAAGAAAAGCATTTAATGACTAGTACCATACACAGCAGCAAACTTTCAAATGATTTCAGAGGTACTAGAGATAGTTTCAGAGGAACTTAACCATTATAAATCCTTGTCGAAGTGCTATGTAGTCTGACTTGGTAACAGAACCATAAAACTGTTTGAAGAATGATATCTGCAAATAAGACATGATAACTGAATGAGCAATTGCATCAGCAGATGTGCTTAATAAGAAAGAACTGCGCCACTCACCAGCCAGCTTACAACAGCTGCCTTTCTCCAATATCCAATTGCACGTGTATTCAAAAACTCAAAGTGATGTTGTCTAGGAGTTTCCTTGGTTGGATCTGCAGCAAAATGAGGCACTTAAATCTGTTGTAGATAAATTGATCCATATGCTTTGGACTATTAAATTCATGTTCTGTTTTAGATAAATTGATCTGTATGCTTTGGACTATTAAATTCACTTTACCCTTCTCTAACTGAGGTTCTTTCCTAACTGAATCTTCCCAATGCTTCCATTGCCTTATCTGCATGACAGAAAAAATGAACGCTTCAAAATTTTGAGATTCAAAACCGAGTGAAATTAGCTCATTCATCCATTTGCAAATTGTACTTTGAACCATTTTACATTTTCTATTTCTGACATAAGCCCGCTAGTCTTAACAGATTCTAGAAATACTGAATACATTACCTTCGCCCTGCCAAGAACCATTGTGGTAGCACAAAAGATCACATGTGTAACTGCTAATACAAAGATAAAAATGTGCAGCTGGTGTAATGCTTCCAGCGATAACAATGGAGTCTTCCCCTGAGTAAGGAAAGAGAAAGCCAAATTGTGATTGTTTGCTGGATTTGAGCATTCTTGCAGAAATGAATATCAAAGAAATCTTTCTTAAACGGAACAGTACACCTTGTATGCAACTTTGCATCAATATGAATCATCTTTTCTCTTCTCATAGCCATTTTTATCCATGTAAAATTCAAAAATTCAAAACACTCAACCCGTAGCTTTTGCAAGAAAAATTATTGCTTATATGCCAACGTATGAAAATGCACTTTATTCATGCTCAGCTACCTTAATGGACAGTGAAAAATCATTCATTTAGCAGGAGAATTTCTGAAAGGAAAAGCATATTAGCGTACCTTCTTTGCACAGTGTTCTTCGCTAGCATGTTCGGACAAAAGGTGGCGTCGATTGTTTATAGTTCCCAGAGAAAATTTTTCATGCGAGACAGAGTTCATCTTGCAAGGAAGCATGTGGGATGCAAGATGAGTTGGAATACACATGTGGCTTATCACGTCTTGAAAAACCGTTAACAGAAGGGAAATGAACCCCAGAAGCATCAATTCTGTTTACAAGCATCAGCAACACATTGATAAGGCCTAAAAGCATCAATTCTATTTATAACACGAACTGGATTTGCAGGGTAACAATATGCTTTTTCTCGTTTTTCCTTACCTGCTAGTATTTGTTATTTAGGAACTTCCTCAAATTTTATCTGGCATTACAGTAATTGAGGATTAAAGTAAGGCAAAATCATTGTCATTTTTCCATTTCTTAACATTATATTAATGCCTTTTATGCCATCAGCGACATATTTCCGGAAAGAGAGAAAAGAAAGGGAAATAACTACGTATAGGAAGTAAAAAGAGAGAGATACTGGCAACAAACCCTCTTTTAATTTTTGCAAGGCTTCAAAGAGTGCGTCTTGCTTGTTATTCTTCAGGAACTGAATTGTCAAACCAGAAGAGGAAGACAAGGGGGAAAAAAAAAAAAGACAGAGAGAGCAAGTTGATTCAGGGAATTTCCATTATAAGATAGTACTAACATATTCAAGAAAAGAGTTTAAAAAGAAAAAAAAAACAAAAATACCTTCATGATAGACTACAGTCATTGGTTAGAATTGATGAAAAACAACAACAATTTAGATTATTTAGGAGTTCACCAATTTGGCCTTGTCCCAAAAATAATGCAAAATCATTTCATGGATGAAAGAATCAGCTCTCTTAATAATTTATTTTTCTCTAAACATTCTCCATAGAGATTACATGTAAACTGGAAAATAAGCTCGATGTGGACACACTCGGTGAAATTTGATGAAGTTATGGCTTAGATTTCGACCACATAGAAGAAACACGGATGAGTGTAATCGGGGATTAGCCTGAAGTTTCTCAAAATATATAATGGTGTCTGGGTACCTTTCCAAGTTCGTGAAGGCCACGCTCGGCGCAGAAAGATATGAGAACGATGACAAAACACACAACAGCAACCACCCATGTTGGTGTATGCTCCAGAGAGTTTGACGGGGAAGACTCCTCTGCCATATCTTGAGACAGTCGAGTTAATTTGATAAAAGCTGAGCGTTCCGGTGGCAATAGAGTGCAAATGTGCCTTTCAGAAAAGATAAAACAGTATATTTATATATATGTGCTTTTAAGAATGGGAATATATGGAAGGTATGGCTCCGAGCTTTGGAGAGGCAAAGAATCAGCCTGTACAAAAGATAAGGAAAAGAATGTAATTGACAGCAAGTAAAATGTAGAAAGAATGAAGTAATGCGCAGAAGAAGTTGCCTTGTAACCGAAGCAAAGCACAGCACAAAAATGTGATTAGGTGGCTGAGGGAGCCGGTAATATAAGAAGAATCAGTTAAGCTGGAGCTCTCACATCCACTCTCTTTTTTTATTCATCTTTTTGTCTGCTTCCAATATACAGTAATGCAATCTGCAACTCAATGGTGCACAGTGGTCATAGTATCGATTTGATATTTCCTGCTTTGTTAAGATTACAAAGAGGCATTTTGAGTATTCAAATACAATTATCTAGAGTTTTGTTGGCTGACTGCAAAAGATTACCGCGCAGCCCGAGACAGACGTTGAGATTAGCAGATCTAAAGGGAAACAATTTTATCCAGCAACTGTGAGAATTATGTGGAAATATTTGTAATAGAATTCCAAATTGTTCCAAGAATACAAGTTTATATCATACATGCATATTGCCTGTATTACAAACGAAAATAAATGTGGCCCTGGTAAACGAATTCTTAAAAGCAGGCGAGGGTCCCCTACTGCGTGGTTCTGAGGTGCCGTAGATGGTGATGGTTATGGAATAGGAAACATCGGGGGGAACTTTCGTGAAAATGGTGTTCCGGTCAATACCACCAGCACTCTTTTTGCCTGACAAAGCCACAAGGGCTGCAACTAAACCTGCATTGCCATGCAGAGTTGGCTCCGTGTAAATGTAATTACTACGGACATCATGGAAACCATTGTGTTCATCAAGACTAGCAACCATGGCTCCCACGAGGGTATTGGATTTGGCTTTGATGAATCTCTCCATTTCCGTCCTTCACAACTGTATTTTATCTTATTCTTAGGGATAGAAGCGCCTCTGTGGCAGACATATTGTGGGTATCGACTACCAAAATGGGCAATGTAATCTATCGGCAAAATATGAGGGTAATTATTAAATAAACATTAGTAATAAATAACCAAAAATGAGCAAAACCAAATCCCCTAGCCTACATGTCACACCCCGGCCCAAATTAATTGAAGAGTAAGCCTAAATTTAATCGCAACTAACATGTTAATTTAAATAACTCTTTACCGCCGATAATAATTTAAACTTCAAAAATAATGAGCAGTGAAATAATTTAATAATTTGACCAACTCATCTATCATTCTCAATTCAAGTTCTTCTCATTCATTACAAATCAATCTTAACTTCTGAAAACTAAATCACAATAAACTATAATGAGTATAAAATTCAATACGTAAATTAGTTTTTAATATATCAAAATATATATACTTATATATAATACAAATAGATGATATGTCATTATCTTTTAAAAATAGTGTAAAACAAATTCATCAAAATCACTTTTTGTTACTTTCAAATTTTCACATTTTCTTTTCATAAAATATATATCTTATAATATGATACTTTACACAGTGCGTTGTACTTTACGGCACGTCGGCCTTTGAGAAATGGTCCTTACACAACTGCAAGAGATGGCCTTCAATGCAAAATCTCATAAAACTTGAAATTCTATTTGCTAAAATCTACTTTCTCATTCATAGAAAACTTGATGCATTTACGTGTAACATATGTCCATGTACATAATCACATACATGACAATGCTCACATAAATACATGTGGTAGAAGCATATAAATTCATATATTTATATATCAAAAATAGACTTTACTAACAAGTCAGACATATTTTTTATTGGGATTCCCTTTTGAAGTTTAGTTTACTTACCTTTTAGCATCATTACATAACAAATACGTACCAATATCATCAATCTAAAATCATTAATAAATTCTCATAAGATATAATCATGTCTCAATCATAAACTCTAATGTCTTTAAATATCTCATTTTTAACAGCTCCTAAACTTAATCTCAAATATCCTCAATATTCATCCTTTAAAACATAACAATCTATGTTCTCCGATTTTTAATAAATTCTTCCCTTATTAAGAAAATTTCAAATTTTATAGATTATATGTTGACATACTGAAAATTCATTAATAAAAAATTCATAACTTAATTCTTTCAAAAACTATTGAAACACCTTTATGTTTCAAACATCATCAATATTGTCAAATAGTTTTCTATTTTAAACAGCTTGCTTTAAAAATACAAAACAATTGACTATCTTATCATAAAATCATGAAATTTACAGAATCACACTACACATACATAAAAATCATTGTTCCAAATTTCATAATTTTTGAAGATATCTAGCAATGGTAAAAATAATTTCGTAATTCATGTTCTTTGCTAAAATTAGAAACTTTTAGGTTTTCAAACTTAATTTTGAAAAATTATAATTAATTAAAATCTCATCTAATTAGCTTGAAATAAGTTTCAAAACATTCTAGATGATGTCTGGTTTAACATATCTAAAAATTAGAATCAAAATCAATTTGTACAAATTACAATGATTTTCGTAATAATACACTGTCAACATATCTTCTGTAAAATCTTAGGTTTGTACTTCTATTGGAAATATCTAATTATGCTTCTCTACAACAGATTAATAAAACCAAGAATTAAAACTTACCTCCAAAACTTCTCCCAATAATTATTCAATTCAAGTAACACAACTTGATCTCATGTATTACTTATGGCAGAACAAAGAAAAAGACTCTTTTTCTGTCTCTCTCTTTTTTTTTTTAGTCTTTTTATCTTTTTTTTCTCCACTCATAATGAAAAAGACATATTCTTCTGTTTATACTAAAATAAAAAAGATCATTAAAAATTAAAAAAACTTAAATACCCTTCAGAGAATTGGGGTATTACACTAAATCTTACAATTCATGATAAAGTCCATAGATACATGGGTCTTGGCAGATCTTCGCAACACATCAGTTCTTATGAAATTGGGTCCACAGAACCGTCCAGGTGAACCACCAGCCTGAAGGTGATCAGTGGAGAGGCTGAGGCCCCCCATGGTTTAATTGGATCAAGCCTTCTGTGAAAATTCCCGAAATAGTAACTGTAAATTCCTGAAAAATATATTACCAATTTACTGATTGTAGAAAGAAAATGACAATTTACCTTGGTTTCTATTCCAGCGTGGAAAATTTGGAAGGTACGAGCACATAGTTATGGCAGTTTGATTGTGAAATGTCTTCGCATCTCTTAATGTGGAAAATCCGGGCTTAGGAACAATCTTAACCGGCTCAAAACAAGCTAGAATCAACTAGGTTATATCAGCGGTAAACAGCCAAAGTAATCAAGAAATTTTCAAATTATAATTAAGAGTTACATTACCGAAAATGTAATGGATCAATAAAATTCAAAACAATTTGCAGCTTTTTTAAATAAAATTGTGTCGGTGAATGCACTTAAAGCGAAAGCAAATGAATATGCTAACGAGAAGGACTTACTGAGACTTGAAGTTGTGCGTCCAAAAATTTTCTAAAAACAGGTATATATTTGGTAAGACACATTATTGGAAAGCATGCCCTTGCTTTTGACCCCAAAAGTTGTTTTAAACCAGTTTAACATGCTGATACATACAAGTGCGAATTAAAGGTTAAAATTACAGGTTTGCATCATGAATGCCATGGCGGGCAGCACAATAATGCACAAAATTTGATCATATTGGTCTCATACAAGTTAAGATGTAGCAGAAAGATTGATGAAGTCACTGTGGCGGCAGCAAGCCTGTTGTCCCACTTAAGTACACTGTTGTCCAGAATTCCACGGAAAATCCCGGCATGTTTTCCAAGACCTGGAGCTGTAACAAGCTTAAGATAGGAAGAATGCCCAGTTGTATGGTACAACCAAGGTCCACTCCAGATAAACTCCTTCTAGCAACTCATGGGATTATAGAGCCGACCAGCCTCTACACCACCAGCATTGTATCAGCCTCAATATTACCTTGAAAACTTAAAGAGCATTATGGCGCTGTGGGCAATTTTCTTTTAGTATGCCTCATTGTCTTTGAAAATGATTGATGCAGCAGCCATTTCAGCAGCAAGATCTTCCAACTGGTACATTCTTGAATTGGATGGTCATAATCAATATCCTCAGGACAAATCCGACAATAGTGATCATTGGGAGTTTTATTGCCACCAAATATATCCTATCCTCTACTCCAACCTATCGAAAGGTATGAAAATGGATTGATCAGAGCAGCTAGTTCTTTTATATCTTGTTTTGTAGGGAACAAAAAATGTTTATCAAAATCATAAACAGGGCAATTTTCTCTTCCCCCTCCCCCCATCTCCTCGAAATAGAATGTTCTCTCCACTTCCCACTTCCAAAGGCTATGGAAGGGATGCATCAGGATGTTCTTTAATAATGGTGGCTTTCCAAGGGCTTACATAGGAACTGATTCTCACCTATCTACAATCCTATTTAATTTACTTGCTTATGATAATCATAAGTGGGCGTAAACCCTCATCTAAAGAAAACCTCAAAAACCAATTCCTAAACCTCATTTATTTTTAGGCCTACAAAGAAAACCTCAAAAACCAATTCCTAAGAAAGTGTCTCAACATGATGGATCAGGGATAGGAAGTAAATAAGAATTGAAGGTAAAACTGATCAAACTCACTAACGTGGAAATAAAGCAAATCATTAACCTTTCCTCATACAATGTCTTAGACACTTGCAAATAACATAGAAATATGCTGTAATACCTGTGCAATGATCCTGGAAATAGAATCAGCAGAATGATTGAAGGTCTGGAGATGGTAATCAGTACCCCTCTTGATAATTTCTTTAACATAGCTATTGGCTAAGCTCCACAGCGGCTTCATATTTGGCCATGTACTCTACCACTCCAGCTCAACATTGTCATGGTGTAAGATGCAGGGAAATGAAACTTAGTTGCATCTCCAGTGTCATAATATCCCTGGAGTAGATCTTTTGTAATACTAAAGGTATTAAATTTTCCATCTTTCAGACAAGAATCACCCTCCATGACACATTATTATTCTTTGGTAGCTTCCCAGCTGCAATTATTCAAACCCATACTTATGCTAACTATGACTTATTGAAGCGGCACTAATTAGAAAACTAAAGAGAAAGGTCGCTCCTAAATAATAAATCTAGCAAAAAATAACATTGTTTCGGAATTCTAATAATTTACATCAAGAACTAAGAAACCCAAGATGAGATAGGCATTACTTAGGTTGTTGGGCATTGAACAACATGGAGACCTTGTGTAAAGCTAGTGTGCAATTCGGCAAAAAGTTATTACGCATGACTATCTTCACAGCTGTAATTAATCAAACAGCTAGAAGCAAATTTGTCAAATGAGGACTAAAAACCTAAGTAATTAGTGGGGGAGGTTGAGGGATAACATTACATCATTGAGGCTTAAAAACCCAACGGCCATCTTGGGCAAATTTAAAGGAGGAGGAGAAGCATCAATCTGTTGAAGAGTGATGAGACCAGCCATGAATATGGTGACAAGGAGCCTGCCAACTGTCAAAACCAAGGTCTTGCTGCGGCGTCTTTGTATGTTATTGTTTCCATCATCATTTGTGAGTGATTCCACTTCATTTGAATCCTGCAAATCACCCCACTTCATTTGAATCTTCAAATCATGCCAGTACACGCACTCATTTTCACCTGGTTTAATCGCTCTGTCAGCTGCTCTCAAGTGTCGAAGGATAGTCTCTGCTCTGCCTCCGCCTAGTGTATCAATAATTTACGTTCATGTGAGTTTCTACTCTTTCAAATCGTTCTATATAACTAATTAAGCAGAGGCCGTGTCTGAAACAAATTACTTCATCAAGTACAGCCTGCCTGCTCTGTCAGTCAACGTTCCTGTCTACGTGACTCTTCCTTCACCAACAAGCTGATACAGATTTTCTGCATCAGTCAACGCAACCCTTCATCAACAAGTCGATGCAGATCTAGTGCCTAGAAATAAGGAATATTAAAAACTTAGGTCACTCACCCACGTGAACTAACAGTAATTGTTAAGAAGACGCAGCAAATTAGGCAATATCAGAGAAAAAAAGCATGGGATTTTATCCAACCAGACGGTAAACGTTAAAGATTATGCAGAATTTATTGTTCAAACAATTTCAAATTTCTCATGTTTTTAAAGAATACAAGATTTGGTAACATACATATACAATATTTATACCGCAAATTACAAAGGAAAGTCAAATTCCTAGATACACCAAATCTTTAATGTCTGATGTCCACAATTTATCCCCAAAGCTCCACAAATTTTTGAGTGTAGCTCACTGAGTATGGCCATTCCAGCTCATCTTTGCATAATCTTTTCCTTCAAGGTAATTCATGTTCCAAAAACCACTACTGCAGCAAAATCATCTGACCATTAGTCACAACATACTAAACAAAAAACATCGAGTTTTGTGTGATGTGTCTCATGGTTTCCAGGGTGCTGGAGGGGGTGGAGGAGTTGGAAACATTGGTGGAACCGCAGAGAAAATGGTGTTCTTATCAATGGTGGTTCTGCTCTTTTCACCCGACAAAGCCACAAGTGCTGCAACTAAACCTGCATTGCCTGCAAGAGTTGGTTCTGTATAATTGTAATTGGTACGAACATCATGGAAACCATCGCGCTTGTCAGGACCAGCAACCAAGGCTCCCATAAGTGTATTGGGGTTTGGCTTTGAAGAGTCTCTCCATTTCCATCCTCCTTTACAATTGTATTTGATCTTATTCTTCGGTATAGAAGCACCCCTATGGTGGACGTGTTTAGGGTAATGATTACCAAAACCCACAACGTAACTCATTTTCCGAGGATTTTTTCCGAGGATGTAATTGATCTGTCAAAACACAAGCAGAAAATACAGTTATGAAATGATACCAATCTCATAGACCATTAAGATTATGGAAAACTAACAACATACCTGAGTCTTGGCAAATTCCCGCAAGGTATCAGTTGAAAAGAAATTGGGTCCACAGTACCATCCAGGTGTATCAGCAGCATCAAGATAATCACTAAATAAGGCTGCCAAGAAGGCTGCATTGGCAACGTATTGCAGAGGCTGTGGGTTTCCATGGTTTAATTGGATCAAGCCTCCTGTTAAGGGTTCCAAAGAAAGTTCCAATGAGATCACTAAAAATAAATTATTGCAAATTGATCATGGTAGAAAACAATAGGTACCTCTGGTTCTATTCCAAGTTGTAAAAGTCGGAAGGTAAGAGCACATAGTTATACTGGTTTGATTGTGAAATGTCCTCAACATTTCTTCATAGGGATATCCGGGGCTCAGGAACAATCTCAGTCGGCTCAAAAGCAACTACAACAAAAATATAGGTTATATCAGCCAGCAAAAGACGAGGTACACCAAGAAAACCTTAAAGTAGTCCATAATTTAACTTCATAAGTCCAATTTGTTGACTAAATCAAGCAGGATCAGCATACATAAACTAAAATGCTTAAATTCCCAAGAAGGCAACAAATGAATAAATTCAAAAACAACTCAACAGGTATTATCTAAATTAAATAAGTGAAACTACAGGAAGGAGTATATGAAGACTTCATTAACTGACGCTAACTCATTGACTTAAGAATTTTGTGTCCTACAAGATTTTTTTGAGGTGAAGAGGACAAGAAATTTTTTTTTTTTTTTTTTTAAGGACATAATTTATAGCACATTGTTTCACCTGATCCCAGGAGGATTCTCTAAACAAGCTCAAATCAAATCAATGATCTCAATTCATAGAAGTATTCCCCACTACTTTGAATTATAGGTTGCTTGCATAAATCTCACAGTGAGCAAAATGGGAAACCACATAATTAGAGCACAAGGCTACTTTAATAATTCAACAACAAGTAGCATGAAGACATATGGACTTACTGCAGCACCAGCAAGCTTGTTGTCCCAGCTAAGAACACTGTTGTCCAGAATTCCCCAGAAAATACCAGCATGTTTTCCAAGACCTGGAGTAGTAGCAAGTTGAAGATAAGAAGAATTCCCTGTTGCATAGTACAACCAGGCTCCACCCCAAATAAATTCATCCCAGTAACTAGTAGAATTATAGAACTTTGCAACTTCTGCGCCGCCAGCACTGTATCTGCCTCGCTGTTGCCTTGAAAACTGAAAGAGGGTTTTGGCACCGTGAACCAGCTTTTGTGAGTACGCCTTGTTGTCTTTGAAGACAATGGAGGCAGCAGCCAAAGAAGCAGCCATTTCAGCAGCAAGATCCGAACAGCTGCTGCATTCTGAAACAGGTCTATCATAATCAATGTCCTCAGGACGCATCCAGCAATAATGATCGTTGGCAGTGGTGCTCCCACCTGAAGTATCCCCAGCACCAACCTAAAAAAAGTAATGGATCAGAGGAGCTACTCCAAACTAGATCTACTCCTAAATAAATCACCAATCATTCTTCCACAAATCTTATGTCAAGGAAATCTGGGTTTTTGTGTCTCTTTTTATGGGAATCAAAGAGCAATCATATCACACGTATTAACAAACATATGAATAAAATTGAAAACATAAATCTCTGGGAACAAAATGCATAAACTGCTATCATCAAATTCAAATGACATCAAAAAGAGTCAAACCTGAGCAACCATCCTGGAGATGGAATCAGCAGAGTGATTGAAGGTCTTGAGAAAGTAATCAGTACCCCATTTGATAATTTCCTTGACATGGTTAAGCTCACCAGCAGCTTCGTACTTAGCGCTGTACTCAATCACACTCCAGCTGAGCATAGTCATAGCAAAAGATTGAGGAAAATTAAACTTTATGGCATCCCCAGCATCGTAAAAACCCCCAACCAGATCCTTGGAAATACTAGAGGAAGCCGATTTGCCATCATTCAAACAAGAATTTCCTCTCCAAGAAACGTTATTATGCTTGGGTAATTTGCCAGCTGCATTCCAGCCCAGGAAACAAAATTCATTACGACGTTAAAGCTAAATGAAATGAGGAAAGGATAGGATAGGAAACTACGTACATCGTTGGGCATTGAAGAACATCAGGGCCTTGTGCAAGGCGAGAGTGTAATTATCAGGGGGACCGTGAGAGTGGTGATGGCGCGGCACCGTTTTGACAATAAGAGTGATGAAGCCGGCTAAGAGTGCGGAGACAAGAAGAGTGCCGACAGTCCAGACGAAGATCTTGCGGCTGACGATGATGCAACCCAGATCTACGTACTTCTTCTTCTTCTTTTCGGTGGGACCCAGAAGCCAGCTCTGCTGCGTCTCATCCAAGGGCCGCGACAGAGCAGCCCTGTCGAAATCCTGAAGGTTCCTACTCCGATCGTCGTCGGTGGCCGAGTCCGCCGTGTTGATCTCCAGTGGGCCACCCCACGGATCTCTTCCATACATACTCATTTTTTGTTACCAAATCAAATCACACACTCACTTTCCCCTCAGCTAAAGAAATGTTAGATCTCTTTCTCTCTCAGGAATTAAAATGGAAAGTTTGTGCTTTGCATGCTCTGGTCTGGTTTTTGAGAAGTGTGGCGTGATTTGCTGGTGACGGTGGTGCTCTGATCTAGCCGTCAAATAATAACGTATGCTACGTTATGTTATATCAAGCATGTGGGACTGATTGTAGGGATGGAATTGGATACCTTTTATGGATTATTTTTTTAATTAAATTAGTGCACTGTTCTGTTGATGACACTAACCAGTCCACTAATCGACATTGACAGCCTGTCCGTCTTTGTGTACGTATGTACTACACTCATTTCACCCCATGATCGAGATTTATGATTTAACGCCCAGTACTTTTACTTTTCTCAACGAATTACATAATTTGTTCACTTCTGCTACATAGATCCCTGACTCTGTTGGACTTGCATCAAATAGATCACCACTATTATTTAGTGGTAGGGTATATGACAGAGTGGGAAATTCCGAGTTCGGTTTAAAGAAATTTGAACCATCTAATTGAATTATTGATAAAAATGCCATCTAATTACCATATATTACTGTTAAAAATACCAGCCCTTAGAGTTGGAAATATATTTTCAATTATATTAGTTAAAATTAAAAATTAATATCAGAGTATAATAACTTATTCTTTTTTAGTAAGATATATTTTTAATTGTATTAGTTAAAATTTAAAAATTGATATCACAGAAGCATAAATTATTCTTTTTTAATAAAATATACCAAAAAAATAGTGATTCTTTTATGTAGTTTTTTCTTTTATAAAAGATACAGGAGTTGATAAGATTCAAGTCAATTTCTTACCTTTTACCACCCACGGAATCCTAACTCGGTTGGTTAAATAAATAAAATTATTTAAAAATTACTAGACTATCTTATTTATATTTTATTTCGATAAAATGTAAAAATCAGGGACCTAAATGATAATTATCTTTAAATTCTTTTATTAAATTAATTTATTTGTGTTGTAGAGTGATGTGTGTAGTATCAGTTTGGTTTTGCAATGGTTTCTTTAGTAATGTTTTGCATGACTGCGGATTCAAAATATGGTTCGGTCCAGATTTCGTTGAAAGCACATTTCAACCAACGGTAGGTACGATCGTAATCCAGCGCTAGCCCTGCCCTTGCCTTTCCTTGTAATAAAATTATCATTTTCCATCCGTTAGGTGGCGCGAAAGATTTTTCTTTCTTTTTAACCTTTTGGGGCTTTGACAACTGCCATGCCACCGACTCCTTCAGTTTTACCGCATAACGTTTGCCGACACTCCAAGATATCCATCCATCGCTAGTAATAGTTATTGCTTTTCTTTAGCTTCTCCGCTTTCCATATTCTATTGTGTGTCTGAACTTTAATGGGAGCAGAGTACTGTATTCAATAAGTACTCTGGCTCTGGCTCTCGCTTAATGCTACCATAGACAATGAGGAACGGGTGGTAATAAGTACTAACCGCTGTCAGTGAACTAATATTAAATCTGTATCTGGAAAAAATTTAGATTATTAAGGCTACTCGCAATTTACAGTTATTATCTATTTAAAAGATTTCGCTTGCTGAGGATTTTAAAAATTACCGATTGCACTTGTTATTAATCGCAAATATTTTTATAACAATAGCATACAATAATCAAATCTAAATTTTATCAATGTGTAAAGAAATTAAAATTTCAACATTAAAATGAATACACAAAATATTTCTGCCGTAGGTAAACCATTATCATTAATATCAGTATCTTACTTTTTCTTTTAATCAATATACAAGTAATTGGCAATAATATTAACAGGTAAATTTTATATAGCTACCATTAACAATTAATTAAACAAGTAAAAGACTTAATTTTAATAAGCAATCATTAAGCTCAAATCATTAGAGCAAAACAAAAAAAAGTACAATTAAATTAAAATAAAATATCTACGATATTAAATTTGAAAATTATGAAATTTCTACTTATAAAAAGATTTTTTTTTTATGTGTGTGTTTACGTACACACATATATTATAGTGAGACAAGTTAGATTTATAAATTAAAACCTTTAACTTAGGTATATTTATAACTAAATTTTTTAATGTAATTTTTTAAATAGGTTTGGATTTGAAAAAAATCGATTCATTTAATAAATTGATGAATTCAATTAGATTTGCTAATTGAACGAATCAAATATGTGTTTGAAAGTATTAATTCATTTATTCGCGTTTAATAAATGGGTCGCAAACAAAATTGAATATGGTCCATTCATTTAAATTTCATTTATTATTCGTTTAATTAACTTACTTCTTTTTTCTTAAATTTATTTGAAAACTTTTTTAAATTTGAAGGTTAATATTGTAATTTGTAGATGAATTGTAAACAAATCCATATTCGATTTAATTTGATACATAAGAATAAACAAATAGTAAATCAATCTAGATTTATTTCGATTTGTTTATTAACTCTATTAAATGAATCTAACCAAATATTCATTTAATCAATAAATTGAATCATAATCCTAAGATTTCAATTTATTTATTAAACGAATCAAATTCGAATAAGTAGAATTTTAACCTAATTTGTTTAGGATTCGATTCGAATTCAATTCATTTATTCATTTTGCTATCCTTACTCATGCAGGTTTTAGTGAATCTTTTCTCAATACCAAACCCACTCATAACTCGTAATGAATTTAAGTTTAAAACACCGGTCATCCATAAGCTGCAAAATTACTTACAACAGCAGATGACAGACTTGCGGGTTCGTTTGTGTTCACCTACAAACAAATATATTGACATTGAGCTTTGCACATGTAACTGCAGAGCTAAGAGCCAACTTAGCTCGGACGGGGGAGATTTTGCAGGATATCACTGCAAACCGGAACTACATATGGCAGCTGAACTCATAATGGAGGATAGAGTGACTGATGCTTGCTTATTGTTCTTCTAAATACTGTTACCTGCAGTCTTTTGCTACGCCTGCAGATCCACCACTGAGCCGGCCACCATTTTTCTGTATCGAACCAAAAATTTCAGCAGAGTGGAAACGCAAAGACGAGGCCATCTAATTTGGCTAGTTAACGTGACTTATTAGACTCTTTGATTATTGCCAAATATTCACACGGTGATCAATCAAACTACTGGTTCGAAAGCATTTCAGAACTGAAAGCACTAGGACTAGCCATCAGTTGCTTAGATCATTCTCAAGTCAAGATGTATAATCGATCACTCAGTGACATATATCAGTGTAGTTCTTCGGTGTACATTCTCAAACTAGAAGAACAAGAAAAAGCACGAGTACCTTTGAAGACCGGTCTGCATCCTTAGTAAAAGATTCCAGGCATAAATCCTTGTCTGCCACTGCTTCCTTTTCCAGAACCATATGAAGCTTATATATTTCCTGGCCTATTCCTTGCCTTTCTCTCCCAAAAATTCCATTTTAAAAACCACATGATGAATACCAAGAGAGACCAACGCCCTTGCAATCATGCATGACACAAACAAAAGCTCTCTTGTACTACCAAGACAATACACATAAGTGTTTGTGCAAACAATGCCTTTAAAACCCAAAATTATAATAAAGCTAGGCCAGATCACACTTCATATACCATCTACCAACTGAAGTAGATATCTTTGTCAAAATTTTAGATAAGATTTATCTACATATTATACATCGGAGTGAAATATGTCAACATATAGATACAAGTTCAAATAATAGATGCCTGTCATATATTCACATTGATATATACAGCTAGAGTAGTCCACCCCTCACATGATCATATCATGCCCATACTAAAATATTATGGTTAAGGGAGAAGATATTGACTGCCGTGGCTACAGATCAAAACTATGGCTGTTGAAATGGAAGATTGGATCGTGACATTCTCTCGTTAAGCTGTGTGACCTGATTTCTTTAGCAACACTTGATTGAAGAGATGGAGGACCACAAACAATGACGCCCACGTCAACACGGCCCCATTTCTTTGATACAGATCCAAAAAGTTCTGCAGTCAAGAAGATGAACACGGCATCAAGAAATAGTAGCAAAAATTCACGAAATATTCATAAGATCTCAAACTCGTGAGTCTACTACAGAAGCAAAATCCAGGCAACAGAACACCAGCTAGCAGGACTCTATGGAAAGCAAAGCTTTTCTACATCTAGACTAACTAAACAGTAGTACACCAGCCAAGGTTAAGTATATGATAGATTATCTGGTGTTGCACTGCAAAAAAAATGTAGAAGCATACCGTTGAAGTCCGGTCTGGAACCATACAGAATATTAATTGAACTTTTGGTATCCTTCTTCCTTAGATCATTGTGCACCATAGTTGCAACATTCTTAGCTTTATCAACCTCTACACTATCATCCTTATAATTCTCTTTTGCAGAACTTTTTCTTTCCCAAAGATGCCACAACCCAATCACAGTACCTCCAAAGATTAAAACACTACCAACCATGCAAGCTAAGAAAAGAAGCCCTTTGTACCACCATGAAGATATGTTGAAGGGCTTTACATATAAAATATCCAACAAAGCCACCAAAATTATGAAGCCCATTGTAGAAGAGATGACATAAAGTCCAGACCATACATTATTTCCTGTACCAACCAAAACCGACATGGCACAACCACTGGAGACCGGGTGTATAGAAGAACTCATAGCCTTGTGAAGCATACCATCTTCCTGCAGTAAAAAATGAAATGGAACACGCTGATCAAAGCAATTTTATTAAAACATTTAAACCAAAAATCCAGTAGGCAACGTAAATACGAAGTACTAAGAGTAAATAGTAAATGTACCAATGGAGGTTCTGTTTCTCGAGTGACATAAATGGAAGTCTCAAGATTTAGTTTGTCAGAGAAAAATGGACAAATTGACTCTTTGTAGAAATTTGAAAGAAGAGAGATCTCATTAGATTTTTTGACAGCCCAAATGATCAGAACATTTCTTGGTGGACAAGACTTCCCTCCGTTGATGCGGTGGAGAACATCGCTTAAGATTGCTAGGAACGGTGAAATTCCAATGCCTCCAGCCACTAAAATAAGGTTCTCATACCTAGAAGGACAAAGCCACTTAATCAGAAATCTGAAGAAACTTAAACTAATTCTGGCACGAATATTTTCTTTTTAATTTTTGTGCTTAATGCAAACATCATGAATTAGACAAATAGAGAGCAACCAGCAATCAACATTATATTTAGCTAAACATTTTGAAATAGAAATAAAATAATCGCAATGCAGTACATTAAAATGGGGATAACCAACTGGCACCTATAATCATGCAAGCTAGGATGTCAGTACATACATCAAGTGGTATGGTACTTCATGGCCATATGGACCCTCAACACAAGCTGTTACTTTGGTAGGAGGTAGTAAAGGGTGCCTTGATGGGGGGGGCCTTGGTGGAGGAGACCCTTCTGGAGGTGGAACTGGTGGAGATGGCCCTACTTGTGTCTCTGCCTCCGATATGCCTCCTGCCACTACAATAAGGTTCTCATACCTAAATGAACAAAATCGCACTTAATCAGAAATTTGATAAAACAACAAGTGAATCAGGCAAAAATCTTTTTTGCTTTTTAAATTATTACTTTTATGCTCAATACCAACATCATGAATTAGGAAAATATGGAGCAACTCCCAATCCACATTATATTTAGCAAAATATTTTGAATAGCCAATGCAATAAATAAAAATGGGGATCATCAGTTGGCATCAGCAAGCATGCAAACCAAAGAGTGAGTACATACATCAAGTTTCTAGGGGGTCCTTGTGGAGGGGGAACTGGCGGAGGCGGCCCTTGTGAAGGGGGAACCAGTGGAGGGTCCTCTTGCAGAGAAGGTCCTGGTGGAGGGGGTCCTTGTGGAGAAGGAACCGGTGGAGGGGGCCCAGCTTGTGGATGTGCCTCTGATATGCCTCCTGCAACTAAAATTATGTTCTCATACCTAAAAGAAAAAAGGAGAATTAATCAGAAAGTTGACAAAAATTAAAGCCAATCAGGCAAGAATCTTTTGCTTTTATACTCAATGGAAACATCATGAATTAGGAAAATAAAGAGCAACTCTCAATCCACAGTATATTTAGCAAAATATTTTGAAAAAGAATTAAGATAACCGCCAATGCAGTATGTAAAAATGGGGATCATCGGTTGCCATCTACAAGCACACAAACCAAGGAGCAAGTAAGTACCTCAAATTTTTAACCGGCCCTTGTGGAGGATGCACTGGTGGAGGGTGTCCTTCTGGAGGAGGAACTGGAGGAGGGGGCCCTACTTGTGAATCTGCCTCGGATTTGCTCAATATATAATCCCTTAAATTTTCTGTCCATTCTCCAAGAACCTTTATGAGAATGGATAAATGATATTTTCCATCTAGCGGACTAGATGATACACTGAAAGGATGCCACTGCAGCCAAGATAATTCTCGAACTTGAAGGAAAATGAAACTTAGGGCATTGTATCGTAGATCTGAATTAACAAAAATGAAGAAAGTCAATTGTAAAGTCATTATAAATTTCAAAGGAAACAATTAAATTGCAAAAACTTATAATTACTTGAAGGTTTTGATAGGACCAATTCCACAGTTCCACATGGAAGGCATGAGGCTGAAAGTACATCCACGTTCCTTCTTGATTGGCAGAACCGCAAAAATCGATCAAGTATGAAAAGAAATATTCCTCCGGCTGCTATACTGAATAAAAAGTCACCAACATGCAGCGCCAAGAAGACAACAAAGACCACGTATAATTGATGAGTGTAGAAGAATAACTCGAAATAATGCTTTCTCACTGGATGAAGTGATGTCACCCACATTAGCAGACCAGCTAGAAGGCTAATAACTCCAGGAAAATTGGCAATACCAATATTTCTCCATGCCCTCAGCTACAGTTAACAATTAAAACATAAAATAAAAGATTAATTGATTATCTAACTGATTCACTCCCACTTTTTAAATAACTAAGCAAGGTAAAGGAGAGTATATACAGAAAATAAAAGACATTTGACAGTATTTTCAATATTTTGATTAAATGTTTCTTAGTCTGTTATTTCATGTCATGCCATTATTAAATTTTTATGCATGAAGAGAAATAACTTTAAGATGTCATAAAAACAAAACCTTTAGAACTTCACAAACAATACACAAGCCAGGCCATCTACTTCAGGTTTCTGAAGCAGAAACTTACGCCAATCAAGAGAATCACAGCATCCTTGTTTGATGTGAGTAGATTTTATGCTTCTTCCAGCAGAAATACAAATACGTGTTTCATGAAGGACTTGCACTCTCACACACCCACACCCATCCAATTATGCATATCAAGTTATCAACAAATATAAGAAAATGCCTAGAGTTTCAGGACTCACTTCTTGCACTAGGCGACCTTGAATTTGCCAAGCAATTATATAAAATAGCCCATGAAGAGTAAAGAGCAGCATTGTAAGATGTCCCAGCCATACATGGTATCTTGTAGCATGCTCAAATGGGATATCTATAAGCCGGAGAAGAACAGAACCTCTTGCCACCGGGAGAAATAAAAATACCATGCAAAGTAATCCAATCATACCTAAGCGAAGTCCCGTCAGTTCCAACATCCAAATGCTGAAATCAAATTCATGTAAAGCAGCAAAGTTAGCATCACGATAGCCCTTTGCATATGAAACTTAGAAAAGCTTGCAAGTTACCAACACCAACACTATGAAGGATCTGAGTTTTTCATCTAGATCTCATTATATATGACAGGAACCTACAAAATTTTATCGATCAGGCAAGCTGAAAATTTATGAATGGATTAAAAAGATTAGAAGGAGAAGAAAATGTGAAGAACAAAACAAAAATGTAATGACTTTTTAAAATTTTCTAGCAAAATAAATAAGGTTACAAGTTCTAAACATGAGACCTAACAGAGAAAGTGCATCAAATTCTTGGCATTTAAATGCATAAAATCTATCATATGAAGTTTTGAACTTGTGCAGCAATCCATAATGAAACGACTGAATCTTGAAGGTTTTAAATTCAAGTGGGGTCATACTCTGAAACCCAAACAGAATCTGCAGGTCCCAGTAATGATTTTGTATTAATTGATTTGCACCGACTCCCAGTCATTCCAAAAGTATTCAGAAGAAACGATAGCATGCTCTAGCCAGTCAACGCAGTTTAATTAAAAAAAATAAATTAGGGAGTTTCAAGAACTACCAGTAGAAGAGGATTGGTCTAAATTAAACAACAAACATATTATATCAGAGGATATGAAGAAGTGGAAAGAAGAAGATTTTATGAATAACAAAAAAGTTGCTGACTTCAGCAAACTGAGTTAGAAGTAAAGTAGAGTGAGAAACTAATTTATAATTAAAATAAACGACAGGCTATGGAAAGGAGGAACATAAAAATATCTTACCTTTGCTCTTTAGAAGGAATCCGAAATTCAGATAGGAGATTGATATTCCTCATGGTGTAAGTATAGACAGCCCAGAAAATAAACACAACAAAGAGCACAATCCCAACAAATTCAGCAGCAGAAACAACCCCAAATGGCCCGTCAACAAGAACCGGGAATGTCCACAGGCGAAAACGCGGATGTTTTGGAGCCTTCTTCCTATGTATAACCAAGCTTCATGCATGTTACAACATAACTCATATGATTATTGGCTTAGATTGATTTCACAGGATTGCAGGCACTAGTAAGTACAAGGTGACATACCTTTCGAAATCCTCTTCCCCAGAGATAATAAGATGTGCTATGGCAAGAAACGCAATAATTGCAATTGGCCCACTGAATATGAGGAACATACTTCCTGCAACAATGAATATAAAATGAATATAGGATGGATTAGCAAGTAATAAAATCAAAAAATATATTTGGCTTGAATTTTCCGACCTGTCGTCCCAAAGAGACTTCCAGAGGTCGCTCGAGTGAATTTCTGAGTCAATTCATTGCCAAATTCTGATGGGTATAGAAAAATGAGAGCAACCCATGCAACAAAAATCACCCACATTAAAAACTTGAGAACCCATTTGAATGCTGACACATATAGAGGTGTCTGCTTGTAATGAACAGCGTCAACACGTCCACTAAGAAGAGGTTTATGAACAGAGTGTTCATCCATGGCAACAGAATTATTATTATTTTTTCTTTTTAGTTGTGTTTTTCAGTCTGTGAATACTGATGACTGAGCCTCAGCGGCCTAGCAGCTATATAAATACAAATGAAGAAGAAAAATGTCCAAAATATGTGGAACCCGGTACTCTGTTAGCCAGGTATATTATTGTGGATTTCTCACTGTACACATCAAAATTCGGAAAAAATAAAACCACTAGTTGCTTAAAATCTGATGAGAAATTGATTCCCACCAGAACTAACATGTGTTTGTGGAATTTTGACGGTCAATATATGCTGGGAGCAACCTTGGGTCTGTTTCCAACTAAAATGGAATTAATTTTTATAATACACAAAAAATATTTGAACTTTAGATATATTACTGGCAAATGCAGTCACTGGGTTTACAGTCAAACGATTGGCTTGTCGAGAGCATTATTTCGAGGCTTAAATAGTTTTCTTTTTTTTTTCATAAAAATTGTTAAATACAGGTAGATTTTTTTTTTCAATATTCGTTATAAGAATAAAAAATCTAATTTAATCTCGGTAAAATATTAGATTTTTTTTTTTAAATTAGAAAGTTAGGTGATGCCTTAACGTACATACATCTAAACATAATTAATGAGGTCAAATTCTAGCTTTCAGCAATAAAGAATACCCTTGTTAAAACTTAGGTTAAATGAGCGAGTGAATTTATAATAATAATGATGATGATGGTAATAGCAAAATTAAGCATGATTGATGCCAGAAAAGAGATATCCCATATCCCTACCCTACAATGGGTGCTCTCTGATTCCAAGATTTTCCAGAGCCTACGGTAGCACAGCCGAGACAGCGATGGCTTTCCTGCAGAAACGCATAGGAAAATTAAGTGGTGGTACCAGCAAATGTGATTTGCCAAAGGAGAAAGGACGTCCGCCCATTTTTCAGCCATATGCAGTTGCTATGTACTTTTCGAATACGATTGCTATCTACTCCTACGTAGTATATAGTTTTCGATCCCATTCGTCATCTAATTATATATGTACACCTCATACCTGCTTCCAAACTCCCGAGCATTGGCCAAAAAATTCAGTCAACAAGGGACCAAAAAACATAAATTTATTTAAACACAGGAGAGCCACTCTGACGACACAATTCCGTTAAAAAATGGCTTGATAAGAATTGATTCCCGCTATATCAGAAGTTCAGGTCAAATATTTAGTCCCAGCAAAGATTTGCCAAAGGAGAAAGGTCGTCCGCCCATTTTTCAGGGATCAGTTGCTATGTACTTTTCGAACTATAATTCGTCATCTAATTATTTTATTTGCTTCCAAACTCCCGAGCATTAAGTCAACAAGGGACCAAAAACATAAATTTATTTAAACACAACTAAACTCAGGACCCTAAGTTCAGGAGTTGGTATAAAATTTAAATCAACTAAACTCAGGACCCTAAGCGAGTTGGTAAAATTAAATTTCTTATAAAAATTAATGAAAAAATATAAATGATATATAAAAAATATCTAAAATTAATTTTTGCTGAGAGGTAAATTTATTAATCAAATTTTTGTATTATAACTTTGCTAATACAATAACATTTATTAGTTTTTTTTAGTAATTTTTAAATTAAAAATATTTAAATGTTATCCGTTATTATTAGTCAAAATTTTTAATACAATATTTAATATGATTTATCCTATTAAAAGTAAATTTATTATATCAATTAAATTTTAAAAAATTAAAAAATTAATATCCCTAAGTTTAAAATTTTTATTTTGACAGAACCTTTAACAACCACCTAAATTATCTAGAGCACAAAGCGCCTCTACTCAATAGAACAAGGGTTTTGTGGTGTTTTTACATAGCTAATTGAAAATTTTATATTACCTTGAATAAATATGAAATAACATTGATATTTAAACTAAAATTCCGTTTACTGAAACTACTAAAATTAATAAATTTTTTTGTTTTTTAAGTGCTAAAATCAAACTGATGAATCATAACCAGGCAACTGTCCTTGGAGGTTGATTGCCCATCGTATTTTTCTAGAAGGCAATTAATTATCACACACTACGCGGTAACACTTCAAGTTATGAAGGAAGCGAGTGCTTCATTAGGAAAAAAAAAATGAGCGACCCCAATTTCTACAACAAAAGCATGATTTGATTGAAGGATGGAAAGAGAAAGAGAACACAAAAAATTCAGTGGTGATGGTCCCGTGAATGTGAATTTTTTTTTTTTTGGGATAAGGTATGTGATTTAAACAAAGGAGAAAGAAATGTCCACTCAATTTTTGTGTATGCAGTTGCTTGCAAAGTAGTTTTCGGTCCTATTAAATTGTCATCTAATTCTACATTGGCGTATACATAAATAAATTAGTTGAAAGGTCTTTTTCCTCTTAAAGAAAAAAAAACTCCAGAGAGTACAGGTGTATGATTAATTACATTGTTGCTTCCTAGCACTGGCTAAAACTTTTCAATAGTATCGTGACGGTACCGAAACATAAAAATTTATATATTTACATAATTCCTACATCCCAAGTGTAACACGATGTTACTGAAATATATTAAAAAATATACATTTTAATGCATTAAATTTTATATTTTTTTCTATATTAAAATTTATATTTTTTTATATGTTATTGGAATCATTACTTTATTAAAATAAAAATATCTTTAAAATATATATACATACACACATATAGTGGGGGCATTCTAACTTTCTTAAAGTGATGATGTCGAGACAAACTATATATATATATATATGTTAAAACATGTGTGTGTGTATAATTTGTATCAGTCTTTCAATATGTTCAAATATATAATTTGTATTACAAATAATTTGTATTCAAATTCCAAACGATATGGTATATAACATGTTATTATATGATAGGTTTTGGTATAAAATAAAGCCAACTTATTCATGTCAATTAATAATTAATGACATATCAATTGAGATCTAAATTATGCATCATAATTATGTGGTTATAGGATTTTTGTAAATTTTTAGACAGTAATGTAAGCCCCTATATAGCTACACCCTTATTGTTGAATTTAATTTTATGAAAGAGTTATAATGTCTACAAATTGATGGACAAATTTTTCATATTGTCATGTGTTTTGTTATATGTATTATTACTTACTGCTCTTTTTCTTAAGCATATTGAAAGATCAATATTTTTCTAATAAATAGTGAAAAGATAAGGATGAACAATTCTTAAATTAATTTTTATTCTTTATCTCGTCTTAAAATTCAAACAAGTGGCTTTGAATATAATTTGATAAGATAATGATAGAATCATATGAATGAAAATGTCATATGAAATATAATATGAGATATATGATTCATTTTTATTTATGTTTTTATTTAATTAATTATTATGTGACTGACATGTCAGTTCATACAAAAATAATTTATAATCTTATTATTAATATTTTCAATTATAATATGCAGCGGTTTATGTATACCATTTGTACAAAATATTTTTATCATACTTTTGAATAAATGAGTTGGAATTAAGGTTTTTCTTTAACATAAATGAAAACAATTATAACTTAATATTGCAACGCGTTTGTTCTAGTAATTGCGAGTTGATTTCCATGAGGACAACGCAGGTATTGCTCCTCCATAAATGAAATGAATTAACGATTTTAAGGAACGCTTGTGGTATCGCAGTTGCCCAAGTAGTCCATGGGATGCGTTTTAGAAATTGGAAAAGTGATAAAAAGCAGTCCATGAATGTCAATTTTCTTAGCGGAAAAGATGTTTGATTAACTTGTTGGATTCTTGTGATTTTCTTTTTCATTTGGGAACCAAAGAAAGATGTCTGTTTCATTCTTTCATATCAACAATTAATTGCTTCTCTCTCCCCTCACATGGTTACAAATAGACAGGCGCGCGAGCGCACCTCACACACGCACACACCTCTTGTAACTCACAACTTAGGAATTGTATTTAACAATTTAAGTTGTATTTAATAACTTGAAAGTATTTAACAATTAAATTACTCTTGACTTAATTAGTATAATTTTGGAATTGTTATAAGTTACAATATTGACAAAAATTTAAATGTCATTTTCCTTACGGATGTTTGTGGCTAAAGATCCAAAAATAATAATAATATTATAAAGAAAGAAACTCTTCCTATTTTTAATGAACATCATGCATTTTTTCTAATATTTTAAGATAAGAAAGCACATATAATTTTTTCAAAAATTTTTTCAATTCAAGAGAATTAATTTAAATCTTTCCGCAACTCATCAATCCCTAATATTTAGCCATTATATATGTCCAAATCAACAAAATTTAAATTTTATTTTCCTTATGGATGTCTGTAGTTGAAGATCAAAAAATTAAAATATAGAAGGAAACATTTCATACTTTCTACAAACACCAAGCATTTCTTTCATTTTCAGAAAAGAAAGTACATAAAAAAATGAAAATATAATTTTTTTTTTTTTACAATTCAAGAGAATTAAATTAAATTAAATCTTTTCGCCAATCCCTAATATGATATAGAAAATATAATGTTATTAGCAAAGGAAAAGAATTTTATCCTTTTCGATTCCATCCCCTAAGGTTTGAGATCCTTTTAGTTAGATAAATTATATAAGAATATCTCCACTTTGCACCTTACCATTAGTATAATGTTTAATTGACTGTTAATTTCCTAAGTAAGTAACCAAAATGCCTTGCATCAATAATATAACATCTTAAATATGTATTGGCACTAGATTATTGACATATTTGGTGCCAGATAATAATGAAATGGCGACAACGTCACGAGACATTTCAATTTTCATTTGCTATATCACCAAAAAAAAAGTTAGTCTCTTCCAATATTGACAGCGAAAATAGCTATAAATTCATCTTTTGTTAAGCAAATACTAAAATGCATTCTATTGTGCAATTTCAAAACAAATAGAAGCTAAAGAACCCGTCATTTTGGCAATATTCAGAAGCAATTTCATGTCCAATTTCAACTAAAAAAAACTAAGAAATACAACCTATTTATAGCAATTTGAAAAAGTGTTTTGGTCAATTGAAAATAGGAGCTAATGAACACAACCCCGTCAAGCAATATCCAGTTTGCAATTTGATATGGAACGTCATCATAAACCAAAGTTGTGGAATATAGATTATATGCAGGAAATTCATCTTAGCATTCTCGTTCATCATCCAATTCTACTTCTGCCATAAATCATCTAACATTTGTCTCATGATCTACTATATAGACACTTGAAATTTCATAGATTCTTAGAGCTTAAACACTTCAAGCGAATCAAATTCATCTTATCAGCCATATTGTAGGAATTGTGCTAATGACAAGCTCATTATATAATCAAATAGGATATGCAAATGTCATATTAGAGTCAATTTAAGGTTTTTTTAATATGATGACAACCCTTTTTTGTGGCAACAATTGTGAATCATAACTGTTAGATAAACTTAGATGTCAACTAAGTGCTCTACTACCGTTAAGATATTCTTTATCCTAAATTTGATGTTTTTCATATTCAATTATATAATGTACCTAATATTAACTATTTATACCTATTGTATTATGAATTCAATCAAGTCTTGTATTATGCCTAAAGGGTTTATGCTTAAGAAAGTAAAATTAATTATCTGTACAAATGACAGAATAAAATTTCCACATCAATTACCTTTAATACATTACAATTTCTATAATTAGTTCAAAGAAAGTAACTTGTAATTCTAATCCAACTGTAGCATATCAATAATTTCAGTAAATAAAACTACATATAATAACCTTAAGGAGCTTTTAATCTTAGTTAAACGCAATATATCAATAGCTTGTATACAACATATAAATAATTTGATTTTAGTAATATGAAAATTCTAATATATCACAACTATATATAACTAGTTAAGCTCAAGCAATTTTGATTAGGATAGCATAGGCCTAGTTAATTCCATACTACTAATGTTTAGAGGGATCAAATGATATGACACTTTTACCTATAAGCATTGCACTAGAGATAGTGGATCTTTTTTTGTTTGAGACTTTTGATATTTTGTATAGTGTAAGACACTACTAAACTCACTAGCTTAATAAAAATCATTGATGCCTTTCTCATTGTTAACCCATGTAAAATATTAATAGTTACTTACAATCATATATGGATAGGCCTATGTTGATGTTATAAGTTGAATGTATAGCTTGATTGCATTGTTTGAAAAAAAAAATACTGCTAGAATAAAAATTAATTTAAGATGTTGTGCTTGTATTTAGTTATATTTATATTGGTAGTTGATGCAGTAGTATTTGTTTCCTTTCTTTCTCTCTTTTTTAACTAAAATGTACAGACCAAAGTTATGTAATGAAAGGTCTATGCATATAAAAAAAATTAATTTTAAAGCCAAACCATCATGATGGATAGTCTAAGCACATAGAGGAGATTTAAAAGACTTATTCTCTCAAATTAGACTCTTGTCTTTCATGGTACTTAAGCTCTAAGTTTTATGCTTCTTGGAGTCTTAATTATGACGCGTTTTATAATTATTACTTCATCTTTGTCTCTTATCCTACCATAAAAGCAATTGAGTTATATAGCAGTGTTGAATATGCTTAAATATCACTTATTATTAATCTATTAAAAATTACTAGAAAAGTATAAGTATATAATTTCGGTTGATAACAAATCTAATTTGTTCACTAATTTAGATTTTTAACAGCTTTACAAGTCTTAATATTGTGTTTGTACTCATCATAATTTGAGCACTTAGGAATATAACTTTTTTTAAAAAGTCTTTCCCTCACCAACTACTCTCTAGGAGGTTTCACGATAATAGATGGAAGTATATTGCCATGTGAAAGGGGAGGCCACTTGCTTTCATTAGGAATTGG
Source organism: Aegle marmelos (assembly GCA_030449875.1). Classification (NCBI taxonomy): domain Eukaryota; kingdom Viridiplantae; phylum Streptophyta; class Magnoliopsida; order Sapindales; family Rutaceae; genus Aegle; species Aegle marmelos. The sequence goes on from JASUUL010000011.1 coordinate 136,354, forward strand.
ATATAACAGATGTCTATAAGTAATCTTCAAAGCTTTCCTTTTTAATAAAGAATGTATATATTTACTAACATTATACCTTATGGCATTAATGCAATACAAAGCATGTGGACAAGGCAATCTAGTTATATCTTACTCCCTATCATTACAATGTTTTCCCTTTAAATGAACAATAATTGTATTAGGAGCATCCTTTATAACTTCAATTTTATCATATTGACCAAAAATGAGAAGAAATTACCTAAATTCTTCCCTCTTTATAACTATTCTCCTTCGAACTAATGGTGGCATCTCATCTTGCCAAATAATAGCTTACTGTTATCTCTTGTGAATTAGAACCCCGTCTTTTCTTTTTATTTCCTCAAACATCTTAATTGTTGGCATTCCTTTGAAATTATTGATCCAGTTATTAAAGGATTCATTCATGTTATTAGAGGCATAGGAATACTTGGCGTAGGTAGGGGATATTTATTTAGCCCAATAGCCATCTAAAATTTGCATAAGCCAATAGTGTGCGGTGAAACTAATACTATACAACTCTAATGTACGATTGTGTATTTAACTAAGTTTGATATATTACATGCTCTCTAAAATGAAAACTTCAATAATAGACTAAGGAACTTCCCTTTAAAGTTACCATAAATTTATCTATAGTAATATCTTTTTAAAGAAAAAAAAATACCCTATCTAATGTCTTAAGAATACCCTTCTGTAAGTACTTAAAAAACACAAGCCCTCACCCCTATAATACCTTATTTGTTCATATAGCCTTTCTATAAAATACACCTATGAATCTATATTTTCACTTTTTATACCAAGAATTACCAAGCATTTGGGACTAGATTGCCACATTTCTTTTTTTAATAGAAAAATGAACCAAATGTATGAACTAACTTAGAGTTAACAGTATAAGCAAGTTAAATTAGTGAATGAGAAATACAAGTTTCCTATTTTTATAGGATTCCCTAGGATAATAGAAAGTTGCTCAGAGTTAATAGAAAAAACAAAAGCTGAATTTGTAAATTGATTAAATAGAGGAATGTTATAGTAATCCAAGTAGAGTTAGTTTCATGATTTCTCTTATATATGTGCTTAGATCAATAAGTCTGCAGTCTTTTGTTCGAGTTAAAACTGACATGTATCTTTCGTGAATAACCTAAAGCTATTATTTTAATGCAACCCTCAATTTCTCATTCTTGACCTTTTGAAGCTTGAATTCATTTTAAATTACAAAATACTTTAACAGCTATCTTGAATTCATCAATGTCTTTATAAAGATAACTAATCTTAAAGATTTTCTTTCCAACTACACTAAATACAAAGCTCTTTGATTTTTAGTCATATCTATTACAAGCTTACCATTACATTGTTATTAACTTTGCTATTTGATTGGACCCTACTATCATTTGTTGACTCATAATCATCCAGCCTAGGATCCCATACACTATTAACATCATTTGTAGAGTTAAAGTTACCGTCATATAATCTCTTATCAACATTTGGTACAATAGCATTAATATCTAGCTAATGCCGAAAGTCTAACCACTCAGATTGGTCATCTAGATGTACATAAAATTACTCTTCAATTGATATAATATGTTCATTAATCTTTACAGTATCAACTTCATTTGATTGTTTACTTGTATTGATGGCTTTAATTTAGTTGTAACAATAAAAATACCTAATTATAGGACTTTTCCCTTAACCTCGTGAAAGCAACCTGAAGATTTAAGTTCCTTAGCAAACTAACTTCATTTATTTTCCATGGTAGAATAATTATAAACTTGAGATCTTTAGCTTCTCTAATTGGACTATTAAAATATATATCCTTAATACCTTCCAAAAGTCTTTTAAGACTGTATTCTTCTAAAATTACTAAACTTATCCCAAATACTTCTCCATCAACCACTGTCGTTATGATTATATAATTAAGGCTATAGAAGGACAAACATAGCCATTAAATGAAATTAAAATATCCACGTATTTGGTGTGCAATCATGCTCAACTACTAATAGATTGGGCATAAATTTAATGCTTAGCTCAAATAGTGCACATATCCTTTATAGTTATTATTCTGTTAACCTGACAAAACCTAGTGCCATTTACAAGTAACAATTAACTAAAGTCAAGCATTAACTACAACATTATAATCTTTAAAATTAGTGCAAAATTCATTGTAGAACATAAGGTGCACACTTTATAATTTCAAATAAATCCATGCAATTTTCATATTATTAATCCAACTCTTGCTTTAAACATCCTTTTTCAATAAGATGTTAACTAGTCAAATAGCTTTTTATATTATGAATATTTATAATTTAGAGAACAAATGAAAATAACCTATTTCAACACAGTTATGCATAAAATTTGTTCTTTAAAATCATTATTCAATAAAATAATAGCCAATTAAGACAATAATTACTAATATGCATTTTGATGAATTGACGAAAAAAAGGACATGCGTCAACTATGTAGGCCTACTGTTGTGCAAATTTATTGAACTCGCAAGTGTACGAATCTATTGTAGTATAGATTAATGGTGACGAGTATCAATCTTACAAGGAGGTGGATTTTAATTATTTGTTGAATTAATTTTCTAAGTGGGTGATTGAAATTTTGGTGAAATTATCCTAAATTTTAAATTAAAATGGCGGGAATAATTTAAAATGACAACTGTTATAATAAAGCACTTGGGTATTTGGATCCGTATCAACATGCACTAGGGCTCAATATTCCTTATTAATATTAATTAAATCATGAGGGAGGAATTCACTCCTCATGAACCACACTCTAATTAATATGGTGCTAAGCGCTTATCCTACCAAACAGTAATAACTATGTTATTACTACCTGTCAATGAAAAGTCAAAATATCCATAGAAATTAGAGGAGAAAATAAAATAAATTTATCAATTAAGTTCATAGAATATGTTGAGATTTCACCTTCAACTCAAGTTTAAAAGAAAATTAGATATTCATATTTAAACTAGAGGTAAAATACGAATTTTACTAAAATATATAGAAAATACAAGACAGAGAAGGAGTAAGAGAAAGTGGATCTTAAAAATAAATTCAGAGGTATCAAATTAGGGAGAAAACTCTCCTTTTATAGATACAACGAGTCAATAATAACCATCGAATTAAAACAATTTAGATGCACAAGATTATGTCACGTGATAAGTTTTGATTGATTTGAACATATTATCAAGGCTATTATCTGGTGTATATGCATGTACTATATGCACGTTTTTTTTTTATCCATTAACATACTGTCACGTCATCAGTCAATGGTGTATAAATATTTTTATCTAATAAGATTGTGAGACCTAATCAGTTAAGCCACGTCATCAGTCAATGCCATATAATTCCTCCAATCAAATGCTGCCGCATCATCAATCGGTGTCACATCATCATTCAATCCACATCATCAGTTAATGTCATGTCACCATATAATATATATGAATAGTATCATGAACAGTACTGTACATGTGAACAGTACCGTATATGTTAATAATGACATTTATACTTTTATACTCCTCTTAAGATTTTTGACTGTTTTAAGTTTAGATTTATCGTCTGTTTTGTCATTTAATGTATCATTTATTGTGAAACGACCATGATGCCCTTAAAATATATAAAATACTTAATTATAATAAAACACACATAGTTAAAATTACAAGAGACTTAAATACATAAAAGGAAGTTAATGAACTTGAAGTGTAAAATGATAATTTTCTCTTTTATAAATATACATTTTCTAGTACTTAATACCCACATTAATAGTATTATAAAACCTCGCTTCACTCTTAACTCATCTCAACACTATAAAAACAAAGAGGAGAAGAAAACAACAACAAACAAAGGAAGTTTCAAGAACATAGCATGCAAATCCATTGTGAGTGGTTGTGTTATTTGTTGTCACTGGTATTCACTAACAGTCATCAAATCTATTTGATGTCTTACATCAGTTCTCATCATGGTTGAATTTGATTGCTTCGCCATCATTTTGTTGTTCATGACAATGAATTTCCCTAATGCATTTCTTCTGAATTATCATGGTAAGTTAAACTTATAGGATCGATTTGTGACGATGAAAGATAAAATCATTGTCTTTATTTTAGTATAACAATTATTGTACATTAGTATAATTATGTTATTACCTAGCATACATTACAATATTTCAAACATGTTCTAGTTTCCGAAGTTCCAAAATTCATAATCATTTTAATATCTAATCAATTTAGCATGCAATTACTTATGTACCCTAACATAATAAACATATATTTAATTTTATACTAATGCTAAGGGTTGTAAAGTAGAGATACACTCACACAATTTATCTAGAAGAAAAAGGAACCAAATCTCAGTGATAAAACTAGAAGTTACCTAGTAGAACAAATGTCTTAATGAAGCTCCAACTACTATTTAATTACTCCATTATGAGGTATGGTTTTTTTAGTGATTCCGCAAGGATTGAGATTTAAGATTGACCCAAGGTCAGAGGGATATTCAAACAAAATTTCAAAAAAAAATAAAAAGAATCAGTTTTCTTTTGGGAGATGCTAACTTATAGCTTGCTGTAAGCAAGTGGTGGACCTCACACAATTTTTTAAGTGTTGTAACTTACAGCAGCAAAAAGTAAGTGTTTTCTTTTCCTTTTTGTTTTCACCAGTATGTTGTCAACTTTCTCTCTTAGGTATTTTCCATAATGTAAAAGGTGTAAAGGGACAACATGTGACTTAGCAAGACAAACTTCAAATCACGTCTCCTGAGAAACGTTGTGAATTGGTTTGCTAAGGACGAGGACTAGAACCCACGTCAATCAAGCATACAGTTGTAACTATACTATTAATATCTTGATTATGAATACATGCACCATCTTCATATTTAAGTGATGAATTGGATGAATGAAAATAATAAGCTGTATTTAACAATTTATTGCGCCACTGTCATTTTAAGTTTTAATTTTTTCAATAGCTTTTGTATGAATATGTACACTCTTTTCTCATTTTATTCCCTCTTAATTAAAATTTATAATTTTCTTACTTTTATTTTTAATAAATTAGCCTTTAATGAGATTTAATCTTGAAAATATATATAATAATAAATTAGATATTTGTGTAATCACTATATTATACAGAAGTGTGTAATTGTTATATTATACAGGAGAGATTCTTTTTGGATAAGAATATCCTATAAAGTAAAATATGAGTGTGACAACCTTATCTTTAAAGATAAGGTGTAATAATTGTATACATTATATAATAGTGTGCAATAGTAGTTCTAAGATCTCTATAAAAAGGACATTTTCTATTATTCTAAAAGATATAGAATCTTAGAGCATTGTATTCTCTCTTTAAGTAATAAAACCATCATTCTTATCTTTTCTAGTATTATTAAAAGAATTGGTATCAGGGCTAGTCTTTCTCAAAAGGAAACCCTTTGGTGTGTAAAACACTATATGCTCTGTGGTTGGCGAAATAATTTGGATTCTCGAAATAATTTGATTCTCTAAGAACCCAAAACCTTAAAATGGAAAACTTAGCTAATTTAGGGGATATCAAGGAGTCTGGAAAACTTAGCTAATCCTAGATCAAAGTCTCAACCAATTTTTGACCCATCTCCAACAATCATTAGAGTATCCTTAGATTCTGCACCCATAGCAAATTTTCACTTCAAAAACCAAGAAAATGAAAATAGAGAGAGGTTTATCCAGTCTTTTAGATTGGATCTACTTGATCTATACAAATACTACCATGTAAACAATGCCCTCGACTTTCTAAAAGCTATAATCCCAATCCGACAGCTTAAGCTTAAATCCATCTACAAATCCTCTAAAGTAACTGTCTAATCCATTTTTTCCAATTTCAAAGAAACCTATCTCCTCATACTCTCTCTCCTAGAAATCACAAAATATTGAAGATAATGATACAAAGGCCTCCATCTTGGATCTATTCAAATAAGAATACAAACTTTATTCTTGGTAGAAAAAGACGTAATTTATTTTGTGACAGTCCTAGATATGAGACAATAGACGTTTGAAAAAGCCCTGATCATTGCTGTAGAAGTAGGCCTCAATTCTAAGCAAATCATCCTTTAGGTAGAGCCAAATTTTATGCTTGATTTAAATAGGTCATCTATAGCATATGTCACAAAGGTTTTGATCCAAGTAAATGAATTAAGTGTGAATTGGATAAATCAACCTTGACCATCTACCACTTTATGACTTACAAGGTCTAGACCCACATGTTCTCCATGAACAGCTTTGGAAAATGCATAACTAGATTCCTTACAGGTGAAGAAAGAGTAATACAACATAGAACTTACAAGCAAAATTAGCCCATTTTTCCTTCTCAATGGATTAATGAGTATAAAAGAAATAACATGTTGCAACAGATCCATGTAGTCCCTAAAATAGACAAGATGCAATATAGAAGAGTTTCTATCTTATTCTCTATTGAGATGAGACCAATGTATCCTTATAAAAAGTGTCAAATCGAAGGAAGACGACTATCCTATTGTACATATATGCCTAAGAGATTAAGCTCTCTTAGAGTTATGGGATCAATTACCATGATTGTTACCCTTGACATTGAAAACGAAAGGGTCAAGAGCACGATTGGTCAATTTATAGCTATAAAATGAATAATCCACAAATTAAACCCAGAGGAGTTCAGTCCAATGGAAAAAGCCTTAAACTAGTCTAACACAAATGTAGTGAAACCAAACAAAGCACTGGGTGATATCCTGATGACTTAACAAGAGATTATAGCCTAAATAAATAGGCTAGACAAGCAGATTAAGAAGACCCAAAAAAATCCATAAAATGACCATTCAACAATTTTCAGACCTCCATGAAAGGCCAAAACCTATAACAATGTTTGTTGCTATAGGAGTTACAAATGAGGTAGAAATAAAGCGAACGAAGCAATGTTTCAGAAGAAAAACTTCTTGGAAAAAAGATAAACCCACAAAACCTTTGCATATTTAGGAAGAAAGTGGCATAAGCAACAACACAAAAGTTTTCTGGAGAAGTTATGATATACCGCAAATGAAACCATAGCCAATTAAGACATCAGGATGGGGAGATAATGATACAACAATAGAAGATTCATATAGAAAGACCTAATCTTAGGGTTAATCCTACTTACACTGATACCAGAAGAAGGTTTGCAATATCCACAACATCTGGCCAAACTCCAAATCCAATGAGAGCAACACTAGCTCAGGAACCATCTGGAACAACTTAATTCCTAGCTTTTTCATTTGACCAAGAGATGCCTCAAGCATCAGGAGTAGAGTTATTAGATCCTAGAAGAGGACCTCTTAGAAACATTCCTACAATGGAACAAGGAGATGAAATGCTGGAATCCTAAAGAGAAAAATGGGAAACAATTGTCCAGCTGGGGTATTTAACCACTGGTAAAATATTTTGGAATATAGATGGCATGAAAACTAATGAAAGAATAACATATTTAAAAAAAAAAGAAAATTCTAGCGTGGTATGAAAAAGAATGCCAGAGAGCCCCTCAGCTAACCAGAAGAGCAACAACACTAAAAGTCGTAGCAGGATTCACTAGATCATTAAAAAGATAGTGGGTAAAGAAGCTCAACATAGAAGAAAAGTAATACCTGTTATCCAGAGCTGATCCCTTCATGGTACTCCTAAATTATTTATCCATGGATTTCATGGGACCCTACTAAAAGAAAAAAGAGATAGCAGAAAAATAGTTCCTGTAAAATAACTATTGTGATGTTAGGCAAATAAAAGAATACTACTTAGAGTAAAAAAGGCTTTATTACGTCTTTCATAAGCTTACAGATATTGTACACATGACTTTTGTTCTAAGCATGCCTGGACCAGTAATTGAGATGGTTAAAGTAAAGCTCAAAGCAAATGAAGTAACTGATATAACAACCTTCAACTTAGCTCATTTATACCAAATAGTGATACAGTTAATCCAAAATCATTGTAAATTGTAAGAATTGAAAAAGTATATGAAACACGTAGAAAGTACATCGCTGTAAAAATGTTGTAATGATAAGCTTGACCAATTTGGCTATCAGCATACAGATAAATCATGCCACTACAGTAATTCAAGTCAAAGAAAAGCATAGAAAAAGAAAAAGTCGTGGAAACCTTATAAAAGGAAAAGATATAGGTATGTCAAATAAAAAAAAAACATTCCAAAGCTTAGGGAAGATGCTTTATCTGAGACAAAAAGGTCATTATGTACGATAGTGCAGGTAAAAAAAAAAAGAATACCTGCAAAACTTCTTCAAATGATTTAGCAGGATGATTTTGATGATAAACTCTACAGCTAGACAGATAATCCTTTAAAAGCTATTCTGGCCCTTGAAATGATTAAAGATACAGAGGAAAATGAACAGGATAGTAGTGAATACAACTTACAAGAAGAAGAAAATGATTCGGTCCTAATCGTAAGGTAGCCGTCGCCTATTAACCTTACAATGTAATAGGTAAACTACTTCTAACCTTATATAAAATTGATTCTCAAACCATCTGAGGATGAACAAGTAGCTCGTACTGCTTTCATAGACACAGCTATTGTCAGCTCTATTATTATAGAAGCTTTCATCCTAAAACACTACTACATACTTACCCATATAGCTTTTGTTGCCACTAGTGGAGAAGACTTCCACAGCCACAAGCACACCAAACCAATTGAAGTCTTACCATTTAGAGTTCGATAAGAAGATATCATACTTGGCACAGATATGTTGAGCCTTATAGCTCCATTTGCCTTCTTTCCAGAAGGTTTTTCCTATAACCTCTGCAATCCTATTGATGACATAGCTCAACTTTTTCAAGTGTTATATATGAAAAAATACTCCATCTTTGGGAAGGGTGATAAGAAGAGGAAATTGTAAAAAAGCCCAGTCCATAAGTTTGAGACCCAAATAAAGGAATTATTAGAATGTTATATAGAAGTTCCAAATATTAATTATTTTAATAATACTAGAAAAGATAAGAAGGATGGTTTTATTGCTTAAAGAGAGAATATAATATGCTAGGATTTTATATCCCTTACAATACTAGAAAGGGTCCCTTTTATAGAGACCTTGAAACTACTATTTTATACTGTTACATATTATATACAATTATTACATCTTATTTTTAAAGATAAGGTTGTCGCACTCATATCTTACTTTGTAGAATATCTTTATCTAAGAAGAATCTCTCCTGCATAACATAATAATTACACAAATATCTAATCTATTATTATCACCGTTGCTTCCATTACAGGTCTACTTTGCTTCTACTAGAGTTCAGAGTTTCCACTCGTAGGAGTGCTGTGGCTACTAACATTGGCCCTCTTTTGTTCTGACATGGTTTCTATTTTCTTTGCTAACTCTATGTCTGAGTTATTGTTCTTATTTTCGATTGCATCAGGCTGCGATTCTAATTCTAGTTGTTCCCAAATTTCTTGATCAAGCCAGTTAGCTATCTCCTCTAGCTTTCCACTCCAGAGACCAATTTTAGGTGACTCTTAAGGATTATCTCATTGTATCAGCTATGGCGGCTGAGATAATTCATGTATTGTGCTCAAACCTCAGCCTCTCAATTTTCATCTCCATGAAGTTTGTAATTTTTGGATTTTTTAACGAAAGTAAAGGTCTGGTGTAGTCATGACCTATGGTATATCTCTGCAAGCACTTTCCTGACTATTAAGCATCCTGAGCACATAGATTCCATCTCTTCATTATGGTGCTCATATTCTATGACTCGAACCATTGGAGGCTCATACCTTCTCCATATGTCTTTGAGCTAGACTACGACAATGGTACTATGGGAAAATTACATTCCATTTATAAACGTCCTTAAATATTGGTGTAAACATCCTGTCAAACCATCAGGAGTACCTGCTATCCAAAGCTAATCCCTTTGTGGCACTCCTAAATTATTTATCTATAGATTTCATGGAACCCTACCAATTTTGAATTACTGCCCTCATAAATTGACTATTTTTAAATCATCCTTATTTACTTTTAAGAATCTCAATTTATTCTCCTTTTTATTGAGTAGACAAAAAATTCACAAACCTACCTTATTTTTTCTTATCTTTTGATCAAATATAACTGTATAAAAGAAATCTAAGGTTTTAAAAAGTAAGAAGTTGATTTGAAAATAATTAATTTATAAGAGAGATAATTAGAAAATGACTATATATTTTGTTTCTTTATTTAAAAAAATTGAATGGATAGTAAAAACCTAAAATTTACTACTTCAACTCTCCTACCTCCATTAAAATTTAAACTTAAGTGGCCAAACAAAGCTAAAGCTAAAACTAAAAACTTAGCTACGCCCAGAGGCAAAAGCAAAATAATTGATTGTTTCCTCATTAACTATAAAAATAAAAATATATAAATTGATTTATTAACTAACTGGTCATTTGTTCTATGGTACAATGCCCTCAGTTTCGTCTTTCTTCAAGTTTAAGAATTATCTTGGACGCATGCAATGGCATACGTTCAGTGTATCATGTCCTTGTGATGTAAAATGGATGGGGAACATTGAGGAAAAGTATAAAGTTGAGTTTTATTTACATGTGAATGTCAAATTAATTGTTAAATAAAAATCAAGTTAATTAATGAGCTTCATGCTCTTCAATAATTTGAGATGCAATCGATAAGGCCGTCTTAATTCCTATGACAAACTAGACCTCAAGACTTGGGTTTATGTCACTCGAGAATCAAAAACTCAAATGGTAGGCTAACATTTACCCTAAATATTTAACTACGTACTTGTCATCCTCTAGTTTAAACGTTCATATATTTTAAAATGTGAATAGATTCTACAAACACAAATAATATTTTCTAATCTCAAATTTATATTTTAAAATGTAATAACTTCTACATTAAAAAACTGTAAACTAATTATGTTTTTATTCATTTTGTTGCATAATCATTGTTATTTTTGTTTTATTTATGTAAGAAGAGTGTAAGCCTCACAAGATTATGAGTTCTCCTTTACGTGCAAGCTACCTTATGTCTTGGGCCATCGAAATTTTAGGTTTGGATGGTTCAAGAGATAATATCATCTGGCTTAGGCTGTAAGTTATCTCATCTACTGTATGCTTTATAACTTTGGTGGCTTTGTTGGTATTTTACATGCATGAAAACCCCTGTTATTAATATATGTAACTTTATGGTAGCACAACAAGATTCTTTTCTTAGGCTTGAATGTTGCTGGTTTTTTAATCTTTAGAGGTTCTGTGTGGCGTCTTTAGGAAAGAAGACATTCCACGTGCAATATACAAGAGAGGATATAAGGAATTATATAATATATTATAGATAATACAACTAATTAGTACATGCACGATATGTTTAATTAAGTTTAATATAAACACTACTTATATAGTGAATTTTTCTTAATAAATGCATACATATTATAATATCATTTACTTATTGTATAATTAATATAATACATTGAATGTACTCTAAAATTTCTCATATGATATATAATCTAAAGGCTAATAAAGTACAAAATGTTTAAACCACATCAATATAGGAAATCTTAAGAGTTCTACTATCATTTTGTATGGTTCAAGACTCTTAAAGGAGGAGTGTGTGTACATTATATCGTAATTTGTTAATGAAAATATCTTTATTTCAATAAAATAAGAATATCATTAACATAAAGAGAAACATCTTTATTTGTTAATGAATGTATGTATGTATGTATGCATGAAAGAAACAATAAGGCCATGTTGATGTGGGCGTACTCATTTGTGGTACTCCAACTCTCCAGCCAAGTGTGCATTAGCCTTAAGGTGCTGGGAATCACACCCCTTCCATTGCAGTAAGCATGATTTTGATCTATAGCCATTGCTTTATCACGATGACATCTTAATTAATTATTGGACGTTTTCTTTCCTTTTGGTTTAATCCTACATGTAATATGTCAATTAATTAGCTATTGACTTTTATTTTATTAATTTAAATAATTTATTTACTAGCTGCTTGCTACGGTAAAATTCTAATTAGTTCTATGTAATTATCCTTTTTATTGTATAAGGATATTTTTAGGCATAACACAGCATGTAATTAAGTTCTCTGTCCGATAATGTGTGTGGAGATCTTACCATTTGTTATTAGCTAATCAACATCACTTGCTCAAAACCATATTAAACTAGTGACTGCTCATATTGATCTTAGACTTTGCTATTTTGTTTCTCTTCCTCTTTGTCCTCCCCTCGTTTTACTATTTTCTTTTAAGCTTTTATATCTATAATTAGAAGATTCAGAACCACTCGCTATTTTGGCATTAATTAATCTCCATTTACACATGTCGATAGGGATTTCAAGTCTTCTTTTGCATATTTGTGAGAGAATATTATCTTTAAAATGAATAGCAGTAATCCTACTTATTGTGGGGAAGATAATAATATGTTAAGTAGCTAGAACTCAAATGCAAAAAAGTAACAGAATTTGGTATCTATCCAACTTTATTACAAATGATAATGATTCAAAATGCTAAGATGAAGGAAGAATAATTCAAAAGCAAAACTAAATCTTACAAACCAGGATTTATTTAATCTGAAACAAACTCATAAACTAAAAGAATAATCTTTTAAGACTAAGTCAGCAAATACCTAACAAATCCTCTCTTAAACTGAATTGCAAAGTTTGCAATCAGTTTACCTCTTGATTAATGCACATTCTAAGCTTTTTTCTCATCTTCAAGAACAAATACAACTTCAATGGTTTTGTCATAATATCAACTAATTGGTCTTTAGAGCCACAGTGCAGTAAATCAACTATACCTTCTATATTTAAATCTCGAAGAAAATGAAATTGAATATCGATATGCTTACTTTTACTATGCATAACAGGATTTTTTGAAAGTTTAGTAGCTGAACTATTATCACAGAAAATAGTACATTTACTTTGATTGAAACTAAGTTTCTAGAGAATCCTCTGCATCTTAACACTTTGATAGACACATGAAGCAGTAACTATAAACTTTGCCTTTATTGTAGAAAGTGTCACAACTGGTTATTTCTTGGAACTCTATGCCCCAGCTTCAGAACCCATTTTAAAGACATAGCTTGAAGTCTTTTTCGATCCTCAAGATCCCCAGTATAATCACTGTTAGAGAAAGCGACCAAATTCTCCTCACCCCTTGTAAAATATTCCCATCTTTATTGTTCCTCTCCAATATCAAAAAATTCTCTTAACAGCCTGTTGATACAACTCAGTCGGTGCCTCTATAAATCGACTTATTAGGCTTATTACATATATAATATCAGGTCTGGTGGCAGTCAAATACATAAGACTACCCATCATTTACTTATAAGTGGTAGAATCAATCTTTGTACCTCATTCATCTTTCACAAGTCTACAACCAGATATAATAGAATTTTTCATAGGATTACAACACTCCATTCTGAACGTTTTAAGTATCTCATTAGCATACTTTCTTTGGCTTATGAAAACTCCAGCTGAACTCTGCACCAACTCTACTCTAAGGAAATACCTCATTCTTCGAAGATCAGACATTTCAAACTCTTACTTCATTGACCTCTTGAACTCCTCAAACATTTTCTCGTCATTCCCAATAAAAATGAGATTGTCAACATTCAAGCTGACTATAAGGATTCTTCTATCTCCACCATTCTTTTTTAATAGAGTATGCTCATTTAGACACATTTTGAACCATGCTTTGATGAAATAAGACTCAATTTTACTAAACCATGCTTGTGGGGCTTGTTTGAGCCCATATAATGCCTTTTTCAACCAATAGACTTTGTTCTCAACACCCTTCACTTCATAACCTTCTGGATGCTTGATGAAAACTTCTTTAGTAATCTCACCAAGCAAGAAAGCACTTTTAACATCAAGCTAAAACACCCCTAATCTCTGTTAGCTGTTAGTGAAAAAATTAATCTAATAGCATCCCAATGAGCAACAAAGGCAAATACCTCAATAAAATCAATGTCGGCTTGTTGTGTGTACCCTTTTGCTACGAGCCAAGTCTTACACTTGTTAAATTCTCCTTTCTTATTCAACTTAGTCTTGAAAATTCATTTTACATCTATTTTCTTAGCTTCTCTTGGCAATTCTATTAAACCCAAGTATTATTTCTTTCAATAGCTTGAATTTCTAAGTCCATAGCATCCCTCCAAATAGAACTTTTAACAGCCTTTTCAAAACTTTCTAGATCATTTGAAGATGTGAGCATAGCTAGCTGCTGTATTTCTTTTTCTTTGAACAAGCCTTCACCACTTACACAGTTCTCCATCTATACTGGTTCTCTTCTGATCCTCCTTTGAACTAGACTATTTACATATATTGCTACTGAAGTTTTCGAGTCTTTGGCTTCACCTTACTCAAGTTGTCCTTTTTCTTTAATGTCATTTTCTTTCATAACTTCCTCACCCTCTTTTTTATCTCTCCATTCGAGAGCATCACATTGAGTTTCTTCAGTTGTTTTCTGCTAGCTCATTTTTTCTTCTTCTTCAAACATCACATCCCGACTTATAACAATCTTCTTAGACTTAGGATCATACCTTCGAAAGGCTTTCGATTCTTCACTCACCCCTAAAAACATACACTTAAAGCTCTTATCATCAAGTTTTTTCCTTTTGATATGTGGTATGCGAACAGTCTAATACAATCAAACACTTTGAAATAATCCACAAAAAGCTTAAGTCCACTCTATGCTTCTTTAGGTGTTTTATCTTTTAACGCTAAGATAGATTATCGGTTGAGAACATGCACCACCCAATTTACAACTTCCGACCAAAATTCTTTAAGAACTCTTCTATTAGTCAATATGCACTGCACTATGTTCATTAAAGTTAGTTTTTTATCTACACAACCCCGTTTTGTTATAGAGAAAAGGCTGCAGTGAATTGTCTGATGATCCTATTTAAATTACAATATTCATTAAACTCTAATAAGGTAAACTCCCTGCCTTGATTAGTGCGTAAGTAACAAATATGATTCCTTATCTCTTTTTTTACCATGCTTTTAAAATTTTTAAACATAACAACTGCCTCTGACTTAGCATGCAAGAAATAAGTCCACATCTTACGACTACAATCATCTATAAAAGTGATTATGTACCTTTTGTGGCTGTTTGATTCAGGAGTGATAGGCCCACAAATGTCAGAGTGCACAAGCTACAATAGTTAATAGGCTCTCCATAAACTTTTCGTAGGAAAAGGATCACGATGTTGCTTGCTAACAACACAATTAGTGTATAATTTTGGAGAAGCTTTGATAATTAGCAAACTGTTTACTATCTTTTTGTATGCCAAAGTCCTCAGGCCTTTCATGTTCAAGTGTCTAAACCTCTGATGCCATAGATGACTTGTAATATTTTCAGATGCTATTTCAAAGCAAGCTTGTGCTACAACATGAGTCAATATAGAGGCACACAATATAAACATCCTATTTGCTGACATGTTTGTTTGTATAATTAACTTTCTTATTGAATGATAAATCTTGCAAAACTTATATTGAATCAAAACAGACAAATCCTTTTCTTAAAGCTGTCCAATACCAATTAAATTATTCTTGAGCTCATGAATGTAAAATACCTCGGTGTTCACCTGAGTTTTTCCAAGAACTTGTTTCCTGATGTTTCCTTTTCCTATGAGAGCCATTTTTGAGTTGTTGTCGAGTTTTACCATTAGCTTGAAGAACTCATCGAGCTTAATAAACAACTTCCTATCTTCACTTATGTGATTACTACAGCCAGAGTCCATGAACCACATATCTTCTCTTTTGGAATCATGCATCTCAATATAGGACATGTGCATCATTTCTTCATCTTCATTAAACTTAGCTTAATTGATGTTTTTGTCAAAGTTGGGACATTCATACTTAAAATGTCCTAATTTGTGACAATTAAAACATTCAACAATGGCTTTGTTAACAGATTGTCTTTCTTGACCTCTTCCTCTTCCTTTGAAATTTCCACGACCTCTACCTCTTCCTCCAAGCTTGTCTTTCTCACTTGCACCAAGTCTCTTACCACCTATGACCTTTAAAACTTGCTCATAGCTATTATTTTTTTGAAACTTCTGCTCATGAACAAGCAGTGAGCTCTGTGGCTCATCTATAGAAAGCTGATCAATATCTTTTGACTCTTCAATGGAGCATATAATGTAGTTAAATTTTTTAGTAAGGGTATGTAAGATATTCTCGACAATTTTCACGTCTAGCATATCTTCTTCAATATTCCTCATGTCATTAGCTAACAACATCACCCTTAAAAAATAATTAGTGACAAACTTATCTATCCTTATCTCTAAGATCTCAAATTCTCTACAAAGAGTTTGAACCTGAGCACACTGCACTATATTGTTTCCTCGATATTTTCTCTTCATTAAATCGCATAACTGCTTAGATGTGTTCTTCTGAATGATGGTCTTTATAATTGGATTGTCAATTATTGCGAAAAGATAATTTTTTACCTTCTGGTCTTTTAGTTTTAGATCCTCTAAGGTTTTCCTTTGTATAACCGTCAATGTCTCTCCTTCAGTAGACTTAGTGTAACCTGTTTTAATGAAGCTCCAATATTCCTTTGATCTCAAAAGGTTTTTCATCAGCATGCTCCAGTGATCGTAATCTCCATCAAACTTAAGGATGCTTGGTTGTGCAAAGTTGCTAGCTTCAAAAGCCATCTCTGTTTCACTCTTCTCACAATGTTTCACTCAAATTCAAACTTTTCTTCCAATTAGGCGCCTTTGTTGGGCTCTGATACTAATGTTAAGTAGCTAGAAGTCAAATGCAGAAAAGTAACAAAATTTGATAGCTGTCCAGCTTTATTATTGAATACTAAACTGAGGTTTTATACAATCATTACAAACAATAATGATTCAAAGTGCTAAGATCAAGGAAAAACAATTTAAAAGCAAAACTACATCCCATAAACCAAGATTTATTCAATCCGATCTAACAAACTCAGAAACTAAAGGAATAATCTATTAAGACAAAGTTAGCAAATACTTAACATATTATACTAGTTGAAAAATGATCTTTCCTGCCACCAAAATAACATTAGTAATATTCTTTACTGATAAGGAGCCGCTTTTTTCCCACATAATGATTTATTGACTTAATTTTAATCAATTAGATTATTAGGTCTATTTATTTTTTTAAATTAATGAAAATTTTTAATGATTAAATCATTAAGTTACTAAATTAATTTTCTAACTTTTACTTAAACTAAAATTTTGAATGATATTCTCTAAAATATTCTTAACTAATTAATTAATTTTCATCCTTACTTAAATAAATTTAATAATTAGCATTATTATCCCCCTCCATAACTTTTTATAATATATAATGTCAGGCTATTATTATTTTATCTTTTATTTTCTTCAAATTAAGATTATTTATCTTCATAATTTTTTAATGAATTTTTTATATAAAAAAATCATAAACATTAAAAAATTAATTAACATATACTAATGTTGAAGATTAAAGGGTTGAATTCAATATGATTGATTTTATACTAATATATTATTTTATTTTTTTTGAAATGTTTATTATTTATTTAACATTTATAATTTGTAAAGGCACAAATGAAAAAAAATACTAGTTTTCAATTTTAAAGTTAAAAAAACTTAACATTTATTTTTAGCAATTTAGATAAAAAAATAAACATATTATTTAGATTTAGACATTCAGTTCTATTTAGAATTTAGACTAATTCATTTATATTTAGATTTCAGACAAAAAAAAGAGCCGTCTAAGATAGTAGATGACATTTATTTTTCTTTATTTGAAATCTAAATGGATCTAGATTTTTCTGATGTCTAAATGAGTTTAAATATGATCTAAATGATATATTTATTTTTCTCTCAAAAATCTAAAATCTATACATTTTCAAACTTCAAATATTTAATAAACAAACCCTAAATTTTAGTGTTAATAATCTAGGGGCAAATAAATATATTGACATTAACATCCTATTATCCACTAATTGTATGTTACTATAATATCAAATGAAGTCAATTTCATTTTACCCCTTACTAGATTGACTTATTTTAATTTGCCATCCAAAGGTATGAAAATTTCAACTTACAAGAGAATATGTTAAATGTAACCATTAACTGATATTGAATCAAAGATACACAATAATAACCTTATTAATTATAGAATAAGGTAGTGTTTATTTTTTATGTTTGAAATTTGAATGAATATGAATTTAGCTTAAATTTGAATAGGCCTAAATTGCATATATCTTAATGATATATTTATTTTTTCTTTCTTAATATTTGAATATAAGTGACATCTTATTTATTTTTATAATTACAAAACCTTAAATATAATTATTTGACATTTATGTCCTTTTAAGTGTTATTTATACTTGTTATAAATTTTAAAAGTTAAATATGTATACATTACAATTTAAATCAAACATATGTAGAGTTAGGTATTAATTAATTTAAAAAAAAAATATTATACTACAAATGAAAATTTTAATCAAATTTATTATACTAATTAAAATTTTTAAAAGATAAGAAAATCAATTACATTCTTGAGAAAGTTAATTTAACCAGTTTCACTCTTGAGAAAGTTGATTTGCTCAATTTCACTCTTGGAACATGGACTTGAAATAACAAAATATGTTGTTTTTGTTAAACAAAAAAAAATTAAATTAAATAAATCACAAAAACTAAAAGAGGTAGAACACTAAATTTAGAGCATCAGCAGCCGATTTCTATTGACGGTGATAACCCTGCGAGTTCTTTGTTAACATCTCAAATAGGCATCCTGGACAGGTTTGGAGCTGTATGTTACGATTCGCTAAAATTTCAGCCCACATGTGCCTAGATTCAGGCCGCAAGCCTAACGCCTTAGCCAAGAGTGCTAGCTTGGCCTAGTTCCGGAAAATTCTAGCACATTTGAGCATATACATATTCTAAAATTCTCTTGAACCTTGTAAATAATAAAATATAGGCAAGTGGCAAGAATTCTCTAGAACCCTAGAGCTTGGCAAGCTCTTATAAATAGGGCATGGCATTTGCCATTTAGATCATCAAGCCTTGAGCAATTCTCTCAAGCACTCTTGTAAGCTCTCTTGTAAAGTCTCTTGTTGGCAATATAAGTTTCCGATTGGCTCCATTGCTTTCTTTCTCGCTAGCCTCTCAACAACCTTTGGCTTCGCTAGTCGAGAAACTCTAAGGCTTACTTAGCAACTCTCGACAAAAGTTGTCTAAGTGCCGCACGGGTTGCTGCGCAAAGCACTCATCCCGTGACAAGTGGTATCAGAGCGAAGGTTTGCATCCACGCAACCAAGCACTCAAGCAATGGCCAATATTCCTGCCGCATCTCAAGAGGGCATCGTTGACACCGAAGTACCACCTGAGCCAACCTGCGGCTGCGAAGAGGGACGGGGTAAGTCCCGCGGCAAGTCCAAGGCACCATCCGTCGATGCCTTGGAGCCTCGTGTAGGCATGCTCGAGCTTGCTATGTCCGCCGCTCAAGAGACCCTTGATGGCCTGGAGGAACGAGTTGATGGTCTCGAGGGAGAGTATGCCGATTTCACCATGGCAACCAAGGCCCTCATCCAAGACCAAGCCAACACCCTCCGCGGGGAATTTCGAGCATTCCACGAGGAATTACTGAAAATCCGCAGCTTCGTCCAAGAGGAGTTGCGAGCTATCAATGCGGAAGTGGAGAAAGTCCGCTCGGATTGGGCATGGCACAAGCGCACACTATCCACTAGCCCGGCTTCAACAAGCACGAGTGATGCGCGCCGCATTGATGTGCCAAAGCCCGACACCTACGATGGCACCTACAATGGCTCATTACGGATGTGCATCGACTATCGAGCACTCAACAAAATCACCATCAAGAACAAGTATTTGATTCCCTTGATTGCGAACTTGTTCGACCAACTTGGCAAAGAGCAATACTTCACCAAACTCGACTTGCATTCCGGATACTACTAAGTCCGGATTGCCAATGGAGATGAGCCCAAGACGGCGTGCACAACAAGGTACGGCTCTTTTGAGTTCCTTGTCATGCCATTCGGCCTCACTAATGCTCCCACCACATTCTGCACACTCATGAACAAGGTACTCTAACCTTTCCTCGACCGTTTTGTGGTTGTGTACTTGGACGACATTGTAGTCTATAGTGCCACACTTGAGGAGTACGCCCAACATCTGCGACAAGTTCTCCAAGTGCTTCGAGATAATGAACTCTTTCTTAAAATGGAGAAGTGTTCGTTTGCCCAACGGGAGGTGGAGTTCCTTGGCCATAAAATTACAGACGGGAAGCTTATGATGGAGAACTCCAAGGTGAGGGCAATACTCGAGTGGGAGCCTCCTTCGAAAGTGCCCGAGCTTCGCTCATTCCTTGGCTTGGTGAACTATTATCGGCGCTTCATCAAGAGTTACTCAGCCAAGGCGGCACCCTTAACGGATTTACTTAAGAAAAATCAGAAGTGGCATTGGACCGAAGAATGCCAAGCTGCATTCGAAGAGCTCAAAAGAGCAATCTCGGAGGAACCAGTCCTTGCCCTGCCCGATCACACCAAGCCCTTCGAAGTGCAAACGGATGCCTCCGACTTCGCCATTGGCGGAGTCCTTATGCAAAATGGCCACCCCATAGCGTTCAAGAGCCGAAAGCTCAATGACACGGAACGCCGTTACACGGTGCAAGAGAAAGAAATGACAGCCATCATACATTGCTTGCGAGTGTGGCGACACTACTTGTTCGGCTCGTACTTCATCATAATGACAGACAATGTAGCCACAAGCTACTTTCAAACACAAAAGAAGTTGAGCCCGAAGCAAGCACGGTGGCAGGACTTCTTTGCGGAGTTCGATTATAGGCTCAAGTATAAACCAGGCAAGGCCAATGTTGTTGCGGATGCTCTAAGTCACAAGGCAGAATTGGCCACACTAAGCACGAGCCAACCAAAATCCGACCTTGTCGCACGCATCAAGGAAGGACTCAAACAAGACCCTCTTGCACAGGACTTTGGCAAGAGGAAGGCATCCTCCTCACCAAAAGAGATCGGTTATTTGTACCAAGGTGGGGAAATTTACGGAGGGAAGTCATCAAGGAGTGCCACGACTCCAAGTGGGCTGGTCACCTTGGAATTGAGCGCAATGTCGTGCTAGTGCAAGCTTTATATTATTGGCCGCACATGAGGGAGGACGTTGAGGCGTATGTGCAGACTTGTCTTGTGTGCCAACAAGACAAGGTGGATCATCAACTCCCGGCCGGACTGTTGGAGCCATTACCACGGGCAACAAGGCATGGGAAAGTGTTTCCATGGATTTCATTACTACTTTGCCCAAGTCTGAAGGTTGCGGTAGCATCATGGTCATTGTCGATCGGTATAGTAAGTATGCTACCTTCATTGCCGCACCCGCCGATTGCAAGGTTGATGAAGCAGCCCGTCTCTTCATCAAGCATGTGGTGAAGCATTGGGGAGTTCCGAGAAGCATTGTGAGTGATCGAGACCCGCGGTTCACAGGAAAATTCTGGACGAAACTCTTCAATATGTTGGGAACCGACCTCAAGTTCTCGACAAGCTTCCACCCACAAACGGATGGGCAGACCGAGCGCATTAATGCCCTGCTCGAGATGTACTTAAGGCATTATGTGAGAGCTCATCAACGAGATTGGGCGAAACTACTTGACATTGCCCAATTTTCCTATAATCTACAACGAAATGAGGCCACCGGCAAGAGTCCCTTTGAAATCGTCATGGGTTTCCAACCCTTGATGCCCAATGCCATAACCTTGACTTACAGAGGGAAAAGCCTGCGGCTCACAAGCTCTCCCGCGAATGGCACGAGGAAGCGGACATTACGCGAGCATACCTTGACAAGGCCGCGAGGAAGATGAAAAAGTGGGCGGATACAAGGAGACGGCATGTCAAGTACAAGGAAGGTGATCAAGTTATGATTAAGTTAATGCCCCAACAATTTAAGACGTTGCGGAAAGTACACAAAGGGTTGGTAAGGCACTACGAGGGACCCTTCCGAATTATTCGACGTGTGGGCACCGTCTCACACCATGTCCAACTTCCACCAAGGCTTAAAATCCATCCGATCTTCCACGTTAGCCTCTTAAAGCCCTATCATGAAGACGTGGAAGACCCAAGGCACGGAGAATCAAGGCGCGCGCCAACGGCCGTTGTCACCGCTTTCGACAAGGATGTGGATTACATCATTGCCGACCTCGTGATTTGGAGACGAGGCGTGCAACCATACAATGAGTACTTAGTGAAGTGGAGGAACCTCCCCGAGAGCGAAGCCACATGAGAACGTGAAGATGAATTGTGGCAATTCACGGAGCACATTCAAAGCTATAAGCACGAGAGCGCGACGAGGACGCCGCGAGCTTAGGTGGGGGAGGATGTTGCGCTCTGCTAAAATTCCAGTCCATATGTGCCTAGATTCAGGCCGTAAGCCCAACGCCTTGGCCAAGAGTGCTAGCTTGGCACGGTTCTGGAAAATTCCAGCACACCCTAGCACATTTGAGCATGTACATATTCTAGAATTCTCTTGAGCCTTATAAATAATAAAATATAGGCAAGTGGCAAGAATTCTCTAGAACCCTAGAGCTTGGCAAGCTCCTATAAATAGGGCATGGCATTTGCCATTTAGATCATCAAGCCTTGAGCAATTCTCTCAAGCACTCTTGTAAGCTCTCTTGTAAAGTCTCTTGTTGGCAATATAAGTTTCCGATTGGCTCCATTGCTTTCTTTCTCGCTAGCCTCTCAACAACCTTTGGCTTCGCTAGTCGGGAAACTCTAAGGCTTACTTAGCAACTCTCGACAAAAGTTATCTAAGTGCCGCACGGGTTGCTGCGTAAAACACTCATCTCGTGACATGTAACTACTTCTACGGGGATCCAACTTTTAAATTTTACAAGTCATTATTCACCAAGGTGTCTGTTGAAATTTCTCTAGTTTTTTTATTGTTGATGTTTTGTGTTGAACTCCTTACTTCTGTCAAAAACCAATAAAAATAGCAAGTGATTGTCTTCAGTCATTACTTCTTTCTCTAGTTTTTTGAGTTTTATTTTATTATTATTCTTTTATGTTTTATGTTTTCGGCCATTGCTACACTTCAAACGTCAGAAAGTGATTGTAGATGGACAGAAATAGCAAGGTGAAAAACAATAAAAGCAAGAAATTAATACACCGGCCTTGTGCAAATTCTTAGTATTCCATAAACTCCAAATCGCAAATACTTTATTCATCCCAAGGTACTCTGACATACGCAATGCAAGGAGGTGGCAATTGGCATTAATTAAACGACGAAGTCAATACCGATGGTGTAAGCGACTAAGGCAACAATTTCATCAGTACACATTCAAGGAATAGCATATAAATGAGCACTAATGTAGGCAAAGATTGAAGATCTTATACTGCCCGGTTTTAATATGAATGGAACATGGACTTAAGGCATATATACGAAGAAATTTTTCCACTCGCAAGTTTTCTACATCCAAAATATATAATAGAATATTTATAAAAACTGTAAAAAAAGAAGGAGAAGAAGAAGAAGAAGAAGAACAAAATACCTTAACAATGGAAATGGCAAGCTGTGCTTGAAGAACTATAGTGCTAATGAAAATGAGAGTAAATAGATAGTTGAACATGAATCACTAAGAGAAAAAAGAGATTATTTTTTATAATATGGGAAATATGTCTATATATTAAGGATATTATTTAAATATAATATTTATTTTTTATTTAGACTTTTTTCGTTCATATAAAAGACACAAAATTTTATTTTTTTATTCAAATATTAAAAAAAAAGCACGTTTCTTCTGTCTATGGTTTCTCGTATCCTATGATCCTGTCTATCAATTTCAATAATTTGTAATGATCAAACCCTCACTTTGACAAAGAACAATCCATCTCCAATTACAACTATAATGGTCAAAGTTTCAGTCCTTGAGTTTTTTGATGAAATTATACATTTAAAAAAAATGGATGCTCTGACTAGATGGTAATTGAATTCAACATGAATTTAAGGGACTTGAAATTTGAAAAGGTATTTGAATTGAAAGACAGCTCCCACGCCTCTAGCTGCATGCCCGTCAATCCTAAAAACCATTAAAACCTAGAGCAAATTTAAATTTGTCAAAAATTCAAATCAAGACCCATTTTAAGTCATGATACCCAGATCAGGAAACCTTTAAAATTGAGCTCATGTCTTCACCATTGTCGTGTCTATCTTCATCACCATCGTCGTTGTATTATTGCTTACTTCTATGCTAATTCATGAAGCAATAATATTTTATGTTACCCAATCAAAAACCACCAAAGAACTTTCTTCTACACACAGTTAAAAAAAAATGACCCTAATCCATGAAAAATCCCAAAATCTCAAAATTTATGAAAAAAGCAATCTTTTGTTTCTCTCCTTTCTTCTTCATCTCATTTGTTCTCTTCCTTGGTCATCTTCTTCTTCGTTGCATTTGTTTTCCTCTACTCTTTCACACACTTACCAACTCCATAACCACTTTCAAATTCAATTCTTGGATCCACTGTCTAAAAATGAAACTTAACTACAAATCAAAGTCCAATAATCATAATATTCATTTCCTTCTCAGAGCAAGACTCAGTCTTCATCACAATACTCCAATCAAAGGCCCAAAAGCAAAACCCGCTCAAATTAAGAACACATATCATTGAAACCTTTCCCATTGCCCATCCAAACCCATGGTTACCTGCAGCCATGCTAAGCAAATTCATGGCCATGCATGACCATTCCAAGCACATGGTACTTATGATTCAGTGATTAGTTTGGTTTTAGGGTTTAGTGGTGAATTTTGGAAAAAGTTAGGATCTTTTTAAAGGAGAAGATGGGCCATGATTTGGAGCGACAATGTAGGCGTACCAACACACAGTTCCAAATCTTTCTCCGGAGATGTTATTGTTGTTTCCATGGTTTTATAATGCTCGGAGAATATGAAGTGTGGAGAAGATGATGAAAAAAGTAGGAAATTAAAAAAAAAGGGGGAAAAATGAACCAAAAAAGGTGAAAAAATGAAAACAAAATTATTAACAAAAGAAAAAAAAAAGGTGAGAACTAAATCTGTTTTTCTAATTTTAAAATTTAAAAGAAGTATTTTTTTCAGTCATCCAAGGAGACATCACTATAAAAGAAGTAATTTCTTTTATGCTTTTGTAGTTAAAAAAATTCACTAATAAAAAAAATCAATTTGAGTGCAAAGTGAATTTTATCGAAATGCTTGAGTGTGTATTAACATTTGTTGAAACATTTGAGTTTATTAATGAGTTGACTATTAAGAGTATATACAAACATAATTTTATCCTCTCGATTGTTAAAATTAATAGAGAGAAAATAGTTTTTGATGGGTAAGTTGACCTTTTCATACTTTTGAGGAGTAAACTAAAGTGTATCAATCTAATAAAGGAGTAAAAAGATTGTTCATAACAAAAAGAATAAAAAAACCCTCATAAAGTAATATTAACATAATATTACTTAAACGATGGTTCTCGAGCATCAAAATTTACAAATTACCAAGTTGGTATCAATATGATTTTGTTGTGGGTAAATTATCAGGCAAAATTTACAAATTTCAAAACAAGTAATATTGGCTTCATTGAGCAAATAAATTACTAAACAATTCATCACACTACTAAAATTTGCCATCATAAGCTAAATACGCAAAAAGATAAATCATCTTAACAATCCAACAGCATCAACAAATAGATCAAGTTCATAATCCAATAACTACTGAAAATAACTCCATACAGCAACAATAACATTGTTAAAATTCACCAAAAAAAAAAATTTCTAGTTCAATATCCAACACTGTTCATAATCCAAGAGCTACTCAAAACCAACAATTACCAAAAATAGCCTTGACCAGTAGCAAAAAGTTCCTGCAATCATTAGCAAAACTCAATTAGCAGGAGCAAATTAACGACCCATGAAAACTATAAACAAATTAGCAAACTATCAGATTGGTATTTATAGTGATTAATATATAGTTTATATAATTAACAGGATAAAAAAGAAATTTGATGATGAGTGTACAAAGATAACTAAGTCTTCATTTTTCAGATACACAAGTCTACCTTACATATTCTATAAAGTTAACTTCAAACCAAATTATAGAGTAACTACTATTATATGGAATATTACACAAGTCCTTATCTTAGATTATATGGGATCAATGTAACCTGCCCAGGCAGAGCAACTTTCAGTAGTTTTGTTATATATCGAGACTTCCTAGTTAAAAAGCCCTCTACCGATATTTACAAAGTCAAATCTATTGGATTTTCTCCACCTCTCTCACTCTCCATCAATCAAGGATGTTAAGAAGATATGCATATAATTTCTATGTTGTTTAGGCCTAGATATCAATAAAGATGGCAAGATGAATTTTCTCTTCACGATATCTATAGCAGAAGATTGTAAATGACTGACATGACTGGTCAACAAATATAGGTAGCGCTTAGTATTCTACGTGGATTAACATCATTAATTGAAAGAACTAAAATGAGATTTTTAAGTTCTTGGCCAAAAGTCAGGTAATACCACGATACTTTGCAATTTGCAGACACTTGTTGACCATGTGTTTTTACTCTTTTTTTATTTTTGGGGTCTTCCACTTAAACTCTCAATAAGTAATTATTCAAATTAGCATTCTCTTTTCAGTAGAGAATGATATCATTTTTTTTAACTTACACTCTAACTTAAGAACGGTAATTTCAAGCAACATGTTAAAAACAACTTCCAACATATCCATGAATGGTTAATTAGAAATTCCAAATTTTCCTTTTGCAATATATAATCTCATTAACCCTGACAAAATACAATGCTGTGAACCTAGATACAAATGTTTTAGGAATTTGTGTAGTGGAATTAAATTCTAATAGTCCATTAATTCTTAAAAGTACCAAAATAAAGAAATAATCCAAATTCATGCTAGCCCAAAAGAATACTAGGAACTTGGGTGGTTGAAACTAGTTGATTATGTAGAATGTCAAAAAATTACTAAACTAGAAAATTCACACAAACCTTTGGAAGCTGAAAATATTACTAAACTCAAATATGCCTTTAAAGACTACAAGACAAGACTATTTATACCATTAGTAATTATCTTAAACCATAAAGGAAAAAAAGTCCAAGACTATTAAAAAAAATAACAATAAACTAGACTACATAAAAAAAGGAACAATAAACCTTAAAACAATAAAGAAACTAAATTTAAATAAGATAGAAACTTTTAATTTGATTTATTCCCTCAACATCTTTATCACAATCAATTCTGAAAAGAATAATATGCTTGAAAATGAATGCATCTGCGGTACGGATATGATTAAGAACTTCAATCTATACGCATTAGGATTTATCTTCTTTATAACCTTTAAAGATTTGATTTTTTAAAACTTGTTACACTCTTAAAATATAAACTAGTCCTTGGCTACGACAGCCCAAATTAGATCACTAACCTTAAATTCTATAGTTCAATGCTTTCTATTTGCCTCAACTTTACAACTTTCAATAGTCTTCGTTAGAAACTCTTATGTAGCTAGGTGGATTTGTAGAAGTTGCTCAAATAAAGTTTTGAGAATTAAATATAGAAATAGGGCTAAGTTAATAAGATGCACATGGATTATTGCACTATTTAAAAAATGAACATTAATAGATTTTTTATTAGTTGTGAAAGTTAATGAATATCAATTAAATTATTTTTTACAAAGCACAAAAGCTAATGAATATTAAGAAAAAAATTCTTACATATAAAAAGTATAAAATATAGATCATGATATACTAAGAAAAGTAAAAAATAATAATAATAAATTCAAAAGAGAATGAATTGAGCATATAATTTATTGAATATATAAGTACAGAGAATATGCAATTGTAAGGTAGAGAAAAAAAAAGAGATTAGTAAAAGATAATTTTGATATTTTTAAATTTTAATTTTAGTAAGAATTTGAGTCTCACCTTTTCAGAAGTAGTACAGGTTATAAAATCTTTTTTAAAAAATTTACTTATTTAAAATATTATTTATTTATTTCATAATTTTATTTTATTCCTAACATAATATAATTTTTTAAAATATTTATTAAAATAATTTTATAATTAAAGAAGTTAATTTTTTTAATAAAAAATCTCTTGATAAAAATTAAAGAAGTAAAATCTCCACTCAAAAAAGTTTTATTTGAAAGGAGAGAAGCTTCGTACTTCATTTGGGCGTTTCAGTGCTCAATAATGTGGACATGCGTGAGATTGTGAGAAATAGTAGTAGGTAACATGTGTAACAAAAGTACAAAATTCCTCATCACTGCTTGCACTGAAGAGAACCGCCACTGGAGAGTTGAGAGGAAATTAAGGCGAGGAACTGATGGCCAATTTTAGCCCAGAAATCCTCTTTGTGTCATTCATTGTCTCAACGACAATCGTCTACATGATTAATAATCGGCGAAGGACACAACCAAATTCACCGTCACTGTCGTCACCACCAAACAAACTTCCTATAATAGGTCACCTTCGCCCCCTTTTTTTTTTTTTTGATACAGAGGTGTCTAGTAAAGACTAGTAACCGGTAACCAATCCCTTCCCCCCGCGCCGGATGGGCGGGGGGCGGGGGGGGGAGGGGGGATGAAATGAGTATTGGGGGTGGTGGGGTTTCAAGGATATGAAAACTGAGAGGTAAGGACCCTGCGAACTTGGCCATGAAATCAGCAGCGAGTTAACTTCATGGGATATATGCTTTATGGATAAATGCCAATCTCTCTTCATCAAATCCTTGATGGCATTGATAAGAGAGGTACGCATTTGGCACCGACCTTGTGGAAGAAACAATTTTCAGGATACATTGGCTATCCACCTCTGCCACCAAGTAACAGTTACCACGATCCCAAGCAAGGCCTAGACCTTGAAAAAGACCCCATAGTTCAGCTGAAGTCACCGAGCAACTACCAATATCCATTCCAAAACAGAATTGCCACTTGCCATAGCAGTCCCTCACCAAGCCTCCAGCACTAGCCAGACCATTCTTTAATCGAGAGCCATCTGTATTCAATTTGAAGTATGGTTCAGCGGGAGCTTTCCAACCAATTTCTTTAATGATTTTACAACCACGAGCCAAATGGAGGCCTGATATTGTCTTGTGAATGTCGTGAACCCAAGATCGAATTTCAATGACCATTTGGGAGCAGCAAGGTGTCTTATGAGAAAAGATAAATTGGTTTCGCCGAGACCAATTTTCCAAATAGCAACTCCAAGCAAGCAGGCCCAATTAGGCACAACCTAATTGATACCCACCTTTCCCAAGTTGAAACATAACCATTCACCAATATTAAAGAAGAAAAAAGATTGTCTGAACATAACTGGAACCAAATAGTTCCATATTCTTTTAGCCACGACACAATCTCCAAGGGCGTGAATCACATCTTCTTTTCCTTGGCGACAACACTCACAATCCATGGAGTTATAGATGTTCCTCTTAAAAAGCTCTTCTTTAGTTTTGATCCGACCATGCATGACCAGCCACAAGAAAATACAAATTCGCTGTGGACTTTTCCAATGCCAAATCAAATTCCATAATTGGGCATTATTGTTACTAACTGGTTTATTGAGAGAGAGATAGGCTGATTTAACTATAAAGTTTCCTGAGTTTGAGTGAGCCCAAAAAGGTTGGTCTTCACAGCCTTCATCCGAAGGGGGCTTGATTGTTGCGAGTTGGAGAAGGATCTGATTTGGAAGGAAATGAACAAACATACTCCAGTTCCAATTCTCCTCATTATCCACAAAGTCTGCCACACATTTATTCTTCAAATCATCCGGAATTTGACAAGTAGTATGGTTAGAAATGATAGGCTCTTCTGAAACCCAACACTGATGCCAAAAATTTACTTTGGGCCCTGTTCCAATCGACCATCTCGTTCCCAGCAACACATGATTCCATGTTCTGCTTATGCCTTTCCAGAGATAAGAGCTGCATTTCATCACTAGTGTAGAAGGAATAGAATTTGAAGTGAGGCCATATTTAGATCTTAATACCCGAATCCATAGGCCGTGAGGAGAGGTCAGCGGGTTCCATCCGATTTTCATTAGGAGAGCATTATTCATGTTCTCAAGATTTTTTAAACCAAGACAACCTTCAGCTCTTGGGGTACATATCATTTTCCAGTTAATCAAGCTGAGTTTGCGGCTTTCATTCTTACTTCCCCAAATAAATCTTCGAGAAATCCGATCAATTTTATCCAAAATTCCACAAGGAATCCCTGTTGTTTGCATGGCGAAGACGGGGGCTGCCTGAATTACTGACTGAGCTAGAGTGATTCTCCCAGCAAGGGAGAGGTGCATTGCATTCCATCCGGACAATCTTTTATCAACTTTATCTACAATTTCTTGATAAGTAGCTTTACTCACTCTATTATGAAGCAACGGCATGCCAAGATATTTTCCAAGATTATCTGTCGTAGCAAAACCCAATAAGTTATTGATTTTTCTTGCTTTTTCTGCTGCAACATTCTTTGAAAAATAAACCCGAGTCTTCTGTTTGCTAATCAACTCTCCAGAATAGCTACAAAAGACGTTCAGAACCTTATTGATAATATAAGCTTGGTTGCAAGAAGCCTCAGCCAGAAGAAGCAGGTCATCTGCGAAAAAGATGTGAGATAGAGGAACACCATTACGCGAAAGACGTATGGGGCGCCGTCTTCCATCCTTGGCCCCAAAATTGATTGCATGGCCAAGGCGTTCAATAAATAGAACAAAAATATAAGGAGAAAGAGGGTCGCCTGGCCGGATTCCTCTAGATGGAGTAAATTCCTCGGTGAGCTCTCCTTCCCAATGAATTTGCATTTTGGCCTCTTCTACAAAGAGCGAAAGCCACAAAAAGGTTTCGCTAAACTCGCAGAGAAACTGGGTCCCATATTTTACGTCCAACTCGGCCGAGGCCCCACCGTTGTAGTCTCCCCTAACTAGCTGGCCAAACGAGTTCTCAAAACTCACGACCAGGTATTCGCCAGCCGCCCAAGCTTACTCAGCGCCAAGTACCTCTCGGTCGGACCCGCAGACGTCAGCTTCTCTCCACACGGCTCTTACTGGCCCCAGGCTCCCAAGATATGCGTCAGCGAGTTACTCAGCCCAAAACGAGTCAACTCTTTTGAGGCCGCCCTAGATGAGGAAGTGAACCAGTTTATGACTCGCGTGGACGCCAGCTTGGGTCAGAAACAGACATGAGCGATCTTGTTTTCGCT
This sequence comes from Aegle marmelos, assembly GCA_030449875.1. Taxonomy (NCBI): domain Eukaryota; kingdom Viridiplantae; phylum Streptophyta; class Magnoliopsida; order Sapindales; family Rutaceae; genus Aegle; species Aegle marmelos. The sequence continues at coordinate 167,563 of JASUUL010000011.1, forward strand.
TTCGCTACTGATTTCTTTTGCCTTGCAGCTTTTGGGGTGAGGTTCATGGAAGTTGAAGGCAAGGAAGCAGGGCAAAAGAGTAGATACCTGGCGAGTGTTTTTGTAGAGGTTGAAGATTTGCTGACTGGGTTTTATTTGGGGATTCTTTCTCGCCGTGGGTTTGCCCCGGCTGGCTCACTGGGTACACACCTAGGGTGATCAAGGGTGCTCGGAACGTGTTACACTCTGTTGAGGAGATTTTGGATGAGACTTCGAAGAGGAAACAGCCGCTGGATACCAGCGCATTATTATTGCACTGTAATGAAAATTTTATTGAGATTTTGCGCAGAGTCCAAAAAAGAGATGATTTGGATGTCCCCATCACTGACGACATCTTGAGGCTATTGTTTCGATAATTACGTTACAGCTTTTGAATTGGCCAATTAATCTATGTACTTAGTATATGATATGCTAACGTATGATGTGGCGCATGCGCGCAGGACATATTCGCAGCGGGAGTTGACCCGTCGACGGCAACGACATTAGAATGGATAATGTCAGAGCGGGCTAGGGACCCAAGAGTGATAAAAAAGGCACAAGAAGAAGTTCGAAGAGTAGTTATTGCTTCTGGGAGTGGGAGTGGGAGTGGGAGTGGGAGAGTTGAGGAAAGCCATATCCAGCAACTCAAAATACATGAAAGCTGCGATTAAGGAGTCAATGAGATTACACCCAGTTAGCTTGTTCATTCCAAGAGAGTCCTCCGCTAAATGCACGCTTGAAGGCTATGAGACACCGGCTGAAATTAGGATTTTAATCAATAATCATGCGGTGAGTATTAGAAAATATATATTTATAAAAGAGAAAATCGTCATTTTATACATTAAATCTCATTAACTTTGTTATTTTTATTTATTTAAATATTTTATTATTTAAATATGTGTGTTTTATTTTAATTATATATTTTATGTATTTTAGGGGCATCACGATCGTTTCACAATGAACGAGTAATTAGACAGTAAAAAGGACATCATATTTGGACTCAGGACAGTTAAAAACCTTAGGAGAAGTATAAAAAGAAAAATATCACTATTCACACATACGATACTGTTCATAGAACTGTTCATATGTACGATATTATCCATGAAACTGTTCATACATACGGTACTGTTCATGGTACTGTTTACGACACTGTTCATATATACAGACCGATGACGTGGTATTGACCGATGATGTGGCATCTACCTATGACGTAGAAGTATTTGATTGAACGAATTATGTGGCATTGACTGCTTATGTGGCTTTGACTGATAACGTGGCATTGACCGATGATGTAATTTTTAAAGTTAATAGTCAGAAAAGTAAAGTCATATCACGAATACCAACTATGTAGAGAAAACAGCACAAAACACTGAAGTAACCTGAAATTTTTTTTCTTTCTGTTTTTTTTCGGTGATTTAATTTTTTTTATTTTTAATTATGTTTGTGTAAGTTTAACTATTATTATTAATTTTTTTTTGAATAAGTGTGTCAGAATGAAATGCGATAAAAAGCGATGTTCTTTAAGAATGCTGTTTGATAACAGAGAAGATAAGATTCAATTCATTAGCGATGGCTTGAATAAGAAGTTATTGGACAATATCCTTTTGTCTCTTAAAATGCATCCCAGTAGATATGTCCGAAATGTAATACTCCAGTTATGGCTATTATTCTAGAAAGAATGTGCAAACTATAGCCTCGAGAATCTGACTATAAAAGACCATGTTTGCCAGTTTGTACGAAAACTGGATGAGAAGCCTATTCTCGACCCATAAAGGGAGTTCAAGCCATTTATGAACGTAAAACCAAAAAAAGATATAAGTCACAGTCGCAACTACTTGTCAATATCATTTTATTTTAATGTTATTTTATTTTACTGTTATTTAATCACTTACATTTTTGTCTTTACTAATTTTATGTTATAATTTGTCTTTTCACTATTTCTTTTTTTTACTCTCGAGTCATGTGCCTCTCTTTCAATCATATAAATATTTTCTTCTGTGTTGTAGCACCTAGGTGATGTTTTCTAAACTTTACTTCTTTCCTTTCAAACATTGATGATAATGTTTCGTTCTAGTTGGGGGGAGGAAATAGTTGATAATTGTGGAATGTCTAATTTAACTTCCTAACTTTTTTTTTTGTCTTCTTCTTTATAAATATATATTTTTAAGTTTTTAAGTCGAAGATGGTTGAATATGGAGTGTAGTAACTCTATAAACGCATCTTCTTTAAAAAAATAAAAAAAATTTAATTTCTCTGTATGTGTGTTTTCTTTTTATGTTTAGAATAGGTTGGAGGAATAGAATTCTGTTAAAAAAAATTAGTAATTTTGTGTGAGTTTTTTATATTGGATGATATGATGACTTTCGAATTTTAGTATTTATATTATCTTTGGTCTAGAGTGATGTTACATCATACTTGTTATTCTACATGTTGATGTTGGGGATAAATATGAGTTGCTTGAAGGAATGCACATGTCATAATAAATTCCAAGTGAGTTTTTGAGCATATTAATTTTTCTTGGAGAGTAACCCTTTTTGTCAATTCTTCATGTAGCGTAGCAGTTTATTATTTCATACATGATCTCTAGATTTTTTTTGAGTCAACCATTTAAAAAAAATGTGTGTGTTATTGTATCTAAATGCCCACTTAATTAGTAGATATGGAAGATTATTTAGAGTCCTAAAAGACGATGGAAGGTCATTTTTTACCTGTTTGAGCCTTTCTATCCATCCCTATTATGTAATATTCATAGTTAGCCCTTTTAAACCTTTTATTTAAAAAAAATTATTTTCTTTATTAACTTATCATCCTGACCCACTCTAATTTGGAGTATTACCCAATATCATACAAGTTCCATCCACCTATTTATATTTAAGAAAAAAGATAAATAATTATTTTATTCAGCGAAGTTGAGTTATATAAAAAAAATTCAAAAAAAAAGAAAAAGAAAAAAAAGAGAAGAAAAAAGATATATAATAGCAATAAATAAGCAAAATGCATCTTATAATTTTTAAAAGTTCTTAAACTTTTTCTCAAATATATATATATATATATTATTTCTCTATTTTCCTTTCTTTGTAAGTCATGTTCCTAGCCTACATTACGTCCTAATAAAAGTCATTCTTGATTTTAGAGAACTATGGTCTCAAATAAAACCTAGTTACATGGGGAATTAAGATGTGGTGATGCATATACAAAAAAGAAAAAAATACATTGGGTTGATTAATATTTTATTTGAGATTATATTATTTCTAAGGTATGGGCATATTTTTTTATTTTGGTGAGAGTGTATGGTATTTCTTTATTATTTTCTCTCAATTTACCATTCATTGTAGTAATAATTTTTATTGGGATTAATTTCTTTATGAGAGTGTCACTACAACCAGTGAGATTTTGGGGTTTGATATGTCACTCTTGAAAGTGGCCTGATTATTATTGTTATAACAAAATCTGCTGGACTGATGTATATGGATGGTTGATGTGGGTGTGATATTCCTTTGGACTAGAGATAATGTTTATACTTTTATTTGATTGCAATCATTAATCTGATTGAATAAACATGTGTGTTTTTTTTTAAAAAAAGATTTTGAATTTTATCCTCGCTTTATTTACTAGTGACTAGTAATAAGCTGGTTGGGGGGTGTGTTAAGTGTTAGAAAATGTATATTTATAAAGGAGAAAATCGTTATTTTACACATCAAGTCTCACTAACTTTGCTACTTTTATTTATTTAATTATTTTATTATTTAAATATGTGTGTTTTATTTTAATTATATATTTTATGTATTTTAGGGGCATCACGATTGTTTCACAATGAACGAGTAATTAAACAGTAAAAAGGACATCATATTTGGACTCAGGACAGTCGAAAACCTTAGGAGGAGTATAAAAAGAAAAATATAGCTATTCACACATACGGTACTGTTCATACATACGGTACTGTTCATGAACTGTTCACGACACTGTTTATATATACGGACCGATGACGTGGCATTGACTAATGATGTGGCATTAACCTATGATGTTGCATTGACCTATGACGTGGCAGTATTTCATTGGACGAATTATATGGCATTGTCTGCTTATGTAGCATTGTCTGCTTACGTGGCATTGACCGATGATGTGTCACGATCTTATTGGGCTAAATTTCTTATGTACTGTAGATCGATGACGTGGCAGCATCTCATTGGAGTAAAAATCTTGTGTATGGTACATACACATACATGAGATTATTTACTATTCAAACGCCGTTGTTGTACAAATAGTGTTATTGTGTAAATAACAGCCGTTACTATACAAATAACAGCATTACTGTGCAAATAGCGGCCGTTATTGTTCAAACATTGACTGTTGACTGATGACGTGACATAATCCTGAGCGTCTGAACTGTTTTTAATTCAATAGTCACGATTCACTCAATGTATCTATAAAAAGGGGCTCTCCCCCCCTAATTTGATGTCCTTGAATTTATTTTTAAATTTAGATTTTTGTAATTCTTTCTCTATCTTATAGTTTCTTTGTATTTTATTAAAATTTTCTTTTTATCCCTAGTTAAAATATGAGTTGCTAATTTTCTATTAAGATTGGGTTTAAGGTGAAGTCTCAACATGTCCCATGGGCTTAATTTGGTAAATTTATTTTCTTTTTCCCTCTAATATTTATGGTTGTTTTGACTTTTCGTCAATAAATAATAATAGTTTTGTCTAGATACTGCCTTGATTAAACCAGTACCCTAGTACAAGGTGATTATTATTTGACATGATAAGTCCTTAATACCATATTTATTTGAGCGTAGTTCATGAGGTGTGGAATTTCTCCTTATGATTTAATTGGTATTAATATGAAATATTTAGTCCATGGAGCATGCTGATATAAATCCGGATATCTAAGCACGTCGTTTCAATAGATTCCAGTTTAATTTAATTCCTGCCATTGTAATTTAAATTCCAGCATAATCTACATCAATTTCATCACAAATTTATTTATCCATTAAAAGAAATTAATTCTGTACATAATTAAAATCAACCTTCTCATGGGATCAACACTCGTCACCATTAATTAATTTTACAATAAATTTATGCACTTGTAAATTTAATAAATTTTACATAATATGCAATTGGGAGAGATCAGACCCCAAGTTGTTTGAAAATCCCCATGACTTCATCCCTGAGAGATTTCAACGGGAGGATGATATTAAGTATTAAGATTTCAGGTTCTTCTTGTGCTTATCCCAACAGTTAATAAGGACTATAATTTCAGCTCTAATAATTATACTCAAATCACGACCCACATAGGGTGCTGCCAGTATCTTTCACGTGTGCCTGCCTATGATGGATGTCCAGAATTTTAAATAAAATTGTGAGGAAAGACTTCCACGGCACTTTCTCCAGCTGTTCTTCGTTTAATCATTGAGATAAGTAGACATCATTTCTACATGGCGCCCAAATCATTTCTATGTCAGATCACTGTTTTCTATGTTGGATTTTCATTTGTTGGTTATGAATATACTAAAAGGAAAATATACGGCGAGCGAGCTCCACCATGCACCGTTTGGGTGGGCAAAAACCCAAGCTGTCTAACATCTTTGACCCGGCCCAACCCTAGTTAGATTTCTAGAGGTTGGATGTTATTTTGGGTTGAGTTCCCCAATGTCAACTCATTCAAGCCCAATAACCCAACTACAAAGTGTCAATTGCAAAGTATACCCATTTAAATGTTAATGAAGTAATATCTTTTCTATGAGCGCCCACTTTTAATTCCACAATAACTCTTATACAGTTATTTCTCCCTGCACCCCGTTAAAAAAGCAAGTCTCTTTCTGCATTGTGCCTTGAGAAATGGTCAAAACAATTCTCCATTGGTCTAACTCTCTCTCTCTCTCTCTCTCTCTAACACTTTTCAAATTAGAATATCCATGAATGGATACTATGTCCAACCCTACAAAATATGTTAATGGTAGTTTTGTTCACTTTGAGAAAAACTCAGTTGGAGACCTTTTTCAAAGATAAGAGTTGCAAAATCATTTTATATTTTAAAGTGAATGGCGGTGCATCGATACTACACATACTTTTTCTTAAAATAATAATTAAACAATTCCTGAAAAAACTTTGTTAATGTTGTCTCCCTCTTTCTTTGCTATACTCTCTCTCTCACTCTTTTGTTTTCTTCTTTAACTTCTCATCTAAATTTAAATAAACATTCTTTCATATCTTATTTAATGTTACTCTTAATTATTAAAAATCATTTTTGGTTCCGACTTATGAGCACATGCACCTAAAACGACTCTTTTGTTCTTCTTAGAAAATTAGAAACAATAATCACGGGGCGTGAACAAATTTAAGATTAAATTTATAAATATACAAAAATTGGAGTCTTATTAAAATATTAAAGGGGTGTTAATAGTCTTATTCTTTTTTTAATATTTTTTATTTAAAATAAGAATCTTAATATATGAATCTAATTATTATATCACAACTTCTTATTTTATTTATTTATTAAATAATAAATTTTATAACTAATAAAATTTCTATTGTATCATTATTTGGCTTAAAGTAACGAAAGAGAAAGGGCATGTGAATTTAATGGATGGGAAAATACATAGTAAAGTAAGCAACATTTGTGCAGCTGAAGGGTCAAAAAGGCAATAAAAGCTAGAGATTAATTATATAATATCTGCATGCAAACGATAAGGGGCAATCTCAATCAACAATTTGTGGCCAAACACATAATTTATGGCAGGAAAGGGAAGAAACCCAAAAAGTTAAAGGTGGTCGTTCACAACACATATAGTACACAACTTTCCAGAAAGTTGTTGCAAAACGGAAATCACACATCACGATCGATCGTACAGGTGTCTGCTACGAGTAGAGCAGCACGTTTGTCGCGCTGGATGTGCAAAATGGACTCTCCTGTGTGCCTCTGAAAACAATGCATGTGATCGTATCAATGATTCAATGGCTGGTGGGGACGAGACCACTCAAATTCTGAAACTAATCCGGTGAAATATAATTGCTTTTCACCTGCCGCTTTATCTGTTTTACTATCCAAGTTTACCCAAAAAAATTGTGGCTTTATACTTTACAATCAAATTTTGTCGTCGTGCTCTTTGTCTCTCTTTTATCTTAATAAGTGAAAAATCTAATTAATCCTAATTAAAGGTATTTTAAATTTTAAATAGAGAGAAAACTATTGAGATTTGAGAGAAAGAATCGATTGATTTATTTCACAGTGCGAATATACACGGAGTTCGCTTGCTTTATATACAGTACTCTTAACTAACTTGTCAACTAACGAGCTACTATTACCAACAAATCAAGTTAAATCCACTTCTCAGCTTGTCTGCTACAGATCACAGAAGCACTCGGGCTGAGCCGTAATTCCATGTCATCAATCTGCGTAGCAACCTTATTTTTTGATCACTTGTTGTGCTGACTATCAAACAACAGTGTGCGTCCTTATCACAATAGACTAAGCTCGCATGCATAGGAATTGATCTTGTATTATTGTCATGTGACTCCACGTACCATCAACGAAAAAATATCGGTTTGTTAGTTGGTCATTCGAATACAACTTTTGAAAAAGATAAAAGTATCTTTGACTGACCACCTCAATTTAAATGTAAATCCAAAGAGATATAAGTTAAAAATTAATTTAACTCTACCTATTTATTTATTTATTTATTTATTTTTGGAAGGGAGAAGTGAATGGGGAAGCAAATGTTCTAAGCATATTGTTTTATATTTTTACATTCAATTAAGTTGTTCTTGTTCTTTTACATAATTATACACCCAGATGAAAAGAAGTGAATGGAAAGACAGCATAATCCTGTAGCACCCAAAACTTTCTCATCATTAAAATGTGTATATCCAGTAGTATCCACATACTCTCTTGTGTATTCCAATAGCATCGCGCTTTTTATTTTTTGTTTTTTTCAATAAAAATAAAATTGCCTTCTATAAATGATTGTCTAACTCTACCTTGAGGCTACACACTTCACAAAATCGTCACATAATTAAAGAGAAAAAAGGATGACAGGGCCAGAAAAGGAAGCAGTTTGCGTGACTGGAGCCAACGGGTTCATCGGAACATGGGTGGTCCGAACCCTTCTAGAAAAAGGCTACACCAACATTCACGCTGCCATCTTTCCCGGCACTGACGCATCCCACTTGTTCAGCCTCCCAGGCGCCACCAAGCTCAACGTCCATGTTTACGAGGCCAATATCTTAGACTACGAAGCAATTTCCAGGGCCATCGAGGGTTGCAATGGGGTCTTCCATCTTGCCTCTCCTAACACCCTGGATGATCCCAAGGACCCCGAGAAGGAGCTGCTCATTCCTGCTGTTGAAGGCACCCTCAATGTCTTAGAGGCTGCCAAGAAGTTTGGTGTCAGGCGTGTGGTGCTCACGAGCTCTATTTCTTCCATTGTGCCTAATCCCTCTTGGCCTCAAGGCAAGGTCTTTGATGAAACTTCTTGGACCGACCTTGACTTTTGCAAGTCTCACAAGGTGTGTGTGCGTGTGTGTCTATATATATATATATATATATATGTTCCGGTTTATAAGGTTTAGATTTGACTTTAATATTTTTACCAGAGATTAGGTTGTTGTACGGATCTACAATTAATATTTTAAATTAATCTCCGTCAAAAGACAAAGGGTACGGATCACTTTTTATTGGAGAATTTTAAAGAAATTATATAAAATATAGGGATAAAATGTCCAATTGTTAAAATCATGAGGATCAAATCATTAAAAAGATTATTTTATATATTGAAATACAAATTAATATATACCGTACGCATATGAAAAAGATTATTCTCGGGACAGTAAGTTTTTTTTGTAGTAGCTAGCCTGGAATCACCCCTAGTCAGCAACGATCTCTTGAATTTAGAGAGAGCCCATGCCATGTTGATATGAGTTGTGCTGATTTTCAACAATTTATGATTGAGATTTAACTTCTATATCTTTCTTTTTTCTCTTTTCTTTTTTTCCTCAAATTTCCATGTTAGATATGGTATTCAATGTCAAAGACGCTAGCAGAAAAAGCAGCATGGGAATTTGCAGAGAAGAATGGAACGGATGTGGTGGCAATCCATCCAGCCACATCTCTTGGGCCATTTCCTCAGCCTTACGTGAACGCGAGCGGAGCAGTGCTTCAGCGTTTGTTGCAGGGATCAAAAGATACTCAAGAGCATTACTGGCTGGGAGCTGTGCATGTCAAAGATGTGGCCAAGGCTCAAGTGTTGCTCTTTGAAACTCCTGCTGCTTCTGGTAGATACCTTTGCACCAATGGAATTTATCAGTTTGCTGAATTTGCTGAAAAGGTCTCCAAACTCTTCCCTGGGTTTCCAATTCACAGGTTTGTGGGTGTTTGTATCTAGGATATCCGTATGTTATTAAAATAAGGATCTTTAATCTCTTTTGGCAAAGAATTGCTAAAGGCCAAAAACAGTTACTCGTAAAATTCATCGACCAGTAGTTTACTCATTTTAATTGATGTTTAACCTTACTGATGACTGGATTGGTGAAATTTTCCTATCTGAATTTTGACAAATGCAGTCGTCCGCAATACTAGAGGAGGAATCCGCAGAAGAGACATCTAAATATATATATGTTCAAGTTATTCAATTATTGCTTTTTGATTTTTCTTGATATTATGTTCACTTTTTCTTTTTCTTTTTTTTTTTTCTCCTTTTCCCGTCCAAATTGGATTACACACTACAGGTTCAAGGGGGAAACTCAACCTGGCCTGGTACCTTGTGAGAATGCAGCGAAGAGGCTAATCAGTCTGGGGCTGAATTTCACTCCAGTTGAAGAGGCTGTTCGTGAGGCAGTGGAAAGCCTGAAAGCTCAGGGCCACTTGGGCTAGCAAATGTTGCATCCTTAATAAGTTTTTCTCATTATTTTCTACCGGAATTATGTTGCTAGTAGCAGTGAATCGAGTGGCCAGTCTGAAAACCATTCGGTTAAGTCTTGTGCCCCGGCATATATTGTGCGTACTGTGTGTATGTGTCTGTTTCATGTTCCTTTTTTATTGCTTGTCTGTAATAAATAATGCTGTGAGAAAACATGATATTGAGTTATTCTATTCCATTCTTAGTATTTGGTAATCAAACAATAACAAAAAGAAATTCAAGAGGACAATTAGCATAACTTTTAAATTTTTTTTAAAAAAACTATTTTTTATCTAGAGTGTCTCAAATAATCAATCTGTATATATTAAAAAATATATAATATTTACTCATCAATTGTAATTAAAAAAAAAGTTTTACAAATTGTATCCAACAGTGTAATACAAATTGTATCTTTTTGTTACTCGGCGGTGATGGCCAAATTTTCTTTTAAAAATAATAAAAAGAATTTTAAAAAATTATAATGGATCAAAGTGAAAATTTTATTATTTTTTTAAATAAATGAAAGTATATATACCATTCTTCCTAAGTTTAATAATAATTATGAACTTTTGCTAGTATTGTGATTGTACAATATTGTCATATATTATTGTACAATAAAAATTTTGATTTACAATAAACTCTCTCTCTCTCTCTCTCTCTCTCTCTCTCTCTCTCTCTCTCTCTCTCTCTCTCTCTCTTTATATTGTTGGAACCAACTAATTTTGTTATTACGAGGAGGTTAAAATTCAATAGATGTGTAATTACAAAATTATTGGTTTGACTTAATTACCTTATTGCATGTAACATTAAGATAAAGTATGCACTACACTAATAATTCATTGATGTCAAATTTAAATATAGATGTTGATAAATAGAAAGATATTTTTTTAAAAATTATATTATACACGGATTGTTACTGATATTGCATCAAACGTTATAATTAATATTTATAATTGATATTATATCATACCATATAACTGGGACCATCGTTATACATTGATCACTGAAACACTTATCCAGATGCTTTATACTCTCTCTAATATTTGAGCAATGCCTACTACACTCACATTTCATGAGACATTACAATTAAATATTTATAACTGATATTACATCAGAGTATCTTCATTCAATTATCAGATAATTGAGAAAAAACTGAAATTAGCCCCTATAATGCTTGTATAAATGTTCGAACCCTTGCACTCAATGTTATAAGCTTAAGGGTTCTCTCACTGGGCCAAAGACCTATTAATGATAAATAAATATATATAGTTACAAAAAATACCATATATATTTAGTAGCATTAGGAGTATGCGGTCTATCTTAAAAGCGTATATACATTTTGTCAATGAAATTTTATAAATACTATATTATGATTTGATAGCAATTCTAAAGATTAAATCATTGTCTCAAAATAAGTTAGAAAAAAAAATTTCCATCCTAAACTTTAATGTAACAAAAACATATATATTTTGTAATGTAAAGATAATTATTATTACGTGGAGACAAGCTTTTTAGAATAACATCTACAAAAATTATAATTTATTATAGTGTGAAGTTTATTTTTACTTATGACTAGTCCAAATTAGAATCAGAATTTTGTATAACTACATAGAGATTATTTGTACAAAGAGTATCATTGTACAAAGATTTTATTGTATATTGATTCTATTTTTGGAGACTTTTTATCAACTAAAAAGAGACTTGTTAAACAGCACATAATAATCCGTACTGATTTCGCATTGTTGTAGCTTATAAAATGTGTGATTTTATTGTGCTAAAAAAAAAAAAACCAAAACTCAGCTTCATAAGATAACAGAACAGGGCATGCGAAAACAAACATCATGTAAGAAGCAAAATCGTAGAATTTAACAACAGATGAGAACAATGATTTTGTTTTAGTCCCGACTTCTAATTATCGGGGAAATAAATTGTGGTTGTGTTGGGACGATAGGGGAGGGTATAATTGTCCCCAAAAAAGAAAAAATGGTGAAGGTGACCACTAAAGGGCACTCGTGACTATTACAGGGTGTCGTTTTCCGAATCGAATGGCTAGAGAACAATTTAGTCATGGTCAAGCAATCCGATCGTCAATTAAAAACATAATTGCCTACGCATGCACATGCACAATGAATTAATTTATATGGGTTAATGCGATTTGATTGACATATTTTATAACAAATATAAAAAAAAAGTGATATAATTTTTTAAAATAAATAGATAGGTGATAATTATTAACTTATTTTTGAAAAATAAGCATCAATAAAAAAACGTCTTAATTGCTTATTTATTTACAAATATATCTCATATAAAAAGAACAAAAAAAAAAATTCAACTCATATCAAATCCAGAATATGAAAAGATTAAATTATGATAAATAATGCAATAATAATACTCAAATCTCATCCAAATCCATTTTCATCACCACAAAATTCTTATCCATCACCATCTTCTTCAATCAGTCAGCAAAAGGACCCTATCAAATTGACCACCAACCAATCATCCAGCAATAAACACTCTTAATAGATTTTAATTTCTTTAATTTTTGTGCTGGATAATTTGAGCTACATGAATCAACAGGATTAAAAAATTATGTTATTCTATCATAAAGTTAAACAATAAAGAAACATATACGCCGAACGCCGAATCGAAAAGAACCCATATAATTAATGAAACCTGATAGAAGGATACCAGACCCTGGAAAGAATTAAAGAGTGCTAGCAACAACTCTATAAAGAAGGATCAGAAGAAGAAGAAATTAAAGGAAGACAAAGGAAAAACAAAAAAGAAGAGACAACAATTTAAAACGATGATGAGCGAAAAGAAGATCGATACCAAGAAGAAGAGGAGGAAATACAAGGAAATTGAAGAAAAGACGAAGAAGAAGAGAACAAATAACGAGATGAAGAAAGAAACAAAGAAAATTTAGAAGAACAAGGGCCCTAATAGTTTATTTTAATTAATTTCTTTTTATTATGATTATTTTTTAAATGCAATTATGATTTAGGATTCTAATTAGATTAGAATTAAAATTGTGTTGAGTTCCATAATAGTTCTCATTATATTTACGAGGAATTAACAATAAAAATTAATTACAACTGTTAATTCTTTTCTCTCCCCTTTAAATTCTTAAATCCTTCTTCTTTTCTTCCTTGAATTCTCTAAGTAAAACCCTCGAACCTAGTATTAAAGCATATCTTTTTTGCACCAATTTTTCCTTTTCCATTCAACCATAAAACACACACACAAAAAGATGTAGTCATCCAGAATTTTTGCCATTATCTCTTGATTTTTGATTCATCTTATTGTATGTCCATTAATTATTTTAATCAAGTTTATTATAACAAAACTAATTTTGACTTTTGAGAGTTCCACCGCAAGTCATCAACCAAACCAATCATTAGCCTCAACCAACTCTAGCGACCACACTTAGAGCCATCATCAACTGTCGGCCAGCAACATCACCAACCCTGAGTTTTCTTGATTATTTTTTTTTTTTTTTGTAGACATCATATTTTTACAATGCTTGAAGAAAAGTTGTGCAATTGCTAAGTTAATGAAAAATTTGTAGTCTTAACCACTCAAAATAACATTCTAAAGGTGCTTCTACAAGATATTCATATGGAGTGATTGGAATAAAGATATTATAATTTTTAAGCTGTAGTTATTGTACAAAAAAAATTATAATTATAAAATAAAAATTAATAATCTATAGTAAATATAAATTTTAAATACTAATTTTGATAAAATTATTAAAAATATAATAATTTTTTATTATACAAGTAAAAAATCATATTAACATAATTTTTAAATTAAAGTATTTGATATTTACTAAATATTTTAAAAAATTAAACTACTGCTGTCTAATCTCAATCCCAATCACACTCTCACTAACTCTTTTTTTGGGCTCCATGCCCTCTTATCCAAACATTTATCACCATTTACATATGTCGAGAAACATTCTACGAATGTTTGGCATGCTTAATTTAATTCTCCTTTAATTGGCAACAATCTTTTGGGTTATTTAAATGGTGATACTCTATGTCCAGAAGCCACTGAAACCCAAAATGGGGTCATTATTTCTACCCCACTTTATTCTTGTTGGGTTCAACAGGATCAACTTTTGTTCCTTGCTATTTTTGCCTTATTATCCGAGCCTCTCATGCCTTTCATTGCTTTTACAGCAACTTCTCATGAGGCTTGCGACAAGATTGCTCAAACTTATGCAAATAACTATCGATCTAGACTTATGTCACTCAAAGAAAAGCTCTCCACCTCAACTCGTGGTAACAAATCTGTAGCTGAATTTCTTCAAGAAATCAAAATTATTGCTGATCAATTGGCTCTCGTTGGGGCCCCGCTGGATGACGATGACATTACTCTTTATTGCCTTAATGGAATTGGATCGAAGTACAAAGATATTGCCCAGAGCAGCGCGTGCCAAATAACAACCTATACCCTTTGAAGCTTTTCATGACAAGCTTGTGGAGTATCAAGATTTTCTCCATCATGAATCCTCCAAAGGTGATTCTTCTCTTGTAACAGCCGATTTCACCTAGAAAAAACGAATCAAGAAATGGCAGGCTGGAAACCAATGGCCGTCTTATATTTAGAATAATTTTTGAAAAAAAAAACAAAATGGCAAATTAGATTGGTCTAAAGTGAAGTATCAACTATATGATCAGATGGGTCACCTTACAAAACGATGTCCTCGCGTTAAGCCTGCTCCTAAACCTATTCCAGTTGCTAAATATCAAGAGTCTCTCATCATGTTACTAAATATTTACAAAATTTATCTCTTCACTCAAAGCATGAAGGCCCTGATGACATTATATTAGGTGATGGTTCTAGGTTGCAAATAACTCATGTTGGGACAACCCAACTCTTTTCACCCTCTCATATTTTTTTCCCTAAAAAATATTCTTTATGTGCTTTCTATGAAACGAAATTTAATTTCTGTCTCTCAATTCTCTAAAACTAATAATGCTTCTGTTGAGTTCTCACCTACTTGTTTGTTGGTAAAGGATCTGCGCAGGTGGGTGACACTATTCAAAGGACCGAATATGAGTGGCGATCGATGCTACATGAATCTACTAGTACCTCTCCAGTGGCTTTTGTGGGTGTTAAACACTCAATTACTAATTGGCATCGACGTCTTGGTTACCCATCTAGTCGAATTTTGGAATTCTTATCGAAAGGCATTCTCTTTTATCACTGTCGTCTACTTCTTTAGTTTCGTGTGAGTCTTGCTCTTGTGATAAAAGCATACGCCTCCATTTTATGTGCCAACACTTCGTAGTAAAGGTCCATTAGAAATTCTTTACATTGATATTTAGGGTGCACCAATTGAATCTATTGATAGTTTCAAATATTATGTAGTATTTGTGGATCATTTTACTAAATATGTTTAGCTTTACCCACTTCATTTGAAATCTGATGTGTTTGACTTGTTTCTCAAGTTTAAAACTTTGGTGGAAAAATTTTTCAAAACGCCCATTATTTCAATGTATTTCGATGGTGAGGGTGAATATCAAGAACTAAAATCATTATTTATTTTCCATGGGATATCTTACTTAACCACTACACCTTAGAGCATCTCCAAAAGAGTGTTCAAATAAAATTTAACTTCTTATTTAAAGAACTATGTCAGTATTAAACACTCCAAAAGACACATTAATTTAGATTCTTCAAATAAGATTTGTTTCTCACTCTTCAATATTGAAGAGTGAGTTTCTCCCTCTTCTATTAATATTTTATTATTGTTTATTGAAAAGATACAACTGCTATAATTATTATTTATGTTTTCATAATGAATTAAATTTGATAGAGAGAAGGATTTGATTAAAATAATGTTAACTTATTTTAATTTGATGAGTCTTTTGGAGAGAATTATATTTTTTCAATCACTTACTTACCACATCAATAAACAAATTAAAATTTGAAGAGTAAAATTTAAATAATCTTTTGGAGATGCTCTTATACACCTCAACATAATGGTTTCGCCAAATGTCGACATCGTCATGTCGTTGAAACTGGACTAACTCTACTTCACCAAGCCTCCATGCCTTTGTCAATTTGGAGTCATGCCTTCCAAGTTGCTACATACTTAATTAATCGACTCCCCATTGCTACTCTTAATTATTAGACACCATTTAAAAAACTTTTTAGATTATCACCCAATTACCAAAAATTGAGAACTTTTGGGTGTTTATGTTATCCATGTCTAAAACCTTGCATTAATAATAGACTTGAACCAAAATCGCATGCTTGTGTTTTTGTTTAATACTCGTCTTGACAAAGTGCATGTAAGTGCTTCAATCCTATCACACACCGTGTCTTTGTCTTTTTCCATGTTTAATTTAATGAAAATTAATATCCATTCCAATTGATTGATAAAAATAAACCAGGGGTCACTATTTCTTGCATCAATTCGTGGGGTTTACCTGAGTCTTTAGTTGCTTCTTTAACTCTACCACATTTTTCTATTCCTAGTGCATCACATATGTTGCCTAAGAATGCACCACAAATGCTAGCATATGATGTCAATATCTCTATTAAGGCAAGACTAGTTGCCAATGGTTTTCATCAATGCCCTGACCTTGATTTTACAGGGACATTTAGTCCTATAGTGAAACCTACAACTGTTTGGATAATTTTATGTCTTGCCTTTGCACGAGGTTGGAATATACATCAATTAGATTTTTTTTTATTTAATGCATTTTCACATCAATTAGATGTTAATAATACATTTTCACAAGGAAGTCTATCAGAGGAGGTTTGTATGGCTCAACCACTTGGTTTTGTGGATCTTGACTTTTCCTCTCATGTTTACAGGTTGCCTAAAGCTATTTGTATTCTCAAACAGGCTTCTCGAGCTTGGTACAAAGAGCTGAGTTCCTTTTTACTTGGTTATGGGTTTCTTAATTCACGTGCAAGCACCTCTTTATTTGTCTATCACGAAGGTGGCATCATAATGTACTTCCTTGTATATGCTGATGATTTAATTATTACTGGGAGTTGCTCTACTTCAATTGCACATTTCATTCAAATTCTCTCCTCTTAGCTCTGGGTCAAAGATATAGGTGCTCTTTACTACTCTTAAAGGATGATTCTTGCCTTGCAGATGCTACTAAATATTGTCGTGGGAGTAGATCACTTTAATATTTGTCTTTGACTCGACCGAATATGTAACACCTCAAAAATTATTCATAAACATACAAAGGTAAAATGAGAATGAAACCTCATACCATTTATTTTATTAATAAAATCTTAAGATAGACAATCATTAATTTTACTTCACTAAATTCTTACATAAAACACCCAAAATAAAGTCTCCAAAGAAAAGTCTCAAATTCAAAATAAAAAGTTTAACCAAGATTTAATCTTTAAAACAACTCCACATATCTACTAAACATCTCTATCTAAGTACTCAAGTCATATCTCTAATCAATCTACAAAATATTAGAGACGAGAGTGAGCCGTCAACTTGATAAGTAAACCCATGCATAATATTTAAAAATCTTTCTCATCATACCTTTATATATTTTATAACAACATTTATAATAAGATCTTCATTTGGCATAAGGGGTAGATTCATGTAAAAGAATTAAAAACATAAAAGTATTAAATCGTAAAATATTTGGTAGCTCATGCCTCATAGTCATCATCATTTGTCATTCATCATTTAGAGTACTATACACTACATTGTTCATAACATTCTTGTACACAAGATCATCATTATACTAGCAAGCTGACAATTGCATTACATAGCATCATAACATTTGCATCGTATCTATTACTACGAACTATGAGCTAAAATATTTTTGAATCTACCTTACATTCTTTCATAAATAGCAATTAAAGTCTTCTAAAATATTTAAGAACTTTTCTTTGAACATTTAACTCTTTTAGAAAATTCTTTAAGAAAATATTATATTTAAGAAAACTAATTTTTTTAGTAAAATTCATTTTAAAATATATTTATATAAATTCATTTAAAAGTATTTTTATCTTTGAAAAATTCATTTAAATATTTTAGAAATCAGTTTTGTAAAAGTTTTTATTTAAACATATTTCTTATAACATAAATTGTATTTATTACAAAGCATATCATGCATGAATCTACTTACTTTGATATGTAGCAATCAATTCAATAAATTGAAAACAATCAACAAGCTCATCCACGTCCTATAATCATCATAAAAATATCTTATCAATATTGTTTCTAACCTTAAACATAATTTCAATCATCCTAAATTCATAGATACTTATATTAACTCTAACTTATATATATTATAGGCATATCCTATACTTATGAGTATCCTACACATGCTGATTTTTTTAATAACCTATACACATGTCCGAAAACCATAAACATTTACAGAGGCATTATGAACATGCATAGCATTGCATACAATATTTTATAAAATCAGTATAAGTCAAAATCGAGTCAAAATATTGATCTTTCACCAAAGTAACAAAACTGTCCAGCATTGACCAAAACAGACCTTTATCATTTAGAAAATTCATAAAATATTCTTTAGCACTTGAAATAATATGTTTTTTTTCTAATTACAGAAGACACATTCATAAAGCATATAATTAAAATTCATAATTTTTGGCAGCTTGAAACTATTTTAAAAATATTTTATTTTGTAGAACATCTAATCTGTCTAAATTTGAAAATAGAAATTAAAAAATTCAGATCTTTTATTTCACATGCCCAAAAATCACGATTCCAATTTTGAAAGATAGAGGAAAGATTGAAATTTCATTATAAAATCCTAACACAGAGGTCATATTCATAAACCAGCCCAACTATTAAATGTTTCAACTTCTACAATTCTAGAAAACAGTTTCCAGATCTGCAGCAGCCACATATTACAATTTTTAATAATTTAATCATGAAGAATAAAATTACAAAATTAAACATATGAGCATATGAGACATATTTCGGTTGATATAAAAATTTTCATAAGTTTTAAGGATGTGTAACCTTACAGAAAAATTTCCATAAGTGAGAATTATTGCTGAAAATCAGAATTTTCCAACACCAGTAACCTAACTTCGAAAAACCATACAATTTGCATACTCAGGGGATTTCAACATAAAACTAATCAATGGAAACCTTACGATATCTAGTTTCATGATATGCAAACGTATTCACATTATTTTAAATAAACAAAATGGTTTTAAGTAAGGAATACAAACTATTCATACCATCACAACATTACAAACACCTATATTACATAAGTCATACCACAAATAAATAAATACAAACAACTAATAAAAATAAATCACATAAGTCAAATAAATATTTTTAATATCTTAAGGCAAACACTAAGTAAAGAAGGTTTAAAAAAAAATTTCTTCTCCAAAGGCATATGTTTCTTCCTACTTTTTTTCTAGGGTTTATAATATTATAGAAAATAAAAGATGGCTTCCTACTAAAATGATGACTTAATCTTAAATACTTAGTAATTAATAAATATATTTTTAAAAAAATAAAAAAATAAGAAACGTGAGTTTGTTTTTACGAAGATTCTCTTTTTTTTTAATAAAAACTAATAACTTAACTTATTTTAAATAATTTTAAAAAAATTAACTCACACACAAGCACTTAATAATAACTCTTTTACTTAGTTTTCTAAAGACAAAAGAAAGAAAATAAAATAAAATAAATAAAGTGAGCGTTACAGAATATATCTTATGCTGTGAACTTCACAAACTTTTACAGTTCATGCCCTCTCCCGCACAAACTCACTGGGCTGCCACAAAAAGGTTATTACAATATCTCAAATATACACTCCATCATGGTCCCTTTTGACATCAACAATCTCCATTAATTCTTCATGGTTTTTCTGATTTCAATTAGGCTGGAAATCGTGATGGCCACACCTCAACCACAGCCATTGTCTTATTTCTTGGTAAAAATCCAATCTCTTGGTGCTTGAAGAAATAGCGTACTATAGCTCACTCCTCTATTAAAGCCGAATATCATGCTGTAGCTGTCGAAGTCAATTGGGTGCATTCTCTTTTATGAGAATTGCACGTCACACTGCCCTCCCTCCAAAGATATATTGTGACAATATTGGTGTCATTTATGTATGTGCAAAATAGGTATTTCATTCTCGAATGAAACACATTGCCATTGATTATCACTTTGTTCCTAATCAAGTGTCTAAAGGCCTTCTACACCTGTCTCACGTTTCCACGAAAGATCAACTAGCTGATGCTCTCAGGAAACCCCTTTCCAAACGCTTTGATTATTTGCAGTCCAAGATTGGCGTTCTTGATGGAAGTTGAATCTTGTGGGGGCATATTAAGCATGAATCCTTCCAAATATATCTCAATGATTATGGTCTCCATAATTATCGAACTTGACTTATTAATTTTCGGATTTTATGTTAATCATTATTACGTAAATTGCTCCTACAATATTGCTTCTATGTAGTCGAACTTTCCTTGTCAATGTATTTCACTTGTGTACATAATGATGAAAAACCATTAAAAAAAATTATAGCTTTCCATTATTCTTTTATCTTTTACACTTATATCAGTCTAATACTTTAGTGGTTTTGATCCTGCTAGTACAATATTTTGATTGAAAGTCGCCTAGTGACTATTTAAATTGAAAAGTTTTGCTTATTGATCATGGCTAGAAGGCTTACAGACAAGCCTGTCGCAAAGGGTGGCGAATGTTAGTTCTTAGTAGTTTGTTTTAATTTCTTTCCTATTAAGATTAAGCTTTTTGTTATAATTTTGATTTAAGATTCTAATTAGATTATAATTAGGATTGTGTTGGTGTACTATAAATAAGTGATTCTCATTATGTTTTGAAGGAAGTAATAATAAAAATTAATTCTAATCTCTATTAATTTTTTTCTCTCCCCTTTGAATTCTTAAATTTTTCATATTTTTCTCTCTTGAAATCTCTAATCAAAACCCTAAAAACTTATCAAGAAATGATCCGCAAGATAAAAGAAAAATTAAAAAAATGAAGGAAAAATGAAGAAGTAGTTAGCAAATAAAAAGGACGACGAAGAAGAAACAAAGCAAAATTTAGAAGTTGAAGAAGAAAAAAACTATAAAAGAAAAGAAAATAAATAACAGAAATTTATTGGATTATTATTTTTTTATTAAAGACTTTTTATTTTATCCTTATGTCATTACATTTAATGAGAAAAATTAATTATTTATCATTTATCTCGTTATTTTTTAAAATTAGATATTTTTTATTATTTATTAAAATATATATTATAAAAGTGATATTAACTTAATTTATGAGTCACTCGGTCTTTGATTGGATAGTTAAGATTATTACCCTTTAAATTAAAAAATAATAATTTAAACTATTAATAATTTGAGTCATTGTAAATATATTATAAAATAATAAAAATAATTTTTTATTTTATTAAATATAAATAAAATAAATATTTTTTAGTGAGTGTTAAAATTTAATTAATATTTTATAAGAATGGATGTATTAGTTATAATTTCACGTAATTTAAATAGTAATTTGAGCGGTAATATTATGTAGTTGAAAAAAAAAAAAACAATCCATAATTTATACGGTAGAACAAAAAGCCATTACTTTGCTTATTATAACAAGGCAGAAGTGTTAGGTCAGCCTCTTCAATCTGCTGTGTTTGTGTAGTCTGGTCAAGGACAGAAACTGTTGAGAAAACATGGTACGATAAGAAATCTTCACGTGGTTTCATGTTCTGGTGTTATGATTTTACATTTATTATTATTATTATTATTATTATTATTATTATTATTATTAAGACTGAAATTGAGGCTGTTACATTTAGCTGAAACTGTATTCATACTGGAGGAGCTCATGCTCGCATCGTGTCAGGATTGGTCTCAACTTGAAAGGTCATCTCTTTTCTTTCGATTCTTTCACCTTTGATTCACCCTTTTGAATTAGGTTGTCAAAATTTGATTTTGTTTGCTAATTTTTATGTAATTATTTGATTACAGGGCTAGAATATGAGTACAAAGCAGTTAACTTGGTGAAAGGAGAGCAATTCAGTTCTGGTGAGTAACTTTGTCTTATTATAAATGTGAATAACCATAATTTTTTATCACGATCTTATTTTCCTGATGGTAGGTTTCAAAATTGGATGTGGGATTCACTTCTCTTTTTGTTTTATGTTTGGCTTGGTAGATTTTTTGAAGATCAACCCTATTGGTTATGTGCCGGCCTTGGTTGATGGAGATTTTGTTGTATCTGATTCTTTTGCCATTTTAATGGTCAGTACTCATTTGCAGCTTTTGATTTTAGATTATTTCTGTGATGTTTGATACTAATTTTTATTTGCTTATACATGAGTCGATTGTGAATTTTACAGTACCTGGAAGGGAAGTATCCTCAGCATCCATTGCTGCCTTCTGATCTTAAGAGAAAAGCTATCAATTATCAGGTCAATTTCAAATTTGCTTTTCTTTCTTCTTTCAGTTATCATCTCTCTTTTGGTTTATTTTGCTTTGCATCAGTAAACAATGATTATCAGACTCTTGTTACAGCTTCAGTTACCAGTGACATGACTAAATCTATGGAATTTAATGCTAAGTTTCGTTGCAAATATGTCAACTTTGTTGATTTGTCCTATTTATTAGTTCAATCATGCATCATTAATGTGCCTCTCAAATTTTAGAAAAGAAAAGATATAAGTTTTTCAAACTATATGTACCTCTATGCAGCATCTGGCAAATGTAAATAGCGTACTTATTAGTGCCCATCCAGATAACATTCTATAGCATGTTTTGGAAACCACCTATAACCATAGAGTTTACAATGCACAGCGTAATAGAGATAAAGAATCCTCATTTTCGTGTTCTGGGCATGCAAGATCCCTGACTAATGTAAATAAACTATTATTTTCCACTGCCTTCATGGTTTGGCTGTGGACCTACTGCATCCATTCTCCTATGCAATTTTACCAAAAGCATGTATCAGATTTGGAAACCAATGCATTTCCTTTTTGCAGGCTGCAAATATTGTTTCCTCGAGCATACAGCCTCTTCAGAATCTTGCTGTGGTGGTCTGTTTCTAAAAGCCATTTCAATTATGAGTTTAAATGTTTATTACATTGTTGTAATATTTCTGAAATTTATTCTTATTGCTTATTTTCTATTCACAGAAGTACATTGAGGAAAAAGGTGGTGCAGATGAGAGAGATGTCTGGGCTAAAACTCACATTGGAAAAGGCTTTGCGGGTAAGCCTTACATACATGTTACGCTGCAAAAATTAGAAGATTCATGTTAATAAATCCATTGAGCAATTTTTATTTTTGAAGTTGATCAATTTGAATGGTTAATCCAGAATCTTTAGGTTTCTAAGAGTTTTTAATCAATCTATTGATGAGGCTTCATACTTGAATGATTAGTTTTAAAGTTAATTGAACTGTTGGTAGGCACAAATTCACAAGTAGATATATGTACATTTCCATGGAAAGATATGCAAATATAGACAAATGTATTTGTTAAAATGAGGATGCCAGTAAAATACCCCAAAAAAAAAAAAGAAAAAAGATCTTAATACACTTAACAGGCGAAAAAAGACCGTCTCCAATGCATTGAAATCTAGATCCTTTTTGTCCTCACTAGAAAATAACGATATGTATAGGATTCCTTACCATATTGATGAGCTAAAAGATAAAAGGAATATAGACTCTATTGCAGTGTATTTTTTCATGTAGTATATCAAAATTTACATTTTTTTGGTATTTTATCCTGTCCCTGACTTCAATATGGTCAGAAATTCCCATTTGGAAGCACACTATATGTGTGTAAAACATTTTTCAACATTATCCATTGGCATATTATTGTTGAAGTTAATTTGGTTCTGCCTAGAGAGTCCTACCAAACAATATCCATCCTGCAGAGTTATGACAATTTGTTTGTCCAACATTTGTTTTCTGGCTTGATCTGACTATAGCTTTTGTTTTCAGCACTTGAGAAGCTGTTAAAAGACTATGCTGGGGAATATGCAACTGGCGATGAAGTTTTCCTGGTTAGTTTTTATTGCTTCATCTTTGTACGTGGTAAACCCTTCTATAATACAGTCTGCAAAAGCTCATTCCAAAAGCAGGGAGTGGAAAACCCCATTGGTGGAATTAAGGTTTAAGATTGAAGTTTTGAGGAGGGGTTTTGGGGGATCATTCTTATTAATTTAGGTAGAGCAGACAAGATATTAGAGTATATCCTTGCAATTGCAGTATACAACCTGGAGTTCATAAAATCAAAATTAACCTTGGCTGTATGTGGGTCATCTATACTGAGTTTCTGATAACTACATTGATCTATGCCTTTTCATGTAGTGATTACTATTGAACATTGAGGTTATTCTCATCTTTCTATTAAAAATATGAACATAATCATCTGACAGAAGTTACAGAGAGTAAGGGAGAATGTAGCGTGAAAAAAAACCAGTGGAGAGAACAAGGATTTCTCTTTGCCAATTTTATCCTTTTTGGCCTGAAATGCATTATAAGGTTGCAAGTTATGACCTGCTTCAGTTTTCTGAGATCACTACATGTATTTGGTTGTGCTTTGCTGAACTGACATTTGGTTGACCACAGTAAAACTTGATTTCTAGTTTACCAAGCATTAAGAATGTGTGAAGGGAGTTTATGTGATATGACTATTCATATTATATATGTTATCTGCAGGCAGATTTGTTTCTAGCACCACAGCTTTATGCTGCAGTCAACAGGTTCAACCTTGACATGGTATTGCTTTCCTTTTCAAATTCATGTATTGGTTACATCTTCAAGGAATTTATTATCTCATTCAAGATTCAGAAAGACCCTATACTTCTAATTTGCATTGATACCCTATTCTACTTTAACACAAACAAAAATAGACTTTCCAATCCAAAGCATTACTTTATAATATGCATGTGACAATGGCTTTTTCTTTCCTCACTCTATATGCAGACTCCATTCCCTGTTTTACTGAGGTTGCATGAGGCATACAGCAAGCTCCCAGCATTTCAGAATGCGCTACCAGAAAAACAACCGGATGCCCCTTCATCATGAACTAGTAGCTATAACAAAATACTAAGGAGGTATGCAGTGACACATTGTACCTGTAATTATTAATTAACTGAAGCTATTAGTATTGGAGCATTGTTATCAAAGTTCTTCAAGTTGTTTTCTAATCCACTGTGGTTAAGTTGCATGATCAAATTATCATTACTGCTGTGTTAAAATATGTTAATGCCTTTTGGTCTTTCTGTGTTTCAGATCAACCTTTGTTGACCCTCAGTAAGCAGCACTAAATGTGAACATTTGGATCTCTTACTTGAGCTTTCAAAGAGTTTTGGGAGTAGGAGTGGTTTGTTCTGTTTGTGAATCTGTATGGTGTTACTCTATGATAGTAACCATTGAATGAATAAATAATCAGAATTTCTTGAGCTCCTTAGATTTTCTGTATGTCTAAAACATGGAATGACTTCGAATTGAATTCTCCAGCTAGTTCAATTGTAGGCTTTCAATCTTTATGTTCTGCTGCCCCTTTACTCCCCTTTCTCAAGCTGGTCTAAGCGGAAGCAAGCATGTGTATATTCAAGTTCTCATTCTAATTGTAGGAATATTGTTTTTTTTTTTTTTGGTGGGAAATTACTTTTAGGGACTGGATATTATAGTTGACGAAGTTATTGTAATCGGTTGAAATGAAAACATAATGCTGCTGGACCATAAGAGCGAAAGAAAAAGCAAAAAAAAAAGCTAATTGTCTAACTCATCAAAGAGGTGGGACAAAAAAAAAAAAAAGAGAAAATACGTGGTGGTGGATCATATGGCCTGCAAAATTGAGTATGTGAATTATTAATTTCTTGCTACACATAAGAGTACTAGGGTTAAGAGTTATCGGCTCACTTTGAATGGGTGTCGATAATAAATAGAAACCATAATTTTCAATGTATTGAAATTTACATTTTTTTCATATTGCAGTGATAAATAAGAACGTCCTCGCAACTGATTTTATACGTGTGTATAAATAAGTTCATCAGCACAAGTATCTTCTGCTTGTCTTGTCCTTTAAGTTTAATGCCTTCTTCCACAAAATTGTCAATTTTCTGTTCCTTGGATGAATACGGGTGGTTGTATGCACAGATACACGTTGCATTGCAGTGCGCACGAGTTACTTATTGGCGACATTAATCAGTACTGTACCATCCTTTCAAAAGTTTGTTTGCGTGAAAAGATAAAAGGGGAAATAATTAAATAAGTAAAAGAGAGAGATGCAGAGACAAGTTTGGAAAGAGAGAAGAAAGCTAAAGGTTAGGTAACATTGAAATCCAATTGGGGTGTAGATGGAGTCATCACCCGCCACGGTCAGTTAACTGAAGCTTTAATTCCTTGCGGACAGAGGGGGCACCATTATATTAATATAATGGAGATACAAGATAATCCATATGGGGTATCGCCCGTCTGTTGAGTGAAGCCTAATTTCAATTACATCACATGCAGATGCAGGCTAATAAAAAAATACATTCCTCAATTCTGGCCGCCTAACGAGATGGATTTTTAACAAATGTGGGTCTAAATAGTTAGACGACAATAGAGTACCAGTCCCTCAATAATAATGAATTTTCTCGCCAGTCACTTCGATCTGCACAACCTTTTGGTCATAAAACATGGTACGAAGAAAATCTTCATCCTGGTTCATGAATTGTTGTTAAAAATCCATATTGTTATTATTATTATACCGTTATTAACAGGCAAGTGGAAAAGATAATAAGCTGGAACTATATTCAGACTGGCGGAGTTTTGTGCACAACGTGTCAGAATTGCTCTCAACTTGAAAGGTCTACTCGTGATCTCCTGATTCAACACTTTTGAATTAGATAGTCAAAATGTGATTTTTGTGTAATTAATTACAGGGTTAGGATATGAGTACAAAGCAATTAACTTGCTGAAAGGAGAGCAATTCAGTTCTGGTGAGTAATTTTGTCTTAGTATATTATAAATGTATAATCGTCATTTTCAACCAGATGGTAAATTTCAAAATTCGATGTGAGTTTGACTTCTTTTGATGTTCTGTATTTGGTTCTGTAGAGTATATGAATCTCAATCCTATTGGTTATGTTCCGGTGTTGGTTGATGAAGATGTTGTTGTATCTGATTCTTTTGCTATTTTAATGGTCAGTTATTCATTTGCTTTTTTTTTTTTTTTTAAAGATAATTTCAGTGATGTTTGGTACTAATGGTTATTTGATTATACATGAGTTGAATGTGAATTTTGCAGTATCTGGAAGAGAAGTATCCTCAGCAGCCATTGTTGCCTTCTGATCTTAAGCAAAAAACTATCAATTATCAGATCAATTCCAAATTTGCTCCCCTTCAATCTTTAGTTATCATCTCTCTTTTGGTTTGGTTCACTTTGCATCAGTAAATGTAGATTTTCAGGCTCATCTCATAGCTTCAGTTGCATGTACTAGTGGTGACGAGTCCAAATCCATGGTTTTGTTGCAAGTATGTTAAATTTTGTTGGTTTCTTCTATTTATTAGCTCAATCGTGCATCATGACTTTATACAGCATCTGGCAAATGTAAATAGTAAGACTCAGACTACTGCCCATATTGATGTGGATAACTTTCTATCGTATGTTTCACTATAGCGATGAGTTAGCATGCACATTGTAACAGAGATGATGCTAAGAATCCTATTTTCCTGTTCTGGGCAAGCAAAATACTTAATTGATGTAAATAAACTCTCCATTTATTTTCTGTGGCCTTCATGTTCTGGTTGTGGACCTACTGCATCCATTCTGCTATACAATTTACCAAAAGCATGTCAGATTTAGAGACCAGTGAATTTCCCTTCTTTTACCCAATTTGCAGGCTGCAAATCTTTTTTCCTCAAGCATACAACCTCTTCAGAGCCTACCTGTACTGGTCTGTTTCTGAAATCCTTTTCAATCACGAGTTTTAATAACATTTACAACATGGTTGGACTATGTATTGGGAATTTTATTTTATTGCTTTGGATTATTTGTTGCAAATATTATTCTTTTTGCTTCTTTCCATTTACAGAAGTACATTGAGGGAAAAGGTTAGTGCAGAGAGAAAGTTGTCTGGGCTAAAACTCACATAGGAAAAGGCTTTGCAGGTAAGTATTACATAAACATACACTGGAAAAATTAGAAGATCCATGTTAATATATTGAACAAGCAACTTTAACTTTTTAAGTTGATGAGTTTGAATGGTTATTGTTGGCATTCTTAGGTTTCTGAGAGTTTTATAGGTCCATTGATGAGGCTCTGGGTACTTGAATGATAAGTTTTAAAGTTAGTTAAACAGTAGGTATACACAAATTCACTAGCAGATACATGTGTATTTCTGTGTTGGCGTATGCAAATACAAACAGACAAATATATACATATAACTGATAAAGGAAGCACTGTAAACATCAATTCTCCAGGTTTCAGGCTGATGCCAATCCAATAAGAACTGCTTATTTATGTCGCAGTATGGGATAAAAATGAGGAAGCCACTTATATAATAAGGTCAATGCCCTAAGGTATTAAGTAGCGGTGTAGCATCAGATCCCAAAGACAGTATTTGGCCCGAGGAGGGGTTGATCGGTATCATCTTAACTTGGTTCTGAGGCCATTAGCAGACCTATCAAGATAACCCTTCTTTGAAACACTTTGGGAGTGCAGGGTCTTTGAAAGGCTGTATGTGTGTTTCCTAATAATGAATCAGAGCACATGGAGCCATTTCCTTATTTTTCTGTCAAGAAAAAAATGTTTAGACTAACTGATATTTCTATCAGTTAATAGGAGAGCCCAATGCAACCGCCCAAAAAAAAAAAAAACAAAAGATATATGCAGGGTCTTTGAAAGAGTTCGAATCCCACACACACACACACACACGTATATATGTATATATGTATATATATGTGTGTGTGTATCTATATGTATGTATGTGTGTGTGTGTGTGTGTGCGCAGAAGATTATCATTGAAGTTAATTTATTTCTTCCCAGAGAATCCTACCAATTATTATCCCGCTTGGAGAGTTTTGACTATTTATCTTTACAATATTAGTTTTCTGTCTTGATCTGACTATAGCTTGCATTTTCAGCACTTGAGAAGCTGTTGAAAGACTTTGCTGGAAAATATGCAACTGATGATGAAGTTTCCCTGGTTAGCATTTATTTCTTCATCTATGTACATTACACTAACCCATCTATGGTACACAATAGACTGTGCAAGCTCTTTCCAAAAGCAGGGAGTCGAAAACCCTATTGTGCAATTGATGTTTAATATATAAGTTGTGAGGGGTTTTCTCGTTAGTTTGGGTGGAGCTGACAAGATATAAGAGTATATTCTCACAATTGTAATATACAGCCTTGAGTTCATACATCAAAACTTACCTTGGCTGCATGTGGATCATCCATACAATGAATTTCTAATAATTGCATTGATCTATGCCTCTTTCATGTAGTGATTACCATTGAACATGAGGTTACTCTCATCTTTCTATTGAAAATATAAGGATAATCATTTGATAGAAGTGATATAGGGTGCGTGATGAGGTAGTGCCAAAAAAAGAAAAAAAAAACACGGTTGAAAGATCATGGATTTGTCTTAGCCAGTTTTATCCTGTATGGCCTGAAATACACTACATGGTTATGAATTATGACCCGCTTCTATTTTCAGAGATTGCAATGTGCACATGCTTCTTCTTTTTAGCTAATATTAGGGATGGTAATTTTACTCGCAAACCCGCAAACCCACCCAAATCCGCCCATTAAAATCCGTCTGCTGTGGGTAATTTTATCCGTTGCGGGCGGGTTTAGTATTATAAATTAAAACCTGCACATGGATGCGGGTGGATTTGGTATTAATTATATACTCGGTGGATACCCGTATGGATATCCACCAAACCCACAATA
This sequence comes from Aegle marmelos, assembly GCA_030449875.1. Classification (NCBI taxonomy): domain Eukaryota; kingdom Viridiplantae; phylum Streptophyta; class Magnoliopsida; order Sapindales; family Rutaceae; genus Aegle; species Aegle marmelos. The sequence continues at coordinate 197,382 of JASUUL010000011.1, forward strand.
TTTTTAATATAATTTTAATTAAAAATTTTTAATTAAAAAAATATTAAAAAAATTATGCATTGAAAATTTATAAAAAGAAATTACAATTAAAGTTGGCCCATTTTTATTCCAACGCCAAAGTTGGCCCATTTGAAGTTAACTTAAAGCAAATTGCTGCATTTTGTGTTTTTTGTCTTTGACTTTGAGTCGCCTTTGCTTTTTAACCCTTGCGATGAACTTTTTAGTCGTCTTGTTGAGCTCCTCAACCGGCAATCCAACCTCTTCTTGATCTTCATTATCTTTTTATTTCTCTTGTTCAACTTTTATTTGTTTTCCTTTGAACGTACTCATCATAAAGGTCAGTGGCCGAAGATGATGAATTTCCAAAATAGCCCATAAAATTTGATTCCCCAACAAGAAAGGCTTGTTGTAACTACCTGGGTATCGTTGCTGTTGCAACCAAATTTGCAGTCCTGGAAGGTACGAAATTCTTATGGCTTCCTAATAATTTATAACTAATATGAATAGTTACTAGTTAGGTTGCAAATTGAAAAATACCTTATAGTTTGTTAACGATCTATTAATTTTATTGTTGTTGTGTTGATTTTGTAAATAGTTGAGCTACCGTAAATTGCTGAATTTACTTGCTAATTTTTCATCTTATCTTTGCTTAATAAACATGCGCTCTAATCCAATATCTAAATCACTTAAAATAACATGTTAATTGATATAATATAATTTAGCTTGCTTAAAATCAGCTTGCATTATTTTATACGTTCAGTTTAGCTTAACATGTTAACCTACAAATCGGTATTCTTATTTATTGATTTAAATTTTGTTGAAATTTTTCAGGTAAAAGATGGAGCAAGCTTTTGATCTCAGCGACAATAATTCACCTACAACAAGAATAGAAGTTCAGATAGCTTCAAATCAATCTCCAATAACATGTGAAGAACTTGCAGACATTGAGGTAGCTTCAACCCAAACTCTAATTTTAGTTTATGAAAAAGAAATTACTTCTGGTGATATTGAAAATAGTAATTGACTAGTGATATTTGGGAACACTTTAAAAGACAGAAAGTTGGTGAGAAATTAGAATATGTAACTATTTGTAACTACTGTAATAAGAGATTAAGTGCGAAGCGTAAAAATGGCACTAGCCATTTACGCACTCATATACGGTTGTATTTTATGCGGTCGAACCACATAGTTGAGTCAACTTAAAAACAACTGTAAGCTAAGAAAGAGAGTGGAAAATGTAAAGTATCCACATTTTCTTTTAATCAAGAAACTTTAAGGAAAGAGCTTGCAAATATGATAATTGTTCATGAGTATCCGTTGAATATGGTTGAACATTGGGCTTTTAAAAAATTTGTTGGTTCTCTCCAGCCAATGTTTAAGGTTGTATCTCTTAACACATTAAAAGGTGACATATTGAAAATTTATGAGTACGAAAGGGCTAAAACAATGAGCTTATTGGACTCAAATCGGAGTAGAATTGCGATTACTACCAATATGTGGACTTCTAATAAACAGCAAAAGGGATTTATGACTATAGCATCACATTTTATTGATGATAATTGGAAGCTGCAAAGTCGTATCATTAGGTAGTTTCTACACTAAATTACTAAGTCTATTTTATTTTGAAATTTTATACTTATTGCTTGATACTAATAATTTTTTTTAATTTAGGTTTTTATATATATCATGCCCACATACTGTTGAGGTAGTCTCTGAAACTTTGGTGTCATGTTGCTTGAGTGGAACATTGAGAGTAAGTTGTCTACTTTGACTGTTGATAACTGCACTACAAATGATGCCATGATTGATATCTTGCTGAAAAAGATTTCTACTAGTTCGCTTTCTTTGAATGAGGATTTATTTCACATGCTTGTGCTGCTCATGTATTGAATTTAATTGTGAAGAATAGAATGAGTGTGATTAGTGATAGTGTTGAAAGAATTCATAATAGTGTTCTGTTTTGGTCTGCTACATCCAAAAGACAAGAAACATTTTATGGGACTGCTCGTAAATGTAATATTTATTGTAATAGAAATCTAGTTCAGGACTGTAAGACTAGATGGAACTCTACATACTTAATGCTTGATAGAGCTTTGGTTTCAAAAAAGTATTTCCTTATTTAAAACAATGAGAATCGTTATACAAATCTTTACTCACTGAAGAAGATTGGGTTTTTGCTAAAGAAATTCGAGATATACTTGAATCATTTTATGAAGTGACTACATTATTTTTTGAGACTAGATATCCAACAGCTAATATTTACTTTTAAAGCATTTGTGAGATTAAATTGTCAATTTATGAGTGGACATATTCTAATTGTAAAAAAATTCGAGCGATGGCTAACTCAATTATTGGAAAGTTTGAAAAATATTGGAGTGTTGTTCATGGGTTCATGGCTGTGTGTCACGGGATGAGAGGTTTCAAGCTCGTGTGGCGCTCCCGCATCCCATACTACAGAGTAAGCCTAATGGAAGTGGCACAATATCGACTGGTTTCGCCCTGCCTTGGGCTCATCAGGAGAACGGCTTCAGTCCCCAACCAGTATGTATAGGGCTCCGCCTAGACCCCTCTTCCACGTTAAGTCCTCGACTTGCGACAAGCTCCCCAAACTCAACCGGGTCGGCCTGCCTGAACTCCAAAGAGTGTAGGTCCGTAATGTTTCCCAACACACACGCCTCTGAAGCACGTCTCCCACAATCAGCACTACCTCATCGATATAAGCGTACTGACGCATATCTTGGGCATCACGATTGCGGTCCGTGACATCCTCCCACCGCCATAACAATGCACGTCCTCATGCATGCAAAGTACGCCTCGTAAATGTGCACTTCCGTGCGAAAACGTGAAGATCGGCTTGACCATTTGGCCCATGAACTCCCTGCCTACTCGTCTTCAATCCGGGGAGAGGACCCGCGTGCAGACACTGTTGACCTCAGTGTGAACGCTTGGGGGTGTGAGAACCCACCTGTTGGTCCCAGTTTGTCGACCCTTGTACGCAAAAGGGCGGGGACCTGCGTAGTGCGGCATTGGAGTGCTTGGCGAGCTCGCAACGAGGGCTTTGAGAGATGGCAAGCGCGGCTCTGATACCATTTGTCACGGGATGAAAGGTTTCAAACCCGTGCGGCGCTCCCGTATCCCATACTACGACAGTAAGCCTAATGAAAGTGGCACGATATCGACTGGTTTCGCCCTGCCTTGGGCTCATCAGGAGAACGGCTTCAGTCCCCAACCAGTGTGTATAGGGCTCCGCCTAGACCCCTCTTCCACGTTAAGTCCTCGATTTGCGACAAGCTCCCCAAATTCAACCGGGTCAGCCTGCCTGACCTCCAAAGAGTGTAGGTCCGTAATGTTTCCCAACACACACGCCTCTGAAGCACGTCTCCCACAATCAGCACTACCTCATCGATATTAGTGTACTGGCGCATATCTTGGGCGTCACGATTGCGGTCCGTGACATATGGCTGTTGTTTTGGATCCTAGATTTAAGATTAAATTAATTGAGTATTATTTTGGCTTGCTATATGGGGATGGTGCTGAAAAAAAGATTGAGAATGTTCGAAGCTTTTGTTATGATATGTTGAAAGATTATCAAACTAGGTGTAAGTCAAAAGAAAATTCACAAGTTCCAGTTCAAGCTTCAGTTGCTTCATCATCTCGAGCTGTGGTAGCTCATTCAAAACTAAGGAAACGTTTGGTTAATTTTGATGCTTTTGTAGATCAAAGTGGTGGTACAACCCATGTTAAATCAGAATTGGACTATTATTTGGAAGAATCTGTTATTTCAAGATCTGAAAATTTTGATATACTTTGTTGGTGGAAATCAAATGGATCAAAATATCCAACTTTACAAGCAATTGCAAGAGATGTTCTAGCCATTTGGGTATCCATCGTTGCATCCGAGTCGGCATTTAGTACTAGTGGTAGATTTGTCTTTCCTCATCGTAGTAGACTTCATTCAAAGACATTGGAAGCTTTAATGTGTGCTCAAAATTGTTTGTGTGCTGAATTTGATGGTAAGAACATGTATTTTCACTTTAATAGAGTATAATATCTATTATACATTGTAATTTATAAATTTATAATCATTTATCTTTTTTTTTCCTTGATATACTTGTTGTTTATAGATGCGGATTCTTCTAATCAAATAGGAAATAGCAAATTCTCCGAAGATAAAGATATTGTTGATGAGGTAAAGAATTAAGTTTTTTAACTTAATTCATGAATTATTATATATCTATTAATAATTTTGTATGAACTATTTTTCTTTAACTTAATACATGAATTATTTCATTATTATAATTTTTTCTCCGAATAAGTATTTGAAAATATGAACTTTAATTATTATTGTAGACATCGTGTTGGATGGGAGCCTGTGGCGGTGAATGAAATGAAGTATCTTCTCATGGAGCTTGTTTTAAATGATAATATGAAGTGTAATTATTATTTTTAGATGCTAATTTGTGTTTTTTAAATGGATTTATATAATTTATACTTAAATTTAAAAATTTGTGTTGGATTGATGTTGAATTTTAATTTTTAATTTATATTGTTTAAATATAAGATTGAATATGTTATGTAGAAATTGAGTTTACTATTATAAATTTATATATTAAACATTTATGATTTTAAATGTAGAAACCCGCAAAAAATCTGTTAGATACCATTATAGGCTTGGTAATTGTCCAAACCCACTACGGGTGGGTTTTCTTAAAAAAATAAAAACCCGCTGCGGGTTGTAGTTGGGTTTGGTAATTTAAATTTTATGCGAATTTGGGTTTGGTAATGACAAACCTGCTGCGGGCGGTGCCCATTACCATCCCTAGCTAATATTATGTCGGCCATGGAAAACTTGATTTGTGATTCACCAAGCAATAAGAATGTGTGAAGGGAGTTTATGTGATATGACTATTCCTATTGCATATGTATCGAACTTGCAGGCAGATTTGCTTATAGCACCGCAGCTTTATTCGGCAATCAACAGGTTTCTTGACATGGTAATGGTTTCCTTTTCAAATTCATGTATTGGTTAAGCTACGTCTTTCAAGCTATTTGCATCACTATCATATTGTACTTCAAAATCGAAAAAAGATGCACCTTCCAATCAAATGCATTACTCTGTATCCATGTGCCAACGAGTTTTTCATTCCTCAATGTACATGCAGACACAATTCCATGTTTTGCTGAGGTTGCATTAAGCATACAGCAAGCTACCAGCATTCCAAAATGCTGTGTCAGAAAAACAGCCAGAGGCCCCTTCATTGTGAAAGAGTAGTTTCGATAAAATACTAAGGAGGTATGCAGCCATGGTACCCATAATTACTAATATACTGTAGCTATCTGAACGTTCTTATTAAGTTTCTTCAAGTTGTTTTGTAATACACTGTGGTTAAGTTACGTAATCAAGATTTCCATTACTGCTTGGTTGAACTAATGTTAGTTCCTTTTGGTCTTTCAATTGAGCTTTCCAGTGTTTGCAAATAGGATCAAGTTGTTCCGTTTGGAATCTATATGGTATTACTGTATGATAACCTTGGTTTGCACATTCAGCAATGCAAGACATTGCCTTTCGTTAAAAAACTAAGAAGAAACTGACACTGGTCAAAACTCAATCCCCGTCTCGAAGTCATAAACCCCATCAAACTTCTTTCCGCAATTTTCAATTCACAAGCTGACCCACTTCTCGTTCTCTGCTACTCCTGTTGGTCAACAAAAGAGCTTAGTGCTTCACTCTCCTTAGAACTCTTGTAGACTGTTGCACTTATTATTAGCTGCTAAACATTATTGATAAATGAAATCCTTTTAGCATTTGTTTGTTAAAAATGAGAGCTCTAATTCTGTTTCTTGTAATTTACTTCATAATTGGATTATTATTGATAGGTTGATGACGTTTTATGTGAAAATTGCATTCGCGTTTTGAGGCTTCATGAGAGCTGGGATGACGGGTTGAAGTTATCAGTTCTCAGCACTTCAAGCAATGGAGCAACTACTTGATATGAATAATGAAGCTCAGAGAGCCACAGACGAAAATAGTTTAAATTAAACAATCAAAATCACAACAAATACAAGAGATCAAAAGTAATTGAATTATAGCAAACCTAACCCAAATGAGGCATGTAAAAACTCGCTAACAAAAAAAATATAATTATATCATAATGTTTAGTTTATATTAGAATTGGGTGTGATAAAATTCTAAATACACTTCCCAAATGTCATATCAGACATTAAATACGTGAAAAAAGCCAGACATGAATGTTTCAATGAAGCAGGAACAAAAGTTTGTCCCACCTTTTCCACTCTAGTTAGTTGATCATTTGCCACTCTGTCAAGATATCTTCGTCCTCTTAACTGGAATATTTTTATTCCCACGTTACTGGCTATTATAAGCTTGTAGTCAGAGTAAGGCATTTCACTTAGCTTCCCGAATCTCTTTTTGTGGAAGTGCCACAGTTCTCTCCTAATAACGAAAATGATTAAGTGAGAGAACTACATAACTGGGGAAGTCAGGGGATCATAAGGAGGGTAATTTTTAGGGACCTCCCTTGAGGTTTGGAGTATTATCAGTTAAAAAGAATGTATTCACGTAATTACATAAATTTCTCCCGTCGTTAGTATGAAAATACGTATGGCTTAGTGTAGAAGGGTAAATGTGTAAAATCATATTTAAAATTCAAATTGTGTTTTTACTAAATCAATAAAATTTTGACCGAGGACCCCAAACCGCTGTTGACCAAACTTGGTCAGCTGGCCATGGCTCCACCGGTAGTCGGTGAAGGTGCTTTGCCACTGTCAGAATCCTCTCTTCAGGCCGATGACCAACCTCAGTCACGGGAGCCTCTAAATCAACCACATCCACCACCACGTATTAACCCAATAATATGGCTTTTGTCTCACAACAGCCCCCAAATCGGCAGTTGTTGATGCCACCCAATCACCATCACCTTTAAGCCATCCTGACACCATGCAGCAACCTCTGAAATATCAAAACTTAACTACACACAGTTCTCAAAATCCCAGCTCGCACCTTGTCACGCCGCACACCACTACTGTAATTTTTGCATCAGCGGTGGTTCCAAATCGTCACCATCCATCCCCTCAACCAAACCCCATTCAGTCCGGACCTCAATAACATCTCAACAGCCACAAAAACATGACTTTTTCAACCCGCACTTGCGGCTATGTTCAACTTCATTAAATCCAGCCACCCCCGTCTTGTCAGCCTCCGTTGATGGTGCTCACGTCAAACAGAATCCTTTTAAAGCCCAACACACCACCTGCAGGAATTTTGTTGAAGTGGGTTTTCAAACAATTTGTTGATTATGATGCAGTTAATTGCTTTGATAATATTATAGTTAACAATGTCAATTACTTTACATACAATCTGAGAGTGGCGTAAGGTGTAATTACTTTACATACAATCTGCACCTTAGGCATTCCCCATAACATATAGGTGACTTTTTTGATCTTTTACTATGTTTTGTGATTCCGGCCAAACCTACTACCCATTGATTCTGAAAGCAATATTTAATAATTTATTATTTTGATGATAAGGGTGTTTTAGTAATTTTGACAGTTTGCTAACAGACAACTTAACTACTGATTAACTGCAGGGAGCGTATGTGTAATTACATGTATACATTTTTTCTAACTAATAATACCCCAAACCTCAGGGGAGGTCCTTAAAAATTACCCTATTTTTCGTAGATCGATTCGGCAATCATTTGCACTGTTTTTCTAGTGCAATTTCTAGCATTGACCTCGATAAGTGAATTTATCAACAGTTTCCAAAACCCTTCTAACAAATGAGGATGCTTAAGGAAGGGAAAAAGTAATTAACCTGTTTCAAATGTGTGAGGAGATGTTCAGGTTTTTTTTCGAGGACTGAAATGAGGATATTTGAGAAGTTCGGTGGCTAAGGTGCAGTATGACTTCAGTTGAAGGGGTGCTGGTGATATTTGCTTGGGTGACGTGGCCACAAATTCGTTAAGTTTGTTACGGTTTCCAGAAATATCAGAACTTTAAGAGCTGATCTTTAGCCTCTGGTTTATTCATTTGTTTTTCTTCAATTCTTTGTCAAACAAGTTGGAATTTGTTTTGTTCAACAGCTTGTAATCTCCTCTTATTCTTGAGTTGTATTTGATTCATTGTGATTAATAAAGAGAAGCATATTTTTCTTTCAAAAGCTTGCTGCTCGTTCACTGTTTCTTATTCTGGGTTTGTGTTCATGCTTTGTTCTGTTTCTGTTGCTGGAAATTCATTCAAGATCGGCTGAGTTTGGATCAAGAATCCGTCGAAACTTCAACAAGTGGTATCAGAGCCTGGTATTTTTCAATCATGTCTCTTCCAAAACCCGAAATAGAGAAATTCACCATAGGTGGTGACTTTTCTCTATGGAAGATGAAGATGAGGGCACTTCTTGTTCATCAGGGTCTTGAATCTGCCTTAGAGGAAGAAAATCAAGATGGTATAGATGGCCCTAAGCTCGATGAACAGAAAAGACAGATACAGAAGAGGGCTCATAATACCTTGATCTTGAGTCTCAGTGACTCAATCTTGAGGGAAATTTCTGAAGAGAAAACAGCCCTAGGTATCTGGAATAAGGTGGAGGCCCTGTGTATGAAGAAATCCCTGGCACATAGGCTGTTCTTGAAGAAAAGATTGTACACCTTTACTATGAAAGAAGGGGTAACCATTCAAGAACATATCGACACCTTTAATAAGATCATCCTTGATCTTGAAGGAGTTGAAAATGTGAAGATTACTGATGAAGATAAAGCCTTCTTCTTACTGAGTTCATTGCCAAAGTCTTATGAAGGCTTTGTTGACACTATGCTGTATGGCAGAACAGTTCTGACTCTGGAAGATGTCAAAGCTTCACTGAGTTCAAAGGAGATACAGAAGAACAATGGACATGAGGTGAACAATGGTGAAGGGTTGATTGCAAAAACAGAGAAGAAAAAGAATCAGAAGAACAAAAGCCAAGGAAAGAATCAAGAAACTGCAGAGAAGAAAAAGAAGAAAAGAAAATGCTTTTACTGCAAGAAAGAGGGTCATTACATAAGAGACTGCCTTGAAAAGAAGAAGAAGGAGAATCAAGAGAAGTCAGGAGATGCAGCAGTAGCCTCAGATGATGCTTCAGAAGATGGGTACCTCAGTGCTGATTTGCTTGTGGCTTCAAATGGCAATACAAAAGGTCAGTGGGTAATTGACTCTGGCTGTTCTTTTCATTTGTGCCCTGATAGAAACTTGTTCTACAAATATGAGGCTATGGATGGTGGTAGAGTTTTGATGGGAAATAACAATGTGTGTAAAATTATTGAGATTGGTTCTATAAAACTAAAGATGTTTGATGGAATTGTAAGAACTTTACATGAAGTAAGGCATGCTCCTAGGCTAAAGAGAAATTTAATCTCTTTAGGCATGCTGGATAGCTTAGGGCATTACTTTAAGTCTGAAAATGGTGGCTTAAAGGTAATGAAAGGGAATGAAGTGATAATGAAAGGGGTTAAAGAGAATGGTTTGTATGTATTGCAAGGAGCATCAGTGACTACATCAGCAGGATTAACTGCTGTCTCTGAGGAAGATAAAACCAAGATATGGCACCTTAGGCTTGGACACATGAGTGTGAAAGGAATGCAAGAGCTGAGCAAACAAGGGCTGTTAGGTGAAGATAAAATCAAGGAGCTGGACTTTTGTGAAAATTGCATATTTAGCAAGGCTCACAGATCAAAGTTTCCAAAAGGACAGCATCTGTCTAAAAGGATTTTAGATTATGTGCATGCTGACCTTTGGGGACCAGCTCAAGTCTCATCATTAAGTGGTGGGAAATATTTCATGTCTTTGATAGATGATTTTTCAAGGAAAGTATGGCTTTACATATTAAAGATTAAAGATGAGGCATTGCAGAAATTCAAGGTGTGGAAGGTTTTGGTAGAAAACCAATCTGGTTTCAAGCTCAAATGCCTTAGAACAGACAATGGCCTGGAATTTTGCAATAAAGAGTTTGAAGATTTCTGTCAAAGCCATGGCATAAAGAGACATAAGACAGTCAGATTCACTCCTCAGCAAAATGGTTTGGCTGAGAGGATGAATAGGACTTTGGTGGATAAAACTAGATACATGCTGGTCAATTCTAAACTTCCAAGAAGTTTCTGGGCAGAAGCAGTGAATACAGCATGTTATTTAGTCAATAGAAGCCCTTCAGCAGCTATTAATTTCAAGACACCAGAGGAAATGTGGTCAGGCAGACCTGCAAAATATGAAAATCTCAGGATTTTTGGGTGCCCTGCATATGTCCACATAAATCAAGGCAAGCTTGAAGCCAGAGTTTTGAAAGGAGTCTTTGTTGGATATCCAGATGGGGTCAAAAGGTACAGAATCTGGTGTGGGGAGCAAAAGAAGTGCATTGTCAGCAGATATGTTGTTTTTCATGAAGCTGCCTTGTTAAAGGAAGGAACAAGATCTGACATTGATGTGTTTGGTGATCAAGACAAGAACTCATCTGCTGACAACACCAAGATTAAGGTGGAGTTATCTGATGATAGAGTTAATGAGAATGTAGAGACTGGTGATGAAGATAGAACAAGAAATGACACTGATGCTGCTGATGAATCAGAATTGCAGCAAGCTGACTTGGAAAACTATCAGTTAGCGAGAGACAGGATCAGAAGGCAAACCAAGGCACTAGTGAGGTATGGTTATGCTGATTTAATTGCCTATGCACTGTTGTGTGCTGATGATATGACAATTGAAGAACCTGGAAGCTATACTGAAGCTGTTAAAGGTAAAGACAGCTATGAGTGGCTTGAAGCAATGAGGGAGGAGATGAATTCACTGCTGAGAAACAAGACTTGGTCTCTGGTACCAAATCCAGGGAACAGGAAAGTAGTCAGTTGCAAATGGATTTTCAAGAAGAAGGAAGGAATTTCAAGTGCTGAACCCTCCAAGTTTAAAGCAAGGCTGGTAGCTAGAGGCTTCACACAGAAAGAAGGGGTGGATTTCAATGAAATTTTTTCTCCTGTTGTGAAACACAGCTCTATAAGGGCTCTCCTAGCTATGGTGGCTTTACTTGATATGGAACTAGAGCAATTGGATGTTAAAACAGCCTTCCTTCATGGTGCACTTGAAGAACAGATACTGATGAAACAGCCTGAGGGTTTTGAGATCAAAGGGAAAGAAGACTATGTTTGTCTGCTACATAAGTCTTTGTATGGACTTAAACAGTCTCCCAGACAATGGTATAAGAGGTTTGATGAGTTCATGACTTCAATTGGATTTCATAGAAGTAAATATGACAGCTGTGTGTACTTTGGTGGTTCAGATGAAGAGAAAGTTGCATACTTGCTGCTATATGTAGATGATATGCTTATTGCCAGTAAGTATAAGTCTGAGATAGATAAGCTGAAGAACTTGCTGAATAAGGAGTTTGAGATGAAGAATCTTGGTAATGCCAAAAGGATCCTTGGCATAGAGATTGTCAGAAACAGGGCAGCTGGTACCTTGTTCTTAAGTCAAGAAAGGTACATAAGAAAGGTCTTAGAAAGGTTTGACATGATGGATTGCAAACCAGTTCTAACTCCTCTTGGTGCTCATTTCAAGTTGTCAACAGATCAATCTCTAAATGTCAAGGCTCAGATGGATGAGTTTCCATATGCTCAAGCAGTTGGAAGCTTAATGTATGCAATGGTATGCACCAGGCCTGACATAGCTCATGCAGTGAGTGTAGTTAGCAGGTTTCTCAGCTGCCCAAGCAAGACTCATTGGAGTGCTGTGAAGTGGATAATGAAGTATCTCAGAGGATCTGTCACGTGTGGTCTGCTTTATGGGAAATCTAGAAACAAATCAACTTTGGTTGAGGGATATGTGGACTCTGACTTTAGTGGAGATCTAGATAAGAGGAAGTCAATTTCAGGGTATATGTTCATGTTAAACATGTGCTTAATCAGCTGGAAAGCTTCACTTCAACATGTGGTGGCTTTGTCCTCAACAGAAGCTGAATTTATTGCAACTACTGAAGCTGTGAAGGAGGCCATGTGGCTTAAAGGGCTGCTTAATGAGCTGTGGTTAAATCAGAAAACAGTTCAAGTTTTCTGTGATAATCAAAGTGCCATACATTTGATCAAAAATCAGATGTATCATGAGAGGACAAAGCATATAGATGTTAAGCTTCAGTTCATCAGGGATGAAGTGGCAAAGGGAGCAGTGGCTGTCTCTAAGATTCACACTGATATGAACCCAGCTGATGCATTCACTAAAGTGCTGCCATCTGCAAAATTTGAGTTCTGTGTGGACTTTATGGGTGTGTTACCCAAACCAAACTAAGTTCAGGAGTGAATTATAGTTGATAGAAAGTTTTTTGGGTGCTGCTTTATCAATAGGATCAACTGAATCAGACTGCAAGGTGGAGAGTTGTGAGGAGATGTTCAGGTTTTTTTTTGAGGACTGAAATGAGGATATTTGAGAAGTTTGGTGGCTAAGGTGCAGTATGACTTCAGTTGAAGGGGTGCTGGTGATATTTGCTTGGGTGACGTGGCCACAAATTCGTTAAGTTTGTTACGGTTTCCAGAAATATCAGAACTTTAAGAGCTGATCTTTAGCCTCTGGTTTATTCATTCGTTTTTTTCAATTCTTCGTTAAACAAGTTGGAATTTGTTTTGTTCAACAGCTTGTAATCTCCTCTTATTCTTGAGTTGTATTTGATTCATTGTGATTAATAAAGAGAAGCATATTTTTCTTTCAAAATCTTGCTGCTCGTTCACTGTTTCTTATTTTGGGTTTGTGTTCATGCTTTGTTCTGTTTCTGTTGCTGGAAATTCATTCAAGATCGGCTGAGTTTGGGTCAAGAATCCGTCGAAACTTCAACAAAATGCTTAATAGTTTCAGAACCAGTTGGAATCGCATGGTAAATCCTATGCATACAAGCACATTGCTGCTTAAATGGTCCAAATCCATAAATCTGATTTAGCTGCACATCTCTTCTAGTTCTGTTAACTGAATTTTGCCATCAATAGAACCCTAGGCAAGTTTTAAAATGCGACCTGCTCTGGAGCCAAGGCTGCGTTTTGCCAGAAAACTCTCGTCAAGATTTGCCAGTTCTCTTGGGCTAGGAAAGTTACCAATCCAATTACAGGCAGATGGATGATCTGTTGTAGACTGCTCATTCAATCTATTCAAATCACCTTCAATGTTGTTTTGAGGGAAGCTTGGTTGCACGTTCTCATCCAAAACTCCAGCAGAATCCAGTTTCAAATTCGAATCATCTTCTGAGCTTGCTTTGATCTCTGCAATTCTGCTTGTCAAGTTGGAGGCAACTTTCCAAACTCTCTGCTTTCGTTTTTACTCTTTTCCTGCTAGTGTTTTCCGAATAAAAGCTTCATTGATAATGGGTGAACAATGTTGAAGTCCCCACTGAAGCTTACAAGGGGCTCTAGCCATGCTCAAAGTTCTCGGCCACCCATTAAAATTACCTGGGTCACTGGCTTCTAGTTAAAAATCAAAACTTTAATAGTTTCCAAATTTGGATTTAATTTATACAACCTCATAGTATGCAACAATTTTTCTGAAATGAGGTTCAAATTGAAATTTTAGGGTAATGATAACTGCTCAGTTAAATGAGCAGCTAAATATTAGAAATATTTCGATTAAGAAGGTTCGTTAGAAGTCCTGAAACGCTCATTACACCAATACACCAGGGCACCCTGCACACCACTATGTGATATAAGATATTTTCATACTCTAATAAAATGTGCCAATTTTCACCATATAGCGACCGGCTAAACAAATCATTGGGAATTTTGCATATATATTATGATCAGCTAAGTTTTATAACTTTCTTTTTGTATTTGTAAAGTTACGACCGCGAAGGATTGGTCCCAAAAACAATCACGCAAAAGTTAAAAAGTGTTTTAAGTGTGTTGCTGTTGTAGAATTGGAGTGCTTGATGGATTCGTCTTTCTTTTTCTCTTTTTTGAGTTATTGGCTTCTTTTGCTTGCTTCCTTTTTTCTGGATTGACGACGAGTTAAGCCACTGCCACTTCGAAGAAGCCTTGTCTGGTTGTTTGAGTAGTGGCTGTTTACTTGGCTTCTCTGCTGGCTTTCTTTTCATTTTATAGTCTTGCTGTCGGATTTTGCTTGTTCCTCGAGTGTGTAATTTTGGTTAAGGATTGGGCCCGGTCCAATGTGAGTTGGGCTAGCTTATTCCTACATGGCCACAAACTAGGCGTTCATCATACATACATACATACATACATACATCATATTGCACATGCAAATAATAGCATTGATCTCTATTAAAAATTGCATATATAATAATATTGATCTGTTAAAATTTTGCGCCTAAACTCTCATCGCATGTACAAATATTAATTTACAGAACAATATATATCAAGATCTAGCGTCTAGGACTGTTAGCGTGAACAACAATATCATGCTGCATTGAAATTCTAAATTAATCCTTACAAATCCCATAGGTATAACATTCACTCAAATCATGAAAAGTGAATTCCTTCGATCACCCATTTCGCAAGCACATATACAGATGTAAAAAATCTCACCTAGGAAGTAAAAGTGCGATAGAAATTAGGTAGCCCAAAGTTTCACCGTTTCACAAGCTGCAGAAAATCTGAATCTTCCTTTTCTAAGAAAAAAAAAATTGACTTAACCAAGAAAATTAATTACTCAATCATCTTATTCAAGGCTCATTACTTAAGATGAAATCTCTTGCGATATGATTTAAAACTCTAGCATTATTTAGAGTTATCTTAATTTTGGATGATTAAATTAATAGAGGTGTAATTACAAATTATCATTCTAATTTAATTATCTTTTGTGTAAATGATATAGAGGTAAAGTATGTACTACACTAATAATTAAGTAATAGAACGTATCAAATCCAATGTATAGATATTAATAAAAGAAATAAACATAATTTTAATAAATTGATACATATATCTATTTAGTGTCGAGAATATGTAAAATCATCTTAAAGTCTAAATATTTGTATTCTCTTTAATATTTTCTCGCAATATAAATTTTATAAATATTATATAAAGCTTTGCTTAGTGATGACAAATCCAAATAATAAATCACTATCTGAAACAACTTTCAAAAAATATTTATATCCTAAACCTTTAATATAATATAACATGTATTTTTTTACAACATATAAGTAATTATTACCAAGGGGTAGACAAGTTTCATTAGAGTCTATTTTTAATTATAACTAACCCAAATTAGGACTAGAATTTTTATGACTACAAGGATTTTTTTTTAAATATAAAATATCACTATAGAGAGGTTTTGTTGTAATACTAGTGAATTAGTGATGATGTCATAATATTTTGATATACATTTCTTTCGGTTAGAATGTTTTTATCATAAATTAAAGTAGTAATAACATTTTAGCCCCTAATGATTTCAATTTTTTTTTAATAAATATATAATTTAATCTTTTTTTTAAACAAGTCATTTACTCCAATTGATATATATATATATAAATTAGGGACATAGTTAAAATAAAATTAAAATTCTGTTATTATACAAAAGTAAACAAAATTTAAGGGACAATGAAAGATTTTTTTCTTGGACTAGAGTGGGCATATGCTCCACCTTCGTGCACGTTTATGGGTTAGATGCATACAATTAACTCATCTTCTTTTGGGGTATATTTACACCAAGAGACAAGTGGTCGAGGAATAATTAGTGTCTCATGAGAAAAAAAGAGAGAAAAAGAAGATCATACTTAACTTCCGACGGCGGAGGATAACAAATAGGAAAAGAGGACAACAAACTAGGGGATTCCTTTATGATTAAGATGGCTCTTCTTGAGCACAAAGAAAATGGGAAAAATGCAGAATGAGCAAACCCTTTCCTTAATTTCTTTTTTCGATCACAAACAGACTAGGAGATAAGACTGCAACCTGCATAAAAATGCCTAAGCCAATTAACAACGAGGTGGTCCAACTCCCCTTCTCAATTTTTATTTTTCTATTATATTTTCTTCAGATTATTTCTTGATAAGAAACTTTTAACTTCGATATTCTTATAGTTGGGTTGTCTCTAAGTTTTGGAATTTAGAGATTAACATTTATAAAGTCCAATTATAATATGAAGATACAATTGGAACAAAGGCCTTTGGAGCTTGACTAAGCACACACCGATTTATGGGCCATGCTTTTAGGTGGTTTTATTCTTTAAGTGTCATTTTATGCATGCAATATGATGAGACATAATTACATGCAATAAGATCTGTGAGTTGGCATGTCACTTGTTTATCGATGTAGCTCTGAGCACAACAGGACACTTTCAGTATGCATTACACCACCCATATGAGTTTCAAGCATGACAGTTTTAGAATTTTATACATATATACATACATTGGGAATATGACTATATATATATATATATAAACACAAACATATACACAACATCTCTCTTGATATGATTTCTGTGATTATTATGTGCAAGATCATGTTTTCCTTTTTGACGCTAATTACTTGATTTAAAGTTTAAACAATTAATTATGTTTCTATAAATAGTTTGACGAAAATTGTATAATGAGAATTGAAGCCTATAAACATATACCGAGTATCTTCCACTATAGATCTAACAAAGGTAAAACCCGTGGAAACCTTCTAAATGTTTGGATATTCTAAAGACATGTCCTCGCCATCATTATTAATATCAACTGGGCTCCGTGGCTAAGAATCACTCTAATCCTGAGGCTCAATAGCTAAATCCTATACCTTAGAATCCGAAGCTAATAAGTCCAAAGTTAAATGGACAATATCATCAACAAAAGTATCAAGTGGTAAAGCCGAGCTACAGATCTGACCTTGATCAACAGGAGCATGGCCGTTGGGGCTGCCAAAGCTTATGATGGGTAACATAACATTCTTCAGCTGAATGGTCAATGTGTTTGCGGGAAGCAAAGTATATGGGGACCTGCTCGAAGATAACATCATGTTAGAATTTGGAATCTCCCGCACCAATCCATAAACATAGTATATGCGGCCAAGAAACATCGTATTTGATCAAAACTAGTGCCATCGACACCCTAATTACATTAGCAATAGCTAATCTACTCTCAGCTGCTTACCAGTAGCAACGGTAATAGAGATTAGGGCTTGTCTTCAGCAGATGTAGTGCACAGATAGCTATCGTTTAGATACCCAAATCAGGACTATCGATGATTCCTCTGAACAGTAAAAATTGGTGATATACTCGAGCATACCCATTGTGGAACCACTAATATACCAGGCTTGTCTGAATAGAGATGAGAGTGTGGGTTAGACAAGCTTTAACTTGTATATATTGATTGTGTTTGTTTCTTTAGCTTATAAGTTTTGGTACATATTCCCCTCTAAATGTATTTTTATCATTATTTGATCTATGTAATAAGTAGAGGTCTAGCATATCCCCACTTCCATAGTGGTTTACATACACAACGAAATTAATTAATTGTTTTCATTAGCTATCTAAAGAGTCAAGTTATTCATTTCCTTAGAAATCTCATCCTTCCAGTTAAAATCAATTTTTTAATTGAATTCAAGCATTTATTGATGAATGGATGAGACAGTATCAAACAACTTTTTAAGCTCCAGTTCCAGCGTCTAGCGGAATTGATGAAATAAATCAATAACAATCATAGAGTTTAAATCTCTTGTGGTAGGGTCCAAAAATAAAATTATCTTTCCTATGTAAATATAAATAAATCTTCTACATGAAATCAAAGAATAAATAAGGAATAACAAAATGAAGCTTGGGAACGACTGAAAGTGAGAGGAAGATCTTATTATTCAGACCAATATTAACTATCCAAAAGAGCTAGAAGATAGGTTAAATGTCGGCATCATGCGAGCTACATTTTCATAGAACCAAGTTATGCATCATTTTAATTTAGCAGAAGAATTTATGCGGTATTATTAAAAAAAATTAAAACTTACTATAGGATAGGTCGAACTTGGCATCATGCGAGCTACCGTTTATATGGAACCAAATTATGCATCATCTTAATTTATCAGGAGAAGAATTTTACTTTTATGAAAATAATTGGCAAAACCCAAGAATAATTTTTGGTACCAATTCATCATCTTGAAATAATCAAATCACAAATGCAAAGTATATATTAATGAACAGAAGAAGCAAAATGTTTTTAAGATTCATTACGTCAATCTGCCCTTTCTTATCAACCTTATCCAATTCTTGGAAACAACATTGGTCTTACACTCAAATTCAATTGCCTTAGTTGCTGATGAGCTGTGCTAGAGTGACCAAAAGCAAGTAGTATAGTAACGTTCAGTCTTAGACATATATTGAAGTACTTGGAAAGTAATCATTGACAACGCCTTGACAATTCACTAGGCTTCACTGTCAAATCAATTAGAATAACAATGGCTCAGATTCTTTAGCATCGAAGTGCTATAAAATAAGCAATACTTCTGAAGAATCTAATTTCAAATAAAGAAAAAAAAAGACTTGAGAAGCTGTATTTTAGGGACTCGTTTTTCTTTAAAAAAAATTAAAACTATTGTTTTGACCACTTTATCAACTGGTTATATTATTTTAAAAAAAAATTTATTAATAGAAAAATATTGACCATTGATTATATCCAATGTACATATTTCTTACATTATTGATAATGCAAAATAAATTATAGCATGAAATAGGAACTCTTATCCTGTACACATTAAAAACCCTCAATAGTAATCTCAATTAAAATATCATTTTTTACTTTATTATTTTTTTTTTGTAACTCCCTGTATTAATTACTAACTCTTTGTAAAGCCAATCTTTCTCTAAAAATAATAATGCTTTTTCTATTTTCATTTAAATCCCAAATTGTTAGAATAAAATTCAAAAGATGCCCTCGACTCTTCATACATTCAATGACAAAATGATGAAGAATTACCATTTTGTTTTCCTTGTGGCCACTGTTGGTTTGTTTGAAAATTCTAGTTTCAACCATTGTCAAATGAATTTAATACAAATAAAATTCAAAAGATGCCCTTGACTCTTCATACATTCAATGACAAAATGATGAAGAATTACCATTTTGTTTTCCTTGTGGCCACTGTTGGTTTGTTTGAAAATTCTAGTTTCAACCATTGTCAGATGAATTTAATACAAAATAACAACTATATACTATGAATTTAAAATGCATAACTAGATCACAGAAAAGACATGTAATGGGGATGGGTTGTTGAGCAAAATATACTAAAATTGGCTTACATACGACTAGGCTATTGGGGAGAATATTCTACATCAACTAAGAAAAGTTCTTATATTAACTATCAACTTATGAGTTAATTTTTTAGTATGACTTTTTTTTAATACTGATTATACATTAAATTACTATATTGCATAGATATTTACAATTGTTATTAGAACTGACATTATACTAATATTTACAATCGGATATATAATTGAGATTTATATTATTACATTAATTACATACCCAGACATATAACCCTTAGATAGAAGAGATGTCTATGCTTCACTTGCATTTCGTAAGGGCAAAAAACTTATAAATTAACTTCACACAATTATTTGTATAATTGAGGGAGGTTGAGCCTATGGAGACTGAAACATTTACCTTCATAGTCCTTCTTTAACTTTGAGAGTAAAGGATCACCCCTAGACTATAGCCAAAGTGGCTAACTTTTCATATAAGTTAGACTAATAAACTTGCATACAATTATTTTATTTATAAGATTGTGAAATCCAACTTTGTAATATTATATAATATTAAGGCTAGACTATATTACATTTAACGTATAATGCGTAGCAAATTCATGAGATGTCACCTATGCATGACACTTTTATTTTTTTACATGCTATAACTTTTTGATTTTGGATGAAAGTTCAAGGGCTACTATATATTGCATATGATGTAACGTGCCATGACACATAATACTAATATTTTGATATGATCTCTTATTGACAAAATCTAAATAAGATAGAGTTGGCAAAACTCAGGTTTGAGGCTGGGTATGGTAATGCCCAAACCCAGCCCAAATATAAATTTTAAAAAGCTTAGCACTAGTCGAGTTTTAATTTGGATTTTTGTACCTGAATTTTATAATTTTTTTAAATTTATTTTAATGAATTGGACATGAAAATACAAATTTTGAATATTAAAACTTTACATATATATAATAGATATGTCAAATAAATATAATCACTTAAAATAATTTATATTTATCAAGTGATGCTTAATACTGAGTTTATCAAGTGATGCTCAATACTGATCCAATTTCATCTTTGATCTAGTATTATCTAATCCACATCACCTAGGTCTAAACCAAGTAGGGTATTTTTGACACCAGTAAAATAAAGAAATAAGTTGGTTTAGTTGCGTTCCTTTAGCACTGTATTAATTAGAAAAAAAATGTCCTTTCCATTTTTGGGACTTGATACAATATCCCATTTCATTCTTTTTATTTAAATAATAGTTCATTTCATCTTTACTTTTTAAAAATAGCCTGAAACATGCTTTCATTAGTTTATAGTTAGTTTAATGTATAATTTATTGAGAAAAAATATAATTTGTCAATTAAGGACATACAAACTATTTTAAAATAAAACTCTCTCATACACAAACAAATAACATATGAATTTCTATATAAATTTAAAATTTAAGAATAACTTAATGAAATAAAAATAACATAAAAGAATATGTGTGTGTGTGTGTTGATTAGTTATTTATTTGCCTTGACTATATTAAAATCAGAACAAGGGAAATGAAAAAGAAAAATCACTCTAACGCCTATAAAATCTTTTTTTTTATCATATATTTTACTTGCCTAAGGATCAAATACCGTATATTAGTAAGAAAGACATGCCAACTTAGAGCATGATGGCTGTGAGTAACTTTGATTGGCAGTTTATATTTGCAATTATATGTTGGGAAGGACGCACTCATATTATAAGATTATTTTTATCAATTCTACATAATCCTACTTTGAATTTTCCTAAACCACTTAGAGGTATGTCATTTTTACATAATTTTTTTTTTATAAAAATTTTCTCCAACAGCTTTTTTAAGTTTATTTTTATATCATATTGTTAAAATTATATTTTAAATATTTAGAAAAATACTATATAGTGGATACGAGGTGCTCATAAATTAGAGACTTTTTAGGACTATATAAAGGTGAAGTATATCACTGTAAAGATTTTTGTGAAGGCAGCCAATAACAAGTTATTAAGAGTAGAGTTCGTAAAATGAGTTATCAAGTCGTGTTTATTTCATATCAGTTTTGTGTCATGTCAAATTTAGGTCGATTCAAGTCCGATATTTAATAATCATATCAAAATATTGAGATCTAAACTGGATATAAAAAAATAACCGCGTTAACTAATAACTCCTTAAATTTATATATTAAATAAAAATTACATCAAATATTTACACATTATCACACACACTCTCTTTAATAAAGAAATATTAAATCATGTATACTGTTTACTTAGAAGTGTAATAAAACACACTTTTAATGTATGAAAAAAAATTTTTTTAATCATGTATACTGTTTACTTAGAATGGTAATAAAATACACTTTTAATGTATGAAAAAAAAAATTTTGAGGGACATATTTAACTATCCAATTAATAAATAAGTAAAGATAATTATTGCAACCATCGCATCACGTAATTATATAAGAAGACATGCCCGACATAACAAATATTTTGAGAATAAAGAAAATCAACACAATGATTGCACCAATGAAGACACAAGGACAGCAATGATGGACAAGGACAACAAGAAGACTACATCAACAATTGACCCGAGAAATGGAAATTCTAACAAATAACAGTGCAGCAAGTTTAATGCGAACACGATATTGCATGACAATCTATTATTTGATTATGTTTTGAGTTTTTATGGCTCATTACATTTTTTTATGTTTATTTTTGGAACCTAGTTTATACTTTGCTTAATGTTATTTAATGAAAATTATAGTTGATTTTTTTAATTATCAATTGTTTTAAGATAAAAAAATCAATATAGTATAAATTTTATTTTAAATTAAAATTATTATAACACACAATTAAAGATATTGTATGTGTATATTTTTATATGTATAAGTAAATATCACTATACATTAAGTATATTTAATTATTTATTTTTTAAAAAATATTATATTTATCATTATTATTTATATTTTAATTATTTATTTTTTTATAATAATTTAATAATAAAATTTATTAAATACCCATAAATATTTTTAAAATTTACAAGATTTTTAAAAATAAAATTTTTTAAATACTTAACTAATTCTCTTCAAATCGTTTTTACAATACAATTAATAATAGAGTAACGCAACTTGTCTTTAGTAATAATTATTTTTAAAAATATAAAATTACTATATCAATGTCGTTACAGGCCTTGACTGTTTCTTATTTGCTAGTTCATATTTCACCTATATTATCAACAAACGACACCTACCAAGGATTCGCCACTTGGCAGAGCAGCAGCTTCATGTTTCGAATATCTTTTAATTTACATGGCCAGCTGGGGTAGTAGCATTTCCGTAATTGCATACCTTTTCAACGTAGGCCAATAAACCCTCCTCGACGTTAATAAACTGTCACAAGGTGGCCTTGTCTTTTCCAATTCTCTTCACTCCAATCCTAGTTCCTCTTAAAACTGCCCCGCTAAATTCCAGCTGTTCTACTGTCCTCACCACGGCCTTCTCTACACAAACCACTCCGAGAACTGACTCCGCTCCGTATTCTAATCATCATTTATTATATATACATAATAAAAAAATTACACATTCAATAATTATATATGCGTAAATAAATTTAATTTAATATTATATTTATTTTAATTATTTATATTTTTATAATAATTTAATAATATAACTTATCTCATACGTATATATATGATTGATATTTTAAAATTATAATATTATAAAAAGTATATTTAATTAATTTTTTAAAATAAATTATTTTTATTATTTATTTAACATTAATTATTTTAAAAATTATAATATTATTAAATTAACTCTCAACTCAATTAAATTATAAATATAAAACATAAATAATTTAATTTATTATCATAAAAATATAAAATATTTATAATATAGATAATGTTATAATAGTTTATTATAAGATACGCCCTTATAGTTATAATAAAACTCACAATACTATAATTATGAAAAACACACCTTACAACAAACTATAAGATAAGTATCTAATTTCTCTTCTTATTCTCATAATAAAAATTTTATTTTGCAATTATGAATTAGTGGAATGACTATATAAGCTATAATTTTTTCGAATTAAATTTTCCTATTTTTAACTCAAGGATCCGATCAATCGTATGCGAAAAGAAAATGTTTTAGCGCAATAGTTTTCTCTCTTTCTCTCGCTCGATCCCTCGTTGAAAAATTAATTATGATGCCATTTTAGACAACAACTGCGCTCCTTTTTCCGCGGCTTCGACCCATCTTATTTGTTCATCCTCCCTGGCGCCGGCAATGCCAACATGCGAGTGTTCGAGGCTGACACATTGGACTCCGACGTCGTTTCATAGGCGGTTGAGGGATGCAGAAGAGTATTCTGGGTGGCGACTCCTCGCATGTTGGAGGATCCTGTGGGCCCGGAGAAGGAGTTTGTTCTTCCGGCGGTTCAAGGGACGCATAATGTGCCTGAGGCTTCTAAGAGGCTGTGTTGAGGCGCGTGGTGGTCACGAGCTCCATTTCAGCTATTTCTGCGCCCAGTCGGGGGTGGAAAGATAAGGTCTTTGATGAGACCTCGTGCACTGATCTTGATTATTGCAAGTCTCCTTTAGAGTTATTTTTTTCTTGTCAAAGTTCCTATTTTTATTTTTCAATTCTATTCGGTTACTGAAACGTATCATCACTGTAAATGTGGTTTGTTGAGTGATTTGACAGTTGTGGTTGTTTTCAGCTGAATAGAATATCAATGAACTATTGGGCGATTGTTTTAAGGATCGCGCTACCTTACAGTACGCGCGAGACACAGTATGGGACCTACAGCATTGTACTGTATCTCACGCGTATCTTGCGCCGACTGTAACTTAGCGCGAGCCTTGTTTTATTTACTTTTAAATTTTGTAGGTTTAGTTTGCGAATTTTGAGTGGGAAGTATTTGAAAAAGTTATTCGGTGTTACCAAAGTGGCTTTTGTGTTTGTTTATGGTGTTTCATCGAACTAAGCAAAAGCTTTTCTGGTTTTCCTGATAGAACAAACTTGGTGATTACAATTTGCGAAAGTGCTGGGCTTTTTCGGTAGAAAAGCAAAGCGTTTCAAGTGCTTTTAAGATAAACCTTGATGAACTGCTTTCACTAAATTCACAGAAAGTGATCATATGACCAATTTTATCAGTCAAAAATTTATGGATGGAAGATTTTTCTTTTCTTTTTTTTTTTTCCAGAAGGAAAGTGTTGGTACTGTGAGATACTAGGTTCTTAAATTGGTTTGTGCTCCCGGAACTCAAACTGATAAATCAATACCAATCCGCATCTATGTATACTCATTTTCTCAAGTGAAGTACCCAGTTGTGGACAGTTTTTTTGTTGTTGTATACATCCAATTTTACCTGCGGGATCTTAATTGTTGGTTAATATGACGGTTCGCTGTTTCATTTTATCATAGTTACTGCGACCCTCTTCTCTATTGTACTTCCACATGAAAAATAAATTGGTGTCACCTTTTCTATTAAGTGGCTCCACCATGCAGATTTTGGTAGTTGTCGTTCCCAATGATAGCAAAAGCAGTTACAATCAAACCTCATGAGCATAGCCAGCATAAATTAACACTACGTTAATTCCTAAACTGATTTGAAAACCAATTCTGTATTTTACCTCTTGGTACTTTTAATATCTGATTGAATCATACAAAACCAGTCATTATTGCTTTGGCTATCACGTAATGGAGTCTGCTGACTTAGTCGATTGTTGGAATTTTTGGTTTTGCGTTGGCATGACTGGCTGTTTGGGTGGGATGAGAGAGTGCTACAAGAATCCTTTTCAAAAAAATAAAAAAAAGAGAGAGAGCGAGAGGTTATGAGAATATTCAAAGTTTTACTATTTATACAGAAGCCATGAGAAGGTCTTGTGTAACATGACCGCATCCTTCAATTTTATGTTTTACTTTGTATATTCCCTGAAAGAATGGTCCTTGTTAGGAATTTAATCTTTTGCATATTAGAGTTTGCTTATTGTTACCTTGTTTGGAACTGTAACTACAGGGATAACCGAGGAGATCATTTTAGATGATGAGAGGTAAAGTTCACTTGCTTGTTGATTCTAAGTGAGAAGGGAGAATAGCAAAGAATTTAGTACAGAAAGTGACACGACACTCAGTTTCAACAGTTTGGTTTAGGTATCAGTTGTTTTGAGCGACCAATGAGATAATCCAGATTCTAACATGATGATCCTGGTTGAAGATGATAATTACACTATATGTGGTGCACAACTGGACATGAATATATTATTTCTCTGTTCAAGTATTACGACTTTCTAGTGCTTATCCTTTCATGGTTTTGGTGGTGCACCTGTAGCTGTGAGCTTCTCTTTTTTTAAATTTTGTCTTCTTTTGAATCACTTCTTACTCTTTAGAATTGAATGAACCTCTTACTATTGTTTATATGTATCCACTATATGAAGTGGAGCTTTTGTTTTCTGTTATATGTGTCCACTAAGAACTGGAGCTTTTCTCCTCGAATAGTTCAGTTCCTGATAGATACAGTAGATTAAAAATATTCTTGACTACGACTGCTTTGTGTAGTTTGCCTTCTATTTTAGATGTTTGTCTCTCTTTAGCCTTGGTGAAGAAGCTTTACATTTTATCTGCCGCCCTGGATTCCTTTTGAAGCATCCTTGGAATAAAATGCTAATGTTTAATTGCTTCATAAACCAGTTCTGTATTAATATAGGACAAAATTCAAGTATTGCTATACTTATGAAAAGGTTCTTCTGTGACTACGACAACTTTTAAAAAAGGAATACTGTCAATTTGAATTTTATGTTTCTGTTTACCATTTTCAAGCCCAGCGCTAGAAGTATTAATTCAATGGTAAAACTCCACTACCATTTTGCTATGGTTTTCTATGTTTATCCAGAGGTGGCGAATTGTAAAAGTATATAGGGTCTAGATTTCTAATGTGCATCAAATCAGTGATTTCTTATTCTGCTTCTTATCAAATCAGTATACAGCTATAACCTGAGTCGGACTCTGGTCCAACACAATGGAAGTTGAAACTATAGGAACTATAAATCAGTTGTCATAATAAGCCTAAGCGCTGCTTTTAATCTAACCTTCTCGCCTAGAAGCAATTAGTCTTATGAAAGCAATAGCCAAGTATATTTACTTTAATTCTTATTACTGCTGTCAAATTTGCTTACTACAGCAATGGCATTCTGATCTGGTTGAAGCCAAGTACATAAAAGATCTTGAAGATAACCCGAGCACAATCCATCTTAGGTTCAGGAAACCTGAACCCTCAAGCCCCTCTTTAGAAACAGAGAATTCATAGTCTATGAACGCCGTGGAACCATGGAAGATAGTGCCCCTGTAAGTAATACATGTACAGAAGTTTGATTCCAAATTCTTACACAAATGATGTACAAGATATTTTAATGTTCCTGACATATAAACATTTTGCTGGGGCTTTTAGATGCTAGCAGTAGCTTCTCCTCAAGAAGAGAGAGCAGCAGGACTGCATGGGAAGCAAGAATGCAAGATAATTGAATCAGAGGACTGTTTTCTTTTATCACGATGGGTTGTAAAGAATTTTGAATATAACTCATAAATGATCATTTATGTTGTTCAGGTAATTAAAATTGGGGGAAAAAAGTCTTACTTGTCTATATGTAATGCAATATGCAAAATTTATATTTCTTTTATTTTTTTCATTTATTTTTCTGTTTCTCAGTTAGATCCTGCAGGATCAATAAATTCCATCGAACAGGACTTACGAAGCGTGTTTTTAGCATTTAAAGGCTATTGCGATTGTGGATTAAAATCATAAAATGAACATCAACACATTAGATGCCCTTTGAACTTGGTAAACCTTGCAGGTTAGTTAACCGAAAAAAACACTAAATAAATAATAAAGATTGGCATGCATGTATACAAGGAAAAGAAGATTTTTTTTTTTTTTTAGAGATTTGTTTATCTGCGTTAAACTTTGGTTCTATAACAATTGTATTAAAAAATTAGTACTCAGAACTCAAAGCAAACCTTTTCGTGTTTAGCAATCAAAGCATCTCGACTCTGGCCTCCCGGGGAAAGAAACAATTGTATACGATAATAAAGCACGATGGAATCCCAGATTCCAAATATTATTGAAAGATATTCTCACCAATCCGACCATTCCAGTATGTATAAAAAAATACATGAGAAGTACAAATACGGTCAGCCATTCCCTGTACACGTTACCCTGCATAGGATGAAAATGAAATTTCAACTGAGATCGCTATAAGATATACAAAACACCCAAGAATTAATGCGGCCGAGTCCGTCCCGTCCTTGTGTTTAGCAATCAAAATCAATTTACAGTACAAGATCATTTTATTAAGACACAAGGTATATCGATTAACAAGTGCCAATATGGTCCTCTGTCCTGTCTGCACCTTTTTTCTATCAGAGGACACTGCTTGATCTCTAATCGCAAAAGCGAGGCAGGCAGGCCCTTTTCTGGAAAGTATTTCAGCTTCGGACAGTTCGTAAGCTTCAATGAAGTGAGGTTTTGATCACAAATTGAAGAAGATAGCTTTTCTAGATTTGGAAAATTGAAAATCTCGAGTTGGGTTAGAGAAGGAGGAAGCGTGGTTCGTAATCCTATATCCTCAGGAGGAAATGACACCATATCCTCATCACATCCACTGATTGCAAGTCGTCGAAGAGAGATGAGGCTGTAAAAGCTCCCTGACTCCGTCAATGATTTCCAAATCTTCATACCATCAATCTCAAGTGAATGAAGGCTGGTGGGAAACATACCAGCCTCTGTGAAACATAACAAGTTTGGGACACCTCCTATTGTTAAATGTTGAAGTAAGGTCAGATGGTGCATCCCTACAGGTAAGGCCTCTAATTTCTTACACCCAAATATCACGAGCCTCTTCAGTTTTGCAGAAAGTATTCCTCCTTCAGGGAAGGACACAAGATTTCCGCAATCCTGTATATCAATCTCTTGAAGGCGCCAGAGCTTATGCAAACCACTGGGTAATATTTTAAGATTTTCACAAAGAACAATCTCAATCACTTCAAGAGATGTGTTGTTGTCCAACCTCTCTGCTATTGACTCCAGCTTCGAACAATGCCAAATAATAAGGAACTTAAGAGCCTGAGGTAGATTGCCAACCACAAGGCAGTCAAGTGTGGCAGGTAATTCATTTTTTGAAATTAAACACGTGAGAGATGGACAACTATGAATTTCTATACATTCGAGGAGAGAGGTGTGCCTCCTTCTGCTGCTATGGATGCCCTCTTCCACTGTCAAAGTCCTCATATTATCGCAATTGTAGATCTCCAGCTGCTTAAGGCTTGGTGGTAGCTGAACTCCAGCAATATATGTCAACGAATGGCAATGTCTAATATCCAGTATCTCAAGAGATGAATTGTCGTTGGCCATCCATGCCTCAGGTAAGAATTTCAGTGCATTGCAATCCCAAATTGAAATTACCTTCAACTGGGAAGGTAGAACAGCCTCGGGAAAGGAAACAATGGAACTGCAGTTGTGGATTCGTATCTCTGTCAAAGAACTAAGGCTGAGCCATGATTTTGGTAGCTTCACAAGGTCTTGGCAATCTCTCAATTCTAGATGTTCAAGTCTGCAAGACAACCCAGACTGCCATTGATCTTCTTCTTCCTCTGACACCAAGAATTGGAGTTTGGGACACCTTTCAATCTTCAACCTTTTGATGGTGGCAATGTCTTGTAGTAACTGAGTCTCATTCTGCCATATATGTGTAAGCTCATCAGTAATATTGATATCAAATTCTTCCAATTTTGGTAACTGTAACTTCAATGGCCCTCCAAGAAACATTTGATTTGAAATATCTTTACAAAGTTTCGACCCACAATCAGTTGTACTTCTCCACACGACCTTTTTACATCTATCAATTCTTAATTTGCAAAGAGCTGGAAGACTTGTAAGTGAAACTAACAATTCCTCACAATTTTGAATGACAAGTATATCCAATAAAGTAAGATGTGTGGGCAATGCTCCCTGCAGTTTAGGACATCTTACAATACGAAGCTCTCTCAATTTTGGAAAGCCTTCAATTTCTTGACTGGATCCACTAGGAATCCACTCTTCCCATTCTTGCATATTCGCAAAATGAAGAGTCTCCAAGCATGGAAAAGGAATTGGAGAACCATTGCCATAGAACTCTGAACCCAATCTCTTTACTCTACTCATTCCACGTACTTCAAGGTGCTTTAGAGAGCATAGTTGCCCGACGGATGGCAGGGAAGTACACATGCTACAATCTTGAAATTTTAGGGTCACTAAATTTGAGAATGAGGAATCTCCTAACCAAGTAGGAAATTTTGCACCTCCAAAGCCACTGATACAAAATTGTTCCAAACTTCTATGAGGTCTCAGCATGTCGAGCACACCCTTTTCAGTTTCCGCATCCCTTGAAGATGAACCATCGGTACCACATTTCCATTGAAGCAATACCACTTTAAGATTCTTCTTTTGATCCAATTGAGCCTCTTTAGCATCACCAATGTGTTTTACATTCTCTAATTTTGAAATTTTAAGAGTCCCGCGAAGATGCATCAACAACTTCAGCTCTCGCAACCCAGAACCCCTGTCTTTTCCCACAGCAAAATTACACAACGCTTGGAGACAAGTCAATTTACCAATTCGCAGTGGCATTTCCTCCAATGAATGTGTATTTGAATTTTTGAGATGGTGTAATTTGACGAGGTTTCCCATGTCTGTACACAACTTCTTCAGTCGATCACAATCTTCCAACAGAAGTGCATGCAAATTGTAAAGCCTGTTGACTGATTCAGGCAAAGTTCTAATCTCAGTTCCAGATAGGTTAAGGTACCTTAAATACCTGAAATCACCTATTGAATTTGGAAGCTCGTAGATGTAATATCCACACAAACAGAAGACCCTCAGGCGTTGGAGTTTGAACAA
Organism: Aegle marmelos; assembly: GCA_030449875.1. Taxonomy (NCBI): domain Eukaryota; kingdom Viridiplantae; phylum Streptophyta; class Magnoliopsida; order Sapindales; family Rutaceae; genus Aegle; species Aegle marmelos. The sequence continues at coordinate 227,505 of JASUUL010000011.1, forward strand.
CTTAGGAAGAATGCTATAAGCCAAGTATCCACGTGAACTACCTGACAGCATTACCGGTAAAAACGTTCGCAAATGCTGGATATCGTACAAGTCCTCAAACCTTTTAACCCCATCGTAATCTCCACAAATGTATGATAGATGACGAAGATTTCTTGAAAAACTTTGTTGCTTGTTAACCTCTGAGATATACTCCATTCTGAAGAACATTTCCCCACCAACCCACTGAGCAAGGTCATTGACAAGATCGTGCATCACAAATCGTGATATAGTATTGCTTGATTGCTGGAAAAAAGATCTTGCACGTAGCTCTTGAAAGAACTCTCGACCTAGATCTTCATTAGGATTCCCGCTCTCTCCGTGATCCAAGAAACCCGCAGCACTCCATAATAAAATTATCTCCTCCTCTTCAAATTCATAATCCTTTGGAAACAATGAGCAGTATGCAAAGCACTGTTTCAAAGGTGCCGAGAGATAATAGTAGCTCACTCTAAGCACCGGTATAATGCCACATCTCTCTTCTGGCAAATCCCATATCTTGCTACTGAGCACACCTTCCCACTCGCATTGGTTATACTTACCACGTAAGAGTCCACCAAGAGTTTTCGCAGCTAAGGGCAAGCCATTGCATTTGATCACTATCTTCCTGCCAATTTCCTCCAATGACTTATTTGAACTGAAATCTCTTGTCCCCAAAGAGTGTTGAGCGAATACAGACAAACAATCATCAATCGACAACTTTTTCAATTGGTAAGCTGGAGCAGTTCCCATGATGGCTGCAACCTCTTGATTACGAGTTGTGACAATAATCTTACTTCCTGGTGCGCCAGCTTCAAGCGGACGGCTCATGTCAGCCCAATCGTTGTAATTCTCATTCCAAACGTCATCTAAAACAAGCAAAAATTTCTTTCGAGACAACTGCTTCTTTAGCTCCTCTTGAAGCAAATTTAAATCACTATTATCAACAGTCTGCTTAGTAATGGATCTTAGAATTGTTTTGGTTAGCCTGATAACATCGAAATCATCCGAGACACAAGTCCATGCCTTGAGATCAAAATGAGCCTGCACTCGATCCTCATTATAGACAAGCTGAGCAAGAGTGGTTTTGCCCACACCGCCCATACCTATGATAGGAATAACAGAGAATTCACCATCATTTCTTAAATCATCCCTCAACAACAATTCAACAATTTCCTTCTTTTCTATTTCCCTGCCATATACCTTGACTTCATTCACCAAAGAGGTTGTGGGTAGTCTTTGCCTGTCTTTTGTGGATCTCCCAGCTGAACTTTCTTTCAAATCCAGCAAGTCTTTCTGTGTCACAATTTCTTGAAATCTGCCGTTGATCTCTTTGATTTTGGACATCAAGACATAATCGAACTGAATCGATTGTGGAGTGCAGCAAGTAGGAATGAGCTTCCGAAACTTACTTATTCTTGTACGACTGCTACTGGGTTGATCATGAGCAGCAGCAGGTTCTCCATTTCCAAGCAGCAACTTCCTCCGGAAAGCCTCAGTTTGAAATTCATCCAACAAGTCTTCAACATCGAGCGCCAAGTTCTGAAGCTTGCCAAGCCACAACTTCACAGACGGAGCCGTCCTCTTCTTCTCCTCAGCATCAGCGAGCACCGCCTTGATCATCCCCAACATATTCTCCCACTTCTCTAGATCGGCTTGGATCTGCTCTTGGCGTGCTAAAAACAGAATCCCCTCTGAAGCTAACTTATTGACCAGCAAATCAACGGACGCCATAAGCATTGCCTCTCCGATGATTGACATTTTTTTGTTTTCTTTTTGGACAAATAAAGAGACAGAATGAATTCAACAGCCGAGTAAATGAAAAACCTTACTTTGTGTTGACGACGAAGAGAAGGTTGAAACCTATTGCATCTAATTTTCCTATTCTGGGTTTTTTTTTTTTTTTAAGAAAAGGTTGGCGACGTGTCTTTCACTTTACTATTTTTTATTCTATACGTTTCTTCAGCTCTAATTTTCCTTTTTATCCTGGGGTTCCTTACAACTTAGCAACTTACGGGGATTTTTTTTTCTTTTCTGCGTATAATTTTATTTAAGTCTTTGTATGTTATCATATTTATATTTTTTGTAAATATTATAAAATTCTTTATTTATATATATTATGAAAATTTTATTAAAATATTAAACTTAACTCTTATAATTTTTAATTTTAAAAATACTCTTCATTTAATTAAAATATAATTATTATTAAATAGATTATAATTATAATTATAATTTTTACATTATTATAATTATAAATATTATTATAATTATAAATAAATAATAATTATTATTAATAAAAAAGATATTATAATTAATTAATATATTAAAAATAATAAAAAATAATTTTTAGTTAAATTATTAATAATAATAATTAAAAATAATAATTATTAATAATTAATTTTTTGAGATAAAAATTCAATTAATGTTTTTACACTCTTTTTCATTTACTATTTTTTATAAGTGTCAACAGAATTTTTATTTATAATCATAACATGTTAGTTATAATAACACACTAATATTAATAAAAAAATAAAAATTTACTTAAATTCGTACTAAAAAATCATCTTTTTTCTTTTAAAAAATTACAACATTTCATTTTTTATCACTCATTATTAATAAAATTTTTAAAAATATTACCATTCATTTTTTTATATTATCATCTTATAATAATTACTATTTTTATGATAAAAAGATTAAATAAAAAATAAATTCCCTTTTAATCCATTACTCTTTATTATTAATTTCTCTTTAACAACTTTTATCGATAATTAAAATTATTATTAGACTCATCACATAGAAAGAGAGTGAGAGAGTGGAAGAAAAAATAAGAAAAAAATATATGAAATGTTTACAATTTTATAATACGCTTACTAAATGAGAATTAGAATTGAAATAAAGAATTGAAATCAGAATAATTGATTTACTTCTACTACAAGAATTATGATTAAAATGAGTTGTATTACCATTAATAGATTTACTTTATTTCGAATCAAAATCGTTATGAGTTAAATTTAATAAATTACTATGAAATGTTAATTAATTTTTATCATAGTTACTATTTTATATTAATTATTGTAATTATTTTTATTATTTAAAAATGAATTAATAATTATTATTATTGGTTATTATTATTATTAATTTAATTAAAATTAGTATTAACTATTTTTATTATATTAATTAATTATAATAATTTTTTATTGTTATAATAATAATAGTATTCCTAAGGATTATTATTATTATTATTATTATTATTATATTTTTAATTAAATAAAAAGTATTTTTTTAAATTTAAATATTATAAAGGACTAATTTAATATTTTAAAATTTAAATAAAAAAGAAAATATAAAAATTTTTATAAATAAAATATAAATAAAATAAAATATAAATAAAAAATTTTATAATATTTTTAAATAAAATATAAATAAAATAAAATATAAGAGCTTCGATAAAATTATACACGAAAAAAAAAAACTTACGGAACCAATAATTTTGGCAAGCCCTTTATTCTATACTTTACTTTATTCCGATAAGCCTTTTAAATAAATAGAGATGTTCATCTTTATTCTATACTTCATTCGCCATAAGCCTCGTTTTTCAATAAAAGTGACGGTCCAACTACCCTGCGTTATGGGTTTGGTACGCAGTCATTTGTCTCTTAGCGAATGACCCTTTAGATTACGAATAAATGTAGTTAACGGTTGAGATTTAACAATCGGGAAATAGGGAGCGGCTGAAGCGGTAGTATCAATAAAACAAAAACAAAGCAAAAAATCCAGGTCTAAATTTACAGCTCTCCCCATCTCCCTCCCTGTGAATACCCTCGTTCTTTAACTACAATTGACCATCACAGCTCTCTCTCCGTCACAGCCCTTCAAGCAAAATGGGCTACTGTGTTGAGAGAGAAAGCTGCTACTGCTGCTACGTTGAGAGACAAAGTTATTGCCGCTGTGTCTTGGCTCCATGCGGTGGTGATGCGTCTCTGCTCTGATTCGGCTGGTGATGGTGCTGCTGCTGCTGCGTCTCTGTCGGTAAATTTTGTTGTGTCTATTTTATTCATATGAATGTTAATTGATTTTTTGTTCTGGGTTTTGTTCATATGATTTGATTTTTTGTTTCTGTGTTTTGCTCATATGATTGTTAATTGATTTTATTTGTTCTTTTCTTTATTTGCTGTGATTTCGTTTCTCGTTGGGATAAATTCAGGAAGTAAGTCAATTTTTTTTTTTTTTTGAATGTATGATATGTGAAGGCCTCGCCTACAATCACTTTGGGCTAATGTGTTAGCTGCAGGCTCTGTGGAGGGTAAGGTAGAATGGTTTATGAATAAATTGGAAGGATGGTCATATAGATGGTTACAGCTGAAACTGCAGAAGAGTTTTCTTCGATCTCTACCTAGCAAGTAAATGTGGTATTTCTAAAGCCTGTTAAACACCAGCGTTAGAATTATAGTATTGCATGTGCTTTCTAGAACTTCAATTGTTATCTACCTTATGGTTCTCTTATATCTTTTTGTTTACATTAAAAAAAAAAAAAGATGGGTTATGGAATAGGGACTTTCAGGTTTTTGTGCAAACTTCCCCTGTGTTCACTTGCTTATGCTTCATTCCATGCTTCCACTATTTCCTCATTTTATTTTTGCACTTTCAATATGGTTAGTTCATTATAATTCTAGGGGTTTTTTTAATTAAATTTGCTTATTGATGCATTCGAAACCTTTTTCTTTTTTATCTATTTCTTAGTGCCAACTTCTATGTTCTTATTCAATATAATGATGTTGACTGCAGAGATATAAACGGCTGAAGAAAATATTTGTTGTGATGCATGAGGAGCTGAAGGTGATTCATTGAAATACTCTCGACCTTGAACTTCACATGCAATTTCTATTTTCCAATGTGATTTATACGTGCATATTACTATATTGTAGCATCTTAGGCGAAGGATAAAAGACTTTGCATCCACATACATGAAGGATTGAAGATTAATAACTATACTGCTATTCTCGTGATGGGCTTGCTACACAGCAGGGGGCGAAAGGTCTGAAAGCAAACGGCCGGGGGCAAAAAGTGTAAGTGGCTTTGCTCTCGCTTCTGCAAAATTGTGGAAGTATTTCAGATATTTTCAATACATCAAAAGGTAAATGTTAAGAGATTTGAAAATTAGATAAAAAGCTAAGAACGTAACACTAATGCAAATTATTGAGAAATGATTCAATTTTTAGGGGGTTTTAATTGAATCATCAACGTTCTTGTATGGAGTTTGATATAGTTACCGGAATCACCCTTGTAATATGTGTTGGGCCAACTATGGTAATACTAGTTGTAATTTTTATATTCTCGATATAATTATTTCATGCTAAAAGCGAACGAAAATCAATATCAAAGCAATATTCATGACATTCCTTATATATATATAAAGGCATGATATAAGCAGTCAATGCTACAATGCAGACGAACTCAAAAATTGCTTAACCAGAAATGAACTTCCTCATCACTGGTGAATTTTGCTCATGAAAGAGTGAAAAAGTATCAAGAGTACGCAGCCATGCTGGGGCGATGATTTGATGGATTGAGAGCTGTTAAGGTGTTGTCTCCCTCTCATCTACTGTAATATATATTTTAAGGATTGGCTTAAAGTACAGTCGACTGGATCTTAGCCGGATCCATATTTTAATTATAGTGCCAAAAAAATGACAATGTGAAACTTTCTCTTTTTCAATTAATGTTAATACTAAATTATTTATGGTATGCTTGTCTCTGTATTAGTTAAATCAATTACTTTGTAGGTCTAAGGGAATGTTGCTGAATCATGTGATTAAATCAAATCCATCGATCGCTTTACTAAAAAATCTCTGACATACAATGAAAATCACAACTCTAACAACCTGGTTATTAAAACATAAAAAAATTCACATGGCTTGTACACGTCCTCTCCTCCATCTATATTTTTTCCCCCTGCTAAATGTTTTTCCGTCTATATTTCCATTAAAAAAATAAAATTAAAAATTAAGTAAATATTTTAAGTATTTATTTTTTAACTATTACATAACCCAATACTTGCACAGCTAAAAATCAGTTCCAACCTTCACTTGCATACGCCCATTTATGGCATGTGTTATGCGTTTAGTTGTTACGACATTTTTTCTCGTTTCTTGTATTCTCTAGCCTATCAGTTGACCGGCCAATTACCGACTCGTCCAGTTACTTCCGGCGGCTGTTGAGTGTCACCCCAATTCAAATTTAAGGATTGAATTTAGCTTTCTTCATTTGTATTCTCTGGTCTTTCAATTATTTTCTTGTTCAATGAAATAATTCAATTAAATAAAAATAACTAGTAAATATATAAAGAATCATTCTATACATCTTATAAAATCTCAATGATAACCTCAATTAAAATATTGTTTTTATCTTGTTTTTTTTTTTTTCTTTATAACCCCAGCGTTAATTCCTTACTTTCTATAAAGCCAATCTCTCCTTGAAAAAGTAGTAATTTTTTTCCAATTTCATGTAAATCTCAATTGTTAGAATAAAATTGAAAAGATGCACTCGACTTATCGTGCATTCAATGACAAAAATAATGAAAAATGATATATATACATACATACATACATACATACATATACATACATATATATATATATATATATATAATCATTCTCTAGTAAATGAATCTTCATTTTTTTTTTGTAATGCAAACACGCATTTAATAGAGTCAGTGCATGTCCACAATTAGAGTGTGTGTTTTTCTTATTTTTTTAGTTCATTCCTTAACTTGAGGGATCTCTCAATGAAAAATTATTTTATACACACCTACAGGGTGCTAAAATAAACTCCTCAATTGTTGCGGTTAAATTTGCAACCTGTGTGCGCATTAACCTATTAACAAATGCCATTTTTTTTGGCCGATATTATATATTTTGCTGCAATCGGTTTTCTTAACCAATATCTTTGCGCGCACGTGTCACATGGCTATACATTCAAACTCAACTGTTTATTTATGCTTTTGGATCGAGCGGCCTAAATTGGCTAGTGTTAGGAAAGCGGAGTGGAAATTTGCAAAGAGTCAAGGCGTGTGAGATAGCACGCAACTGAAGAACAGAACATATTAGAAACTTAAAACAATCATGAATGATTACCCAAATTTTTTATTTCGTCAAGATCTTTGTAGGTCTATAGAAGAGCTGACTGCCATCAAACGAGCTCAACAAGGATTCAAAAGGCGGGCAAGAAAGTGCTCTTGATGTTGTTGTAGAAAGTTCTTTGGAAGTGAGTGCGCGTGGACGGAGCCATAAATTCTGGGGGAAGGCTGCCTTATATATTCTGTTAAGGTACACCCCTCTAATAGAAAGGGGGTGCGGCCCACCATTCACTTGTTTTGGGGCGGGGGAGCGTGCATGTGTACTTGCGAACACTTGTCCATTTTAATTGGTTGCAGTGAGGAGAACATGACCGTGACTATTAGCATTGAGTCACTTCGCTTGTTTCACCACTTTAATCTCGTACCTAAATGCTGATCCAATAGCTGCAACTCTTTCCTTAGAAAACACAACTTGATCTCCCACTCTAGCTTGCTTGCTCTTAACAAAACGACGCCAGCCGGCAGATATAGTGGGTTTCCTGAACGGTCCCGGATTGATGAACAAGTGGAATGGCCATCGTTCTCCGTTCTCGTCCTCCACGACCAAGTTTTGACAGCACTGTCCAGCTTCGAATGCCGGGAAAAATTCATCAATTGTCTTGGACTCAACTTCCAGCCGAGCAGAAACATCCATTTCAGTTAGAATCTTCTTGTACACATCCATTGTTTCAACGAATTTTGATCTGTTGATATCAAATAAATTGTACTTGTCGTGTTCTGATCAGAGCATGTGCAAGGGGTGATATTTATAATCGAAAAACCCGAGAAGCGACAAAATTGAAAATCATTATCAAATCTTTTTGGCATGTTGTATTATTAATATTTCTTCGGCTGTTGAAACAATAGCTTTTCTATCAAATCATGTTTCTTCGCTTTTATCGCTATCATAGGTCTAACACAAGTGTCTGTGGGTCCCGTGTTGTTTATTCAACAACATTCTCTGCTGTGATTGGCAAAAATGATTTGTGATGATTGCCAGCACCCAAATCAGAGGCCGTCATTTTGTGAAATGGAATATTATTCTCAATCTTTAATTCTTGGCTTCCGTCATCCTAGATAAAAAAAAAAAAATGACGTTGACTTAAAGTGAGAAGCGAAACGAAGTCTGCATTTTGCCCTACGATTAGAAGTTATAATTGTATTTGAGTATTGACTAATGAGGTGAATGAAAATTGAGAATCATCATATTTATCTTTACAAAACAAGTATAATGAGTGATTTCTTGTAACTATTATCCAAAGTAATTCATATATGTATAGTTTTAAGGTAGCTTCATTTCTTTATTTAGAAAGATCTATGCACTATCAAGTACAGCTTTCTTTTAATAATTATATGTATGTCTCTGAATCAACAATAAAGATCCTTCCTAAAAATACCAACATCAATAAAAAAAACTTAATTAATTAATATTGATGGATATATACATATTCAGTGAAGGATTTGAGAACTTAATTTGTTGCCGCATTTATTGTTACAGTCACTTTCAATCATCTTCATTTTTCAAAACTTTGAATGTTATGTTTCACTGTCAGATGATTGCCAGACAAAAAAGTGCTGTTGATGTTGATGTGGAAAGTTCTATAGAAGTGAGTGTACGTGGATGCAGCCATAAATTTTGACCAAATTGGAAGTAACGAGATAGTGACAGTGTGCACGTGTGCTTGCGTTTGCTCCTATTGGTTTCACGTAAAAGTATGTAATGATAATGCTCTTAATCATTAACAATCTGTTAATCAAATCAAAGTAGGTTTGAAAAGAGAAAAAAAAAATCAAATCAAATATTGTAAGCATTTGTTTCAGTTGACTTGTGCGCACGTGAATTGAAAAAAATTAAACACCAAAAACGGACCAAGCAGAATTGTTATTGGTAAGTGTTATAGGTTAGTTTAGTTTGTTCGGTTTCTGTCGATACCGATCTGAATTCAAGTATTAACGTTATTTTACTTGAGAAAGTTGGATTTTGGAAGCTCACGACCGACCACGTACTTGTGCGAGTTTAAGTGATTTGAATTGAAAGAATTGGTTGAAAAAATAAAATCAACCGATGATAACACTTGTGATGCTTTCACACAATCATTCTCTTCAAACTATAACAATTTTTTTTTTTTTTATATATATGAATCTTGCCTATTCAAGAGGAATTTATCGAATAAATTATGAAAATAACTCATTGTAAACACATGTTTGAATAAATTATGCCTTCTCCTATCACATTATGTGTCTAATATTTTTTGCTTTCCTGTTTATATTTTGTAGGGTTAGGCTGCTTTGTCCCCTCTTCTTCTGGACTATAAGCTAGACAACTTTTTAAAAAAAAAAAACAAAGAATTAAAGGTGGACAAACACATATCTACGAGGAGATAGAATTAAACAACTGCGATATTATTAATAGAAAAGAAGTACATGACGATGGATAGAAAATGAACTAAAATAGCACGAAAGCACAAGCAATTCTGGAAAACTAGAATAATAATAAACTCTTTTTTTTTTCTTTTAAGTGGACAAATCTCTGGTTAAGAAGAAAAACGGGGTAATAAGCTTAATCTCATGCAATTATTCCTGTCCAGTTTAATTATTTTTCATGCAATTGATAAATAAAGCTATTCAATACCATGACCGATAATAGATAATACTATTGAATAGCTTCACTTATGACCGATAATGACACCGAATAGCTTCACTTCTTTCTTCCCATTTTCCATCACTTCTTTCTCCTCATTTTCCATCCCTTGTTTCATCACTCTAATCTTGTACCTGCATGCTGATCCTGTAGCTCCGGCTGTTTCCCTAGAAAACTCAACTTTATCACCAACGTTAGCTTGCTTTTCCACAACAAAAGGACGCCAGGTGCCTTGGCTGATATAGGGTTTCTTGTGCTGTCCCTGACGGATGCACAAGGCGAATTTCCAATTTTTTCCATTCTCGTCCTCTACGTCCAAGACTTGACGGTAATGCGGTGCTTCCAACGCAGGGAAAAATTTTCCAAGAAAGCAGGAATTAAATGCGAGGCGAGTAGTAACATCAGTTTCAGTTAGAATCTTCGAGTAGGCTGCCATTGCTTTTATGAATTTTGATCCTTCGATATCAAATAAATTGTACTTGCTGTGATCTGATGAGAGCATGCACAAGAGGTGGTATTTATAAAAAAAAAAAAAAAAAAAACCAAAAAAGCGACAAATCGAACATCATTATCAAATCTTTCTTGCACTTTTTGTTATCAACATTTCTTCGGCTGCTCAAACATTAACTTCGCTATCAAATCATGTTTCTTCACTTTTATCGTTATCTTAGTCTAACACAATTTTCTTACGTGGGTCCTGCGTTATCTATTCAACAACATACTCTGATGATTTTTGATGATTAACAGCAGCCACCCAATCAGAGGCCGATCCTTTTGTGGAGTGAACGGAAAGTGAAAAAATAAACGAATAATGCACCATTGTCCTATGATTAAAAGTTATAATTCGACTTGAGCATTGTCTGATGAAGTGAATGAAAATTAAGTGTCATCATCTTCGTAATTGCAACCCAAATATAGTAAGAGATTTCTTTTAAGTATTATCTAAACCACTTCAAATGTGCACAGTATTTAGGTATGTAAAATCCCTCCCAAAAATATCAAAGTCAATAGAAGAAACTTAATTAATTAATATCTGAGGATATATATTTTCAATGATGGATTTGAGAAATTTATTTATCGGTGCATTCATTTTTACTGTCACTTTCAATGATCAATCATCATCACTTTTTAAAACTTGGAATAATATGTTTTGCTGTCAAGTGATTGCCAGACGGGACAGTGCTCTTGATGTTACTGTCAACTGAATGGTACTTGTTTTGTTATATTCAAAACAGAAAAACCCAAGAAGCGACAAAATTGAAACCACAAAATTTATGATCGATTCTTTAATTTCTTTTCTTTGACTAATTGAGTGAACATTATGAGTTGATCTTTTTGAACTCCATTATAACTTCAAAATCATTATGAGTGACGCCAAGCAGAAGAATCAACATCACTCGTCGTTTCGAAAGCCGCGTGAAAATTGTGAAACCAAACGCATGTGCATTCTGTCACTCTCACCTCTCACCCGGTACTTCTCATTTGGTCAAGCTTACTTATACAGAGAGAGAGAGAGAGAGCAATTTTTTAAATACCTATATACATATTTTGATCCTTCGAGTAGTAACATCAGTTTCAGTTAGAATCTTCGAGCAGGCTGACATTGCCTTGATGAATTTTGATCCTTCGATATCGAATAAATTGTACTTGTTGTCATTTGATCAGCATCGTGATGGTGGTATTTATAAGTTATAAAGACCGAAAAAGCGACAAATCATTACCTAACCTTTTTGTCTTTTTTATCATTGGCATTTCTACCGTAGAATCAATCACTCGTTGTTTCGAAAGCTACGGGCGTGAAAATTGTGAGCCCAGTCGCATATACAATCTGTTAGTCAAGCTCCGCTACTTCTCATTTGGTCAAGCTTATTTATAGAGAGAGAGAGAGAGAGCAAATTTTTAGTAAGGGATCACTTAAATTATTAAGTTAAGAGATAAGTTAAAAGACAAAAGAAAAAAATTACACACGTGTCAGGATATTATAAGATAAAATACACTGTATTAGAGATCTTTTAGTTTATTCCTTAATAAAGCTCAGGGGATCGATTACTAGATAATGACTAATATATATGAATGTATGACTAATACACACACATTTAACTATAAAATTTTTCAGAATTAATTAAAAAATTATTACAATTCGTGCAAATTTTTTCATAATTTTTTAATTAATTATGATTAAAAAGTATTCAATTATTTAATTAATTAAATATATTTATTTTCTTGATAACAAGCAACCACTGAGAATAAAATGGTAAGATTTGCAGCCAAAAACAAAAAAAAATTGCCACTTGGGATAGGGATTTGATGCTTTTCAAAAAATCATCAGAGTTTAAATTAGTTTTGTCAAAAAGTAAGAAATTTCGCTTTTTTTTTTTTTGGCAACTTTTGAGTGACATATAAACTCAAGAGCTTCTATAAAAATAACTATCGGATTACTAAATTCAAGTTTACAGTAACCACAATTAAAAAAAAAAAAAGGAAGAAGAAGAGGAAAACATGCAATTCGAAATAAATGATTATAATTTATTTATATTGTTTTAGTTTCTCCATAAGCTCTCACGAAGAGTGAACTATGAAATTTTTTAGCACTGATATATAATTTATTAACAGAAATATGCTTATATTTATTAAATATATTTAACGCTCTTTCCTAAGTGTCATTTGTGGGGAAAAAAATCACCAAGAGTATTTTTACCTTTATACATTAAAAAATTTTATGAGTTAATATAACTAATTTAGTTGTTCAATTACCCAAACAGTTGAAGTCGATGTCTATTATTATTTGGCAATGAAATGGGTGCTAGGTGATGACTTGCAGGAAGGGATAAATAGTGATCTAAGATTCTCTGCGTATGTTTGAAATTAACCCTTTTATCAAGTTTTCCACCACTTACTCCATTAATTTCTATTCGTTCGACATGTCGGCTGAAATCCAATGGATAGATACAATTGTATCAGCCGACATGTCCAACGAATAATAGCTGCAGGCTGTTAGGTACAGAATTATGTAACTTAGCCGCTGTCTGTAATTGTACTTTATTGGTTATACGTACGCCTCTGGAACAAAAGCTGAGATCTTGCCAACATCAGCTGAAGAAACTTCGTTAGCATTCGGTGATTATTTGTTTTTAGTGAAAGAAAAGTGCCCTTGATGTAGAAAGTGCTCCTTTGAAAGTGATTGCAGTTGATAATGTCTTAATCATTAATGATCTGTTTTGTTCAATCAAATCCGAGTAGGTCTTTTTCCAAAAAGAAAATCAAATCAAATTTTTAAAACTTTTTGTTTCAATTGACTTATGTAAATACTATTGGTTAAAAATTAAACACTGACATGAGAGAATTGTTAATGATAAAACAGAAAAACAAATATTACAATATTAAAAGAAAGCAATCAACAAAAATTAATACACTACTAAGGACAAGTAATAAGACCAGTTTGCTAACTTATTTAGATTTTGTCGACACGAGACTTTATTGAAGTATTAATATTATATACGATGGGAAAGTTGGATTCTGGGGTTTTATAAATAAGATAATTGTATAAAAGCTTATTACTTTAACTTATACTTAAAAGCTAATTCATGAATTAAGAGTTATCTCAAGCTAATAATCTTAATCTTAAAAACTATTATTCACTGATATAGAATATTCTTCTCAACACTCTTTATCTTAAGAATTGTTATTAGTTGATATAGAATATTCTTCTCAACACCTCAATCGCGTGTAGGCCAATTTTAATATAATCTCCTCAAAACCACAACCCTGTCACGTGTCTTTTTGTGATATTGTAACATATTCTAAACCCATAATATTTAGATGCTATTTTGTATTTAAATTCCTCCGACAATGATCAAAACTAGAATTTTCAAGCAAATTAGCAATGGACATAAGAAAAAAAAAACATTGTAATTCTTCATCATTTTGTCATTGAATGTACGAAGATTTGTGAGCATCATTTCAATTCCATTCCATTCCAACAATCTAAAAAAGTCATATTACTTGCATGCTATTATCGTATCAGTTCAATCAGGACAGCTAAATTATATCATTTCCATATCATATTCTATTCGCACGTGCATCATGTTGTATAATCTTAAGGAGCAATATCTTACGTGTGGTACACCACAGCCACGCCGCCTTCCTTGCTTCTGTGATGGTGACGTGCCGGCCACCTGTCAGTGGGTCTAGCTGTTGAAAAATAGCATATTATTAAGCTATCTTGAAGGCATACGTTGCATTGAATGAAAGTGAAATATTTTACGTATTTTAAATTGTACTCTATGAATATTTGGAAATGATATATTTATTTACTCAAAATGATATATTTATTTACTCAAAAATTTGAAAGGAAAAAACATTTATCCCATATGGAAAAAATAAGTTAAAGGATTTTTATTTATGTATGAAGAATTATCCATATATGGGTAAAAATTTTAAGAATAAAGGCTCTCTCTAAACGTGTGTGTTGGAAGGGGGGTGCAAGTCCAAGGCCAATTTGGTTGAACTCATGTGCACCCAAGCGCCTTGCATACACAAATGTCGGCCCACGCAGAGCCATGTTTTTTTTTTAATTTCCTTTTAAATATTCTTTTTGTAACAGTTTTCCAATTTAAATCAAAAGCTGTTTTGATTTGTGAATAAATTTCAGTTATTACACAATTGAATTTTTAAACTTCAATAGGTTGTTACTGAATTAAATTTGCTATTACAAGAAATTAATTTTATTCCAACTATTACATTTCTCATGTGTATAAAAAGGCAGCCTTACTTCTATTTTATAACATAACGAAAATACACAGAGAGCACTTTAAAAAAAATTTCCTACCTTTGATGTTCTGTTTTCTAATCAAATTATGTATTGTTACAGTTCACCAGAATTATTTGTGCATGCAGCACAAATAATTTGTTCTTGTTGTATCATGAGAAATAGATACCAACAGACTTAAGATATGAGAGTAGGTAATAAATCTATTTTAAGGAGATTGATTTTACAGGCCTTGAGATTTTCTTTTTCCTTCTGTTTTGTATCTTCTTTTCTTTTGTTTATTTCTTTCTTTTCTTGTTATTGCAGAATTTATATTATTATTAACTTATAGCACTTTGTTTTTTCTATCCGAGGTGTTAGTATACTATAAAAAAAAACACATTGTATTGGAGATGTTTTAGTTTATTCCTTAATAAACTTAAGGGATCCCTAGATAATGACTAATATATATGTATGTGTGACTAATACACACAAATTTAACTATAAAAATTTTTAGAATTAATTAAAAAATTATTACGATCCCTACATATTTTTTCATAATTTTTCAATTAATTATGATTAAAAAGTATTCAATTATTTAATTAATTAAAGGTATTTATTTTTCCAATAACAAACAACCACTAAGAATAAAATGATAAGATTTGTTCCCAAAAAAAAAAATTGACACTTCAGAGGAAAATTTGATGTATTTCAAAAAATCATGTGAGTTTAAATTAGTTTTGTCAACAGCTAGGAAGTTTCGCTTTTTCTGCAACTTGTAGGGAACCAATGGCAGTAAGAGGTAGTGAGAGTGCGTGTGCATGTTTCTGCTTTCATAAGTTTTTAGTAAAAATTTGCAATTTTAATGATTAAAAAATTATTTAATGATTAAGATCATTAAAAATTTGTTTTCATCAATCAAATCAAAGTGCTTTTAAAAGAATCAAATCAATTTTTTAAACACTTTTTGTTTCGGTCGACTTGTGTGAGCATGATTGTGCGATCTAGGTATTTTATAGATTATGTAACAAACAGATTTTGAAAAGACAAGTAAAGAAATCAGATTTTCCCATGTGTGCGAAGCATTAGGAAATTTAGGGGCTGTGTCGGTTCCTATCCGGTTGCCAAATTTTGAAACAACATATGAACTAAAAATGAAGATTTTCTTTTTTAACGTGATAAAACTATTTGAACTATATAACCAATTATTTAATAGGACTGGTAATTATGATGTAGATAATTATATAAGTAATACATATAGCTCATTTTAATTACTGTTTATTTAATTTTATAAATCAAATTTAAAAGTCTTTTTACTTCATTTTTATTTTTTTCTTGTAAATGAGTAATAAAAGAGCAATTTTAAGTGAAATAAACATTTTTATAGTGCAGTCTCAAGTAATTTCATTGGTAACTATGAGACAACTTATCCTACAAATTTGAAGTAAAATCTTATCACTACACATATAGATCATAATCAATTAGCAACTCAAGTATGGGACTAGAATAGCAATTAATCACATAGTTTAGTCCAATTTGCCCCTATCTTTTCTCTCAAAGATTGCCTAAAAGTATTGTATTATTTATCAAGATTAAAAATATGCCCTGTCAATCATATCGAAAGGCATGATCTAATATGCTCAATTGTATTAACTGTTACATGTGTAAGATACTTACCTTAATATATCTCACAGAAGACAACACTATTGTTATAAGGAGAAAAACATGAGTTATAATTAATTTTTTCATTATCAAAAGAAACCATACCACTTTTTAGAAAAATAAAGTGATGAAAAAAGATCAACTCGATATTCTATTGTCATTTTTTTTTTAATTTGAACTAAGGTGGTAAGTTAGATAAAGACCATGGCGACATGTAAGATACCTGCGGTTTTTATTTCATCACTCATAATAATATTATTGTTATTAATAGTATAATATTTTTAGCAAATTGAGTGTTTCATACATGCAAGACAAGTCCATTACCTTTGTGTCTCAACATTGCAGTTTCTCGTGGGAATAACTCATGCATAGGAATTATTATTAACTCTTGTACATTAATATGTGAAATAATTATTTCTTTATAACAACACACTCTTCAACAGAAATTTATGTTTACAGTGGACAATCTTTCGGGACAAAGAAATTTTGACATCATCATTAATTACCGTAACAAATTCCTGTGTGAATTTTTTAAACATAATTTTGGGTGTGAAAATTTTGTGCATAATTCTGGATTTGCTTTTCTCCTATGGCTAAGGAAAAATTAGTCCACAAGTTGTGTGGAGAAAGAGAGACGAAGAATTTAGCTTTTTATAAAACCTTTTCATCTAGTTGCACTTTTACTCTAATCATCTATTATTACATAGGATTTCTATCTTCAAATCCAATAGTTCAGCTCATTGGCTGTTAATAGTAAGTCTAACTACCTTACATTAACCCTATAAAAAAAAAACTACTTTACATTATATCTGTTACTGTTAATTACACACTAAGAAATGACAAGTTAGTAAATAATGGGGTGACACACGGAGATAATTGGAGGGTCAAATGACTAGACTAACAAGTTGCATTCTAGTTTAAAAATTGGAAGTTTTTAAACCAGAATGCAAGTTATTGATTTGATGTACATTTAATTTAAAATTTTCTTTTTAGTGTTTTGAACATTTTGGGCAATTTTATGATAATTGGTACAAAGTACCAGAACATGAGGTGACAAACTTAACTTGTAAATAATTCCTAAATATTCTAAGCACTTTTTTTGTATTGTTTTAATTTCTCCATAAGCTGTCACTAAGACTGAACTATGGATTTTTTAGCACTGATATATAATTTATTATAAAAAATATACTTAGATTTATTTTAAAAAATTCAAAATGCTCTTTCCCAAGTGTTATTTGTGGGGAAAAAAATCATCAAGAGTGTTTTTATCCTTAGACATTAAAAGATTACGTAACTTAATATAACTAATTTAGTTGGTCAAATATAAAAATAGTTGAAGTTGTTATCTATTATTATTGAGTGATAATACGATCACAAACTCTTATAAAAACTTATTTGTATAAACTGATGCAACATTAACTCATTGATTAAATAAAAATAAAATAATTAAAATAAATCATGTGGCCTAAAAGATATTTAATCTAACCAATTAAATCATACCACAAGTTTGTGCAAAAGAAAGTTTTAGCCCAGTAGGACCATAAAACTCACTAGGATAAGCAGTATTATTGAACCAGACAAAGCAACAAGTAATGAAACCAAAAATAGATAAAACACCTAAACTATAAGACAAGTAAGCCTCCCCAGACCATACAAGTGCACAGCAAGCCCATGCAAAAGGCTTAGTTAAGATATGCCAAATTCCACCAAATATACAAATGGAACCTTATAAAAGTTTGTGACTACATTAATATTCATTATTGTTTGGCAATGAAATGGATGCTAAGTGATGACTTGCAAGGCATGAAGGGATAACTAGTGATATTAGATTTTATGGGTCTATTTGAAATTAATCCTTTTATCAAGTTTCCCACCACTAACTCTATTAATTTCTATCTGTTGGATTTCAACCAACATATCCAACAAATAGTGAGCCTAAAATAACTACTTGTGATAAAAAATTGAGAATACTGATATTTATGCAACAACCTCAATTACTTTTCATTGAATTGAATTTGGCAAAGAAATAGAACTCATGATATTAAATATTAATACATTAAGAAATACCTTAGATTATATTGAAGAAATATTATCATATTCAAATAGTCAAATTAAGAGATTCCGTAATATAAAAAGAAATAGTTGATTTAATACTATTATTAGATATTGAAGCTTCTAAACCAACTGAATTATAAATTAAAGCATACTTGATATACTAAAAATAGAAATAGAAAATACTACACAAAACACAAAGTCACTTATAACAACAGTTAGATTCCATAAGTAGAATACGAGTAGAATAAGAGAAATCTTAATCTAAGGTATTTCTTAATGAACAAGAAACAAAATTGATTCTCCTGAAATTGCATAGCATTTGTCTCTATAAAGAATAAACATCACATTCACACTGATCTGAGTGTTCAATTAATAGTCTAATAATTCATGGAATCATCATACATGAGTAAACAATAATTGAGGAAATTGTAATATATAGATTTTCACATAGACATAAAGAACATACCTTGATCTATAGATTTAGAAATTAATGCTAAAAGTTGTGTTTCTCTCCTTTAGCCTCTTGTTTTTAAAGATTTTATGTAATATTTTGTGTAACCCTGATTTGATGGAATAGGGTTTCTTTCATAAGTAGAGAGAAGACCAGCCTTCCTATTCTAATAATGATTCACTTTCCATAAAAGTTAAGTCTGATTAGGAATGTTATATTCTCTCATAATTAAAATATAAATATAATAAATATATCTACGTGGGCATATTAATCATGTGGGACATAAAATCTTACATTATCCCACTTGGCCCATATGATACATTTACTTCAATGGTTTATAAATCACTAATGCAAAATTTACTCTAATCATTATCACCATAATTAAACATAAATCAATGCGAGTTATGACAGTCATACATCATTAAATTAAGCAAAAACGTAAACAATAATTCAATAAAAAATAGATTTTATAGGCACTAGAGTGATTTTTCTTTTTCTTTTCCCTTGTTCTGATTTTAATATAGTCAAGGCAAATAAATAAATAACCAACACACACACACATTCTTTTATGTTATTTTTAATTTATTAAGTTATTCTTGAATTTTAAATTTATATAGAAATTTAGATGTTATTTATTTGTGTTTGAGAGAGTTTTATTTTAAAATAGTTTGTATGTTCGTAATTGAAAAATTATATTTTTTCTCAATAAATTGTACAGTAAACTAACTATAAACTAATGAAAGAATGTTTCAGACTATTTTTAAAAAAGTAAAGATGAAATGTACCATTATTTAAATAAAAAGGATGAAATGGGATATTGTATCAAGTCCCAAAGATGGAAAGGGCATTTTTTTTTCTAATTAATACACTACTAAAGGAACGCAACTGAACCAACTTATTTCCTTATTTTACGGGTGTCAAAAGTACCCTCCTAGGTCTAAACCGGAATGATGTGGACTAAATAATACTAGATCAAAGATGAAGTTGGGTCGGTCTTGGGCATCACTTGATAAACTCATAATTTGGTTTGGAACCATGATTTTATTAAAAAAATAGAAAATATAAATTGTTTTAAATGATTGTATTTATATGACACATCTATTATATATACATAAAATTTTAATATTCAAAATTATATTTTCATGTCCAACTCATTAAAATAAATTTAAAAACTAAAAAATTATAAAATTCAGGTACAAAAATCTAAATTAAAACCAGAGTAGTGCTAGGCTTTTCAAAATTTATATTTGGGCTAAGTTTGGGCATTGCCATACCCAGACTCAAACCTGAGTTTTGCCAACCCAATCTTATTTAGATTTTTTCAATAAGAGACCATATCAAAATATTAGTATTATGTGTCATGCATAGGTGACATCTCATGAATTTGCTCTGCGTTATACATTAAATGTAATATAGTATGGCCCTAATTTTATATAATATTACAAAGTTGGATTCCATGATCTTATAAATAAGATAATTGTATGCAAGTTTATTAGTCTAACTCATACTTAAAAGTTAGCCACTTGGTCTATAGTCTAGTGGTGAACCTCTACTATTAAAGTCAAAAAAGGACTATAAAGGTAGAGATTTGAGTATTCATAAGCTCAACCTCCCTCAATTATGCAAATAATTGTGTGAAGTTAATTTATAAGTTTTTCTCCCTTATGAAGTACAAGTAGAGTATAAACATCCCTTCCATATAACGGTTATATGTCTGGGTATGTAATTAATGTAATAATTTAAGTCTCAATTATATGTATAATTATAAATATTAGTGTAATATCTACTCTAATAGCAATTGTAAATATTTATGCAATACAGTAATCTAATATATAATCAATATTAAAAAAAACTCATACTCAAAAATTAACTCATAAGTTGTTGGTTAATATAAGAACTTTTCTTAGTCGAAGTAGAATGTTCTCCCCAATAGCCTAGTCGCATGTAAGCCAATTTTAGTCAATTCTGCTCAACACCCCATCCCCATTACATGTCTTTTTTGTGATCCAGTTGTATATTTTAAATTCACACTATATAGTTGTTATTTTGTATTAAATTCATTCGACAATGATTGAAACTAGAATTTTCAAGCAAACCAACGACGGCCATAAGGAAAACAAAATGGTAGTTCTTCATCATTTTGTCATTAAACATATGAAGAGTCGAGGGCATCTTCTGAATTTTATTCTAACAATTTGGGATTTATATGAAATTAGCAAAAGCATTATTATTTTTAAAGAGAGAATGGCTTTATAGAGAGTCAGGAATTACTATTGGGAGTTACAAAAAAAATAATAAAGTAAAAAATTATATTTTAATTGAGATTCCTATTGAGGATTTTTAATGTGTATAGGATAAGAGTTCCTATTTCATATTATAATTTTTTTACATTATCAATAATGTAAGAAATAGGTACATTGGATATAATCAATGGTCAATTTTTTTCTATTAATAAAAATTTTATTTATTTTTAAAATAATATAACCATTTGATAAAGTGGTTAAAACAGTAGTTTTAATTTTTTTTTAAAGAAAAACGAGTCCCTAAAATACAGCTTCTCAAGTTCTTTTTTTTTCTTTATTTGAAATTAGATTCTTGACAGGTATTGCTTATTCTATAGCACTTCGATGCTAAAGAATCTGAGCCATTGTTATTCTAATTGATTTGACAGTGAATCCTAGTGAATTGGCAAGGCGTTATCAATGATTACTTTCCAAGTACTTAAATATATGTCTAAGACTGAACGTTACTATACTACTTGCTTTTGGTCACTCTAGCACAGCTCATCAGCAACTATGGCAATTGAATTTGAGTGGAAGACCAATGTTGTTTCCAAGAATTGGATAACGTTGATAAGAAAGGGCAGATTGAGGTAATGAATCTTAAAAACATTTTGCTTCTTCTGTTCATCAATCTATGCTTTGCATTTGTGATTTGATTATTTCAAGATGATGTATTGGTACCAAAAATTATTTTTAGGTTTTGTCAATTATTTTCAGAATACTAAAATTCTTCTTTTGATAAATTAAGATGATACATAATTTGGTTCTATACAAAGAGTAGCCAAATTCGACCTATCCTATAGTAAGTTTTAATTTTTTTTAATAATACAACATAAATTCTTCTGCTAAATTAAAATGATGCATAACTTGGTTCTATGAAAATGTAGCTTGCATGATGCCGACATTCAACCTATCCTCTAGCTCTTTTGGATAGTTAATATTGGTCTGAATAATGAGATCTTCCTCTGACTTTCAGTCGTTCCCCCTGCATTTTGTTTATTCCTTATTTATTCTTTGATTTCATGTAGAAGATTTATTTATATTTACATAGGAAAGATAAGTTTATTTTTGAACCCTACCACAAGAGATTTAAACTCTATGATTGTTATTGATCTATTTCATCAACTCTGACAGACGCTGGAACTGGAGCTTAAAAAGTTGTTTGATACTGTCTCATCCATTCATGAAGAAATGCTTTAATTTAATTAAAAAATTGATTGTAACTGGACGATAAGATTTCTAAGGAAATGAATAACTTGACTCTTTAGATAGCTAATGGAAACAATTAATTAATTTGGTTGTATATGTAAACCACTACGGAAGTGGGGCTATGCTAGACCTCTGCTTATTGCATAGACTAAATTAGGTTACTGAATATTATTATTTTATTTATTATTCTTTTCATTTTTGGTCCGGTATTTCTTTTTCTTTCTTTGTTTACTATTTAAACACGGAAGCAAAATGTTTTGCTTCATATTGGTGCAGCCCTACCATCCAGACGGTGGCGCTCGCATGCCTTCCCCACCCCCCCCACCCCCAAAGAAACGCTATATATCTCGAGCAGAAAGAGTTGAACGGAAAGAGTTGTGTTTTCTAAGGAGAATTGCGTGAACACACATGCTAACTCTAGAATAAAAATAGAATAATAGCATGCAAGTAGTAAGGAATTCAAGCGAACACTTGTCCATTTTAATTGGTTGCAGTGCGGAGAACATGACCGTTACTGCCTGCATTGAATAGCTTCGCTTGTTTCATCACTCTAATGTTGTACCTGCATGCTGATCCGCTAGCTGCAACTCTTTCCTTAGAAAACACAACTTGATCTCCCACTTTAGCTTGCTTGCTCATAACAAAACGACGCCAGCCAGCAGATATTGTGGTTTCCTGTACGGTCCCTGACGGATGAACAAGCGGAATGGCGATTGTTCTCCGTTCTCGTCCTCTACGATCAAGTTTTGACTGTTTTGTCCAGCGTCGAATGCCCGGAAAGATTCATCAATTGTGTTGGACTTAACTCCCAGCCGAGTAGAAACGTCCGTTTCAGTTAGAGTCTTCGCGTACACTTTCGTTGCTTTGATGAATTTTGATCATTCGATATCAAATAAATTGTACTCGTTGTGGTCCTATCAATGCATGCACAAGAGGGTTATATTTATAATAGAAAAACCCAAGAAGCGACAAAATTGAAAATCATTATCAAATCTTTTTGGCATTTTATATTATTAACATTTCTTCTGCTGTTGAAACAATAACTTTTCTATCAGCCTATGTTTCTTCACTTTTATTGCTATCTTGGATCTAACACACTTGTCCGTGGGTCCCGTGTTATTTTGATTACCAGCACCCAAATCACAGGCCATCTTTTGTGAAATGGAATATTCTTTTCAATATTAAATTCTTGGCATCGGTCATCCTTTTTTTAAAAAAAGAATGACGCTGACGGAGAGTGAAAAAAGAAACGAATACTGCATTTTGTCCAACGATTAAAAGTTATAATTTTATCTGAGTATTGACTGATTCGGTAAATGAAAATTGAGAATCATCATATTCATCGTTACAAACCAAGTATAATGAGTGATTTCTTGTAACTATTATCCAAACTAATTCATATATGCATAGTTTTTAGGTAGACTCATTTCCTTATCAGAAAGATCTATGCAATATCAAGTATAACTTTCTTTTAATTATTATAGGTATGTCTATAAAACAACAATAAAGATCCTTCCAAAATATATCAACATCAATAAAAGAAACTTAATTAATTAATATTTGGTGGATACAGCCATGAATTTTAACCAAATTGGAAGTAAGAATTGGTGACAGTGCGCATGTGTACTTGCGTTTTCTTTTATAGGTTTCACGTAAAAATCTGTAATTATAATGCTCTTAATCATTAGCAACCTATTAATCCAATCAAAGTAGGTTTGAAAAAAATCAAATCAAATTATATTAGCTTTATGTTTCAGTAGACTTATGTGAACATGAATTGATAAAAATTTATGCACCAACGACGACCAAACAGAATTGTCAATGATAAGTGGTATAGATTAGTTTAGTTTCTTTGGTTTCTTTCGGTAACGATCTTAATTGAAGTATTAACGTAATATAACCTGAAAGGTTGGATTTTGGAAGCTCATGACCTACCTCATACTTATGTGAGTTTAAGTGATTTGAATTGAAAGAATTGTTTGAAAAAATAGAATCAACTGATGATAGACACTTGTGATGCTTTTACCCAATCATTCTTTTCAAACTGTAACGATGTTTTTATTTTTTATTTTTTATTTTTTTTTTTAATATATATGAATCTTGACTATTCAAGAGGAATTTACTGCATAAATTATGAAAATATCTCTTTGTAAACACATGTTGGAATAAATTATGCCTTCTCCTACCACATTATGCGTCTAATATTTTTCGCTTTCCAGTTTATATTTTGGAGGTTTGAGCTGATTTTTCCTCTCTTCTTTGGAATATAAGAAGAGTACGTGGTGGCGTGGCCGTGGTGCCATACATAAGATGTTGGCCTTTAAGATTATAGATCATGAAGCACGTGTCAATTACTTGGAATATTAGCTTGTGGAAACCCTTAATGTAAAAGCTAGACAATAGACAACTGCGATATTATTAATAGAAAAGAACTACATGCAGATGGATAGAAAATGAATTAAAATAGCCAGAACGTACAAGCAATTCAGGAAAATGAGAATAATAATGAATTTTACTTATTTATTTATTTTTAAGTAAACAAGTTTGAACTAGATAAACAGAATAATAAGCTTAATAGCATGCAATTATTAAAGAAAGCGAACACTCGTCCACTTTAGTCGTTG
Source organism: Aegle marmelos (assembly GCA_030449875.1). Lineage (NCBI taxonomy): Eukaryota > Viridiplantae > Streptophyta > Magnoliopsida > Sapindales > Rutaceae > Aegle > Aegle marmelos. The sequence goes on from JASUUL010000011.1 coordinate 252,305, forward strand.
GGAACAAGAGGAGCATAACCGATAATAGCATTGAATACCTTCACTTCTTTCTTCTCATTTTCCATCCCTTGTTTCATCACTCTAATCTTGTACCTGCATGCTGATCCTGTAGCTCCGTCTGTTTCCCTAGAAAACTCAACTTTATCACCAACATTAGCTTGCTTTTCCACAACAAAAGGACGCCAGGTGCCTTGGCTGATATAGGGTTTCTTGTGCTGTCCCTGACGGATGCACAAGGCGATTTTCCAATTTTTTCCATTCTCGTCCTCCACGTCCAAGACTTGACGGTAATGCGGTGATTCCAACGCTGGGAAAAATTTCCCAAGAGAGCAGGAATTAACTTCGAGACGAGTAGTAACATCAGTTTCAGTGAGGATCTTCGAATAGGCTGCCATTGCTTTGATTATTTTTGATCCTTCGATATCAAAATAATTGTACTTGTTGTGATCTGATCAGCGTCATGATGGTGGGTATTTATATATAAAAAAAAAAAACCAAAAAAGCGACAAATCGAACATCATTATCAAATCTTTTTTGCACTTTTTGTTATCAACATTTCTTCGGCTGCTCAAACATTTGCTGTCAAATCATGTTTCTTCACTTCTATCGTTATCTTAGGTTAACACTATTGTCTTACGTGGGTCCCGCGTTATCTATTCAACAACATACTCTGCTTTGATTGACAAAAATTATTTTTGACGATTACTAGCACCCGCTCAATCAGGGGCCTGTCCCTTTGTGAAGTAGATGTAAAGTGAAAAAAGAAACGAATAATGCATTATTGTCCTGTGATTAAAAGTTATAATTCTACTTGAGCGTTGACTGTCGAGGTGAATGAAACTTGAGAACCATTATTTTCGTCATTGCAAGACAAATATAATAAGTGATTTCTTTTAAATATTCTCTAGATCAATTCAAATATGCATAGTATTTAGGCAGATAAAATCCTTCCCAAAAATATCAACAGAAATAGAAGAAACTTAATTAATTAATATTTGTGGCTATATATTATCAGTGATGGATTTGAGAAATTAATTTGTTGGTGCATTCATTTTTACTGTCACTTTTGATTATCAATCATCATCATTTTTTAAAACTTTTAATATTATGTCTTGCTGTCAAGTGATTGCTGGACAGGAAAGTGCTCTTGATGTTATTGTCAACTGAATTTTACGTGTTTCGTGATATTTTAAATAGAAAAACCCAAAGAGCGACAAAATTGAAACGACAAAATTAATAATCGGCTCGTTAATTTCTTTTCTTTGACTAATTGAATGAACATTATGAGTTGATCTTTTTAAACTCCATTATAACTTCAAAATCATTATGAGTGACGCCAAGCAGAAGAATCAACATCACTCGTCGTTTCGAAAGCCGCGTGAAAATTGTGAAACGAAAGGCATGTACATTCTGTCATTCTCACTCACTACTTTTGGTCAAGTTTATTTATAGAGAGAGTAAGCAATTTTTTAATAAGGGATCACTTAAGTTATTAAGTTAAGTGAGTCATTTTATGATACTGTGATTAAAGTTATGACATTAATGCGCCGTAATTAAACATAAATTATTTAAATGAAACATAAAACTTATAAATTTAACATAAACTTTACAAATCAATGTTAACTGTGAAATAAAATATAAATTTTAAAAATTAAACATAAGACTTATAAATAAAAAGTAAAATAAATTAATTAATATAAAACTAGTAAATTAATATATTATTAGTCAATGAAACAATAACTTGCAAATATAATATAAAACTAGTAAATCAACATTAAGTATAAAATAAAACATAATTTTTAAAAATTAAACATAAGATTTGTAAATGGAAGATAAAATAAGTAAATTAATATAAAACTAGTAAATTGATGTATTATTAATAAATAAAACAATAACTGTAAATATAACATAAAACTCGAAAATCAATATTAAGTGCAAAATAAAATATAAATTTTAGAAACGAAACACAAGACTTAAAAATTGAAGGTAAAATAAGTAAATTAATATAAACTAATAAATTGATATATTACTAATAAACAAAGTAAAATCTTGTAAATATAGCATAAAACTAGTAAATCAACACTAACTGTAAAATAAAACATAAATTTTAAAAATGAAACATAAGACTTATAAAAGGAAGGTAAAATAAGTAAATTACTATAAAACTAGTAAATTAATGTATTCATGGTAAATAAAATGAAAACTTATAAATGTAATATAAAATAAGTAAATCAGCATGAACTGTAAAATAAAACATAATTTTTTGTACATTATGTCTAAAACTTATGAATAAAAAGTAAAATAAGTAAATTAATAATTAGTTACTATAAAAAAAAAGTTCACAATTATAAAAGAAAAACTTGTTATAGTGTTTATTACCTTATATATTTATTGATTGTTTTATTTAAACCAAATAATGTTAGTTTTGCATTTATGTAGTACATTTGATATTTATTAAGGATGAAATTTATGCTCAAAATCAGATTGTGAAAAAAATATTATTTTTATATTTTTCATAGTTGTTATAAGATGAGGTTATTTTGTATCTTTCTACACTTCCTCAACAACAAACTTAAATAGTTTATAAATACAAGTAAAAAGTTTAAAATTATATAAAGTATATATAAGATTCAAAATTAGATTTAATTTTATTGATATATCATATGTGTGTCTAATAATATAATTTTTTTTTAATTTTCTTCTTACTTGATCCACATCAAGATAAATAATTGCATGTAATTAGCATGTGTAATAAATTGATATCATTATAGAAAATGGGGGAAAGAAAGTATACAAATGTTCTAGAATAAACATATAACTTATGGTAACTAATTCAATAAAACTAATTTTACTTATTTTAGTATAATTCTTTTTGTTTAATTAATGAGTAATTTTTCCATAGAATTAAATAAGATGTATCTGAGAATGATTATATATATATATATATATATATGTGCGTGTGTGTGTGTGTGTGTGTGTGTGTGTGTGTGTGTGTGTGTGTGTGTGTGTGTGTGTGTGTGTGTGTGTGTGTGTGTGTGTGTGTGTGTGGTCAGCAGTTGCCTGGCAATAGTTTGGAGGAGTTCATTTGGCAATGATTTGGTAGAATTCCGACGGCTTCCAGCAATGGTCTAATGATAGTCTAGCAGTGTTACAGCGACTATCTCACAAAGTTTTGGTGATGATCCAATGGCTTCTGGCGATGATCTGACATTAGTTGGAAAGAATTTTGGTAGCATTTCGCTAGAGTTCCAATGACAATTCGATAATGGTTAATTTATATTTTTATATTTTTATATTAAATAAATAGTATAAATAGTATTTATTTTGTTAAGTTTCTTAAATTGTTATTAAATCTAATTAGTATTAATTTATTTATATTATTAAATTGATAAAATAAATTAATAAATAATCATTATGAATGACATTAAACAAATTTAAAAGTTGAAGGGTAATTTTAGAAACTTAGGTTTCCGATATAAGAGGAATTTGAATTCTTTACTCTTTGTTGTGAATTCAAGTTTTACATTATGATGGATAGTAAGTTTTAATAAAAATCAAATTCTTATATATTTTATCTAATTAAACAATAAAAATAAAAATAAAATTTAGATTACTTCTCTCTTCTCCATTCTTTCCTCCCAACCAAACATCACCTTGGGGTAAACCTAACTAGTTTTATTAACACAAGAAAATCAAATCATCAATAAAGAGCTAGTGAAAATTTCAGTTGATGTTCCCTTATGATTTTTACGTTCGTAACCTAAAATCCATAAAACAAACACCTCCAAAATTAATAATCCAATATTGAACCAATTTTATTGATCAACCTCCTCAACCATAATACCATACATCACAGCAAATAATGTGTTTAAATGATCTCATTTAAATATTACCAATGTTTCCAATAGTATAAAAAAAGTGTATTATATCTAATGCCAACACATATTAAGCATCCATAATCATCAAATCATAATAAGGTTAATGCCACTTGGGTGACATCTTTTTCGACAAATATATAAAAAAAGTAATAGATTTTTCAAAAATAGATATTGAAATGACTGTTAAATTTTCTATTAATTTTAACAAAATTGGCTGCCATTAATGAAATTATATTTCTACCCCTGCGACTTGTGACTTTCTTTGACTATCACAATGATGTCTCTGGCTGCTTATTTATTTACAAATATATCCCATACAAAAAATTAAAAAAATGAGAATAGAGAACAGAATTAACTCATATAAAAATAATAATATTAAAATAAATTTAACAATATTGAGTTTTAAGGATAAAATGATAAATTTATTATAACTCTATTAATTTTTTAATAAATACTAATAATTTGGTTGATGAATGATACTTGTTATAAAAATAGGGCATATAAAAGATGATCCCCCTGCGTTGGATCAGGTGCAAATACCACAACTTTGTCCTTTTCTAAGTCAGCCAATACATCTACTTGGACAAGTTGTTTAAGTGGTAGAGATTGTTGAATTGGTTTTTAACATTGTAGTCCCTATTGTTTATTGTAAAATCATAAACATCAAATTGTTAAAATATTTTTACATAAGTCACATTGTTTTAAAGTTTTGAAATTTCATCCGTTGGCTTAAACTGTCATAAAAATAAGTGACAGTGTAAGAGCTTTTTATTATGTAATATACATTTAATATAAAATAAATAATTGAATATGTATAAAAAATATGAGTTATTAAATGAATCTCTAAAATAAATAACCATGGAATTAAAAAAATTAGGTTATAACACTATTATTTTACAATTGCAAAATTTTATTATCACATTTCTCTTTTCAACATTAGTTGACATTTTAGTTTATTCATACACATAATTTGTTAGTTTATGTATAAAATTCCAACATTGCCTTAAAATTTAAAAGAACTAGTTTGAAACTTTAAATGTGGCTAAATAAGTTTATATAAAAAGACCACAATAAAAAAATATATAAAGAAACTAGTTTATTTTTTTAAAAAATATAATTCAAAAGCTTCTGAGTTTTATGCTTCCTAATAACTACATATGTTTTTTTATTTTAAAATTTTGGACATATGAATCATTGTAATAATATTTTATTCTTAAATAAAGGTGATTAAATAATAAATTTATTAGTTTACACATATTCTTTTAATTGTAAATAATTTCTTTTTGTAAAAGATAATAAATTATTATAAAACATTTTACAATGGTAATTTTTTATCTCATTATCTTGAGCTCACTGAAATCAACCTAAAATACTTTTGCTAAAGGTCATACTTCTTATCTTAATCAATTAAGTGCTTGATGGCTCATTGTTGCATCCTCAACTGCTTTGCATCTCTTTGGGCTATTATCCATTATGAATCAAATGCTAAATTAGTTAAAAGTTCTTTTCAAATGTCATTTTATTCGAAATAGGACTTATATGTATAAAATTAAATTTTTTTTTATTTAATTTTATAAAATATCAAGGACTGCTATATTATTAAAACACAAAGATAAAAATGGCTGTGATAAATTTTATCACTTTTATTGAAAAAGTTATTGGAAGAATAAAGCAGTACAGTTAAAAGACGCGTCCAGAATATTAAAAAAAAAATAAAGAAAGAAGAGTTAAGTGGCAGACGCGTCGCATTTTAGATATGCTTGAAACCTTCATTGCAGGCGTAATTCATAAATACGCTCGAACCATCTCTCTTCTTCAACACAAGCTGAGCTTATTCACTTACTCGGCTGTAAAATTTGTTCTGTTTCTTTCTTCGGAAAAAAGAAATGTCAGTCATCATCGGAGAGGTAATCCTAACGGCGTTTTCGAATTGCTGGTCAAAAAGTTAGCTTCAGAGAGGATTCGGTTGTTTGCGCGCCGAAAGCAAATCGAGGCCCATCTGATGAAGTAGAAGAAGATGCTGGCCATGATTAAGGCGGTGCTTGATGATGCTGAGGAGAAGAAGACGACTCATCAGTCTGTTAAGTTGTGGCTCGGCGAGCTTCAGAACTTGGCTTACGATGATGAAGACTTGTTGGATGAGTTTCAAACTGAGGCTATCCGGAGGGAGCTGGTGGTTGGAAATGGAGAACCAGCTGCTGCTCATGATCAACCCAGATGCAGACGTACAAGAACAAGTAATTTTCGGAAGCTCATTCCTACTTGTTTCACCCTTTTTACTTTGCAATCGATTCAGTTCGATTACGCCTTGATGTCCAAAATCAAAGAGATCAACGACACATTTCAAGAAATTCTAACACTTAAAGACTTGCTGGATTTGAAAGAAAGTTCAGCTGGGGGGACCAAGAAAGCCAGGCGTAGGCTACCCACAACCTCTTTGGTGAACGAAGCCAAAGCATATGGCAGAGAAACAGAAAAGAAAGAAATTGTTGAATTGTTGTTGAGGGATGATTCAAGAAAAGATGGTGGATTCTCTGTTATACCTATTGTAGGTATGGGTGGGCTGGGCAAAACTACTTTTGCTCGGCTTGTCTATAATGATGATCGAGTGCAGAATCATTTCGATCTCAAGGCATGGTCTTTTGTCTCGGATGATTTCGATGTTATCAGGGTAACAAAATCAATCCTAATTTCCATTGCTGTTGACCAGAATGTGAATAATCACGACTTAAATAAGCTTCAAGAGGAGCTAACTAAGCAACTATCTGGAAAGAAATTTTTGCCTGATTTACATGATGTGTGGAACCGGAATTACGATGATTGGGTTCAACTTAGACGTCCGTTTGAAGTTGGCGCAACCGGAAGTAAAATTATTGTCACCTCTTGCAATCAAGATGTTGCAGAAATCATGGTACTGTTCAAGCTTATGAATTAAAAACGTTGTCAGATAATGATTGTCTAGCTGTATTCGCTCAACATTCATTGGGGACGAGAGATTTCAGTTCACATAAGTCATTGGAGGAAATCGGCAAGAAGATAGTGACTAAATGTGATGGCCTGCCCTTGGCAGCACAAACACTTGGTGGACTTTTACCTGGAAAACATGACAGACGTGAGTGGGACGGTGTGCTCAGTAGCAAGATATGGGAATTACCAGAAGAGAGATGTGGCATTATACCAGCCCTTGCAGTGAGCTATTATTATCTTCCTCCAACTCTGAGACAATGCTTTGCATACTGCTCATTGTTACCAAAGAATTACGAGTTTGAAGAGGAGGAGATAATTTTGTTATGGTGTGCTTCTGGTTTCTTGGATCACGTAGATTGTAAGCAAAGGGAAGATTTAGGTCGGAAATTCTTTCAAGAGCGATATGCAAGGTCTTTCTTCCAAAAACTAAGCAATGATAGGTTACAATTTGTGATGCACAACCTCATCAGTGACCTCGCCCAATGGGCTAGTGGGGAAACATACTTCATAATGGAGGATACATGGAGGTTAACAAGCACCAAAGGTTTTCCAAAAATCTTTGTCATTTGTCATTCATTCGTGGAGAATATGACGGCGTTAAAAGGTTTGAAGACTTTTTTGATATCTAACATTTGCGGACTTTTTGGATATCTAACATTTGCGAACTTTTTTACCAATAATGTTGCCAAATAGTTCGCTTGGATACATGGCTTGTAGCATTCTTCATCAATTGTTCAGGCTGCAAGGCTTAAGGGTCTTATCTTAGTGTGGATACAACATCTTTGAGCTACCAGATTCAATTGGTGATTTGAGGTACTTAAGCTACCTTAATCTATCAAGAACTAAAATTGAAATTTTGCCTGAATCAATCTCCAAGCTTTACAATTTGCATACACTCTTGTTGGAAGACTGTGATGGACTAACGAAGTTGTGTGCAGATGTGAGAAACCTTGTCAAATTGCACCATCTCAAAAATTCAAACACAGATTCATTGGAGGAAATGCCACAGCAAATGGGTAAATTGACTTGTCTTTGGTTGTTGTGGGAAAGCCGAAGTTGTTGAGGCATCTTTGTGGGACACTTAAAATTTCAAAATTAGAGAATGTAAAACACATTGGTGATGCCAAGGAGGCTCAGTTGGATGGAAAGAAGAATCTTGAAGTGATATTGCTTCAATGGTCATGTGGTATTGATGGTTCATCTTCAAGGGATGCGGAAATTGAAAATGGTGTGCTTGACGTGCTAAAACCTCATAAAAGTTTGGAAAATTTTGTATCAGTGGCTTTGGAGGTACAAAATTTCCAGCTTGGTTAGGAGATTTCTCGTTCTTAAATTTAGTGACCCTTAACTTTCAAGATTGTGGCATGTGTACTTCCCTGCCATCAATTGGGCAACCACCCTCTCTAAAGCATCTTGAAGTACGAGGAATGAGTAGAGTAAGGAGGTTGGGTTCGGAGTTCTATGGCATTGATTCTTCAATTCCTTTTCCATGCTTGGAGACTGTTCATTCTGCAGATATGCAAGAATCGGAAGACTGGATTCCTCATGGGTCTAGAAAAGAAATTGAAGGCTTTCCAAAATTGAGAGAGCTTCATATTGTAAGATGTTCTAAACTGCGGGGAACATTGCCAACACAACTTTCTTCATTGGATATACTTGTTATTCAAAATTGTGAGGAATTGTTAGTTTCAGCTACAAGTCTTCCAGCTCTTTGCAAATTTAGAATTGATAGACGTAAAACGGTTGTGTGGAGAAGTACAACTGGTCGTGGGTCACAACTTTATAGAGATATTTCAAATCAAATGTTTCTTGGAGGGCCATTGAAATTACAGTTACCAAAATTGGAAGAGTTGGATATCAGTATTATAGATAAGCCTACTTATATATGGCAGAATGAAACTCAATTAGTACAAGACATTGCCACCCTCAAAAGTTTGAAGATTGAACGGTGTCCCAAACTTCAATTCTTGGTGGCAGAGGATGAAGAAGATAAAAGGCAGTTTGTGTTGTCATGCAGGCATGAACATCAAGAATTGAGAGATTGCCAAGACCTTGTGAAGCTACCAAAATCATCGCTCAGCCTTAGTTCTGTGACAGAGATACGAATCCACAACTGCAGTTCCCTTGTTTCCTTTCCTGAGGCTGTTCTACCTTCCCACTTGAAGGTAATTTCAATTTGGGATTGTGATGCACTGAAATTCTTGCCTGAGGCATGGATGCTTGACAACAATTCATCTATGGAGATATTGGATATTAGACACTGTCACTTGTTGACATATATTGCTGGAGTTCAGCTACCACCAAGCCTTAAGCAGCTGGAGATCTACAATTGCTATTATATGAGGACTCTGACAGCAGAGGAGGGCATCCACAGCAGCAGCAGAAGGCACACCTCTCTCCTTGAATATATAGAAATTCACAGTTGTCCATCTCTCACATGTTTAATTTCAAAAAATGAATTACCTGCTGCACTTGACTGCCGTGTCTACCTCAGGCTGTTAAGTTCCTTATTATATGGCATTGTTCGAAGCTAGAGTCAATAGCAGAAAGGTTGGACAACAACACATCTCTTGAAGTGATTGAGATGTTTTCTTGTGCAAATCTTAAAATATTACCCCATGGTTTGCATAAGCTCTGGCATCTTCAAGAGATTGATATACAGGATTGTGGAAATCTTGTGTCCTTTCCTGAAGGAGGATTATTTTCTGCAAAACTGAAGAGGCTCGTGATATGTGGATGTAAGAAATTAGGGGCCTTACCCGTAGAGATGTACCATCTGACCTCTCTTCAACATTTAACAATAGGAGGCGGTCCAAGCTTGTTATGTTTCACAGAGGATTTCCCACCAACCTTCATTCACTTGAGATCGATGGTATGAAGATTTGGAGGTCATTGATGGAGTCGGGAGGATTTCACAGACTCACGTATCTTCAACGACTTGCAATCAGTGGATGTGATGAGGATACGTTATCATTTCCCACAGAGGATATAGGATTAGGAACCGCGCTTCCTGCTTCTCTTACCCAACTTGAGATTTTCAATTTTCCAAATCTAGAAAGGCTATCTTCTTCAATTTGTGATCAAAACCTCAGTTCATTGAAACTTACAAATTGTCCAAAGCTGAAATACTTTCCAGAAAACGGCCTGCCTACCTCACTGATGCGATTAGAGATCACGAAGTGTCCATTGATAGAAGAAAGGTGCAGAGAGAACAGAGGAAAATATTGGCACTTGTTAATCCATATACCTTGTGCCTTAATATAATTTTATTGTGCTGTAAATGGATTTTGATTGCTAAACAGATGTCTGGACTTTATTAATTACTTTCTTCAATTTTTGGCTGTTGTGTATGTCTCATAGCAATCTCAGTTGAAATGTCATTTTCGTCCTAGAGTGAACAGAGTATGACCGACTGTATTTATACTTTTTGTGGATTTATAATAGATCATTTACTTATATATACTGGAATGGTCGGATTGGCGATAACATCTTTTGATAATATTTGGGATTCCATCGTGCTTTAATATCGTATATAATTATTTCATTCTCCCACAGGCCAGAGCCAAGGTGCTTTGCCTTTATCCCCTGGCTTTTCTTGTTTACTTGCCAACGTGAAAATGTTTGCTTTCAGTTTTGACTGCTTATTTCTTGGTATGTATGCATGTCTATCTTTCCTTTTTTTTTTTTTTGGGGGGGTTAAATAACTTTTATAATTTACCGAGTTAAAAGGGCATCTAATGTGGTGATATTCATTTTTATAATGTTATCAAGCGCAACAGCCTTTAAAGTTTCTTTTGTTTTCTAATTAGAAAATGCTAAAAACACGTTTAGCAAGTCTTCTTTCAATGTTTAATTCTTCAAAGCCAAATTGAATACTCTCTTGAATTTTAACATGTAATAAACAAGATTCCGTCTACAACTCATTCTTGAACGCGGTAACATTCATTACATTTTGACTTTGATCATTCTCTTTTTTGTTAAATATCATACCCAGAATCTCCCACAATGTTAATGATAATTAATATTTTAGGACCACAAAACTGCAATCAAAACACATCTTAGGTATCTATCCTTGGTGAGATTTAAATTATGAATTTCTGGTATGTTTGTTTTTAATAAAATAGAACTAGTGAGTGTTGACAAATTACTTAGGTACTATGATTTCGAGGTTAAATACAAATACGGAAGTTAAAATTTAAAAGCATACCTTCTATAAGCTCAAGCTACTTAGGGTAAAGCTAATTTAAGATCTAGAGGGAGAGTTAATGATCAATTTCATCACTATAAACAATATTATGCCTTAAGTTTTCATCATTTTACTCAAAAGTAATTAAAATTCATGCATCATCATTTGTTGGGCATGCGTATGCTACTTCTTCATATTCTCGAGGATCATTACCAGTTTTGAGTTAAGCCAATTCACAAAGCACTTTCGCAGGATCTTCAAACTTCTCCACAACCCATCCTCATTGAAGCAACAGTCCTCTGATTGAATTACGTTTCATTCTCTCTTTTGGCAGGTGAAGCTACAGCTACCACCTAAAAGCCTCGGAAAAATGTTTATATGCCGGAAACATTAAAAAATCTTGCACATTATTCGTGTAAAGAATTGGTAATTAACGTTCTGTACATGTTTTACTCACAAGGGGACCATCTTCCATGGTTTCACGGCGTGTCTCTGTTTCTAAAGACTGGCTTTAGAGTTCCCAGAACCTAACATGGATTATGCTCAGGTTATCTTCAAGGTCTTTTATGTACTTGGCTTCTACCAGATCAGAATCCCATTGCTGTAGTAAGCAAATTTGACAGCAATGTCAAGAATTTGTGCATAGATATCTACCAGAAGCAGCAGGAGCATTAATAAGATGTATATTAACCAACAATTAAAATCCCACAAAAAATTGGATTTATACAACAGCAAAAAGCTGTTCACAACTGGGTACTTCACTCGAGAAAATGAATATACATAGATGCGGATTGGTCTTGATTTATCAATCTGGATTCCAGGAACACAAACCAATTTAAGAACCTATAATCTCACCGTACCAACACTTTCCTTCTCGGCAAAAAGAACTCCATCTTCCATCCGTAAATTTCACTGATGAAATTGGTCATATAATCACTTTCTGTGAATTCAGTGAAAGCAGTTCGTCAAGTCTTATCTTAAAAGCACTTGAAATGCTTTGCTTTTCTAACCGAAAAAGCCCAGCACTTTCACAAATTCTATTAACCAAGCGTTGTTCTATCAGGAAAACCAGAAAAGGTTTGGCTTAGTTCAACGAAACTCCACAAATAGACACATAGTGAGTGAGGAGCTAGAGTGAAAAAACCCAGTAGAAAGAATAAAGATTTCTCTTAGCCAGTTTTAGCCTTCATGGCCTGAAATATGTTATATAGTTGCGAGTTATGACCTGCTTCAGCTTTCTGAGATCACAATATGTATTTGGTTTTGCTTTGCTGAATTGATATTTGGTTGGCCAAGGCAAAACTTGATTTCTAATTTACCAAGCAATAATAATTTGTGAAGGGAGTTTATGTGATATGACTGTCCCTATTACATACGTTATCAACCCCGCAGACAGACTTGTTCGTAGCACCACAGCTTTATGCAGTCATCAACTCAACAGGCTCAACCTTGATATGGTAATAGTGTCCTTTTCAAATTCTTGTATTGGTTAAATTACATCTTCAAGCAATCCGCATTGGTACCATATTCTACTACAAAATCGAAAATAGGTGCACCTTCCAATTAAATGCATTACTCTGTATGCATGTGACAACGAGTTCTCCATTCCTCAATTTCCATGCAGAAAAACAGCCTGATGCCCCTTGGTCATGAACAAGTAGTTTCAGTAAAATACTAAGGAGGTATGCAGCCAGAGTATCCATAATTACTAATATACTGTAGCTGTTTGAACGTTCTTATTATGTTCTTCAAGTTGTTTTGTAATATAGCCTGTGGTTAAGTTACGTGATCGAGATTTCCATTACTGCTCAGTTGAATAAATGTTAATTCCTTTTGGTCTTTCTGTGTTTCAGATCAACCTTCGTCGACTCCCCGGTAAGCTGCAGTAACTGCGAACACTTGGATCTTTTACTTGAGCTTTCGAAGAGTTTGCAAATAGGATCAGGCTGTTCCCTTTAGAATCTCCGTGGTATTACTGTATGCTAATAACCATTGAATCATTAAATAATCAGAATTTCTTGAGCTCATTTGGTTTAGGGAATATGCCTGAATTGAATTCTTAAGAGAGTTCAGTTGTTGGCTTTGGATCTTTATATTCTGCTGCCTCTCTCTACTCAGCTTTCTGAAGTTGGCCTAAATAAAGGAAACCAAAGAAGAGAGACTTAACACGGTAAGTTGAAAACAGAATCGATATCATGCGATAAGTTGAAAACAGAATCGATATCATGCCTTCGATTTGTACGTTTTCCCGAGAAACAAACAGGGTCTCCTCTCATTCTTGTTTGCGCATTCAGCAATGCAAGACATAGCCTTTCGTTAAAGAGCTGAGAAGAAACCGACACTGATCAAAACTCAAAATCCATCTCATAAACACAAAGCCCATCACAACTTTTCCACACCTTTTCAATTCACAAGCTGACCCACTTCTCATTCTCAGCTACTTCTGTTGGTCAGCAAAAATGCTTGGAGCATCACTCTTTAGAAATCAGTTGTAGACAGTTGAACTTCTCAGTAGCCGATAAACGTTATGAATAAATGAGATCCTTCAAGCATTTGTTCGTTAAAAATGAGAGATTTAATTCTGATTCTTCTAATTTACGTCACAATTGGATTATTACTGCTAGGCTGATGTTGTTTTATGTGAAAATTGCATTTGGGTTTTGGGGCTTAAAGAGAGCTGGGAGTATGGGTTGAAGTGATCAGTTCTCAGCATTTCGAGCAATGGAGCAACTACTTGATATGGATCATCAAGCTAAGAGAACCACAGACGATAATAATCAAAATTAAACATCAAAATCACAGGAAATATAAATGATCAAAAGGAATCGAATCATAACAAAGAGGCGTGTAAAACCTCGATAACAAAACAAATCCAATTATATCAGAATGTTTAGTTTATATTAGAAGACTTTGGGCGTGGTAAAATGCTAAATAGACTTCAGACATTAAATATGTGAAAAGCCGGACATGAATGTCACAATGAAGCAAGAACGACAATAACCTTTGTCCCACTTTTGCCGCTCTAGCTAGTTGATCATATGCCATGCCGTCAGGATATCTTCCTCCTCTTAACTTGACGAATATTTTTTATTCCCATATTACTGGCTGTTATAAGCTTGTAATCAGAGTAAGGCATTTCACTTAGCTTCCCAAATCTCTTTTCGTAGAAGTGCCACAGTTCTGACCTAATAACGAAAAAGATCAAGTGAGGGAACTACATAACTAGGAAAGTCAGAGGACCATAAGGATGAATAAAAGAATGGCTGAGTTATATTTGTTTTACCAGTATGCCAAGAACTGAAAAGGTGCATACTTTCCATAGATGGATTCGGCAATCATTTGCACTGTTTTACTAGTGCAATTTTTAGCATGGACCTGCATCAATGAATTTATCAATAGTATCAAAAACTCCTCCAACAAACGAGGATGCCTGAGGAAGGGTAAAAATAATTCACCTGTTTCAAATGCCTAATAGTTTCAGAATCAGTTGGAATCACATGGTAAAATCCTATGCATACAAGCACATTGTTGCGTGTAAATGGTCCAAATCCATAGATCTGACTTAGCTGCTCTGCCAGCTTATCATAGGTTGTTAGGCTCGCTCCATTGCACATATCTTCCAGTTCTCCTAACTGAATTTTGCCATCAACAATACCCTGGGCAAGTTTTAAGATGCGAGCTGCTCGGTAGCCAAGGTTGCAGCGATTTGCCAGGAAACTCTCATCAAGGTTTGCTAGTTCTCTTGGGCTAGGAAAGTTGCCAATCCTATCACAGGCAGATGGAGAATCCACTGTAGACAGCTCATTCAATATATGCAAATCACCTTCAATGTCTTTTTGAGGGAAGCTTGGTTGCATGTTCTCTTCCAGAACACCAGCACAATCCAGCTCCAAATTCATACCATCCTCTGAGCTTGCTTTGATCTCTGCAATTCTGCTTGTCAACTTGGAGACAACTCTCAGGACTTTCTGCTTTCGCTTTGACTCTTTTCCAGCAGGTGTTTTTGGAATAAAATCTTCACTCATACTGGGTGAGCAATGTTGAAGTTCCCACTGAAGCTCACAAAGGGCTCTAGCCATGCTCAAAGTTCTTGGCCACCTATTAAAATTACATGGGTCACTGGCTTCTAGTTAAAAATCAAAACTTCAATAATTTGCAAATTTGGATTCAATATATAAAACTTCATAGTATCCAACAATTTTTGTCAAACGAGGTTCAAATTGAAATTCTAGGGTAACGATAATTGATAACTGCTATGCTTTTGCTTGGTTGCGAGAGCAGAGCAGCTAAAGCATTTGGTGGTTACCTAATATGTAGCAAATACCCACTCACTTAATCCATTCAACAACAAGCATGTATTGAAAGTCATAGCAGCTTAATCTCAAACATAACCTAATCTATGAGAAAGCTTCAGTCAAATAAGCCAATTCTAGAGCATAAAAAGGAGAGAAAATGTGGGCAACCTTTTGGTTATATAGCAATAAAATTTGACAGCGAGCCTCGTGAAGATGTAACAAAATGGGGCTAGTAATAGCAAAATACGCAAGAAACAACAAACACGACTAAACCAACCAAAGAAGGCACATTATATCAAACAGATGATAGGCAAAACGAAAACGCTAAAAAGAGAAGAAAAGGAAGGGAAGGAAAAGAGAACAGACTGGCAATTGCAGAGCAGCATGCACTTGACCATGTCTTCAAACAAAGTAGGCGACCGGAACGCTCTCCCACTAAAATCCTTCATATACTGAGACTCTTCCCCTCTCTCCTGGGCCACTTGATGTACAATCCTTTTGAAGTCACTCACATTCCTCTCGTCAGCCTCCGACAACCGCAGCATTCTCTTGACTTGAGCAAGCAACGCGTCTTGCTGTTCTTGAGAAAGTGACGGTACGGACCCAGAACCAGAATTGTGAACGTGGATGTGGAGAAATTGAGAGTCTTGCTGAGGCTGATAGATGGTGACGGCGACCGAGACTGAGGAAATATTGGTGTTGTCGAGAGAATTAGAAAGATGTAGAGGCCGAGAAAGTGATCGAGAAAGAGGGTCCCAGCGATTCGGAGACATCATGAACAGGCCGTGGCTGCACACCGCCGTCTCCAGATTGAATGTTCTTGGAAGTGGAAGCTTCAGCTTCAGCACACTCTCCTCCGTTCCCATTCTCGTTTTTCGATGAATTGGGCGGGTCTTGCAACCCTGCTACCGTAATTGCCAGTTAATTAGCAACTAAATAATAGAAATGTTTCGATTAAGAAGGCTCAAAGTGCTCATTACACTGTTATGTAATAATACTTTTATACTTCATAATAAAATGCTTCAATTTTAACCGGAAGGATTGGTCCTAAAAGTAATCATACAAAAGTTTCAAGTGTTGTCAGAAATTGCATTGGGTTGCTGTCGAAGCTTGGAGTGTAGAACTGGTGTGCTTTGCTGGATTCGCTTCACTTCTTGGCCTCTGTTTTGCTGAATTGACGATGGGTTGAGCCACTACCACTTCGAAGAAGCCTTGTTTGAGTGGCCGTTTACTTGGCTTCTTGGCTGGCTCTCACTCCATTTTTAGAGTCTTGCTGTCCGATTTTACTTGTGATTTTACTTTTTTATCAAGCAGTCAATCAGCTAATGGATTGGGCCTGGTTCAATCTGCATTGGGCTATAGCTTATTGTTACTTGGACCAAACACCCGGTAATTTTTGTGCCCATCATTAAGGATTCATCCATACTTTCATATGTAAATATTAATGCTGATCTCTATGATCCCCCCCAAAAAAAAGATAATAATATTTATCTGCTCAAATTTCGCGTCTAAACTCTTATCGCACATACGCATAATAATTTACCGAACAGTATATACGAAGGTCTAACGTCTAAGGCTGTTAGCGTGAACCACTAACATTCACTGAAATCGTAAAAGTGAATTCCTTCAATCATCCATTTTATAAGAATTATAGATTCCCCCCCTCCCCCCACCCCAAAAAAAAAACGCACTTGCATAAGAAGGACAAGTAAGATATAAAGAACAATTACGAAAGCAGTAATATTGGATTGAGCCGAGCTAAATTATTAATGGTAGGGGTTTGCTCTTGTTTTTACTTTTTGGGGGACAATGTAAAGGAAAATAAATATTTATTGAAGTGGGCAACGCTGCAGTGCAGGTAAGAATGCCAACAAAAAAAAAAAAAAAACTTAAAATCCAACCCTAAAAAAATCTAAATATTTGTGATTCAGGTTGGGCTAGACCTAACTCAAATTGGGTCACTGTCTGGTCAGACTTAATACGATTCTATCGAAATTTATTTTTAAAATTTAAATTTATTAATATTTTATAATTTTATAACTACGTACTAAATTTATTTATGTTATTTTTATTTTTTATTTTTTATTTTTTTAATTACAATACTATAAATATAAAATAAAAAATAAATTTTTAATTTAAAATAATTAATACAAGGTAAAATATGCAATATAATTAATCACATAATAATTCTCAAAACAACCAATTGATAAGAATAATCTTTTATATTTCAATTCCACAATTAGCATTAAGAAAATAAAACATACAATATGATTAAATTAAAAAACACAATTCCATTCCACGATCATTTCAATCCTACACACACTTCAATTATAAAATCAAACATTAAAAACACATAATGCAATTAAATTAAAATCACTAATTGTAATTCCACAACCATTTCAACAATACACAATTTAATAAAACAACCTAATTCAATTCAACTACCAAATATAAAAAAATAAATAAAAGTTCATGTCTTATATAAATAAAAATTCATATATTTTCTTACTTTATTTTTTTTTAATATAGAGTCGGGTTGGGTATCGATTTGACCTTTACCAAAATTTTAGTCAGGCCTAAATTTTTTGACCCAAGTCTGACTTGAAACCTGAAAATTCAAGCCGAAGTCCAAAAAATTCTAACCGGATCAGTTGGACCAAAAATCAGGTCAAGTCAAATTGCGAAGCCTAAGTGTAGGCTGTCTAACAATACATTTGGGATATATATTCTGATGGGTTTGCATTACTCGAAACCCCTATAATAGGATTCTAAGTTTTTTTATTAGAGAATTCAAGAGAGAAAAGATGAAAATTTTAAGAATTTAAATGGGAAAGAGAAGAATTAACAGGGATTGGATTAATTTTATTAATGCTTGGTCAAAAACATAATAGGAACTGTTTATTTATAGTAGCCCAACACAATTTTAATTCTAATTTAATTAGAACCCTAAATCATAATGGCAATAAGAAAACCTAGTCCCAGAAGAAAAAAAGTTAAAATAAACTACAAGGGTCGTGTCATTCCCTGCCCCTTAAAACAAGCTTGTTCGCAAGCCTTCGAGCCAAGATCAGTAACTACAATTTTCCAATTCAAATGGTCATCAAGTGGCTTCCAATCAAACTAATGTGCTTGCCTAATGAAAATTTCTAAAGTATTGGACTGACGATAAATGGAGACATCAGCTGTTAAAAGCAATCGTTGAGGTTATTTACAATGATGCTCTAACTTAAGTTGCTCATTATAGTCAAAACAAACCTTCGCAGAATGCCTCTCGGCATGCGTAAATAGTGATAAATGTTTGGATAAGACAGAGTGCATTGGTCCCAATAAAGAAAGGGTCGATGAAGTGGGTGTTGGTGTTGCTGGCCAAGGATTCACGATGGCGCTGGTTTAGGTGTGGTCGATGGATTGCGATTGAACTCACAAAAGATCAAAATTTAATTGTTGGAATAGACTTGATTAAAGCAATTAATTGACTTATGAAAAGCCAAATCACAAGTCAAGGGATATTGGAAAAAAATTTTCATGCTTGACAATTATCCTTTTTTTTTTAAATGTTGAACAGAAAAAGAAAAATTGGTTGCCAAGAAGGATATGCTAAGATACGAGACGATAGGGTCTTAGAGTTTTGATTAAAGAATTCAAGAGAGAAAAAATGAAGAATTTAAGAATTTTAAATGGGAGAAAGAAGAACTAATAAGGATTGGAATTAATTTCATTACTACTTGCTTAAAAACATAATAGGAATTGCTTACTTACAATAGCCCAATACAATCTTAATTCTAATTTAATTCGAACCCAAATTCATAATTGCAATAAGAAAACTTAATCCCAATAGGAAAGAAATTAAAATAAAGTCCCCACTCTTTACATAGGCTTGTCCTCATGCCTTCTAGTTAGGATCAATAACCAGATTTTTCAACTCAAATAATTAGACTAGTCAAAACAAGTCATCATGTCACACTTGTGTCATATTTAGATTGACTCAAATGTAAATTATTTAATAATTATGTCAAAATATTGAGATTTAAATCTAAAATAAAAAATAAACGGATAACTCACTAATCTATTTAATATTTATATATTCAATAAATATTATAAACACACACCCCCAAAATATTAGATATTTACACTATTAAAGTTTTTAATTATATATATGTAAATAATACTATATATTACTATCATAAAATATACTTGTGTATCTATATTTTACTTATACTATCAAAGTTCTAAATTTATATAAATTTTATAAATAAAACACTATATATATATTTATCCCTCCAAAAAAAAAATACAAAAGGAGAATCATATCTAATATTTGAACTTTGATGATAAGAATTTAAAAATTAAATTTAAAAATATATGATTGTGTTATTGATAAGGTTATATCAACGAGTCAATAACTTTAATCTTAACGATAAGAACCTAAAAATTAACTTTAAAAAATATAATCGTGTTATTGATTGGGTTATGTAAATGAGTCAATAACTCTAACCTTAGTTCGACACGAAAAAAAATTGTGTGACTTGAATCTAACTTATTTAATAATTCTATTAAAGTTAATAGCTCATACGTATTTATTCATATTGTATTCGTATTTAATAATTAGATTAATGTCCAATTTTGCTAGCTCTACCAACAGTCATCAAGTGGCTTTCAATCAAAATAATGTGTTGGCAAATGAAAACCACTGAAGTAATGGACTTATGATAATGGGAATCATCAGCTGCTAAAGTAATAACTTAGGTTGTTTGCGATAATGCTTCGGCTCAAGTTGCTCATCGCAATTAAAACAAACTTCCATAAAATTCCTCTAGGCATGCACAGATGGTAATAATTATTCAGATAAGGCAGACCTTATTGGTCCCAATAAAGAAGGGGTTGGTGGAGTGTGTGTTGGGTCTGGTGTAGGGTCATGGAAGATTAGAATTAAAGAGTATGAATCCTTGATGAGAACATGAATCGCCTCCTCTCTAGAACGGTCACAATGCCAGCGAATGATTGCCTCTTGTTGGGTGCAGTCCCTGCATCTAACGTGCCAAGTTCATGTGGATGAAGAGGTGGTTGCACTGCCTTGCACAACTGGCCCAATCGTTCAAGATTGTCTAGCGGAAGTGCCTTTAGAGTGCTATTACGAGAGATTAAGACTACAGGTTTTTCATCAAACTTGATTTAGTTGGATAATTTTTTCTTCAACCACCGTAAAGATCATAATGTACAAAAAAGATTATCAAAAAAATTAAGAATGATGGTGTTATTGGCCAATGGTTGATGATGGCGCTAGTTTAGGTATGGTCGCTGGAGTTGGTGAAGGTTAATGATTGGTTCGATTGATGGCTTGTGGCGGAACTTACAAAAGTCAAAATTAGAGGGTAGGATAAACTTGATTAAGGCAAGTAATTGACTCATAAAAACCGAAATCAAAAGTGAAAAAATATTGGCAAAAATTTGGGATGCTGAACAGTTTTTTTCCTCTTTCTTCTTTCAGTTGAAGGGAAAAAGAAAAATTGGTTGCTTGGGAGGACATGCTCTTATACTAGATGATAGGATTATGGGGATTTGGATTAGAAAATTTAAAAGAGAGAAGATAAAGACTTTAAGAAATTAAAGGGGAGGAAGAAGAAGTAATAGGAATTAGAATTAATTTTATTACTGCTTACTCAAAAATATAATGGAAACTATTTATTTTATAATAGTTCAATACAATTTTAATTTGAATTCAAAATCATAATTAAAATAAGAAAATCCGGTCTTAATAGAAAAGAAATAAAAACAAGCTAATAGGGTCATGACACACTAACAGAGGACGTATCAAGGAGACCAGGAAAAGTACAACTAAAACCAATTTAGTCATGGCCAATCAATCCGATCGTCAATTAAAAAACGTAATTGCCTACGCATGCACAAGGAAATTGGATTAATTTATAATTTATGGTTTTCGCGGTAGAACTAAAAGCCATTGCTTTGCTTGTTATAAAAAAGGCACAAGTGAATGAGTGATCGGTCACTCACTTCAATCTGCTGCGCTTGTGTAGTCTTAGTCAGAGATAGACAGAACCTGTTGATAAAACATGGTAAGATTAAAAAATTCTTCATCTTGCTTCCATGTTTTGGAGTTAAGATTGTACATTTATTATTATTATTAAGTTACAGAATTTACGACTGTTATGAAATATATTAAAACAAGTAACACGACAGTGGGCTCACTGCCATGTTGCATAGGCTGAAATTTACATTCGTTCTAACTCAGCAATGCCCTTATTATTATTACTACGTTGTTATATTAAGACTGAAGCTAAGACTGTTATGTGAAGCTGGAACTGTATTCATACTGGAGGAGTTCATGCTCACATCGTGTCATAATTGGTCTCAGCTTGAAAGGTCATCACGCTTCTTTCAATTCGTTGACTTTTGATTCACCCTTTCTGAATTTTTTCGTCAAAATTTGATTTTGTTTGCTAATTTTCATGTTACAGGGTTAGAGTATGAGTACAAAGCAGTTAACGTGCTGAAAGAAGAGCAATTCAGTCCTGGTGAGTAACTTTGTCTTAGTGTAAATGTGACAGACCATCATTTTTTATGACGATCTTATTACCCAGATTGTAGATTTTAAAATTGGATGTGGGCTTCACTTCTTTTGTTGTGTTGTGTTCGGTTTGGTAGATTTTTTGAAGATCAACCCTATTGGTTATGTGCCGGCTTTGGTTGATGGAGATTTTGTTGTATCTGATTCTTTTGCTATTTTAATGGTCAGTCATTCATTTGCAGCTTCTGATTTTAGATTATTTCTGTGATGTTTGATACTAATATTTATTTGCTTGTATATCGTTCGGTTGTGAGTTTTACAGTACCTGGAAGAGAAGTATCCTCAGCATCCATTGTTGCCCTCTGATCTTAAGAGAAAAGCGATCAATTATCAGGTGAATTTCAAATCCTTAGTTGTTATCTCTCTTTTGGTTTATTTCGCTTTGCATTCGTTAACAAAGATTATCAGACTCTGCTTATAGCTTCAGTTGCATGTATTAGTGAGATGACTGATTCCATGGAATTTTGACGCTAAGTTTTGTTGGAAATATGTCGACTTTGCTGGTTTATCCTATTTATTAGCTCAATCAAGCATCATTAATGTGCCTCTCAATATTTAGAAAAGAAAAGGTGGAAGCTTTTCAAAGTATATGTACGCTTTGTACAGCATCTGGCAAATGTAAGTAGCTTAAATATTAGTGCCAATACAGATAACTTTCTTTAGCTTGTTTCAGAAACCAGCTATTAGCTAAGAATCCTTATTTTCCTGTTCTGAAGATAACTAACAGACATAAACTATCCATGTTCCTCTGCCTTTATGTTTTGGTTTTGGACTTATTGCCTCCATTCTTCTATGCAATTTTACCTGAAGTTTGTGTCAGATTTGGAGACCAATGAGTTTCCTTTTATGCCCAATTTGCAGGCTGCAAATCTTGTTTCCGCAAACATACAGCCTTTTCAGAACCTTGCTGTTGTGGTCTGTTTCTAAAAGCCTTTTCAATCATGAGTTTAAATGACATTTATTACATGGTTGGAATATTCTTTTGAAATTTATTCTATTGCTTCTTTTCCAATTCACAGAAGCACATTGAGGAAATAGGTAGTGCAGATGAGACAGATGCCTGGACTAAAACTCACATAGGAAAAGGCTTTGCGGGTAAGCCTTACATAGATGTTACACTGGAAAAATTAGAAGATAAATGTTAGCATATCCATTGAGCAATTTTAATTTTTTAAGCTGATGAATTTAACAATCATTATTAGAACTCTTTAGGTCTCTACGAGTTTTTCATCGGACCATTGATGAGGCTTCATACTTGAATGATTAGTTTTAAAGTTAACTAAACTGTTGGTATGCACAAATTCACGAGCAGATATATGTAAATTTCTATGCATACATTTGCAAATACAGAAAAATATGCATGTATATATATAAGACAATTTTTCAATTAGGGATTCCTGCCCATATTGATGATCTAAAAGATTAAAAAAAACTACATACTCTGTTACAGGGGATTTTGTACTGTAGTGTATTGAAATCCGTGTCCCCCCCCCTCCCCCCTTTTTCTTCTTCTAGTCTATCTCTGAGGGATCCTTGATTGAAAGCTCACCTATGTGTGTGTGTGTGTGTGGAACGTGTTCCAACATAATCCTACGGAAAGTTATCATTGGAGTTAATTTGGTTCTTCGCAGAGAGTACTACCAAGAATATCCATCTTGCAGAGTTTCTTTTGCTAACATTAGTTTTCTGGTTTAATCTGACTATACCTTGCATTTTCAGCACTTGAGAAGCTGTTAAAAGACTATGCTGGGGAATATGCAACTGGTGATGAAGTTTTCCTGGTTAGTTTTCCTGCTTCATAGTAAACCCTTCTATAATACACAATAGTCTGCACAAGCAAGCTCAGTCCGCAAGCAGGGAGTGGAAACCCCAGTTGGTGCAATCACGGTGTAAGATTTAAGTTTTGAGGAGTGAGTTTGGGGGATCATTCTTATTAGTTTGGGTAGAGCAGACAAGATATAAGAGTACATAAAACTGCGATATACAGCCTGGAGTTCATAAATCAAAATTAACCTTGGCTGTATGTGGGCCATCCATGCATAGTTAATTTCTAATAACTGCATTGATCTATGCCTCTTTCATGCTGTGATTACTATTGAGGTTACTCTCATTTTTCTATAGAAAATATGAAGATAATTATCTGACAGAAGTAAGAGAGAGTGAGTGAAGAGGTAGTGTGAAAAAAACCAGGAGAAAGGACAAGGATTTGTCTTTGCCAGTTTTATCCTTTATGTCCTGAAGTACGTTATAAGGTTGCGAGTTATAATCTGCTTCAGTTTTCTGAGACCACAATATGTATTTGGTTTTGCTTTGCTGAATATGGTAGAACTTGATTTCTAATTTACCAAGCGATAAGAATGTGTGGAGGGAGGTTATGTGATATGGCTATTCCTATTATATATATTATGTGCAGGCAGATTTGTTTCTAGCTCCACAACTTTATGCAGCCATCAACGGGCTCAATCTTGACATGGTAATGGTTTCCTTTTCAAATTCATGTATTTGTTACATCTCCAAGCAATTTATGTATCTCATTCAATTTGCATTGGTACCATATTCTACTTCAACACGCCAATAAAAATTAGACCTTCAAATCCAATGCATTACTTTTTACGTGCATGCGACAATGAGTTTTGCTTTCCTCACTCTACATGCAGACTCAATTCCCTCTTTTACTGAGGTTGCATGAGGCATACCGCAAGCTACCGGCATTTCAAAATGCTGAACCAGGAAAACAGCCGGACGCCCCTTCATCATGAACTAGTAGTCATAACAAAATACTAAGGAGGTATGCAATGGCACATTGTACCCGTAATTATTAATAAACTGCAGCTATTAGTATTGGAACCTTGTTATCGAAGTTCTTCAAGTTGTTTTCCAATCCACTGAGGATAAGTGACGTGAACACTGGGATCTTTTAGTTGAGCTTTTGAAGAGTTTGCAAGTAGGATCAGGTTGTTCCGTTTAGAATCTGTATGGTATTTACTGTATGATAGTAACCATTGAATCAATAAACAATCAGAATTTCTTGAGCTCATTTGGTTTATGGAATGTGTTTGGATTTAATTCTTAAGCTAGCTCAGTTGTAGACTTTAGATCTTTATATTCTGCTGCCGCCTGACCGCACGAACCTAACATTTTGGACGTTAACGATAATGTTTGCCAACGAAAACGTTTCTCTCCTTCGAAAAAATAATAATCACTCCCTCGTTTCCCCAGTTAACCAAACATGTAAAACTATTGATCTCATCTTCTTCCCGAGTCCCTCCCAAGTTCTTGTTCTTGCTCACCTATGATCTACCACATTCTCAACGGTGGATGCGTTTCCAGCTTCAATTAACGTCTTCAATTTTTTTTTTTTTTTAACTTCCATTAATCTCTCTCGGTTCTTCATTTAGGTTTTCTTATCTATCCTTTGTGTTTGTTAAAACGTGAGTAATACTTTTTAAGTTTTTGTTGAAAGTAGCAGCGAGATCATGGTGATGCTTCCATTGCGCATACTTTGCAGGACAGCAGCAAGAATGCCTGCTACCATAGCCAATAATCAGACAACAATCATAGTTGCTACCGATCTGCGAGATGTTACCAAATCCTCAAACATAGTGATGAGGATGAGAATGGCGAACAAATAATAGATAATGCCAAAGATTGGGATTTTGTTTGATGCCGCCGATAAAATGTTTTCAAATTACAAGGCATATGTATATTGTAAACTAGGAGGGTTTCCTGTGATGCGAATAACTTGTAAGAAAGGGAAAGTTGGAAGGCGATTCAAAATTTCGTGATTAATCATCCATCTCCACAATTTAAAGGCTTCTATACATTTCATGAAGCGATAAATTTTGCTGTAAAATAAATAAGGCCTAATTAATTATCCATCTCCACAATTTAACAATAAATATTGCAGTAAATCAAATTTGGCAATTAAGCTAGCTATGTGTATACACAAAAAATTAGAAATTATCATAGGCATGATCTTGAACTTTCTTGAAATGGGAAAATCTCTTAAACCATATGATTTAATAATATAATATTATTACACTATTAAATTATATGACTTAATAATTTTGTCAAAGTTTAAGGTAGTCTAAAAATTTTAGTTTGGATCAATACTCACGCATATACGAGAGAGGATATTTAACTTGAAATTTTTTACCCAAAATTTGAAACACGAATGATAAATAATCTAATGATAGACTTGAAAGCTAAAGATGCATTTAGTGATGCCAACTCATTCATCATTAGATTGCATGAGTGTACCAGATCAATAACTCAAAATTTACGTAAAAAGTTAAGTAGAAATAACTCTCCCCATATACATATATGTGTGTGTGTGGACGGGCGCCTATTATTTTTTGATGTAATCATTTTATATGAGTATTTATAATTTATGACACTGCAAAAACTCAAAAAACTCATCTCTTTCTAGTCCAGACTCTAGAGTCCGATCGGTTCGCGCCATCATATCTCAAATAATTTATGCGCACGCGCGTTCATCTTTTTGACTTTGTACAACAATATCATGACTTGTTTCATTCTAAAGCATATATTATACTACATTATATATAATAGAAGTCGACGACCGTACTAACAATTCAACAGCAAAGTGAAGTCTCACTAATTATATGCTATATATTACTTATCAATAATATTTTGTTTCCCTTGACAAGAAAAGAAAAACTCAAAATATTAATTGTTCTCATTGTTTTCTCATGTATTTAAATCAAAATTCCACCGTTGAACTAACAAGCATCAGCATCCGCAACAGCAAAGCACGTGTAATAAACACGAGTTTTAACGATTTTACCTGTCTTATTATTAGGTGTTGTGTGTGCTTGAATTGCTTACGCATGTGAAGTAGGGGCAGAAGATTTAATGAGCAAAATGAAGTTGTCACCTTTCTTTCTCACCCTTCAAATTAATGTTTAGTCAATGTGGCGTGCCAACATGGATTTGGCTTTCGCAAAATGAAGTTGTCACCTTTTTGTTCAGGATGAAATTTAGAAGTTTGAATTTTTCTTCGCTTGAAATTTGTAAAATGGGCTGAAAATGATTGCCGAAAACATTATCCTCAAGTTGATTATAGAACTTTTGTTCATTAATCAAGTCCACCAACCAAGAGATATTTATTAATTGGCGGTCATTGCGTCGGTTTCAGTATTTAATGTCGTGGGTTCCATTACGACAGTTGCATTAAACTTTCTCGCACCGT
The DNA here is from genome assembly GCA_030449875.1 of Aegle marmelos. Taxonomy (NCBI): domain Eukaryota; kingdom Viridiplantae; phylum Streptophyta; class Magnoliopsida; order Sapindales; family Rutaceae; genus Aegle; species Aegle marmelos. The sequence continues at coordinate 279,429 of JASUUL010000011.1, forward strand.
TTATCATTTTCGGAAGTGAGAAAAGAGAAGATAAAAACGAAGAAAAGTTCAATATTGACTTCGTATGTGACCACATGCAGTGTTTAGTTTGTATTTTTGGAGAGAAGTACGGAACAATCATAGGTTGCTTTTTAAGCTTTTGAGTAATTTTTGGTTCGTTGAGAAATGGGTGTAAAAGGAAAAGTGTTTCTGCTGTCTGTTTACTTGCAGTTTTTGATCATAGCAGCTGTGACTAATGATAAAGACTGTGAGTTAATTCACTTAACAATTAGCAAATAACACCTCCATTTTTCTTGTTGATATGCACTTTGAAGTACTTGTTGAACTGGATGATGCTGTCTTCTGTGTGTTAGCGTTTGTGTTTGTCTTTGTGTCTGAGCAAGTGCTTGCTTTTCAATCTACGGATTGGTATCAGAAGTAATTTGAGTCTTTTGGCATCAATAAACACTTAAAAAGCATCTCCCTTCTGATGCAGTTGTTGTTTTAAAAGCACTCAAAGATATATGGGAGAATGAACCGCCAAATTGGAAGAGCAATGATCCTTGTGGTGACAATTGGGAAGGAATTGGCTGCACAAATTCGCGTGTGACCTCCATGTAACTATTTTCAAAATGTTTCTAACATGTTATTCATTGAAGGTTTCTTTTTCTGCTTTATCATGCCACCCATTCTCTGTTTCAGAACATTATCCGGCATGGGATTGAAAGGTCAGCTGTCTGGAGACATTACTGGTTTAACAGAGTTGCATACTCTGTAAGTCCTCAATCCTCACATTGAAGAATTGTACATCTTTTTTTTTCCTTTCTTTCTTTTTTTTTTCTTTTATAATACTTGCAATTAGTTTAAATCGACACCTCTCATTCAGAATTATATTTGGCTGAAATGGAAATGTTGTCTATGATGGGTGTCTCATGATTTAGAGTTTTACAAATATTTGATTGTGAATTCTTCATATAGGGATTTATCCTACAACAAGGAGTTGAGCGGACCACTTCCAACAACAATTGGGAATCTGAAGAAGCTATCAAACTTGTAAGGAGATTTCATCTTGTCAAAGGTTTTGCATTTTACAAACTTTTGTGGTTAGAGCCTTAACAAAAACTATGTTTTCGCATGCCAGAATCCTGGTGGGTTGCAGTTTCTCTGGACCAATTCCAGACTCAATTGGATCTCTACAGGAGTTGGTCTTTCTGTAAGGATTTTTTACTCTGTAATGTTGAACTTAGGCTGTTGCTATTGTCAATAATCTGAAAATGCGTTGGACGAGTTTTTATTTGATGGCCTTTCTGGCTGTTTGTGTACATTTTCATTCTTTTACATCTTTTATCGGTGTAGTTCTGCGTTTGTGTCAAAGGACTAATGAATCTAAAAACTTCCATTGTTACTGTATGCAGATCCCTGAATTCTAATGGCTTCAGTGGAAGAATTCCACCATCCATTGGTAATCTGTCTAATCTTTACTGGCTGGATCTTGCTGACAACCAACTTGAGGGAGAGATCCCAGTGTCCGACGGAAATTCACCTGGTCTTGATATGCTAGTTCATGCAAAGCACTTGTATGCCAAATCTGTTTGACCTTTTTAGCTCTCTTAACTAATGGCCTTCCATGTATTCGTTCTCATAAGTTTCTTTTCATCATTGACAGTCATTTTGGAAAGAATCAACTCTCAGGCTCAATACCAAGGGAACTTTTCCGACCAGACATGGTTCTGATTCATGTGTAAGTTTTGCAACGAACTAGTTCTTGTAGTTTATCTCACTATCAGAGATGGTGAGCCAAAACATTGTATACTGAAGCATCACTTTCTTTCTATTCCTCTCACTTTTTCACTCTTTGGGCCAGGCTATTTGACAGCAACAACCTCACTGGTGAGCTTCCTGCCACACTTGGACTAGTGAAAAGTTTGGAAGTTGTGTGAGTACCTACATCTCATATTCAATTGAAATGCTACAATTACTGTAATCTGTGTGAAGCCTTTCCTGATGAATTTCTTGTCCTGATTACAGACGTTTTGATAGGAATTCATTAAGTGGACCTGTTCCTTCAAACCTCAACAATCTTACCAGTGTTCATGAGCTGTACGCTGATTAGATAAATGTGGAAATAAGCTTTATATTTTATTTTTGGCCAGTTAGATCCAATTATTTACCACAAATTATTTTGAAATGGAGAGTGTTGGGTTATAATATCTTTCAGGTACTTGGCCAACAATGAACTGACTGGTGCGATGCCTAACCTTACTGGCTTGAGCGTCCTCAGTTACTTGTAAGTAGAAAAGGTTTTACTACATCTACTTATATCTTCACATCAATAATCTTGGTGTAGATAAAGCATCCCACGTACTGATTTACTTATCATTGTATAACAATTCATTTGCAGGGACATGAGTAATAACAGTTTCGATGCATCAGAAGTTCCTTCATGGTTTTCAAGCATACAATCCTTAACAACATTGTAGGCATCTCTGTCTTCTCCTTTCTTAATTACTCTTTACAAGTAAAACATGTATGTGTATGCAATTGGAGTCAATTATGTGTTACCTTAAGTATTTTTGGTCCAGAACTGCAGTTCCTTGCACAATTCCACTTTAAGAAGGTCCATATGTTCTGTATTGCATCTTTTCTTGCAACGACTATTCTAGATTTTTCCATGTTGATGCATGTTCAAATTACAATCAAATTCCAATTTAGCCTATTATGGCTCCTTACTTAATAGCTGTCTTTTGCATATATCCCTTTATTATCTATGTTGTAAGACCTCTTTTACATGTGTGTCTGTATGCATTTCTCTGTCTTTCTGTGACTCAAGACAGGCAATTTTCATGTAAATATGGAGAATGATTGACTACTTTTTCTTACAGAGTGATGGAGAATACTAATCTTGAAGGTCAAATTCCTGCTGATCTGTTCAGCATTCCCCATCTGGAGACTGTGTAAGTATTAGCTTATATTTCAAGTAGCACCCTATTCAATGTAAAAGCTATTGAAAATTACAAATGAATCACACAAATTGAAACCTTTATCTTCAAACACAAAACAGATCGCTAACAAACTCCATATAAATGCAATCACTCTTCTCCCCTGGTTTAACTATCACATTTTGATAGCGTCATGAAAACCAACGAGCTTAACGGCACCTTGGACCTTGGCACCGGCTACAGTAAAAGTCTGCTTGTTAATTTGCAGAGTAATCGCATCTCGGCATACACGGATAGAGGAGGTGCACCAAGCATTAACTTAATGTAAAGCTCACTCTTCCCCTATTCTAGGAATTCTTCTTCAATAGCTTTCTGGAAAAATTCATAAATAATAATTCTTTGACAGTACACTATATGTACCATACAGTGTACTAGAAACAATTTGTTTTCAACTCACTGAGGTTATTTTCTACTAAATTTTGCAGACTTATTGATAACCCAATTTGTCAGGAGTCCGGAACTGCAAAAGGTTACTGCAGGCTTTCCCAACCGATTTCCCCTTATTCAACGAAACCAAAGAACTGTCTACCTGCTCCCTGCAACGCAAATCAGAATTCTAGCCCTACATGTCAATGTGCCTATCCATATACAGGAACTCTAGTTTTCAGAGCTCCTTCATTTTCAGAATTGGGAAACACAACTTACTATGAAACTCTCGAGCAGTCTTTGACAACATCTTTTCAGTCTTCTTTTAAACTTCCCATAGATTCCATTTCTCTCAGTAATCCACGCAAGACTAATTTTGCATACCTTGAATTGAGTATACGAATTTTTCCTTCTGGCCAAGAATGTTTTAATCGAACAGGAGTGTATAGTGTTGGGTTTGTTCTTAGCAACCAGACTTTCAAGCCTCCTCCTTTTTTTGGACCTTACTTCTTCATTGGTGATCAGTATCAGCACTTTGCCGGTAATTTTGCTACTGTCATAGAACAAAATGTATCAGTGCAATGTTGCTTTTATTGATATTAATGTTTCTGCTGGTGCGTCATCTTTTAGAAGAATCTGGAGGATCAAACAAGTCAATAAGCATTGGGGTTATCATTGGAGCAGCAGCTGCTGGTTGCGTCGTATTGTTACTATTACTCCTTGCAGGAGTTTATGCTTATCGTCAAAAGAGAAGAGCAGAGAAAGCAAATGAACAGAACCCTTTTGGTATGTTAAGGACTTGATGTAAACTTGGCATTTTCCGGTTGGCAAACTATTAAATTTGTTTATGTTTTACAAATGCAGCACATTGGGACATGAATAAAAGCAGTGGTAGCCTTCCTCAACTGAAAGGAGCAAGATGCTTCTCCTTTGAAGAGGCTAAAAAATACACTAACAATTTTTCTGATGCCAATGATGTTGGAGGTGGGGGATACGGAAAGGTTTGGTTCATTTATCTCTCTCTGAGCTTATTTCAGTTTAATGCCTCTACTTATCGGGCACAAATCTCTCCCATTGATATTTAATTTATAATATGGTTACTTTTACCATATTTTCAAAAGTATCATGTAATTATGCCATTTTTCTAATTCTATCCCAATAAACTTTGATTTAGACGCACACAAGCACACAAGCACCCAAGCACACAAAGCCAAAGCCACCTTCTGCCTCATCGTATGCTTTCAATGCAGGACAGAATATGCCCTAAGATGGAAGGAAGTATTAGAATAAACATAAACATAATTATCAAATAGCTGATGTATCATCACCTGCCATGTATGTTTCTATTTGTCAGCATATCTAGATAAATTCAGGCCAATCTATTGAAACCATCATACATTTAGTAGCAGTTAGTTATTTGTGTACCTACCTTGTGATATTCAAAACAGCATGCATTGCAAAGTGCTGAATTGATAAATAAACTATCCTATTAACTTGTACTTAACAACTTAGAAAGTTAAAACAACCATGGATGATCACCTAAATTTTTTATTTCGTCAAAATCTTTGTAGGTTTATAAGGGTACTCTTCCTAATGGACAACTGATTGCCATCAAACGAGCTCAACAAGGATCTATGCAAGGTGGGCAAGAATTCAAAATGGAGATTGAACTTCTATCAAGAGTCCATCATAAAAATCTTGTCAGCCTTTTGGGATTTTGCTTCGAGCAAGGTGAACAAATGCTGATATATGAGTTTGTTGCTAATGGTTCTCTAGGGGACAGTTTATCAGGTATCTTCTTCATCATGATATCTGGAACCTCTTGATTCTTCAGTTGCATGCTTTATATAAAGGATTGTAAGCTCAACATACTGTAAATGCAGGGAAGAATGGAATCAGATTGGATTGGATAAGGAGACTTAAAATAGCCCTTGGTGCAGCAAGAGGTTTATCCTATCTGCATGAGCTTGCCAACCCTCCAATTATACATCGGGATGTTAAATCATCCAACATACTTCTGGATGAACGCTTAAATGCCAAAGTTGCCGATTTTGGTCTTTCGAAATCCATGAGTGATAGTGAAAAGGCCCATATTACTACTCAAGTTAAAGGGACAATGGTGAGTATCCCCACGTGACACTTGATCTACCAGTTTAGATTACAAAATTTTGTGAATTCATGTAAATATTTAAGTTCACAGAGTATTCTGAACCAATCTTATATGCCCTGAGAATGGATCAATTTGGTGCAGGGCTACTTGGATCCAGAATATTACATGACACAACAATTGACTGAAAAGAGTGATGTTTATAGCTTTGGTGTGCTGATGATGGAGTTACTTACTGGAAGAAGACCCATAGAGCGTGGAAAATACGTTGTGAGAGAGATAAGAACAGCACTGGATAAGAAGAAAGAGCTATACAACCTTTATGAATTAATTGACCCGACCATTGGTTTGAGTATAACACTGAAAGGTTTTGAAAAATATGTGGATCTTGCACTGAACTGTGTGAAAGAATCAGGAGATGACAGGCCTACAATGAGTGAAGTGGTGAAGGAGATTGAGAACATCTTGCAGCAAGCTGGTCTGAATCCAAATGCAGAATCAGCTTCGTCTTCAGCAAGTTATGAGAATGCAAGCAAAGGAAAGTTCCACCATCCTTATAGCAATGAAGAAGACTTTGACCATGGTTACAGTGGTGGCTTTCCCACTTCAAAAATAGAGCCTCAGTGAGTATTCACCTGTTGTTTTGAATGTTGCACCAGACAAGATCAGTGTACTTCTGTATTTAATAGCATCACCTTTAGCTAGTAAATGCAATTTATTTTCTGAGTTTTTTATTGTTTGTGCCAGTCATTTCTTTGCTTTTGAGAATATGATGCAGAACTGTGTACAAGTGCATGTATGCTTCTCTTCCAAAAATTTTGTGAGATTATTTGGTTTCAAATTAATTCTACTTCATGTTGCAGCATATTTCTCTTTTTCTGTTCTTTGTTTCTGATCTAAACTCAATACGAAACCCATGAAAGATATGTATAAAAGTATCCTACATTTGATCATCAATTGTAGACAATTATCGTACAAAAGAGAGTGCTCATTTTGCAAAATGGGATGTCAATTTATACTTTAGGTCATTGGCTTCTCCAACAGAGCAGAAAAGTACCATTCATTTTTCATGGCTCCACGATCAAGCTTCATACCAACATTCCATCTCAGCTTCTTGAATCCAATTCTATCCAACATTGGAACATAAGTTTCGTTAAGTTGTGACCCGAAACAGAAGAAACGGTCCAGCCAAAAGATCCCTCCAGGTCTCAGCACCCTGTATAGATCATAGAGTGTGAACTCAAGCATAGCATCTGGAATCCAGTTGCTGAGAACATGCATTGAATGAACTATATCCAATGTGTTTTCGAAGAATGGAAACCGCTGGGAAACACTGATATGCATCGGAATCAAGCCTCTTGAAGCGATGAAGCTGTTGAAAGGACCATCTAGATTCAGTGAGGTTGTAATTATAGTCACATTCCTCTCCCTCATTCTAGCAGCAAATGTGCCAGTTCCCCCTCCTATGTCTAATCCTATTCGGATTGTCCCCTGAGGCTTCGTACTCAAAACTTCATCAATACCATAGTCAAGCTTCCCATTGTCAATGAGCCATCTACTTTTCTCTCTGCCCTGCAAATCAAAGCAGTCTTTGCAGTCAAAGTACCCTGGTGCTCTCTTCCTATCAATGAGACACTGGTAGCTTTTGCATGAATATGGATCCCAAATGATACTAGTATCAGCAGGTTTTGCCCAAAGACTATCCGGAACAGGTGTTGGCTCGACATAATTGACCGGAGACTTGGGCTTGCATCTCCGGCGAGGGAGAGGCTCACACCCTTTAAGCATAAGCCTTTGTGCGAATACATCATCAACAGGACATTCCCCCCCAATGTCATAAGTCATGTACTTCGCCAATTCATCATGAAACTTCAAGCAACCAGCCCCAACCGGGGCAATCACCTCGTCGGATCCCATCCTCGGAGAGTACCCAAGCGGCAACTTATGAGGACCTACAGCAAGCTTCACCTCGTCAGGCAAACCAACGGTTAAATCATCACTCAACTTATTCATCACTGCAGACAAATTAATGCTGCTCACCTTCTCATTTGAGTGTACAAACTCTCTAGTAAGCTCAATAAGAAGGGCTTGTACAAGCAAGTTGGTGGAGTTAAGCTGCTGCTGCAACTCAGCAACGATGCCATGACTTGCAGCAAGCTCGATTTTCGTAGAGCTGAGCTCACTTAAGAGAGCGGTAGAGTTCAATAGAGGAAGAGTAAGCTGGTTGGAGTAGCTATTAAGCTTCAAGCTGAAAGAAGGGCCAGTGAAAATGTAAATTGTGAGAAGATTTGTCAGTATGACAAGCAGAAGCATTTTGAGCTTGAACTTGTTGCGTGCATTCTTTTTAACACAGTCTTGATCAGCTCCATTACCCATCTTGATTTCTTTGTTAATTTTGTGGGCTGTGAAGAAAGTGATGAGGAGTAGTGAATCTAAGCAACATTATAAATGTATTGATGATCAAGAGATTCATGTACTCAAAGTGAGACATTGGACATTGCTACTCCGCGGTTTGGACGATCGAGATAAATTTATGAAAGCTTGATTTGTTTATTTATTACTTAACGTGCAAAATTAATTGTCAACTTTTGCACTCTCTGCGGATCTTGACTCATATCTTCTCTTCGTTAATAGATATAGCAGTAAATTTATATAAGACTTCCATCTAATGTTTCTATTTAGGCCTTGCATTTGATATTCATTGATCTCTATATGACGCAAATATGAAATTGCTTAAGAGTCTTTTTATATGTACAGAGAAAATAGATCTAATTTATTTTAAGTCTAAATATTTAGACTGTATCATGATATCAACTTAATTACTTGAGAATGTTTTATTGTAATATTTTTAAATTTATAATATAAATAATAATATTAAAAAAGAGATTTCGTTTCTTAAAAGAAAAGCACCAAGTTCAGCAAATATTCATCTTTTCTTTTCTTTTTTTTTTTTCTCTTGCTTTCTCATGTGACCATATGTATCTTGATCCTACAAAAAGTATTTGGTTAATTAAAGGTTCAGCCATTACGCCATTAGGCTTAGGTTGACTCGATCGCCAGTTGAATATATTTATTTGTTTCATTAAGAATGTTAATTATAATTAGCTGCAATCCCAAGAGATAAAATCTCCTTCAAGTTGAGGGATTCTTCTATTTGTTTATTGCAATATGTGTTGGCAAATTGGAGCATGGGAGAGATCTAAATCTTAATCTCTCTTCCTCTCTCTATATATGCACACCCACATATTGTATGTGTGAATGGATGTGTGTATACATAACGCATATTATATGTATGTAGGTATTTATATGTGTATATATGCGTGTGTATGTGTATCCCTGTGTGCACACACACACATATTTTTGTAATTAATTGTTAAAATTAACATGATTAAGAAAGACAGTCTAGAATTTTGACTACTACATTTCAAACAACAAAAAAAGTAGGTGGCTGAGCTCCATGTTGTCGTAAGCTCTCTGTGTTGTCCCTTGTGTGATGTTTATTATACAATTTCACACACCCATAAATTTGTCTAAATAATTTGTTGATTATTTAAATTTTACATTCCTGGATCAAAATTAGAAATCCCTTTTCATTTTTTCCATTTTTGTTTGGAAAAACTGTTATTTATAAATTGTATTAATTTGATGGCTGAAATGGAACAAAAAAGACGGCATGTCGATGAATGCAAATGCAATGTCAGTTATCGATTAAAGGAACCGCATTTAATTAATCAATTAATTAAGCTCCAAATTGGTCCTTAATTATTTGTACCTCAGCTTTTCATAAAAGCAGTTGCTATCTTATGCCTTTAAGGAATCCCTTAAACGCAACATAATTAGCCTTTTTGTTTGGGTTTACTTAATTTATTCATTTTCTATATGTTTCTTAGCCAAGGACAAGAACAATTAATTGAAAGGGGGAAGAAAAACAATGAAACATGATCACCTAGAAAATAGGGGTCCACTTTCACACGCCAAATTATGGCAAGATCCTTTAAAGTTCATTTAGTGGATATTTGGTATCAGTTTCTAAAAGTTATTATGATTAAAGCCAAATCGAACACTCTTTATTTTTATAACAGAATGGAGAAAATTCTGTTTACGCCCCATATCTGATAGTGCTATGCCATTCATTACGTTAAACTTCGATCCTTCTTTTATTATTAGATATCATATCAGTGAAAGTGCCCACAATTGCCATCTCTCTGATGTTAATCGTAATTAATATTTTAGAACCACTTCATTGCAATCAGTACATATCTAAAGCATAAATCCTCGGTGAGATTCAAAATTTGAATTTTTGGTCTATTAATTTTTAATTTACTGGAGCTGCAAAAAATACAACAGCTTAAAAGTGTTCTATCTTTTAACATTAAGCAAAAGCATAAGCGTTATAAACATATTCTTTCCATTTATAAGCTCCAGCAAGATAAGAGTAACAAAGCTAATTCAAAAAAAAAAAAAAAAAAGAGTGAGAGGTAATGAATTTTCATCACTATAAACACTACTATATCTTAAGTTTTAACCATTTTACACATAGTAATGAAAGTTCATGCGTCCCTATTTGTTGGACAAGCTTGCGCTAGCTTCCTCAGATTCTCAATGATCATAACCAGTTTTGTGTTAAGCCGATTCACAAAGCACTTTGGTACCCATCCTGCAGGATCTAACTGAGAAACCAAAAAATATATATAAATATAAAAGAGCTTTATTTTAATCGATATGGCATATATATATATGTATAAAAATTTTGCATTACATGTAGAAAAAGATAAGTGTTTACATTTGGTTCATTTTAATTTACCTGAACAACATAAGTGACCATACATGAGTCATCTTCAAGCTCCTCCACAACCCATCCTGATTGAAGCAACAGTCCCCTTATCGAATTATTGTGCTTGGGATGCAATCCTGCTGCTATCTCTTTTGGCAGTGAAGCAACTGCTACCACCTTCAAGCCCCAGAAAAATTTTTATATGTCGTGAACATTAAGAGGGAAATATATATATATATATATATTGTACATTATTTGTGAAAACAAGCGATAATTAGCCTTCTTTGTTGTACTCACAAGGGTACCATCTTCCATGGTTTCGCGGCGTTCGTAGACTATGAATTCTCTGTTTCTGAAGAGCGGCTTCGAGTGTTCCCCGAACCTCAGTCGGATTATGCTCAGGTTATCTTCAAGATCTTTAATGTACTTGGCTTCAACCAGATCAGAATCCCACTGCTGTTGTGAGCAAATTTGACAGCAATGTTAAAGCAAACATACTTGCGTATTAATATTTACATGGCTGTTGCTTTCTTATACGATTCCAAGTTCCATAAACGTTGAAAAGAGATTTTCTGTTTAAATCCTTGCCAAAATAGCTCTAAAATTTGTCTTCCTGATGAAGACAACCAAACATAAAAGAATCACGCGCATGTGTGCTTAAGGACAAAAGTTTTCTTTTCATTGTGTTGGACCGACTTATATCTATCTGTATACACGATTATGATGATACTTTAATCAATATCCACCCGTCATTTAAGTTTTACAGGCGCCAAGAATTAATCATGTACCTTGGCAGCATCTATAGCATTGGCAACAGTGATGAATTGCTGAGGTGAGACTGATTTGAGCAGCCACCGGCTTCGGAAAGTGTGAAGTGAACCACACCTTCTCTTTGATATCTCTACTCCATCGTCAAGAGTAAGAACTTTCCATCCGTCATCGCCATTTCCGAACCTGTTCGAGTCTGAAGCTGATAACAATTCCTGTATGCAGCTCTCGCTCGCAAAGTGCACGTATCTTCTCAATGAGTCCTCACTTATGGACCTTTTTCACAGACATTCAAAAGAAAGAAACAACATGAATTTAAAAAAAAAACAAATTCCCATATCAGAATTGTTATAGGAAACAGGATTAAGGGATCACATGGTTAGAAAAGTACTCACCAGGATCGGCTACAAGGGGCCGGACTGTTCATTGTAGGATTCAGAATTGGTCTATAGGCTCCTTTCTACTCCAAGATAATCGACAAAGGATATATATATATATGTATATACGTATATATAGGATGAAGAGAGAAGATTAAAGATTGGTTAGAAGTGTAAAATAATGGGAAGTGGGGAGAAGTGATTGATGCACATGCGTTGCCAGAGGAACCTCCATGATTAGAAGAGCAAGTCTTACTTTCTCTCTCTTTGTTCTCTTGTTCAATCCATAGACAAAAGATTAGATTCTTTACTTGGGAAAAAAAAGCAGCAAGAACAAAGAGCAGAGAAGTTGATGCACATGGACTGTTGGTGGCTTTTAAGAAATGAACGGGCAGATGCGGAAAAGACTAAAAACTAAAAGCAGTAAGATTGAATTGTATTGAATTGAATTGAATTGAACTGAGTAGATTAACAAAAATTGCCTGTTAACGGGTGACAATGACCCTACTAAAAAAGAATCATAAGGTCCCCAATCACGTGCACTTTGGCATTGTTTAATTTACATCAAAGATGGACAAACTTTTGCCTCTAGCAGAAGTAATGAAGTTCTATCTCATCATCCATTTCCTTTCAGAAATCTACAGATGCAGGTTATAATTTAATCTTGTGTTCTGTGTAGTAAACAAAGCCTTTGGACACATTCAGCAGATTTTCACATGCTTTCTGGGTGTGCATGAGGGGCTTCTGGTTTGTCGTAACTCATTCATTGAATCATAGAAGTTACCAACAAAGAGTAATGATTAATGCCAATCCATAATATTTTGAAGGACAACAATAATAATAAGATTAAGGAATAAAGTTTCTTTCGGAACACAAGAATGATGATAAGAGAGACATAAATTAATTTATATCAGGAAAGTGTAATGACTTTATTGCATTCATAATTACTGACAAGCAAGTAAAGAAACAAAAATTTGAAAAAATTAGCACCTAACCACCAGAGTCAGGCCCCCTCTCACCCTCCTCCCTAAACCAGAAAAATAAAAACGACACTAAGATTATGATATTTGCTGCCCCAAAAAGCCTTTAGCTGTCAGGCTTTCTACTGTTTCACGAACAGCATCCTCAATGGGAGTGAAAACTAGCCCCAAATCCATTAATCTCTTGGCCGCATCTCTGCAAGGAATCAGACCTGGTTGAGTTTCCCCATCGAACCTGTTTGTCATCCAAGTTATTAAACAACTTTGAACTAATTGGAAGAAAGTATTGATTACATTCAAGGAAAAAAGAACCAAAAAGAAATCAACTACTCTGGAACAAAACCAAGAAAAGTTCAAAATGGCCAATAATAGCAAAGGATAAAATTCTTGTTGTTTCAATTAATATTTCTCGTCTTGATACATGTACAACTAGACCTCCAGGTTGCCCTCTTCTATTATTTTATTTTTGTTTTTATCATCATCATCATCATCATCATTATTATTATTTTTTGGGGCATACATCATCACCTGGCATGATTTTCAAATGTCTAGAAGTACAAAGGAATTTTCTATCATGAAAGGATTGTCACCGAAGAAATTTCTTTAAGAAAAATGAGTCCATACTTGACAACTACGAATCAGTACCAATGCACCCAAAAATTTAGTTGAAGATATGTTTAATGATTGGTAATGATAAGATCACATCCATTTAAGAAACCATAAAAAAAGCCTCAAGAAGCAGAATAAGGCGATCACTGATTTGACGCACAAAGCTTTGAAATCTAAAGACACTATAAGCCTATAAACTTTTACCCACTTGAAACACATAGAAATTTATTTGAAAAACAAAATGTTACTTGAGTTTTACAACTTAATAACTGGCTCCAGCACTGGTCCTGAAAATTGTAAACATAAATGTAGGATTACTACTTTTCTAAAGTTCTGTCACACACGACAAGGGGAACCGTTTCATAAGTAAAAGGTACTTTATTTTTTTATTCTGTATAAATGCAGAGCTAGTATAGGAAGCAATTAATTGTTAGCATTTTATTCCAAGGATGCTTCAAAAGGACTCCTGGGCAGCATATAAAATGTAAAGCTTCTTCACCAAGGCTAAACAAAGACAAACATCTAATATTGAAGGCAAACTACACAAAGCAATCGAGTTGACAGATTTTTCAGAGAGGAATATTTTTATTCTACTGTACCATCAGGAACTGAATTATTGGAGATGGAAAAACTCCAGTTCTTAGTGGACACATATAAGAAAAGAAAATTTCCACTTCATAAAGTGGACACAGGTAATCAATGGTGGGAGGCTCATGAAGAGTGGGCATAAAGAAACAAAGTTTCAAATAAGAGAAGCTCCCAAGGGTTCCACCATAACTATGAAAGAATAGGCACTAGAAAGTCATAATAATTTAAGAAAGAAATTACATGTTTATGTCCAACTGTGCACCACATAAAGTGCAATTATGACCTTCAATTAGGATCACCATGTTAGAATATGAATTTTCCCACCGATCACTCAAAATGACTGATCTCCAAAAGGGACTATTGAAATTGAGTTTTGTCACTTCCTGTAATAAATTGTTTTACCATTTCCCACCCTTCACTTACAATCAAACACCAAGTCAACTTCACCTCTCATCCATTTAAGCTGATCTTCTCAATAATCTCTTAGCTACAGTTCCAGAAAAGGCAACCGCTAAAGAGTAAAGTGAAAAGTAACAAGGAATCTATAAAGTAAAACATAAAATTAAAGGATGTGGTCATGTTACACAAGACCATGTCATGGTCTCAGTTTAAAGAGTGAGACTTTAACTATTCTGGTAACCTCTCATGCCCCTACGACATTGCCACTTTTGCCAATGCACCACCAAAAACTTCAAACATCAACATCTTTGTGTGATCGCTAAAAACAATAATGACCGATTTCTCATGATTCAATCAGATATTAGAAGTACTAAGAGGTCAAACATAGATTTGATTCTCAAATCAATTTTGGGATTTACGTAGTTGAACTTAATGCCAAATCAGTTAATTGGTGACAAATGTAGTGACACTTAATGCCAATAATTGTTATGAGCCTTTTTTTTATTTTTTTTAAAAACCAACCTCTGCCACATATGGCTACTTAATAGAAAAAGTGTCACCATTTTTTTCATGTGGAAGTACAATATAGAAGAGGGTAACAGTAACTATGATAATACGAAATAGCAAGCCATAATGTTAATCATGAGGGCGACTGAAATACAGACCTGTGAATGGGAAACTCAGGGAAGAGTTTAGAGACTCTTGCAGCAAATTCACCAAACTGATAGATACCATTCGTGCATAGATATCTACCAGAAGCAGCAGAAGATTCAAATAGCAGCACTTGTGCCTTTGCTACATCTTTCACATGCACAGCTCCTAACCAGTGATACTCTTGAGTATCTTTTGAACCCTGTAACAACTGCTGAAGTACAGCACAGCTCGCATTCAAATAAGGCTGCATGAGTGGCCCCAGACATGTAGCAGGATGGATGGCCACAACATCCACACCATGTTTCTCAGCAAATTCCCATGCAGCTTTCTCTGCCAATGTCTTTGACACTGGATACCACTTCTGCCATAATCAAGAGAATACAAATGCAGCACAAACAAATAAATCTCATCAAACTTGAAATAAACAAAATCAGATATATACAACAGAGAAAAAGTTGCTACAACTGGGTATTTTTAATCACTCCGAGAGACTACACACACACACACACAGAGATTGGTCTTTTATCAATTTCAGTTCCAGGATCTGAAAACAGGGGAAGAACCTATAATCTTATAATTTCACCATACCAGCATTTTTCTTTTTTACAAAATGAAATTTATCACCCATCCATGTATTTAATCTAATCGATGAACTCAGTCATATAATTAGTAATTACTTCCTGTGAAAGCAAGTTTTTGCAAGTGAAACTTGGCAAATCTCCTTTGTCACGTAATTACTTTTCGCAAAAGCAAGTTTTTTCAAGGGAAAATGGTTCTTTGAAGCTTTTTCGGAAAGAGCACTTTAAGTGCTTTGCTTTTTGGCTTCTTCAAATACTGAGCACCAAGTGTTCTTCTATCAAGAAGATCCCGACCTACTCAAAAGCGATTTTGGTAAACCAAAAGCACTTATTGAGCATATCTTTCACTCATAATTCACAAATTAAACCCACAAAATGCATTTTCATCAGCATTCTCTTCAGCTCAAAATAACCACAACTGTTAAGCACTCAACAAACCACATTTATGATTATATATTTCACTAACCAAATAAAATTAAAAAATTAAAATAGGAACTTTGATAGGAAAAAGATTACCTTTCGCGACTTGCAATATTCAAGATCAGTCCACGAAGTCTCATCAAAGACCTTATCTTTCCACCCGGGATTCGGTACAATTGCCGAAATGGAGCTCGTGACCACCACGCGCCTCACTCCAAACCTCTTAGCAGCCTCAAGCACATTAAGGGTGCCTTGAACCGCCGGCAGAATGAGCTCCTTCTCTGGGTCCACAGGATCCTCCAGCGTACAAGGAGATGCCACGTGGAATACCCCTTTGCATCGCTTAACCGCTCTCGAGACGGCGCCGGAGTCCAACACGTTGGCCTCGAACACTCGCAAGTTGGCATTGCCGGCGCCCGGGAGGGTGAACAAGTGAGATGAGTCTGAGCCGGGGAAAACGATAGCGTTTATGGAAGTGTAGTTGTTTTCTAAAAGGGTCTTGACTAGCCAACTGCCGATGAACCCGTTGGCTCCGGTCACGCACACTGCTTCTTCTTCCTTTCTGGCTTCCGACGCCATTCTGCAAAAGCAAAAAAAAAAAAATTATACTCGAGCTTTTAGGGATGACAGTGATAATGAATTGAATGGATTGGGATAATGTTTTGTAATGATCGTTTTGCTTTTTGGATGACGATGATCAATCTATGGAGAGATTACGTAGTTGGTTGAAGTTGGCTGCTAATGGAGTGAGGTAGCGTATGACTTGTCGTTCGTCACAGATTAATAATACTAACGTTAAAAATAAAGCTGACTCGCTGAGTACTTTTTCCGTGTTGAATATATGAGAGTGCGCGTGTGTGCGTGCGTGTGTGTGTGTGTTGGCCATTGGGTATAAATGCCACGCAACAATTGCAGGTTAAGAAAAAAAATTAAAAAGTAGGGTCAAATAAAATTATAATTATAATAATCGTACGGGCAAAGGTAGGATATTATTATTAGAAAACAACACAAAAAAAAGATTTTATATTAAATTTTATGTTATTTTGAAACATATGATATTGTTCTTTAAATTACTCCAATATTGGTAATGAAATACTGTTCCCGAATTTATCTTGGTTTACTCGTCCCCTACCCAAACACAATGAGCCCAGCCCAACATGTGATTGTGAAATGGAGTGCAGTTCCAGTTAATTGAACGTCTTGTCGTTTATAGCATACACATTTGGGCTATTTGTCGTTTCTAAGTTTCATTTATCAACGACAAAACGATTTATCCTTCACCCGAAAGTCCAATCATAGCGAGAGAGTTGCTTTACAAATGGGACAGTTGTCCCAACGATATCCACAATCCCATTTGATGGCATGAGCAACAAGCCCGATGACATGTGAAAGCATCAACCTTCTCCGGAGGTTGATTGAAATGATAGGAGACGGAGAAGTAAATGAAACGGTAATAAGAAGCCGAAGCGACTAAGCAGAGCAAGAGGCCATGAAAGCAGCAACATTACCGTTCGGTGGCTGTGGGCATTCTTATTTACCTTCATCTTCATTCAAGATTGTTATTGTAATGGCAAAGAGCAACAAAAAGTCCCAATCTTCTTCTTCTTCTAAGGTTCTTTCAACGTATCTTTGTTTGAATTCACAATCTTCTCTTGTTTGGTTGCAAAGTTGTTCCTTTTTAGTGTTTTTTTTTTTACAATTTTATGAATTGAATTTAGCGTATCATAGACCCTGAAACGGGTTTGTGTGATGTAGTTCAATAAGTTTGGATGCTCAAGTAGTTAATTTTAGTTATAAGTACTGTTTGTTTAGTTCATATGGGTGCCTTAATTTTTCATTTTTCTTATATATCAACAGTCTTCAGTTGTTGGCAGCGATTGATGACTGTTTTAGTTTATTTAAAATATTCTTATTGAATGATCATAATAATATGTGACGCAAAATTGTTTGTCAGGTGGTTTACAATTGTAAGTAAATATATAGAAGCTGAAAATGATCATGATACTTTTAGTGATTGCTGATGCTTGTAGAGGTAGATTGCTGAACCAGAAAGTGCCTTACATGAGCATGTCAGCCTTGTTAGTGGGGGAAAAAAATGAGTAAGAGTAAGTATGTGTTCTTGAGGAGCCAACAATAGGGTGTTATTTTGTGCTTCTCTTAATCAAGTTCTGTGGCAATAGAAAATGTTTGGTTTAAAGGCATTTTTTAATTTTGTGGCAAATTAATGTATGTTCTGGAGTAGGAGCAATGTTTGATCCATAAATTTTTTTCTTTATATTTGTAAATACTTTTATCTCTCTCTCTCTCTCTTTTTTTTTTTTTTTTTGGTTGGGGTTTATTTTTTTTTGGGGGGGGCGGGGGTGTTCATATTTAGGTTGCCTCTAACTGGCTTTTTGCTTATAGGATTCAGAGCCAACACCTCCAAGAATTACATCTAATGTGAAGCAAAATTTGCAGTTCTTGAGATTATGGAAGGTTGGTTTTATATTGACATATCTAAAACCAGCATCAGTTTTTATCTTTCATCTTATTTAGGTATGCCTTTGTAGGAGTTTCAAAGGAGGAAGTCTAGCACACCTAGGCCTTCAACTAGTTACCGCAGGAAAAAGGTTGAGAAGGAGGAATTGCCAGAAGATATAGAGCTTTACCGTGATCCTACTGCAACACTTTACTAGTAATATACTCTCCAGGTTTCTTTTAGTTGCCTTGTTTGTTGTTTCATTGATCTCCTCTTAACCTTCTATTAAAGGATTTTTCTCTTTTATTTACAGTACAAACCAGGGTATGGATAATGCTGTTCCTGTCTTACTTGTTGATGGGTATAATGTTTGTGGCTATTGGCCAAAGCTGAAGAAACATTTTATTAAAGGAAGGCTGGATGTTGCTCGTCAGAAGCTAATTGAGGAACTTGTCGAATTTAGTATGATAAGAGGTTTGCATTTTTTATCTCTTTTTTATTCTATAAGGGGCTTCTCTGTATGTTGCAGCCGATCAAATGTGGTGCAGCCTTGCTTGGCTATAACAAAATCATGTATAGATTAACATAATTGACAGATATATTTCTGCTGCTTCGGTGCCTTTAAGAAGTGTTATCTTGAACACTAAACACTGCTCCCATGCTTTTTTTATTTTCTTTGAAAGGAACTGTTCCTTATGCTTACTTTCATACTTTATTAAGTTTTCCTATCAAAGGTTCTTCTTTGAAGATTATCCCCAGAGATCTATTATTGCTTTAATGTTTCATGGTAGTCTCAGGTTAAAATTACAATGTCAAATTGTTAAATAAAGTGTTAGTAGATGAACAAAATGAAGCAAAGACAGATGAAATTCTAGATTTGACCATATGGTCTTTCTCCTCTGATTTTTGTAGCCAGAAATTTTACAGCGCTGAAGCCATACATTAAAGAGATGTAAATTTTTTTTTGTTAAGAAAGAAAAAGGTGCAACAATTAGTTTTCATACATGCATGTTGCAACATTTCAATTATAGGAAATAGAATTTTTTTTTTCAGAGAAAAAAAGAAAGAAAAAGGTGCAACAATTAGTTTTCATACATGCATGTTGCAACATTTCAATTATATGATATGTTGTTGACTCAAATTGTAAACCTAATACTTGGTTGTTAATTGTTTTCTTTCTGTTGACATTGCAACCACATTTTATTATTTCCAAAATATTTACAGAGGTGAAAGTGGTCGTTGTGTTTGATGCCTTGATGTCTGGACTGCCAACACACAAGGAAGAGTTTATTGGGTATTATTTAAGAACCTAAACCATGCTTCCATCATTTTCTAACTCTTTTATTCTTGAAGTTCAATTCTGCCTTCAGAATTGTTTGTTTTCTTTGATATCCTACTGGGAAATGTGCTTTATATCCACTTATTATACATATGTTACATATACACATTTCTTGTTGATGGTATTTTTGGACGCATAAAAGGTTCCATGATCCTGCCGTGCATGTTGGTTGGTTAGATTGAATGGTGCTCAGTCACGATTTGCGGCTTTTACTTTTCCACAATTTATTTGCATCCTACTGTATCTTTGTACTCTTGACTGGAAATTCATGAATTGGGCCCCTGATGGTAAAATGAACTTGTTTGAGAACGAGTATTTTTTTCTATTTATTTCTATCTATTCAAGTTTATCGTATAATAATTACTCAACAGATTACAATTTTTATGATTTTAGAAAAAAAAATTACCTTAATTAATCTGCAGCTTCTCTTGCCAAGAAAAGCAGAGGAGGCCATCTATCTATCTATGTTATTAACCCCAAGAAGTGGGTTAATTGGTGCTGATCAACTATTTTGACAGTCATTATTTTACTGGTTGAATTTTTTTATGTTCTACTGTTAACTGAAATTTCCTTGCAATTTACACTTCGTTTGAAATCTATGATATTAAATGTTCATAACGGTGCAGCGTTGATGTAGTTTTCTCTGGAGAAACCTGTGCTGATGCATGGATTGAAAAAGAGGTAAAAGATAAAAAGAAAAATCTTAGACTTCCTACTTTACAACGTCAATGATAGAATTTTTCAGTTTAGAACCCGAGGAGTGTAGACCACTATGTCCATTAATCCTGCTGAAAATTGATTTTATGGGATAGATGATTTTGATCTCCACTTCTATGTACAGTGGTAATGATTCCTCTCGTGTTTTGTCCATAAACATAAAGTCCTTTCCCCTAGATCAATTTTTTTTCTTTGATTGGATCTCCCTTGACTCTCTATTGCTCACATTGCACATTGAGGTAGAAATTTTGTATAAATTTATTGCCGTTCTATCAGAGTATTTGTTTAAGTTCTTCCTATTGATTCCTGGAACACTTTGAAATTACACTTAAAAAAAGAAAGTCAGCAATCACCCTATGAGTGACCTTTTGGGATGAACCTTGCTTATGTTTTCCCAAAGTTATTTTTTCTTATGTTGTTAGAAAAATCAAATAGTAACGTGGTGCTGTGGCAATTATTATGCTATGCCTTCTGTTTGTATATTGTTAGACTGGTTTGAAATGCAATTTTACTGCTGTTTTCTGATTCGCTGGCTGGAATCATGTTTGTGTGACAGATAGTAGCTTTGAGAGAGGATGGATGTCCCAAAGTTTGGGTCGTGACTTCTGATCATTTGCAGCAGCATGCAGCATATGGAGCGGTATGCTCTTTACTCTGAGATTCGTGGTAGTCATGAGATATGTTGTGAATGTTCTTTCAGTTTCCTTTTCCACCATCTCATCTTTGTGCTCCAAAATATGATGTTGCTTGTGCTTCACAAATGGAGTGCTTCAGTATGTTCATTTCTAATGAATTGTTGAAACAGTAAGTGGCAGCACCTTAGCATAAAAGAATTTTCACGTAATTAATGCGTATCAAAATTGGTTTACTTAATGTTCTGTATGTGACCTAGTGAAGTTTCCTGATCATTTCCAGGGAGCTTTTGTCTGGAGTTCCAAGGCATTGGTTTCTGAGGTCAGCTTGATTATCTATTATATTTGTTGTTAAACTTGTTATTCTTTCACTGGTCGCTATAAGGACTTCATTGGTTTTTTCCTTGCCTTTCTTTGCTTCATAAAAAATTGAAGTTTTGCTTGATAAGGAAGTTTGTATTTTTGCTTGTTGAAGCTCATTTTTCTAAAAATTTAATGACCATCGGTATCCTACATATAAAATAGCTTCATAAGGTGTGGGAATTCATATATCTACTTTCAGCTTAGTTAAGAAATTTTTATTTTTTGTTTAATTTAGAACTTTGTTGTGTACATATCTGTGTGGTGTTATCATTCATCGATCTTTAAATCATCATAAATCAGCCAACTATTGTCCGTACGTTGTTTATATTAATTTTTTGTCTTTAATGATGTGTAGATTAAAGCATCACAAAAGGAGGTCGAGAGGATGTTTCAAGAACAAAGGTCTAACATGATAATGCATAAATTTTGTCAATTTGTTTGGGTTATGTGTTTGTTTACCTCTTAGTTTAGTATATGTTTGTGTGTTGCCCATTTGGATAAGTTGTTTGTGTGGGTTGTCCGGACATGAGGGGACACTTTCACTGCATTCCATTTCATTAAGTTACAGAGTGCAGCTCCTCATTCTGTTGGTGGTCCCTTCTCCAATATCTAAGTATTTGAGTTGATCATATCTGATTTTTTAATTTTTTACTCTTCTTTTTTATCTGTTTCTCAGATCTTATTCCTTTCAAGGCAAATTGCTAAAGCACAATCTTGATTCTGAAGTTGTGGATGCTCTTAAGGATCTGAGGAATAAACTTTCAGAGAATGAGTCAAAGTAGCTCATTAAATATAATTTGCATTGTGCCCTCTCCTCAAACCATCCTGACTGCTGATTTTGAGCTCAAGCAGGCTTGCCACGGTGCATGTATATATGCATATGAGAGATTGTTTTTGTGATACTAGCAAATACTGGAATGCATTACTCAAAGGGCACAGAATACTCTGCTGAACAAATTCAGTCGTAATGTCAATTTCAGTGGCGGCCACACTAGCAGAGTGCAGGTATTAAGTTAAGAAAAAGAAAATGCAGGAATCCACCATTGTTTCTTTGCTGGGGAAAGGATAAAGGAAATGTGCGCTTCCCATTTGTGTCATTCTTCAATTTTTATAGTATTTAGTTCAAGTTCAAAAAATCTTTTCTTTATTAATTCTCCTTTTAGCTAGCCTTCAGTATGATGGACTTCTGTACTGGCATCTTAAGGCGCACTTGACGCTTTTTTTCCTTAACGCAATTTCATCTTCTGTATAATTGTTTTTGAACTGGTTCCTTAACTTTAATTCGATATTTGAAAGAAAAGCAATGCTGGACCCATATTCTTTAATGTCCTTGCTGATAAAGGACACAACGAATTGGGGATTCAAAAGGACAGATAGATAAGATAAGTTGCCTATTTGGGGTCTTTTTCCCTTTGTTTCTGTATAAAATCTGAGTTTATCTTTTCTTTTTAAGTTCGTTTTTCTTAGTTTGGTCTGCTGTTTGCTCTTTTTGGGAGTGAAGTCATATTATGTTGTGTACTTGCATTCGTTTTGAATTAGATTGTCAAAACAAATTTACCTTGCCCTCGTATGCTGCTGTAGTGCCTAAGCAGCACGTATATTGGCCTGCATTCAGCCATTTGCAAACTAATTGACTTGCAGTTAAAGAGTTACATTGCCTCGTGTTATGCTAGGAAAAAGCACTTTTCACAAACTCATCTCATGTGCTTCAAAACATGTATGGGTGGTATGAGTGTTCATTTTAGACCCTCATAATTTGTCTCATTAATTTCCACTCTTTAAATTATCCTTATTCATCAATTTCTCTCTCTCTCTCTCTCTCTCTCTCTCTCTCTGTCTCTCTCTCTTTTCCAACAGTTCTGGCAATTTGTTTCTGGCAACGGCAACATTTCGTTTTTCTTGTTGCACGAGAGAGTTAGCTGGAGGGGCAAAATTGGTTTCAAAGTTTCCAATAGGAGGAATCCAAAAAATTTGATACTGATCATCTTGTATGAGTCAATTAAGCGTCAAACTTAGCCGTGAAACTGCAGTCCGCCTAATCAACGTTATGACCACAAGCTTAAGCCTGACAATTACGAAGTCATTCACGAGAATCGAAGGAATGCCATAAGATCAAAAGATACAAAGTTTTCATCAATTTTTTTATCACAGATTGGTAATGGAGGGAAAGGAAGAACGAAAAGAAAGGTTAATTTTGATAGGTATTTTAATCATTTTAAATTAAAATGACAAAAAAGGGAGCGAATGAAATAAATCAAACGGGTAAAATATTACTATTCAGTATGTGTAATTGGATTATGTGTTGATCCAAATCCATGCTTTAAGCATTAAGCGATGTTGCTAATTGGATTTGCACCCTGGACGTGCCCTGCCAAGTGAAACCCACCATCCTACTACATGATTCGGGCTCGACTGAAACAGGTTACATGTCTCTACGTTAATCCAGTAAAATCCTACCACGTGTGCAGAAATACAAAGCAAAGAGAGAGAAGGGGTGAGGCACCCACCACCAAAGCAACAAGCCAGCAATGGATTGGCACGTGGTACTGCTAGATCTATACGATTGTCAGTGAGTCCCTCCTCAAAGTCAATGATGTTGTTAATTTTGTTGATATTATTAATTAATGCTCTATGTTTCTGTAATGGTCAAATCTTCTTGACAGTAAATGCTTTACAGGAATATTGTCTCTCACCAAACGATACAAACGAACAAACTCACCGATGCTTTAAATCCAAATCCATTTAATACCACCGCTGAAGCCACCTGCCTTCCCCTTCATCATGCCTGTCTGCCACCACCGCTTCTTCACCATGCTTCTCTGTTCTCTCTCTCTGGCCCGTCAGACTTCCACCCACACACCTATATTCGACCTGTACATGTGGGACCATTTATACATACTATCATTCTCTCGGGCAGTATTTTTATTTTTATTTTTTCATACAAACATATTATTCAATCATATAATTTAATAAAATATATATAAATATTATAATAATATTAAAACTGTAAATTAATAAAATAATATTACTTATCATTATCGTTCGCTATGAAATGAGCACTATTCTCCATTAAATCTTTAATCATGCACATACACATATAAGCACAATTCAATCTTGGATTGTCTTTATAGCATATACTCTTTCACATGTTTACATCAAATTTTTATGTCGAAGTGTATTTACGTTTGTCTCATTAGATGGTACATACACATGATCATAAGAATCTAATGGTAGAATGTACGTATCAGGAATTCAGAATTCTTGCTTGTATTCGGGAGTGGAGTTAAAATAATTGATCAACATTGCTTAATTATTATCCAATGATCTTTGTCTATCGTTCCAAATGTAAATTAAAATTTAATCAAAGGCTTTTCCAAGTACCCTAACCTCCCAACCAACATTCGATTTTAACATATACAGACTTCTGTTATTGAACATTTTTGTGGAATAAATTTTATTTGCAGCATGTATAATGAAGCGATCGGGCATGCATTTAGAAATTAGAAGGCTTCTGAAACATCAGCAAAAGTATTGTTGCTGCTATCGTGTGATTCTAGTTAATTAGCTTATAACATGATTAGGCAGGCAAGCAAATAATTGTCGCCAGTTTCTAATTGGATAGGGATTCACAATTTCACACACTGTTCATTAGAAACCTCAACTCCATTAATGAGACACCCCATTGTTTCCTTCGCGTACATGTTCGACATATAACGTGGGGAATGTCCTTGTACACTAACTATGAGATACGGTGAGTGAAATTGGAACATCAAATAACCATTAACATCCGAAAAGTCCTTTGCTCGACTTACAAAAACAACAGAGGATAATTACTCGACTTGAGCAACCCGAAACTTTTGCAAGTTTTTAACATGCAGAGTGAGGAATGTGCAAGCATGTAATATAATAATTAATGTAACACAGTACAATATAACATGTAGAAACAAGACACTTTATATATATGAATCACATGCAAAGAGATCGAGGAAGAAAAGACAATTGATTGATTATATATATGATTGGTGAATTCAAGAGTCAACTTTTTGCAGAGAAGTTGTAAAGGATCATCAAATACTCACGAGATGCCTGCATGCATAATGTTTATAGTTAATTATTAACTCTGAAAGAATTCGAAAAGCCAAAAATAAAAAATAGTACAAAATTGAAATAAAAACAACACCAACCAAATTGAAGAACGCAACAAAGAGTTAGTTCCATTTCTTAACTAGAAGAGAGAACATTTAATGTGAAAGTCAGAGAGTCAAAGAGGGGTCGAGGTGTTCCGGGAGTCCTGGTCTGGTCAGGCGGTCAAAGTTTGACCCTCCTTAATTATTAATTAAATCCAACGGTGATTGTGGACCCTGGCGGCCTCCTCCAAAATCCAAATTTGTTGCTGTGATCGAATGATCGTGACTACTGATAATATGTATGCTGACGTATATGTAATTATGAATATTCCTCACTGTAAGTCTCCCTTCTCCTATGTAATTTTGTGATTCTCACATAGAGTATCATGAGTGAAAATTCTTCGGTCTGCATGTCCACATTTTGTACGTAAAAATATTGTACGTTTTACGCTCTGCAATGCTATAACATAAAATCGTAACAACATTATATTGTCCAAATCTGTATTTTGTAATGTGTATAACACTTAACGCTTTAAGGTTTTGCTATGATACAGCATACACGTTGCATTGTTTATATGAATTTGTATTCTGCTATAAATTGACGCTAAATTTCTTCATAATTATTCGAGTTTGATGTTCCACATCATTAAGAAAATCAATCCATCGATATTGCAACTTGAGAGCGTTAAGTTGCGATACAAACACTCACTCAGTGGTCTTATAACTTGATTGATACTTTGATATTCGCAATTAAGAGTCGGCAAATTATGATATGAAGCAACAAGTTCAACTAACGAAATTAACAATCAATATTATTATTGCAAGTTGTGTATAGTACTCGATGATAAAGTTATACAAATTTCTGACAAGTCTTTGTATCTTGAATCCGATAAGGTGTCAAGATGTTAGTGGGGTTATTTGGGCATGCGCTGGGCGGTTCGATAGCGACTGTTCATGTCCTTCAATTTTATTTTATGTAATAAGTGCCATTATGGCATTACCAAACTTCACCGATCGGATATATTTTATATACTTTCGATGAAAGTAAATGCATTCTTCAAACTTGAAATTGGAATATTTTATGTAGATATTTGAGACCAGATTTCTTCAAAACATATACAGGCATATATATTTCAAGATTAAAAGCAAATTAATGGGGGAAATTCAAATTAATGAAGATAATAGTGACAAGTATACTATAATCTAATTAGTAGCTTGCTTGAGAAATTATGGCCGAAAAAAAGATATCCCTTGATTTTTATCATGCAAGTGGTTTTTCGTTAATATAATAGTTCCATACATTTATTGATGATTTATAATATTAATTTGGAAGTTTTGCAAAAAAAAAAAAAAAAAAGCTTTTTTAAGTCTTTGCTTCAAGATTTGATGTTCGCTGAAAGATTTTCAATTCAAGGTGGCAAGTTTAGTGTAAGTAATTAATAAACCTTTTCAGCGAATGTATTAATTTAGTCCAAGTGATGAAGAACTTTCTTTGAGAAAGACTTTGTCCTCTTCATATAAACTAAAATAAGCTCTTTAGCTTGTCGAATTCGAAATGACTGACACACACACACACACAGAGAAGGATACGTGAAGAAGAGAGAATGCAGAGGAAATCAAAGAAATAATTAGAGAATATGATTTCAAATTTTGATAAACGAGAATTTATGAATAATTAGATATTTATGATAGGAAAAATATCCAAAAACTAGTATAATACCATAAAAACTTGAAATTTATCCTACTTAATTATTTTAGACAAGAAATTTTTTTTTGTTAAAATTATCTTTTCGTGTCAATTCATCCATTATTAGATTACATGAGATCAATAACTTAAAATTTATGTTAAAAAATTTAAAATAACTCCTCCATATTATTAATTAAGTAATGCAACATTCCTTAAGTACTCATTATTATATTATTTTTCATAGTGGAAAGGAAGATAATCAATGAATGATGAATATATTTATATAGTTTGTAAATGTTACGAACATAAAATCAAGAAATTTTGTTTCAGAAAAATAAATTATGCTAGCCATAACCCATTAAAGAAGTTTCAGTTTTTATTATGCTGAATTCTACTGAACAAATAACAAATGAATAGTCATTAAGGTGGATAATGAAATTTGCGAACGTTAACCCCCCAAAAAAAAAAACGATAGAGATAAGGAAATGGTAGAAGAAATTATCAATCAACATAAAAATTAATTGATTCAATTATTGTCAATCAAATCTGAATTCCTAAAATCATAATTATAGTAAAATCTCTATAAAATAATATTGCTGGTTCTAAGAAAAATATTATTTATTGAAGATATTTATTTATTTATTAATAAATAAATAATTTATTAATTTATTGATAAAAGAATGTTTATTAAATTAATTAGAAAGAGATTCTTATTGTAAGAAGATTTTCGTTGGTGTACATATATACTTACCTAAAGGAGCACAAATTGATTCTCAAGTCAACAATATCTCTTCTAACGGATCCTATCCATAATGCTAACAATTGATTTTAACACATTGCATGTGTATTCTAATACAATATCTGTAATAATGCCTACTGGAATACACTTCAATATGTTATATTGCCTACTCTTAGAATATTTAGAAACAACTAAAGAAAAAAATACCGAAGGTAGTGAATGCACTGTAATGACGAGACTCAGTTCCATTTAGAAACAAAGAAAAAATAATAACTTTAGATGCATGTTTTGTAAAGAGTTGAATTCTAATAATTGAAGTTGCAAGAAAAAAATTACTAAATGTTATGACGTTTATATGTTATTCATTATTAATTTTTTGTTAATTTATTTTTCATTGGATCAGAAGATTTTATTAGTTAATCAAGATTGTCCTGTGTAATAGCACTTTTATTGTGTTTTGAACATTTATATAATATACCTGATATTATACATTAAGATTTATCTTTATTATTATTATTTTAACTCTTACCTATGTGTTTAATTTATTTTTTATTTTTAAGTTTCTAGGGGGTTTCTCTAACAATTATATGTATAATAGTAATAAGCTATTTTATTATAATCAATATGACAAGCTAAAAATCACTTATCAACTAATATTTCTAAAAAATCCCAACTGCCGGCAAATTAATAAATATCACCACCATATCATATTGACAACAAAACGCGAGCAACGTCAAGGTTATTACAACAATAGTTTCAGCACATGCAATCAAGTGAATGATAGACATATTTTGTGTAGATTCAATTAAATTCTTTTAACCTGATCCCAACAAGAAAAAGAGAAAATTTGTTTGCTTCTAATGAAAATTAATTAAATGATAGCAATAGTTTGTGTGACTGTTTGTGTGTGTAGTTCTTTCTTGAACGAAAAAAAAAATCTAATAAAAATGACAATCGGTTGGGCGGCTCAATAACAACATGGTCGGTGATATTCGGTAAGCCCTCCGGCTAGCTACTTTCCAGCCAGCTTGCCTTTTTCCATATATTTATTACTTGATTTTAGACTAACTTTTCACTATCCGTTTAGCTAAGATTGTTACGTGAGAGTGAGACCACAAAATTTTTGCAAGGCAAAAAGAGACAAGAGAAAGACTTACAGGAGAACCGCCAAATTTGCCAAGGCCACGGGATATTTGTGGCCAATGATCCACAAAATACAACTTCACTCAACTAACCCACAAAATAACCGTGGGGCCATTCATTTGCTGAAATTCAAGCTGCTTAATTTGGCTTCATTTGATCTCGTGCTATCTTATATTCTTTTATTTGTATATTTGCTACCTTAAATTCTTTAGCTAACCCATAATATCTACATTGCTGGGACAAAAATTACTTGAAATTCATGTGTATTTTAGATATTTTTAGCAGAAGACGAGGTGATGACTGGCAGTAGTTTTCCTCTGCCTCATGCGATTGTAGGGCTTAGTGCCATTCATACCCACCTTTGCCTTTATTCTCATGACTCTTTTGCTGTTTAATAATAATCGAACTCAAAGTAGAGTAAATCATGATCTGACTTTGCTCCGATGAAATTTTATTTGGGTAATTGTGGTTAATAAATAAAATATAGGTGTAATTAAATCTGATTCATATATTAATGCTGATGGATTGTGATTCGACACAAGATTTTTACAAATCCAGGAAAGCTAAAATTACGAATAAAATTCTAATTGGATATGTGGACGCATTTGAATATATGACTTTGATTCCTATATATCTACACACAATCACTATGTCATTTGAAAACTTTTGTTAATCTATTATGTCAAGAATTTTTTTTTTTAAAACATGACTAAGCTACTTATTTAATATAATTATCTACCTTTTTGATTTAATACATATTAGTCTCTATCTCTTTTATTTAATTAATTATGATAAGCATGAGTAAAAGTTTATTCATTTGGTAATTTTCAGGTCAAAAAGGATAATCATCAGAGTCCAACTACTAATTTAGATGGATCCTGTATAGTGATTCCAGCAAGTTCGAGCACATAGTACGGGGCTATATAAATTGAGACTGAGTCCTGTTAATGCTTAATAATTATAACTTGAGTAGGTAATTATTCAAATTTATCATAATTTATTTTGATTCTGAAAATTAAATATAAATAAGTCGTTATACAATACGATTAGTTGTGTTTTAATTAGTTATCAAAATAGCATAGGAAAATGATCAAAACCCCTCGTGCTTGGCGTAATTAACTATTTTTCCTTGATAAGTTGAACAATAAAATTCCTGACGTTATAGCTTTGAACATCCTAGACACTTTTTGAAGGACTATCTGTTCTTTTTGTAATAGACAAATTAGGTGGTTGATAATTGGATTTTAAACACTAATTGATTTCGTGGGATATCACTAGCAAATTTTTTTTTTTTTTGACATATCAATTTATCAACAAGTTTTTCCGATAATTATATTCTACCATATAATATTTTCGTCATTATTATTTACCAACAAAATCTTAACACTACCAAAAAATTGTTGAGATCACAGGACTATTTGAAAATTTTCAAACTAAAGTTATTTTTATATTTTCTTAGTTCTTTTACAGATTTTTATCTTTTCTCAAGACATTTGATTTAGAGGCTTTTATTTTTGTTTTCTTTGTTTCAGTTATTAGAATTTTGTTATGGTTTTATATTATTATATTTAATTCATTTAATTATAATTGAGCTTAACATGGTGAAATTTATTTGTACAAGTAAAAATAATATCATAAATTAGTTTGTCTATGGGTGCACGAAAAAAATTTCTATTATTGTCACTCTGATAGAAAACCTAGATTCAATTATGGCTTTATAAATCTGATGTCTAAAAATCCAAAAAAAAGGAAAATAGGAAAATAATGTCAGCTTAAAATTTCTCAAATACCTTTATGATCTCAGTAATTTTTTAATAATGTTATGATTTTAGTTATAAAATGATAACAATCGAAATATTAGGTGGTAAAATGCACTTCTTTAAAAAGCATGATGGTGAATTGATACATCAAGAAACTTCTAGTGATAATTTGATAAAATCCCTTATTTAGCTGCAAAACCAAAAAAAGAAAAAAAGAAAAAGAGAAAGTCAACAATTAACGAAATATCGATCGACAATAGAGAGTTTTGTTGTTTCCGAAACTGAGGGTGTAAATAGTTAATTTATCCTAATAATAGGGACATTTTATTTACCTTAAAATTTTTGTAGTCCTTCATTTATTGGCACATTTAATCCATTTTTGTAATGGAATGATTTTTCATTAAGTTATAAATCTTTACCTGAGAAGTAAAGGTAAGTATTTACTAGGTGACTGATATGATACTTGTGTTTTCAAATCAAACATTGGTGCAATAAATATTGTTATCTCACAACACAAATGTAAATTAAGGAAGTACTAAACAGATAGAGAACTTAGAAAGAGATAATACCATCATATGTGTGTGTATATGCACACACACACTATTAATGTTATTAAACCACAAGGCTTAACAATGGACCCGCACCTAAGCTTGATTACACGCACACACACACATATAGTAGTTTTTTGGTCATGAAATTTAAGGTGTATGAAAAGATTCAAAATCACACGGTTTTTTTAAACCATGCAGGTGCCCTCATTTTTTTCATGTGAATATGTTGTTAAACCATGTGATTTAATAGTGTCATTAAAGAATATTATTAAATAACACATCTATATTAAGGAAGAAAAAAATAAAATTACCTGCAATTAAGAGTGATTGTGTCTGTCAAATCTTAAATTTGTTAAGGTTATTGTAACTATTAAGTTACATAATTTAATAATATAATGATATAATGTTATTAAAGCACATGTTTTAATGGTTTTTATAGCCTTTAATAAAGTTTGGAATCCTAGACTTGATCAACAATCTCTCTATATATAGGAGTAGAGAGAGTGAGGGAGAATTTTGTTTGTAGTAGTGAGGAAGAAAGATAATACTGGAAGCTGGAAACCCTAAAGTCAAGATAAAAAATAAGAGAGGTGGGATCTTACGTATAATTCCAACTAGAATCGATTTGGTTACAAGATTTGGTTACCAATTTAGAAACATACATAATTGGTTATGAAATTACAGTTAGGTGATGTACTTTAACAAGAAATGATGAAATTTTGGCTTATTATTTTCACCTACTTCCAATTTTATAATCATATTCATTTTGACTTGTTCAAATTTATGTTTCTTAATAAAAGATTTATCAATCGATTAAATTTATTATTATTAAACAGTTGGGACTATACCCAAATCGTTTTCCTGGGGTCCCTTCGTAAACCGACCAGATTTTGGCCTACTTTCTCAAGATTCAGAACTCAGATGAATCAAGATTTTCGATCTCATATTCTAGCTCCTACAATGTGAATTAAAAAAAAAAGAGGAAAATAAAATATAATATCAGCAACAGTGAAGTTTTTGAGAAAAAATTAATTAATTAACTCCATGATGAGCGGAAACGCGTACAGAAATTAGATTATATGTGTCCGTGACTTTGATTTTGTTATCTAAAATTTCAGCTTTACCATATATATCTTGATGTGAAGTAATGACCTATATTATATAATATTAAAAAAAAATTATCTAACAAATAATGTTACTTACATTTTTATGAATAACTACACAAAGGATCTGATTCTATGAAAGCTTGTGAATACAGCTAAGGCTGCAAACTATGAGACAATCCCACATGACAGTATCGCGAATCATAAAAAATATGACATAAACAATCATGTGTCATGAACTAATTGATTTTTGCTAATAATATAATGCCAATCACTCTGTCTTAGCCAAACTTAACTGGTAATTTAAAATTTTAAGGATTAAATTATACCCTAATAACAATGATCTGGGAGAAGGATTGTCCTTGTCATGGAAAATTCTTTCTCATTTGATCTAATAATAATTTAACCAAAGTTGTATCCATGCAGCCTCGAGCCTCCCATGACGAAAGAGTCAAAAATCATGATCCTTCTGGATCGAATACTTCCAATTCTATCCACGCATTTGAGACCTCTCAAATTTCTAAGAAGATGACAAAATCAAGAAATAATCAAGTCAATGCTCCCTTGTATATAAAGACACACCTCTTTTGCTTGCTAGCTAGATATTTTACTGGCGTTTTTGAAATTTTCCTCCTAAATCCAAAATTAGAAAAGAAATTAATGTGAAATGGTTTACTTTTTTCATAGAATTATGATAACCCATGCATATAGGTGTATTTAGCACTCTAATGAGACATGGTTTGCCTTTTACATAACAAAGCATAAACGTTATACTTACGAAAGCTAGCCTGGATCCAAGATCTTCAAAAAGTTTGAATTGATATTCCTCTTTCAAGGAAATTAAATACTGAATTTTTTTGAAATATTGGTTTTAATTTAATCTAATGGCAACTCAATTCCCCTTAGTTTATATAAGTGAGCGGAGTACAAACCCCAAATTTATTATTTTTTAAAAAAAGAGATTTTATAATTCTACTAATTAGCCCCTACTTAAAAAGTTATTTAAACACATGGATTAAGATCTAACATACTATCATATAGGAAATAATCTTTTCATAACCAATTACCACGATTCCCACCATTACTAATTAAGGTTGATATTGCAATCACCATGATTTGTATATAATTACCTGTGTATGAATCTTCTTGAATATATAGCTGTTTGTGATACCAAATGAAAGCTCATTTGATAATTTGTTCAATTGTTCTGTAACGTTCTTTTGAACAAAAAAAAAAAAAAGTTCTATGGAGCTCCTTTATTATTTACGGTTAATTTAATGTTTGATCAATTTCGACCACCATGCATCATACATCTATTAAGAACATCCGCATTTTTAACATGAATTTTAAACAACACATTATTATTTTAGAGTATTTTTAAAGAGGAAGGAAAACCGTGCACTGCTCAATCTGTATCTTGTAAAACGTGAACATATGTTGCCTGAAAATTTTTATCTGTAGTGCAAATGAGGATAAAATTAATTGATATATAATTTACCTAATATATATAGAATGTGATTATATGAAAGAGATGGAGAGGGGGGGAAATTAAGAAAAAGGGAAGTAGTTGTCATAAACAGAAGAGTGGTCACGGGATTCTCTTGACCCATCCATTTACAAACTAAATCGATTTTGCAAATTCATTACGTCCGATCCATTCGCCACCTATCCATGTTTTGTCTCCCTAGCCCCACTCCAATTACTTTTATACAACTAGCTACACGTATAATTTGTATTTTAAAGTATGTGTCTAATACTGAATGCTCTCACAAACATACCCTTACTCATGCGTAATTTGTAATTGATAAATGTAAAGAAATCATTATCTTAATTATATATGTTAACCAGAAAGAAAGCTAGCAACTCAATTTATTGAATATATATGTGTGTGCGCGCGCGCGCGCACGTGTGTGTAAAGTAAATGTCATTAATTAGCTCACATACTTTAAGTACTGCCTCTCTACGTTAAAGCGTAGGTTAAGTCAAGCTAACTACATTAATTTTCAAATCCCTAATTAAAAGAAGAAATGTTATTTACACCACAATTTTAAAATTATTTTCATGTATTATTTCTGTAATTGAACCGAATTAAATCCAAATCATCAACTTTGCCGGAGTTACTGACTTCGGCGTAATTGATTCCGGTTTACACATTAAAACTGAAATTAAATGTTACATATTAAGGTTTATTGCATGATTGGTACCATAAGTAGATTTGTTCTTATGTTAACATGAAACAATATTTAAAAATTTGGAATTGCAGTCTATTTTCCCTTTATATTACAAAACAAATTAATCATGCAGCGCCCAAAGGGCAATGTCAGAATTCTCACACTGCCTGATGAGAAACAAAAACCATAGCTATATATTATGACATTTTGAATGGATCTAGAAGCAAAGCTGTACCCATAATCGTGTGGAGTACCGCTGCGAGTCCAAGTAAACTATTACGTTAAATAACTAAAGACAAAATATTTTTTTATTCTTTCTTATCATGATATCAGAAGAACAAATATGGTACAGTTGACTTGGCGTAGCGAAGAAAAAGAGGAACTGAAATGATATAAGAAGTGAGCAAAGGCAATTTATAATTGCATAATTTGTCGAAAATAATTAATGAGTAAAACCCCTAGGTAAATAAAATTAAAATTTTCTTTAGTTGAAGAAATATTAAAGAAAGGTCCAAAGGCACCGCTGAGGGGGCTAAGTGTGGTCACCCTTGTCCTATATTTTGAGATGTCATTTTCTCACCTTAAAGCCATCTCTCATATGTAGGGCCTCAATGCTATGTAGATCTTTCTATTAACTCCCACGACAACTCTTTTCCTGTTTCTTCTCTCTTCTCCTCTTCATCTCTTCTTCATCCTCATCATTTTCTAAATTGAATTATTATTTTTTTATTAATTAGTTCGAAAAATTAATTTCACTATCCCCTAATTTATCTTAACAGCCTACCCACTTGCGTATACATACATACGCACACCACACATACTGAATTTCATGCCGTTTATACAAGTATAAATAAAACAGCTAACCCATACCCAAACTCAAGTTTGATTCCATAAGCTTTAG
This sequence comes from Aegle marmelos, assembly GCA_030449875.1. Classification (NCBI taxonomy): domain Eukaryota; kingdom Viridiplantae; phylum Streptophyta; class Magnoliopsida; order Sapindales; family Rutaceae; genus Aegle; species Aegle marmelos. The sequence goes on from JASUUL010000011.1 coordinate 314,718, forward strand.
CTTTTAGTTTATGGCAATTGCAGCAGCAAACATGAGCAATAACAATGAAAACAACGACAACGAGAACAACGACAACAAGGATGATCACGAACACGACGTGGTCATGCCCGGCTTTCGCTTCCATCCTACCGAGGAAGAGCTTGTAGAATTCTACCTTCGCCGTAAGGTTGAGGGCAAGCGATTCAATGTTGAACTCATCACTTTTCTTGATCTTTATCGCTATGACCCTTGGGAGCTTCCTGGTAATTATTTATATACACAGACATACACTCCCTCTCCTTCAAGGCATCCTATCCTATGTAATCAATCATCTTATCTGTATTTCCTCTTTATTGATATATATTTCTTTTGTGTCTTGTTGCTCGTTACCTATCATGTGCGCTAGCTAAACCAGCTACTTTATTATCTTATGCCCTAATTATTTTTCTGAGCTACGAATTCATTTCATTTCATTTGTTGATCATCAGCTTTGGCAGCGATTGGCGAGAAAGAGTGGTTCTTCTATGTACCTAGAGATCGAAAGTACCGAAATGGGGACCGTCCCAATCGAGTGACAACTTCTGGGTATTGGAAGGCAACCGGAGCTGATAGAATGATTAAAAGTGAAAATTCTCGTTCAATTGGTTTGAAAAAAACCCTAGTTTTTTACTCTGGGAAAGCTCCTAAAGGCATCCGCACCAGTTGGATTATGAACGAGTATCGGTTGCCGCAACATGAGACAGAACGATACCAAAAGGTGGTTATAAGCAATTAGAAGGCAGCAATTTTCTAAGCTTTCTCATTAATTTTCAGTATTTTTTTTCCTTGAAAGAGTTTTGAAATTATTATTGATGAAGAAATGTTATCTTTGATTTGCAAATCATGAACCCTAGATCATACGCTTCTTTTTATCCTCATTTGGGTCAAAATTTTCTTCACTTCCCACAGTGTTTTTTGCCTCAAGTTTGAGAGTTTACTATAGGCTTAATTTCTATCAAAAAATAGACCCATTGGGAGAGAAAAACGAAAGGATCCTATCAAGACAAATATAAGACAATAGACTTTCCAGAAAAATTCCTGACAGTATGTGCTCCCGAGTCATGTATAAATTAATAGGGTTTCGATTTATTTGTCTTCCATTTCTCTAAAATTCATAGCATCATGCAAGGACTTTCTCACTTAACTGTCTATTGAATGCTTCTTCTGCCACTTCTTACGACAACAAAAACAGATTCTTCGTGTCGGATCAGTTTTTCATTGAAGTCCTTGGTCTTTTCTAAAATTACTTTATCTCATCGAATATCTCTTCATTTTCTTCTCTGTCTTTCTTTTCCCCAAAATTAATATCACCATGCATGAACTTTCTCACCTAACTGTCAAAATGTAATGCTTCTTCTGCTAGTTCTTATAACTACAAAAACATATTGTTCATATCTGAGTATTTTTTCATTGAATTCCTCGATCTTCTCTAAAATTACTTTAATTCTTCAAATATTTCATTTTCTTCTTTCCCCATACTTTTTTCAGGCAGAAATATCACTTTGCCGTGTGTACAAGAGACCTGGAGTCGAAGACCACCCATCTCTCCCTCGTTCTCTCCCAACTTCAAGAGCATCTTCATCGAGATCAGTGTCGTCGATGTCAGCACAATCTGATAAGACACTAGATCCTCACCATCATCACCAATTTGCCATTGAAAGATTCCAAGCTTTTAGTGGGCAATCATCACATCAACAAATGGAAATGGCAGCTGAAAAGATGAGTACTAATACTGATCAGACTGACCGAAGCAGCAGCTGCTCAGATGTCACCACAGTTCTTGGTCTCTCAAAGCAAAATGTGTACCGCCCAAATATGGTTTCAGTTAGCTCAGCACTTGGGTTGCCACCTTCATTAATGGAAGAACAAGCAGCATCATTAACTTTGGTTCCTAACTGTACTACCACTCCTTTTCCAGTAGCTTTATCTACTTCTTCTTCTGCCACTTCTTCCAATGCAACTGATGAATTTCACAGGCTTTTAGCCTATCAACAAGCCTCCATGAACCACCAACAACAATATTACAATGATCAGCATCATCAGCAGCAGCAGCAGCATCACTCAAACTTCCAACAATTGCCGCCGCAATCGCAGCCGCTATCTGTCAATATGCTTCCAAGCCCACTTCCAGCAGCCTTCTCGGACAGATTGTGGGAGTGGAATCCAATTCCGGAAGCAAACAGAGAGTACACTGATCCATTCAAGTAATTATTGATCAATTATAAATTTTATATATATGAGACATACTTATTTAGAGATAGTTATAAACTCTATATCACCCCTGATCATTTTTATCTGGCTAGCTGGATGCTTTATTAATTATTTTCCCTAGTACTTTCTTGTTGTAAGTACATCACAAGAAGTGAAGAATATAAATGACCGATTGATGGTGGTGGTGGATATGATTTGCTTATCTTTCCACTAATAGTGCTTTACAAATACTTCTACTTAATTTTTTGAAGCAAACCTGGGTAATCTAGGGCTTTATTGAACTTCTCCTTCTTGGTAAATAGGCCTCCAAAATCCAAATCCTTTTAAGAAGTTCATGAGTCGTACGACCCCAGTGGCTTTTCGAAGTATAAATCTTGTTAGATCAAGCTTTATGCCTTATATTTTGATTTCCAAATGATGCTCCAAATGTATACACCGTCATATGTTGATTTGTTTTCAGCGTGTATTTATTTTTACTTCATTAGTTGAAAGGTAAATATACAAACATCGAATTGCAGAAGTGTTTAAAGGAGGAATATCTAAGAATTCCTCTTTTTTCTTCTTTTATCACTTAAGGTGTTATTACCTAGTTTTCATTGAAAGCTATCTCGTTATACTTCGTTCATGTGAAATTCTCTTTAACACCTCTGTAACGTGCAAACCGTTTTTTCCCCCTTAGTCCTTGACAAATAGAAAGGTGGCGTAGGTTCTTTCTTTTAGAAGGTTTGATTCTGACACCATTTAGATGCTAATGAAGGTAGTTCATATTTGAACATTAACTACTCATTCTAATGTGAGGTATATTCTCCTTAGCAGTTTACTAAGGAAAATAATCAATAAATAAAAAATAAACGAAATGAACTGATTTTTCAGCCTTAAAGTTCTGTACCCTATAGGTAATTTATACTTTCTCTCTTTTTTTTTTTCAATTAAAATGAAATATCATTAAGAAGATAAAGGAGCATAAGAGAGTGTTAAAATTTACATAAAACAAAAATTAAGAACACCCGAGAATCTAGAAAAAGATAAAAATTCATACTTTCATTTATTAATAAACCTTTAAAGTATACTTGGTTTGTCGTAGATCAGTTTAAATTTTACAGCACACAAACTTGAGCATTTGATATAAATACTCAATTTACTTTGTGGCTAATGTTAACAACCCACTCACACACTTGTTATTAGCATTTAGTGATTTCATCTCATAAGGTATGGATTAAAAAATCCACAATATTCCCTTACAATAAGTAGTGTTGTAATCTTAAAAAATATGTGTTACATTTCTGAAAACTAGGTTGTTCTCTAGCTATTATATGACCCAGCATGCGATTAACTGATACCAAAAGAAAAAACCTGGATCAGGGACAAAAGTTACAACTAGCTATGAGAACAACACCCCAGCATATGCAGGAACTGGACCCATTTCTCTCACAATAAATTAACATTATTCACAATGGAGACAAGAAAGATGGATTCAAATTTTTATTCTGTTACTGATGACAGAGATACTAACAAACGCTCAAAGAAATTTGGACTTTCCCTTGTTAAATAAGGGAAAAAATAATAAAAAGCTGCAGAACCGAAATCTGACAAACTCGATCTATCAGGGGTTAACACTACTTAGGTGTCTAGAACCACTCCACTAAGGAAAATCCGCATTACTTTTTTCTTGTTGACTTAATTTATTTTTATCTTTGCCAGCCATACAATCTGTTCATGCAATTTGTGATTTAATTGTGCTTGTCATTTGGAAAAATGTCTGTGTATATTTTCAATGGTATATAACGTGCTGGATGCATATATATTCATTTATATGCATTGTAGTTCTCAATCACGTAGCAGTTTTTAGAATATATATATTATACTTAACAGAAAACTATTAGAATATATATTATTGAATGGTATATTTGAGATATTCTAGGCTTTCTCGAATGGCACATGATAGAGAGCAAATACTATTATTATCTCTCCTTTATAAACTCTCATACATTCAAAGATCAAATCCAAACTCCAAGCTACAAGCATAAAAGAAAAGGGACATAGTTAAAATAGGATCTGGTAATTATCACAAGTAGCTTGTTTATTACTATAGCTATCTAGCATTGTCTTGTAGTATTTAGCAGGTACTAACAGATTATATGCACTGCAAACTCAGCAACAAGATGAATGCCCCACTTGTACAATTAACAACACATATACAGTTGCAGGCGTGCTTGCTTCTTGCTAGCAAGCAACAGCAGCTATAGCATTGTGGAGTTTCAACAATTTAGCTAGAGAGGTCCATGCATGCCTGCATTGCATAAAGTTACTATTAATTACTTTAGTATCTTAATTTTGTTTCTCAGAAGATGTAACTAGCTGATTATGTTTGTCAGTGTGTATTTGAAATTTTAGAAAGCAATTGCTATAATAGAAATTGAGAATCTTTGATTGAGACGAGGAATTGAATGTCCTGTATTATAGTTATAGGTATACATTGGTTAAGTTTTGTACAATCCTACATATAGCGGAATTCATTTCATTATTGATGGCAGATAATTCTCATTTCATAGGAAAATTATCAATTTCAAGGATATGATGGATTCTTAAATTTTCTTTATTTCGCATCAATGTTTCTAAATTCAACTCATAAAGATAAAATTTTGGTATATTAAATCATCTAGTATCCAAAAACTCATTGGCACCTAATTAATTTAGATTCGAGCTAAGTGGGACCTTCAGGAGGTAAAGCTCTCCCAACAAGTATTTAACACAGTTGCATTCATAAATCTCAAATTAAAAACTTTTAAATTTTGAAGGATGTGATAGATTTTTAAGTTTTTTTTTTATTTAGCATCGACATTTTTAAATGCAACTCATAAAGATAAAATTAGATTGTCATCTAAATCTTATAAATCTTACACCTATTTAGTTCTTTAATTTAACCAACTAAAATAAACTGAAATTTTCTTCCTTTTTTTAATTAAAAAAAGTTATAAATCTTTTCTTGAAACACACACACATAGTGCTGCAATCTACAAATATTACAATATAGGGTTTATTGGGAATATGAAGACATAACGCAGACCTGTAGAGAACATAACTGGGAAATCCTAAACATAAAAATAGACTAACTAGAGGGGACGAGGGAGGACAAGACGGTAAACGAGAGAACTTCAAAACACAATCTGATCGATATTTGCATGATTTGGAAGTCTAACTCCATTTTAGTAGCCAAAAGGTACATAAGTGGCTCACATCCTCCCCAAGCAGTCTGTCGTAAGAAAATAATTTATTCCTGCCCACTTGTTTGACAAATTCCTTGAGATACATTATTCCATCTGCTATAATAATTGCTTCTACTCCTTGTGACTTATGAACACACACACACACACATAAAGAGAGAGAGAGAGAGAGAGACAGCAACAAAATACGTTGCGCTATATTCTTACATACAGACCCACAGGCCAGTGCAGGCTACTTCTCCTACAACTTGTGTGAACCGTACGGTGTCTTCTCGTTTCTCTTATTACAGAAAAGACTGCGGCACTGCAATCTGAGACTGTCCTGCTGCCTACAAAAAAATATATATATATCAATGAAAACTCATTTTCGAAATATATCTGATATTTATGTGTTGGAATATTATAAAAAATAACTATCTCTCTCTCTGTATATATATATGTCATAGCAAACGTGATTATTTATCTAAGCAAATTAACTTATTATATATTTGTCCTTCATATGACATGAATTAATAGATCTCCAAAAGGAGAAATTATTGAATTCCTCACCCATAAGATATCAGTCTAAACTAATTTTTAGTCCTTGAACGGATTGAAAAATATCACTTTAAGTGCTCTCTGATATTGAGTTGCTATTTTTTTTTTTTAAGCACGATTGTCATGGAAAAAATGTTATGACTATAAAATATCAGTTAACAATATGATCAATATAACTTTTAAATAATAATTAATTATGAAAAAATAGAAAAGATATAACTTACAGATTTTTCATTGCAAATTAACTTAACTTTAAATTTATAGTAACTAGTATTTATTAAATAATTTAGTACTATAACTTTTAAGTTATAACTGTCTAATTTAAGATTGCTACAAAGTTGAATACATGCAAATTAAATCCTCGTCATTATTGTTGCATTACTCCATACCAATGAAGTTATGAGAAGCCTTGATTCTGGGCCTTTCTCTCTTAATTCATTGTACGTATATGTCGCTCAAACTGAAATTGCACTTCTCTTTTGTGGCGCCCTTTTGTGAAGTGGGTCTGAAATCATTTTTAGGTCTGAAATCTAATTAAATCTGGGTATAAGGGAAGTAAGTGTGTTTGATGAATTAAATCTGCCGCTCCATCAGAGGTCTTAATGAAACCTCATCGGCTATAATTCCATGGATGTTGAGTCGGCAAGAAGGATAGATGGTCGCTGGTTGTTGACTTAGCAAGGCTCAACATAAATCCAAAGTAGTATATATGAAGGACATCATGTGACTAGCTGATAAAGCAATACACCAGAACCTCTGTAATGGACGGAGAATAACAGTCGTTACATCAAATTAGTATTAGCCATATGACTAAGTTCACATGCCGGGGTTGTAAAAATGACAGCATGACAAGAACGAGTACTTGTATATAAACAAACGAAATGAATAAAATCAATAGGCTACGTTTTTTTTTTTTTTTAGTTAATTTCTTGGCAATTATGTCTAGGAAGGTTTCATTGATGTGATTAAAAAAAAAAAAGAAAAAAACTCCTGGTTCTTGTGGATGAACATGTTACTGTCATATCAGTGGAATTGGAATCAAGTATTGTAATCAAGTTCACTAAAGAGAGACTTTACAACAAAGTAGAAGGACTCACGTGGGCCTAAACTTTTAATGTAGGAAAGGTCATGAAGGTGATTAACTTTCACTCAAAAGCTAATTCAATATAAAATATTTAAGTGGCGGAGATATGAATTATCTACCTTAGAGTTAAGTAAGAAAAGTACCAATCAGCTTAACCTAGAAGTTGTTAGTGCATTTTTTATGTTGAATAAAGCATTTATATTTTTTTAATCTAAAAGCAAATATATTAAAAAATACACACACACACACGCAGAGAATACCAATTATCTAAAAACTCACAATAACGAACCTGAGATACTTCTTTAATTTCTTGAGGACCCTTTTATGCAAGACAGAATTTTGCCTCACACTTAGAATCTTGTTCAGAATTTCAATTGGACCATGCATGAATAACAATAACAAGGTACATGGTTGGAAAATCAAAGCTCACATAAGTTCAAATTAGGATAGAATCATAATTCTCCCATCACCAATTAACATACTTTGATTACCGTTACAGCAGCTAAACAATGTTAAACGTGTGTATATATATGTGTGTGTAGCAAGGGAAAGGGAAATGCAGTGAGCCTTGCCCTCAAAATATCTGGTGACACAATGAAATCTGAAAAAATAAACAGCAAAATAGAAAAATATAGGACAACAAATTTTTAAAAAATCAATAACTAAGGAACCCTTCAGCATAATAAAAAACTTAGAAATTTCCTCGTGTTGGATCATCCTACCAAGTGTAAGTAGAGCACTCTAAACCTTGGTTTGTCAAATAATTGGCAAAACAGTTAACTTCGTGAAAAGAGTGGCTAATTTTAAAATTCAACTGACTAGCAAGATGACAACAATTCAGCCAATGATTTTGTAAAATGCAAGGGGGCTGAAGCTTAATTATTAATCGCAATGGATTTATTTTGAATTTTTGTAATATCAGCTAAGATGCAACAGGTATTAAAGTTTAATTATTAATTGCAATCGGAGTAAAGGATTTTGAGGCTAAAATCTCGTCTTGTTTCGAAAATTTTATTTTAAATTTTAAACTGCATTTTATTTTGGGAACTAATCTTTTTTAACAAAATATTATACATTCAAATAATATAATTAACAACCGATTAAAAAGTTGCTTCAAGCAAAAAGAAACTGATTTTCGATTCTTTTTTTTTTAAAAAAAGAAGGATCGTATATTACATAGGAAGACTCAAAACTCTTGATCAAAATAATCAGTTGAGGAGAAATAGACTATTATATACACCAATGAATGGCAATCTATATGGAAAACTTAAGCATTGTGCTAAAGCAATGTTTTGCAGAAGGAATGACCTTACCCTAGTTGAGAATTAAGCAAATACAAATCATGTTCATTATGTCATATTTCAAGCTAGCAATGTCCTTACACAGAAGTAATAGAGAATTAATTAAGCTTAAGTCACTTAATGAGATAAATTATCAGTATGAATACCATAATTAGATCAATTACTTGAATGGATCATTGTACTCTCTGTTTGCATCCAGTATTGGATTCCACTCCCAAAGTCTGTCTGAGAAGGCGGCCGGAAGTGGGGTTGCAAGCAAATTGAGAGACTGTGGCTGCAATTCCTGGAGGTTAAGATGATGATCGATATTGTAATACTGTTGTTGGTGGTTCATCGAAGCTTGTGGGTAGGTTAAAAGCCTGTGAAACTCATCGGCTGCATTGGAATAAACAAGAGAAGAAGAAGATAAAGCTACTGGAAAAAGAGCAGTGGTAGTGCAAGTGGGGACTAAAGTTGAAGCTGTGGCCTGTTCTTCCATTATCGAAGATGGGAGTCCAAGTGATGAAGTGGTAATTGAAGCCACATTTGGACGGTACACATTTTGCTTTGAGAGACCGAGAACTGCTGCCACATCTGAGCAGCTGCTGCTGCTTCCATCAGTTTGATCAGTATTGGTGCTCATTTTTTCATCAGTTACAATTTCCATTTGTTGACGTGATGATTGCCCACCAAAGCCTTGCAATCTTTCAATGTCATGACGATGATGATGAGAATACAATACTTTATCGGGTCGTATAGTCGACCTGGATGAGCCGACTCTCGAAGAAGATGCTTTTGATGTTGGAAGACAACGAGGAAGAGATGCGTGGTCTTCGACTCCAGGTCTCTTGTGTACACGGCAAAGTGATATTTCTGCCTGAAACAGTATGGAGAAGATCAAAAGATGAAGGGTTATTTCCCGAAAGGATGTAGTTAAGCAGAAGACCAAGGACTAGCATGAAAATGTTTTAGGGCATTAAGAATACTGAGTAGCAGAAGTATTAAACATTCATGCATGTTGCCATGAATTTTCGAGTAAATACGATGATCAAACCCCATTAAATTCTACATGACTAGAGATTCTTAAACTGACCGGAATGTTTTCCTGGAATTAAAATATCTTATCTTTTCTTGATAAGATTCTTTCATTTGAATTTCTATCCCCATGGATCCCTAGAGAAAATCTTTGGGAATTATTGTCTCAAACTTGGGGGTAAACAGTTGTGGGAAATGAATAAAAATTTTGAGTCAAGTGAGGTTCCAGAAAAAGCTTATGAGTTAGGGTTCCAACAAGATATGCAATCAAATCAAGATCACATATCTTCGTGAAGATTATGTCAAGAAGCTCAGAAGATTGTTGACTTCTAATTTGTTAATTTTCGAGTGATTACTTTGCTCTTACTTACCTTTTGGTATCGTTCAGTTTCGTGCTGTGGAAGCCGATATTCATTCATAATCCAACTGGTACGGATGCCTTTAGGAGCTTTGCCAGAGTAGAAAACTAGGGTTTTCTTCAAGCCAATTGAACGAGAACTTTCGCTTTTAATCATTCTATCAGCTCCGGTTGCCTTCCAGTACCCAGATGTTGTAACCCGATTGGGACGGTCCCCGTTTCGATACTTTCGATCTCTTGGCACATAGAAGAACCATTCTTTCTCCCCAACTGCTGCCAAAGCTGCAGATGGTCAACAAATGATGCAATTGAGATCATTCATGTACATATAAAAATAATTAATTAAATGTCTAGCATATGATAAAGTAGCTACCTAGCTAGCACATGATGCAGAAGAAAGATATATTAAAAGAAAAAAAATCAGATGAATGATTTAGTAGGATAGGATGCCTTGAAAGAGAGGGAGTGTCTGTAGGTGTGTATATAAATAATTACCAGGTAGCTCCCAAGGGTCATAGCGATAAAGATCAAGAAAAGTGATGAGTTCAACATTGAATCGCTTGCCCTCGATCTTACGGCGAAGATAGAATTCTACAAGCTCTTCTTCGGTAGGATGGAAGCGAAAGCCAGGCATGACCACGTCGTGTTCGTGATCATCATCTTTGCTGTCGTTGTTGTTGCTCATGCTCATGCTCATGTTCATGCTCATGCTCATGCTTATGGTTGCTGCTTCAATTGCCTTTAACCTAAAAGTTAGAGTTTTGGTTTGTTTACATATATATACACATGTAAAATTGTAGGAAATGACTGAGTGGTGTTGTATGTATGTACGTATGGGTGCAAGTTGGGTAGTAAGATAAGAGCAATTATTTAATATTAATTAATTTAATTTGCTACCAATTAATTAAGTATGACCAAAATATATATATATATATATATAATTTTATTTTGAAGAAGATGAAGATGAAGGAAGAGAAGAACGTCGGAAGAGTAGTGATGGGCGTAAATAGAAAGATCTATATACATGTATATATGCATAAGGCCCTACATGGGAGGAGGCTTCAAGATGAGACAATTGACATCTCAAGGACACTGAACGACCACTTAATTAACGTCCTTGACAGTGCCCTTTGACCTTTCTTTCGTCTGCCGTACAAAAGGCTCAATTTAATTTTGCTTCCAGTCAAATTTTATTTGCTCTCTTAACTTAGTTAATCAGCTTCGTTACTCAATCGTAATGGATCCAGCATATATATATAGAGAGAGAGAAATTATTTTCCACCTGACTCCTTCAGAACAAAGTTCAAACGAGTCACTAGTGCTTATCAGATAGACCATAGACCATCCAAATATAAAAAAATAAATAAATAAATTACTTCAATTTGCTGTCTTTTGGTGTCCATGATTACCTTTTTCCGAAAAATAAAAAATAAAGTTATCAGTAAATGTAAATATATTCACCATCGTAAATGTTGGGTATTCACTAATTAAGTTGCATCTGTAACAAAGATTTCTAAAATCTAGCAAATGTGGAATACGTACATTAAACATACATTAAACCACAAGATGAATTTTTAAGTGTATATTTTGATTGGGTAATCATTTAGCTAGATCTTGAATCTTAAAAAATTATCCAAAATACCTATATTTATGCTTTCATAGCTGTTAGATCACAAATTATGAAAAAATATATGTTTGCAAGTGCCTCTAATGTAATGAAAAGCAAAGTCTCTTTAGAACCTGATGAAGAAAGCAAAAATTGAATTTTGATTTTATTATTTATAGGCTTGCAATTTATGTAGAAAAAATAATCATATTCCATGAGTCGGGAATTCTTTTACCATTTTAAATTTCATAATGGTTTTGATTTCTCATATACATGTGTCATAGTGGTTCTGATTCTTGCATAATAATAAGCTAGATTAAAAATAAAAATAATAATCACGTGAATCCTATTATCTCAAAACCTCATGTAGTCATGCATCATCAAAATGACATATTATTATAGTTGAACCTAATGACAGTCATAGTTGTTTCCAACTAGTAAAATTTTGAAGTTCAAATCCACAATGCAAAGGTGGATTTGTATAGCGGCACTCGGTCTATCCAATTTTTTTATTTTTTTTATATAAAAAAGAATATTCATAAAAATTCATTTTACGATTTTTAGGTAAAAAATAGCTTTTTACTTTTTTTGTCAAGTATATCTCAAAATTAATTTCTACTGAAATATTGTTAATAGTTATTTTTAGGATCTTTAAAATTCAACATTACATAGTAGCCTTTTATTTTAATTAAATTAGAGTTAGAGATTTATCTTATTAAACTTTATATTGAGTTGGAGTGAGGCTCTTGATGCAACACCAATTAATTTGTAATAAGATAACATTAAAAATATAGACTTTTAAAAAAAGAAAACGAATATAATATGAAAAACTCACACATGTCTAAAAGAATTAATATTGTAAAAAAATTAAATTACTAATGTTTTAGACATTAATAAAAAATTAATATATTAACTCCTCAGCAAGTGTTCCACATAACTTAATATATACTTTTATTTTATGTTTTAGGGTTAAATTAGTAATTTAACTCTTTCTCTTTCTATTAATGTCCAAAAAAGGATATATTATTATAAGGGAATAATATTGTAAAAGTAAGTTAAAATAACAAAAAATAATAACACAGATATCAATAACTTATGGCACGACAAAAATGTGTCGAGATATTTTTAAAAATATAGAAACTAAACGGATAATATCATAAAAATTTAGAAACTAAATAAATTTTTACCCTTAATATATGTGTTTTGACTTCTTTCTATGTTATAGCAGCATTCACACAAATATATATAATAAATTTATAAATTTAGATCAAAACAGAGATCATGGATCCGCCCTTGCCCAGCATTATGGGTACTGATCATGAGGGAATTTAGTACTCTCGATACAAAACTTTGAAAAGGAAAAATTACACACCCATATATCAATATAATTAGTAATAAAATAAGTATAGGGATTTTTTTTCAAAGAAAAAGTTTACAAATCGTATGTAGCTAGTTGTAGAAAAGTAAATGTAATGGGGGCGCGAGAGACTGCCAAGCATGAATTTAAGTGGGAATGGGCTGGAGATGAATATGCAGAATCGATCAACATTATCTATAGTCTATAGGATCCCGTGACCACTCTTCTCTTTATTTTGACAACTACTTCCTCTGTTCTTCTCTTTGTCTTTTTTATATTTTCTCTCCATATCTTCTTTCACATTCTGTACTTATTGATACATTATTAATTAATTATGTGTCAAATAGCCTATTTTATATATTCGTAGATTTGTTTATGTAGGACGCATGGCCTACGTAAATATGTAACGTCATATGACATTATCACTGAGCATAAAATATTGCATATGAGACCAAAAATGACTAACCATAGTCAACAATTGCACCAACGCATTAAGAAGCTTCTGACATTTATTGGACTTACTACTTGATAGAGGAAAATCATATTCTACTTTTTAAAAATCATGGAGATTAAGCTAGGTTTAGTTGAACATGATGTTTTAGCTTTGCTATGTAAAAGCCAAACCGTGTCTCATTACAGAACTATACATATATAAAAATCGGTCCTCGAAATTTCGTGAAAAAAGCAGAAATTAAGAAATGCAGTAAAATCATTGCTAGCTAGAGAATGTGTCTTTATAGAGAACTGGGCATTGACTTAATAGTTGCTTGATATTGTCGTCTTGTCAAAAATTTGCATGGTCACAATTAATTGACGGTTGGAGGATTTGGAAGTATCCGATCGAGAAAGATCATATTTTGACTCTTAGTTCATAGGAGGCCGCATGCACATTACTTTAGCTGATGATAATATGATCGAAAGAGAGAGAATTTACAGCAATTAATGACAATCACAATCCTTCTATTGCTATTAGTAATAGAAATTTTTATTTTTGAAGTTGAGATTTAATCCTGGACACTTAAGTTTGTATTTTAAATGATCTTGTATTTTATGTATCATTCATTGGTTAAATTTATAGAAATAATTAATAATAAAGTTAACTGATAGTATACGCATGGATTAGCTATCAAATTACAAGTTAGGTGCAATGCACTATGATGAGATTTTGGCTCGTAATTTTTACCCACTTCCATTTTTATATTCTTATTTATTCTGACTTGATCATATTTGTTAATAATATTGATCAATTGAATAGATAATTAGTTAAATTAATTATTATTAAAAGGTTTGAAACTATGCCCATATCATTTTCATGGGGTACATTTGGAAGAACTCGGATGAATCAAGATCTTCGGTCTCATGTTCTATGTAGCTCTTACAATATGAAATAAAACTATGGGAATTTGAGCGAAGCTGAAGTATTTGGGAAAATTAACTTAATTAATTGACTCCATGATGAGCGGAAACGCGTGGAGAAATTAATTTATGTGTCCGTGACTTTGATTTTGTTTTCTAAAGTATATTTAATTAATTAGATAGGTCCATATAATAAAATTTCTTATTCAAATGCCCACGACTGCACATGTCATTTACATCAACCTTGCTGAACTTTTTTTGTCTTAACAAATAAAAAAAGTAATAAAATTTACAAATGGAGGCAAAGAAAGAAGATGGGTTTAAGCCTACTACAATTGCATGAGGCAGAGGCAATTTGCTGCAAGTCATCACTTCGTCTTCTGCTAAAAATATCTAAGACAAATTCATGGACTCAAGAGTAGGAAGAAAAAAAAAGGGCCATTAAATAAGTTAATTTATTATTTACGTTCTTTATAAAACTATCATTTAATGTCTCAACCACCAAACTGTTAATATGTATCAAAGAAAATTGAAGGTTAACCATCTATTTTGCTGTTCATGAGTAATTATTTAGCATTCCAGTTGTTCAATATTTTATTGAATAAGCTCATAATTCTTAGGACAAATGTCAAAAAGTGTTATTTGTGAATGGGAAAAGCCTCTTCCGATAAAAATAAAAATTATTTCATGAAACTATGAGTATTTTAACATTGAAAGATTTTGTTTAAATTTATGAGAATTGATATTTACCTTATGGTTAAGTTAATATGGGTGTTAACTAATTTAATTAGTAAAATCTCTTGAGTGGACATTAGATGTCTTACACTCAAACCTTGCTCACACAATTGAGAAGAAATTAATCTGTCACTGAAATAAGTTTAGTGGATTTATGTGGAATTTTCTTCCTAGTTTTGAATAAATTTATATTAGTCTGAACTCTAAATATACTTGAAAGTGTGAATTTAAATGAATTTTTTTGTCTTAATATCTTAAAATAAATATTAAACTGTTTGTTCTTTTAACTTCAGAAACTAGAAACCTATGCTTTTAAATGTTAAAATCTATAAGCAAAAGTAAGATAACTTGGACAATAATAAAGCACTTTCTAATCCTAAATGCTTAATCCCAAAATCAAAACTTAAAGCACGAATTAAAATCCAATTCAATAAAATAAGGTATTAGAAATATGGTTTATATAATTACATAAAAAGCTCAAGAACTGATGAATGAAGCAACTAAGAAAATGAGGAGGGTATAATGACTAAAAAGCTCAAGATCTTGTACATACCGTTTACCTCTAACAACTCTATTGTTAAATTTTTGTAAGTTAGAATGTGTTAATAATCAAGATAGTCAAAATTAGTTCTCAAGTAATACTACACATTTTAAAAATTTATTTTAAATAATGTGATATTTATTTTTTAAATAATATAATATTCATTAATTAGATGATCAGATAATATAATAATTTTTTAAAAAGATATATAATATAAACAGTTAATTCACTTAAAATTTATGAAAATGTAACAATCGAATGACACATCTTCTTTCAAGCAGGAGGATGTGATAATATCCTTCCTTAGCAGATATGAAGACCGCTTATGCACAAAAGATAAGGTAGAAAAGCAATGAAGTCAAAAATTGTTGGCAAAGCAAATCAAGGACGCCCGTCGTTATTTTGTGGTTTGGTTGAGTTGAGTTGTACCTGTGGGGGCCAATTTGGCGGTTCTCCTGCGAACCTTTTTCTTTGGCTCTTTTTGCTAAACAGATGGTGTAAAATCAAATCGCAATTAATTAGATGAATCCAAAGAGGAGCCAAACAAGCAGGCTGGCTGGTCCGAAGGCTCACCAAGTATCACCGACTATGTTGTTATTGAGCCGTCCAACCAATTATCATTTTAATTTTATTCCTTTTTTTTTTCATTTTCCCAAGCATGCATGAACTAGAAAAACATACACTCACATTCAATAATACAAGCCAAGCTATTGCTATCATTAAATCATGATTAGAAGCAAACAAAATTTCTCTTTTTCTATCGTGGGGGGTTCTACTTAAATGACTAAAAAAATATTGGGTAAGCGAATGACGTTGGTGGCATTGTGTTGCCAGTACGCTATATATGTTGAAGACGTTAATCTGGATTTGTGACGTTTGTTCATGATTTGATTTTTAAAAAGTCAGCTTTATCGACTAATTCCATATCCGTAAGGGGGATGGAAATGAATGAGAATTGATTTTTAATGACAATGCGATCATTATTTCCAAAAAATCTTCGAACGAATAATATAATTTATACAATTCTCATCTTCCATGAGTTGCCATGTAATGAAGTTATTTAATTTTCTGTCAACAATATTTCTCATTAATTCATTATACGAAAATATTTCGTTAAATTTTTATTTGAAGATCGATTCTCTTCTAAACGTTGGCATATACATTCATTTTGTTGCTTTCTTTGACAAAAAAAAATCCTTCACATTCCAATAATTTATTTAAAACAATTGCCCGTTACATAGTACATTATACGATTAACTCATTTCTTTTTTTCTTTTTGCCCGTAAAATCTCTTTTATGTGGAAAAGGAAAATGATTAAACGACGCAGTGCGTAACTTGTTCCTAAGAAATATTGTCTTATACCGTGATGATATTCACACCACGTGGTACATGTGATAGTTGTTGGAAATGATCTTCTATCACGATGTCTTAATTCTTCGTAGCTTCTCATTTCTTATCTTTGTTGTGTGTCAATTCACGACTTCTCAGTGAAAAAATCAATTTTTGAAACAATATTCTCTCAATTATTTACTTGATTTCTTGTTCTTTCTCTCTTTTTCTTTCGTCTCTTTTCTCTCTCTTTTATTTTTTATTTCTTAGTCATTTTCACTTATATAAATATCTAGTTTAGCTTAATAGGGACAAAGTCTTTGTCAAAAAACTTTCTCATCACCTGGACTAAATAAATCTACTTCATTGACATTAATACTTCCACCAACCTTGCCACCGTTGTTTGAAATGTTGGAAATGGGAGTTAATATTGCTTCTCTTAACTTCAAAATCAACCAGAACCACAATGCTAAGAAAAAAGTACGTAGATGTTCATTTGAGAATAGCAATATAATTATTTAACCAAGAAGATGTATCCAAAAGCACATAATTTACACCCATGTACCAAAAAGTTTATCCTATAATGCTGAAGTTATTACCTCATCAACAAATATAAACTTATTAAGGCATGCGCTAATTGCTGTCCTTAATACCAAATTTTCACCCTCTAAGGAAGATTTTCTGGTGCAGAAAAATACACATCAAGGCAGAAACAAAGTTTTTTTCAACCAAAAGATGCATCTAAAAATGCAGAACAGGTATTCATGAATTAGAAAGTGGTATATCACGACGCTGAAGTGATTGCACTCCAACCATGATGATTTAGAACAGCAAATTAAAGAAAGAAAATTGATGAACAAAAATGTGAGACTGAAATAGAGAGCAATAATTAGAACAATTGATTCTTCTCTTCTTTTTCTCTTCTTGTAATAGTAGTGGTTACGCTAAAGGCTTTATATGTCTCCCTTAAAGAAAAATCTCTAAAGTCCTTTTCCTAATTCGATTTGAATTAGTTATCAACTTTTATTTGAATTAGTCATATATGCGTTTCCAATTTAATTCAACTTGAATAATTCAAAATGCATGTACATTTGATTTTTTTAACTCTAATTTATAATTAAATCAAATGCATAACTAATTCAAACTAAACTCGTACAAAAAGAATTGCTCTCAGGTACAGTCCAGCAATGCGGAACATTTACATATTGAAATTCCATATTCCACCAAGAAAATCTTTATTAATTCATGATAAAATCTTCTAGAAATTACTCATAATTAAATATGAATCTTCAAAATTTATTATTGATAATAACACATTTACTAAGAATATCATCTCTCTCTCTCTCTCTCTCTCTCTCTCTCTCTCTTATTTAGTTATCTTTTCGAAAAGGGAGAGTTAGTCAAAGCTCAAACATAATTATTTTTACTCCAACTTCTCGTAGGAGTTAAGTCGGATGACTAACGAAATAAAGAGAATGAAAGGCCAGTCAGTCATAGAAGTACTGGAAATAAAAATGTCATCGTCAATCTTGCATGACAAATACGAAAGAAATTTTCCTTTCACTTGCTTTCGTTAAAATGTTTCTTTGGGATATGGCTTAAAACAGCTGAACAGTACTTGAGGCCAAAATGAGTAATGATCATCGTGTTTCTACATTTCCAATGAATTTGCTTCTATATATTTTCTCTTGTTTTTAGTTTAATCTAGTCAATTAGTGGACCATAAATATCTACTTAAAACTTTCCAATTCAAAGTTTTGAAAAATGTATTTAATCTGGTCAAAGTGGAAGCATAGTTTTTAACCCAAAAGATGCATCCAAAGATTCAGAACTTGCACTCATGAATTAGAAAGTTGTAGCCCTAATGATCAAGTTGTTACCCAATCAATAAACATAAGTTTGTAGAGGCACGCATGAATCACTATCCTTAATACCAAATTTGGCTCCTCTAAGGAAGATTTTCCAATATAGAGAGACACAAATCAAAGCAAATTGACCTATACCATACAATGATATTATTGTGAGATTGCACTCTAATTGCAATAATTTAGAACAACAAATTAAAATGGAAAATTAATGAAGAAAAATATGAGATAGAAGTAGAAAGTGATAATTGAAACAATTTTTTTTTTTTAATTCTTAAGGCCTTTTTATATCTCTCTTATTTAGAAAAAAGCTCTAAAAGTCTTTTTCCTTAATTAGTTTGAATTGACTATCTACTTTTCCTTATTTTATTGGAATTAGTCATCTAAATGTCTCACAATTTAATTCAAATTGAATAACTCAAATCACATATATCTCTTACCTATTCAACTCTAATTTCTAACTAAATCAAACACATAACTAATTTCAAATTAATTATTAAAGTAATTGCTCTTAGTAGTTTCTTCTAACGTGGAACATTAATATATTGAAATATCCATATAGATTCCAACATGAAAATCTTTACTAATTGATGATAAAATGTTCTGAAAATGACTTCTAATTAAATATTAAATTTCTAAAGTTGTTATCGACAATGCTATGTTTACTAAGAATAGCATTCTCTCTCATTCTCTCTCTCTCTCTCTCTCATTCTTTTCTTGAGTTATTTTTCCGAAAGGAGGGTCAGTCAAAGCTCAAACACAACTTTTTTACTCCTACCTCTCGTAAGAATTAAATCGAATGACTAACAAATCAAAGAAAATGAAAGGCCACTCAGCCATATGAGTATTGGAGATAAAAATGTCATACTCAATTTGCATGAGAAATATGAAAAATTTTCTTTTCACTTGCTTTTATTAAAATGTTTCTTTGGATTTAGGCTAAAAATATCCAACAATCACAGTACCTGAGGCCAAAATGAGAGCAGTATCTCCAATTATCGTCATGTTTCTTGTTTTCCAATGAATTTGCTTCTATATACTTTCTCTTGTTTTTAGCTTAGTCTAGTCAATAAATGCACTATAAATATCTACATAAAACTTTCCAATTCAAAGTTTGAAGAATGTATTTAATTTGTTCAAAGGCATAATATCTATTCGATCGGTGAAGTTTGGTAATGCCATAATGGCACTTAATTCCGAAAATGAAATTAAAGGACATGAACAATCGTTATAGGTTAATCGCCATGCCCTAACCCCACTGATATTATGACCCCTTATGATATCGGATTCAATGACACTAGGACTTGTCAGAATTTGTATAAATTTCATCATCAATCAAGTACAATACTCAACTAGTCAATAATTAATATTGCTGGTTAATTTAGTTAGTTTAGCTTGTAGCTTCATAAGTTGCCGACTTTTAAATTAAACACCTGTCTCTGGTAAGACCAGTTAGTAGCCGAGCGATTCAGTATTCTAACTTAAACTATCGCGAGTTGTAATGGCAATCGATTAAGTCTTTCTGATATGAAACGTTGCAACCCCCCTGGGCTGCGGGGAAATTGGTTATATATATATATATATTACAATTTGGTATATAATTTAAAAGTCTACTAAAACTACTCTACTATTAATTTAGAAGAATACTATGAAATATGAATTCATAAATGTTAATTTTTTATTTCTTTTTGAGGAAGGTAAAATAATTATCTTAATAATACCAAGTGTGTATTAATCATGTTATTACTTCTTTCGAAAAGAACCAAAAAAAAAAAAACTATTTGAGAAATAAAACATTGTTACTTCATTTCCACACTATGTCAATTAGACAATTACACTACCAATTAGTGTAAGGTGTGGATATCACAATCATTAGTCACGGTCATAACAAAACCGAAGGAAGGTCCACAGTCACCGTTGGATCCTATAAGTCATTATTAAGGAGGAAGGTCAAAATTTGACCGTCTGACTAGACCAGGACTTCCAGACCTCTCTTTGACTATCTGACCTTTTCATTTATACTTCTGCTTAACACATAATGAAATAAGACAAGCAATTAACTCTTTGTTGTTCTTGTTGAGGTTGGTGGTGTTGTTTATTTCAACTCTCTCTTCTTTTCTTCTTTGTTTCTTCTTCATCTTCTAATTAACATTCAGTGAGTGCCGGAATCCCGTGAACACTTTCGATCTTTTACAAATTACAAACTCTGCAAAAGAAGTTGACTCTGCATGCATTATATTTACCTTACAAATTATATATATATATATATATATATATATATATGATTCTGCCATGTGATTTATCTGTGCATATATTTTTTATCCTTTAATTTATCTGTGCATGCATGTGATTCACATATAGTTCGGGACCACACGAACGCATATATATGAGTATATCATATGAATATATATGCATGAAAATGTGAACGTGACAAGCCAGGAAAGACGCATATGGGCATGTAACATGTCGAAGAAATGGTAGTTGCAATGCAGATGAAGAAACGGCGGTGGCATTAACTATTGAATGGGAATTTAATTTACGGCAGCGGTGAGCTTGTTTCCTTTGATGAGACAGTCAGTTTGTGTGTGGGATCTACTTCTACGTCTATAGGTCTAATCTAATTGGTAGGACTATATTCTCGGTTCAATAGATTTCAAAAGTCTTGTTTAACTGCGAAGCTTGTTTAACTCGATAAGCATGATTTAAGATCGAATTGGAATTGAGGTTAAACAGTTATATTTTAAAAGTTATAATATTAAAATATTTAGTAATCATTGATCGTTGTAACTTAAAAATTATGTTGATAAAAATTATATTATATTTTTAAATAATTTTATTAAAATTTATATTTACTACGTATTATTAATTTTTATTTCATAATTATAATTTTTTTCTACAACAATTATAATTTTACCTATAAGCCAAATCACCTCAATTCCAATTAAGACCTTAAATTTTCTCTCTCAATTTTGTTTGCATTAATTAACATCATTCAATTTATAGACCAATTTCAAAACAAGATGAAAATGTATAAATCAAAATTTTATCGTACGACCGCTAGAATAATGTGGCATACATTACGTATACGTCTCTCACTAAAACTTTCATAGCAAGTGTCCTTAGTTAAGTTAAAACATTACTTAAAAAATGTAACAACAACTAATACCTCAAAACAAATTATAATTATAGAATTAAAGAGACATTATTACATAAATAGGCACAACTAACCTAAGTGTTTATTTAAAATAAAGTGATTGCAAAATCTAAGAGCTCCTTATAATTCCATTAAAAAAAATTAAATAAATAAATATATTTGACCCGCTAATTTATCCTATCAACTGTAATTGAGCTCTCTAGGAATTTGACAACAAATTTCAAAAGAGGGGTGTTGAAATCAAAAGAACAAAAAAGCCCAAGACTGCCCCAGTTGCCCAGCACAAGCCCAAACTGTCAAAACCAAAACAGTCGACCACAGAGGTGGGAAAACTAATTGAAAATTGAAAACTAATTGAAAAAGGCCCGACTCTTATGCAGGCACATAACAATCAGGAATAAGTAAAGAAAAGCCAACACCAACACAATCATGCTCAGTCGCAATTTGCAAGCATTTACATCAACGAACACTGCCACCCTCCCTTTTTATACCAAAAAGAATAAATACAAAAATAACGGACAACAAATGGGATATAGTGAAGTTTTAGTTGTGTTTTTTACTCCTACGCGGGGACAGTTCTCTTATCAGAAAAGGTCCTCCCAACCTTTAGGCCAGTATTTTGGCGGCTACTGCAACTACCGCATTTTCTTGGCACTGACCTTTGCGTTATCCTAATGGGAATTCCACCCAAGTCGAAGTCTTCCTTTAAAGATTTCGTCAAGAACCTAAGTTCTGTATCGGATAGTATTTTCTTCCCACTCAGAAAGGCAACAAATGTAGGAGGCCGAGCCTTTACTTGGGTAAAATACTTAATCTTTGGCTGGGCCGACTGATCTTTCCAAGAATGCCTGCCCATAACCTGACCATCAAATAGACAAAGCAAGAGAAAGAGCGTGTTTTATAACCAACATCACACACTTGCAGGATTCAGAAAAGAGGGAGGCCGAAAGCCAAAGGCATTTGATGCCGACCTTACGCAACCAACGGTTAAGACGAGATGTTGGCAGCCTTAAACACCATTTTTGGTAAGTATCAATGACCTGGTGCATGACAGCTATGCGGCCTCTTCCTTCTAATGCTGAAGTGAACACAACCGGTATTCCAGTCACCTGCCAGAAAAACCATGTGTTCATGCTGTTAATCACATGGTGTATGAGTTACTCTTGAACATATAAGATAAGACACAACAGGGGTGCCGCGCTTTTATGTATATAATGTCAGTAACAGAGGATCACTCTGGACTGCCTAAGTTCATTCATGCATGTTCTTTCTTCAAGAGACTGTTCGTAGCCCCTAATTCTTGTACTAAATTTTTGCCACCGTGACCGCTCACTTCAAATTGCTTTTCTCTGTAAGAAAGCTTTTAAATCCACATATCCTGACAAGAGAAACTTCCTAGCATCATAGAATTAACACAAATATTCATGTTTAGAGACCTCACCATATAAGTCTCCAAAGTATTACTACCTTAATATTAAATCATTCATGTACAAAAGCTAGAGTCATTTTAATTCGCTGCTAGCCCTTTGAGTAAAGCAACTCCTCAGTTTTTATTAGGAAACCATCTCCAAGTGACTAATACTTCTTACACTGCTTTTAGTAGTAGTAAAGGAATATGAGTGCAGGTATAAGGATACAAAATCCACTCCAGACAGAAGCAAGACATCTGAAATAAGGACCTGATTTAGCGACGACCAAATGCTATCCATTTGGCAGCCTGGGAATTTTACTGTTGAACCACACAATGCTCTTGAGGACAAAACAGAAAATAACTAAAAAACCACAAGAGACATGTAACATAAAAATCCAACCTGAGGTATAACCGTCTGAATTTCTTGTGGAACAGCTTCCTTGACC
Source organism: Aegle marmelos (assembly GCA_030449875.1). Classification (NCBI taxonomy): domain Eukaryota; kingdom Viridiplantae; phylum Streptophyta; class Magnoliopsida; order Sapindales; family Rutaceae; genus Aegle; species Aegle marmelos. Next base: position 338,266 of record JASUUL010000011.1, read on the forward strand.
CTTTTATACAAGGCTGAGTTTTTTCTCCCACTTAGAAGGTCCATCTTGTTCACAATTACAACCAAACCACGTCCTTCTTCCACTGCTCGTCTTGCTATAACAACTTCTGCATGTGTCATACTACGTCTAGCATATGCAACCTGATCATTGTACGAGCAGTCATCATATAAGCATAAATATCATCAATAGAGAAGAATCCACTCTAAACCCCATGTTTTGTCTACAATTTTTCACAATTTTTATTATCATATTGTGATGTGCCATAGGTTTTATGTTAAACCTGTCATTCACTGTAGTAGAGGACACACAATCCTACCAAAATCAAGCATATTAGAAAAATTTCTCAGTCTTCACAATTCCGTTTATATTCACAATCACAAAGAACTGTTAGGAAATAATGATGGCACATGGAAACCTCATTTACACCAGACAGGATTGGCTTCAAGAAGCAGATGCTCATGGCTTTGTTAGAACAATGCAGAAAGAATACCAGTCAGGACACACCTCTTCGGCATCAAGGACCAAAGCAACTACATGAGCCCTCATCAGATTCTTTCTTGATTGCATAACACTCAATGATGCTGGTCCTTTCTCTTTCTCTCTTTGCAGCCAACCTGCAGTATCAACCTGAATAATGGTAATTCACAATAACAATAAACAACAAGAAATTTTGACAGCAAAGAAGAATTCTAAAGTAGATATGAACCAATACCAAAAATACAATTTATTACCAAAAAACAAAGACAATATGAGATGCTTTGCCTGGAATAATTAATTCAACTTACATCATGACTAAAATCCAAAAGTTAGCAGAAAACTCAACAAAAATGCAATAATAAACATAACCCTGAGATTCGAGAGATATCACTTCTCTATAAAAGGTGTTTAACACAACAAAAATGCAATAATAAACATAACCCTGAGATTTGAGAGATATCACTTCTCTATAAAAGGTGTAAGGTTAAAAAGACAGCATACAGAAAAGAACAGATTTATGAGCTTCATATATGTATATTTAATAAATGATCTCAACTATATCATAATATCAAAGAATGACTAAGAAAATCAAGTATGTACCAAATATACAGTTCTTCCTTGATATTCAAAATGCACTCTCACTGAATCTCTTGTCAAACCAGCCTCTGGACCCACGAGAACACGATCTTCTTGTAACAGAGCATTAAGCAAAGTTGACTTTCCAACATTTGGCCTTCCTACTATTGCTAACTGCAATGGCAGCTTAGACTCATCATCCTCAGGGGAGGTACCATCCTGAGTAGAGCTATTGTTTTCAGTGCCGCTATCTACATAAGTCAAGAGGCAAGAAGGGAAAATATGAGAAGAAAAGAGTGGTCATCTAAATGTCCGTTTTGTCAACAAATCAATTTATGAGGGTAAACAAATTTTATAAATAGATTGCCCATGCCATCTTCTTGTAACTGTACTGTATTAAGATGGGAATCAGTATAGGCATCTGCAAGTTGATAAAACCATTCTTCATCAAATAGTTTAAAAAAAGTATGTTTTTAATTAATAACAATGACTTGTTGATAAAATCTTCAACACAATGGAATCACTTCTATAAAAGTGCATCCATGGAACTTTAAAAGTTCCATCTGAGCAAAAGGTTATATACCTATGATGAAATAGAAATGAGATATGCAAATATAAAACACAAACATGTCGATTCCATCCCACTGGAGCAGTCAAACGAAATCAAAAGTCTCGCACAAGCCATTAACTGCATTCCATGCCACTGAGACTGGACTAGGTATAACACTCCAAAAAATGCATATATGCAAGCGGCACTGCTCACTTGCAAATAAACTTGACCATTATTTTAATTTCCAAAGACAAAAAAACTCTTTGAGCAGAAATTTATAACAATTCATGCTTTGGCATTGCTTATGAAACTTTTATTAAGCAATAACAGAGAACCATTGACGGTAGACTAGTCAATGCTTCTTGAAAAATCAGAACTTAAGCTTTCAAAAACTTCCATGAACTTTTCAGCAAAACATACAGAATATTCACTTAACATGTTTACAGGAAATACCAAGAAAAAGAGAAGTGTAAATGATCATACCATTTAAAACTCGAAGCATATAATCTTCAAGCAAAGGGCGAAGAGCTTCATATAGATCTGTCATACCCAGTCCAGTCTCTGCAGATATAGCAATGGGGTCCCCAAATCCTAACATTAGGGATTCAGTAGCAGCTTCAGCAAGAGAGCCGGTGCCATTATGAAGTGATTCACATTTATTCATCGCTACTATAGGTTTGATTTGTGAGGCGTGTTTACGTAACCACTTTCCAACCTCCAAATCTAAAGGATGCAATCCAGATCTAGCCACAAGAAAGCACCAAGAAAGGATTCAAATTTTTGCACCAAAATTAGACAAGAAATAGCAATAATATACAACAACGCCTTCGAAATACTTTTCAATCAACATCGTACATAACAAATTCTCCAAAATACAGAGAAAAGCTCAAGCTGATGTAAAGACTAAAATTCTGCAATCATATTGGAAACAACATATAAAATCAGAAATTTTCCCATTTTCATCGAACAAATTGTTGTATTTGATGAACATGCATGTTACACCATTCTATTCTCATTCAAATGAATTTAAATTTCAAAAAAGTTGACTGCTCCCAATCAAAAATTTGTCATCATGAGCCTTAGATTGAAAATTCAAGTCAAATGCTCATGGATCACAAATATGGAGAAACTCATCAATTTATTTACCTCACATCAATCATGAAAATTGCAAAGTGAGTCTTTGCGAGCATGTTTGCAGTCATCCCTGCTGTTCTATCAAGAATAGACCCAGAAGTCGCTTCAGTTTCCAAACCCGCAGAGTCCAACACCTTAAACCGCAAATCCCCAAGTTTAGCAAGTCCCTCTCTGATGTCCCTAGTAACATGATCATCTGGAGTGTTGTACACCAAGGCCTCCCTCCTCCTAATCAACCTAAAAAATCAACAAAATCCCATTCAATAACATCCAAAACTCATAAGTTTACAATAATGAATAACAAAACACAATATGCATACTAACCGATTAAACAAAGCTGATTTGCCCACATTAGGACGGCCAATGATCATGACAGTAGGAAGCAAATTGATGTCAATCTTGGTGAAATCCACTGGCTTCTCATACAAAGGTTTAACCTTTTGGTCTTCAACTACACCATCGGGCTCAACATGGGTATCGTCCAAAGTCTCACTTTGAACAACCCCACAAAATCCCCTGGTAACCTCAGGCAATAAATTACACTTCAAGCTTGAACCCACTTGATATATTGATCCTGAGAACCAACACATGATTGAGACATTAACAAATAACGATAGAGAACGCATGAAATCATAAAATGGAGATCCATGAAACCGGAAAAAAGCAAAAGTACCAGCGGCTGATGCTCTAATATGGGAGTAATTATTGAGAGTGAAATTGAACGGCTTGGACAAGTTCACTGTGTTTGCTGACGAAGAGATGCTTCTGCCAGAGAGACCAAAACCAAATGAACTCTTTCGGGCCAAAACGGACCGAACCCATGAGGGAACCATCTGTTGTTAGGTCATAACTGTAAACTATTTGCACTTGCGGAGAAGAAACGGAGGCCCTGCGCTAATTTTTGGCGGTGAGGAACAGCACTTCCCATTACAAACGACGTCGTTTAGGAAAAACAACGATTTTTTTAATTTATTTTGTAAACTGACATTTTTAACCCCACTGTTTAATTTCGTAATTTGAATTTTTCGTAGGATTTCTCTATAATCTATTTTTACTGCATTAATAGTTGGGTTATGATAGACTCTTAGATTTATCTCTTTTAATCTTAGTTATTAATTTAATATAATAAATAAATAAATAATTAATTAATAAAAAGAGAGTAAATAACTTACAAGTTGCAAGTAAAATTAGTTTTACAACACTTAACCTCAATTATGCTTGGAATTCTTCATTTCCATTGAAGCCAAATTCTTCCCAAATTCCATGTTCTTGAAGAGCTCTAAGACAAGTGCTTTTTAACGGTTGTTAGTATATATATAGAAGTTAAGAACCGTATAAGAGCCAAAATTGATCGGCTTTTCTCCTTCTCTGACTGCTCCAATGTGCAAAGCAAGAGGGCTCTCGTATCCAACTTCCTGTTGATCAAATTCACTGCAAAAACCTCCCAAAACTTTTGCATGGAATCTCTAGGAACTAATTCAAATAATAAATTAACATTACCATGCGACCAAATTGTGTTTTACTCTTCAATTATCAATTATTATTAGTATTAATAATTAGGATTTACAAGGATTCATTGTCAATTCGTTTAGAATAATAGCAGCAATTTAGATTAACAAAGAAGTGTTATAGAATAAATAATATTTGTGAAGAATTCAATTTTAAGTAGAAGAATTTCAGATATTATATTTTATTGATCTCTTTTACTTATTTTTTAAAATTTAAAATAATCCATTTAACTAGTTTGTTAATTAATTACATCATATTAAAATTATTAAAATTTTTAACTAATAAAAATAATATGCATCGTTGATGAAATTTCGTGGTGTATTTTTTTACATTATTGATACTGTAAAAATGTTACATCATCATAGGAACCTTTTTCATAATTAACATTTTAAAGTTTAAAAATAATTTTTACAAATACTGTGACACTTTTTTTAATTTATTGTAAAATGTTATAAATTAATAATGTGAGAGCACAAAAAGTTTGTTAATTTAAAGAAATATTAATTAATAAATAAATTAAAATTTATTAATTTAAGAACATATATTTAATCAACTTAGAACTTATTTGTTAAACATTTAAAGGCTAAAAATTTATTAACTTCAAATGTATTTTCAAATTTACTTGTTTGTTTTTTTTCAATTTTTATTTAATTTGTATATATTTACACCTGAACAGAAAAAGTAAAGTTTACTAATTTTTATTTGGATGCAAAAAAAAATCTGAATAAAAATTAAATACCATATCTTGATAATATCCCTATTAAATATACATATTTCTCATTGTATAAAACTTAATCCACTTTTTTCATCTTTATAATTCATAGTCTCTAGTCTTTGGATTTGTTCTCTATTTCAGTACCACTGAAATTCTCCAATAACAACAATCGTTGAACTTTAATTCATTATCTTTTTAAAAATTTTAATTAATAAGTTTGATTAAATTTTGTGTTTGGAGTAATGTAATTATATTTTTATTATAAATCAGTTAACACCTAATTCTATATATGTCTGAGTGTAATTGTAACGTACATGTATTTATCTCTTAAAATTTATAATAAGTATAAATAATTCTTATAAGAATATAAATATAAAATAATTTTATTTAAGATGTCTATGATTTAAAAAAATCACTTATATTTAAATATTAAAAAAATAATAAATATGTCATTTAGATATATATAATTTTGGCCCATTCAGAATTTAGTCAAATTCAAGTTTATTTAAATTTCGGATAAAAAATAAATATTACCTTAGAATTATTTTATTTTGCTAACTTATTCAATTAAAAATGCATAAATTCACTAAAACTAGACTAAATTAATAAAAAATAATATGAAAACTTTCACACAAAAAGTATTCCCATTCGAAAATAGGGATCATGCGGTTGCCTAATAACGGAAAATTCCTAAATTCTTGGTGACAGTGATTATTTATGTTTGACTTGTGCTCTTATGCGTGTGGAACTGTCCACTATTTTTAGTTTGATCCTTCAATTTAATTTTTTTATATTTATTGACTTATATTGTGTCATTATATTATGATTTGATATCTTCTTATTCTCAGGCGACTTGGCTAACATGAAATTCACTATGAAGTTTGGTTTGTGACTGTTGTGTTGTCTAATATGTTGTCTTTATCTGTTTGACGCTAATTCTAATTGTCATTATTTTTGGCTGTTGTACTCTATACCACTCTTGAAGCTGCTTCCGGGGCTTAAAAGCACCAAAATTCTATTTTATGCTTTCTAGCTTATTAACTTGTCGCATCTACATTATTATCTTTCTTATCATACGAATGTTTCATTTATCATTTTCCCAACATAAACATCCATAGGTCATTGCTGAATTTTTTCCTTTAGATTCATGCCAGATTATGGTTGCTGGATTTTCTGCTTTGACGCATTATCATTTCTAAGTATAGGCTACTAAGGGAAAAAAAAATTAACACTAATGGCCATCCCCAGCATTTTTATCCCAGCAGACCGGTCATTTACTTTCTATGAAGGACTGAATAGGCATCCGGACTCTATTTTGAGGGACAAAACTGTGGTTGAGCTTAGTTGTGGAAATGGATGGATAACCATTGCCATAGCTGAGAAGTGATTACCTTCGAGGTTGTTGGTTAGTCGTCCTTATGCCATGTAGGAGCTTTTGTTTCTTTACTTGCCAGTGCCTTCAGGGGCTCCATCACGATTTCTCTCATCATTTTCTATCTCATTTTTGCAAGGCCATTTGAAATTTATAATTAACAGGGTTGGCACTAGGTTATGGTGTTTTAACGCACTTCCATTCTGAAATATTACATATCAATTAACATCTGAAATATCAACTCTGTCCTTATCCAAACGTCTTTGTTGGAGTATGTTGAAAATATAACCTTTTAGTAGTTCTTTTATGCTGTGGAAATATCCTTTTGCAGGTCTACGACTTTGCTATTAATCCTAGAGCTATCACGATCTCTTGGATAAATTTGTACATAAATGCATTAGATGAAAAAGGTCAACGCATCTATGATGCAGAAAAGAAAACCTTACTGGATAGGGTGGAGTTCCAAGGATCCGATCTTCTAGCTTATTGCAGACATCATGACATTCAACTTAAACGAATCATGGGATGTATATCTCAGGTATTATCACTATCTGCAACTCATCGTTTCACGGGGATTAAATTTTGGTGAAGTTTGTTTATTCCGGTCTGCTTGTTGGGCAGGCCGGCCTTCCTTCATCCCATTCATCGCGATGACAGTGTAAGTCAAGAATAAAGGAGTGAGAGGGAAATAACCCACCATCTCTTCAAATTTTAGTGTGCCTACATGGATTACTTTTAACTCTTAGTTTAACTTATTTTGTTTTCTCCATGCGGATTCTCAACCCCAATTCTGGTGCAATGTCCAAAATAATCACTGAAAATGTAGGCGAGGAATTTCTGTAGTCATTGAGTAACTATTGTGCACTACAGGTTGGATATATTCTAAATAATTTAATTGCGATGCACAATTGAAAATTGTTGGGAAGTTAGAAATTAAGCTTATAGGCTTCTTCTGGTTTCACGTATGTTTAAGCATACTTGTTATAACCTTGGTTTGAAGCTTGCATACCTTGGGTAAGGTTGATGCCTTAGTTGGTCAATATCAATTGGGAAATAGAGCAAAGCAATGAAGATAGTGGGAAAATGATAATGTGAGTTTGACAGATGCTGAGAAAAGATAGGGAAACTTGATCGGAAATAATTTTTTTTCTAATTCTAGTTTTTTTTTCTTTATGTGTAACTTCTTCACAATGACATCAATTCCCATAGTTCATGTTGTTAGGTGCACTCGACAACCACTGTCTTTTATGTCTTGTAGATAAATCAGAAAGTTTATATATATATATATATATACACACACACATATAAGCTTTTTCTTTTGCATATGTTATGCATTTGAAAAAAAAAAAAATATATATATATATATATACACACACACACTCCAATTCATAAGGAGACTCTTCTTGTGTCGTATTAATGTGTTAATACAAAAATCTATTGGAATTATAACAACTGTGATGAATCCGAATATTCAATAACTGATAAATTCCATCTATAAAAATTAACAGCGACGACATAGAAAGAATTAATTGAAGAACCCGCCTGTAGTGCATTAATTTAAAATAGCTTTGTAAAGCAGCCCTGCTCTTATGTCTTTAATTGGCAATCAAAAATTACTTTACCGTACAATGCCATAAACGAAGATAATAACGTTGTTGCTGTGGGGCAGTCGGTAATTCGTTAATTGAAGATAATGAAGGCCGCCCAAGCTGAACCGTAATCAGAGAAATATAATGCGCTTGCTTAGTTTAGATTATACGTAGATGAAATTATATTGATCTAGCAAATTCAATTCTTATTTATATTAGTTATGTCGAATCATGCTATTTTAATAAAGAGCACTCGAGCATTTATATATCCAACATGTTCTGATCTTTTCTTGGTTTCTCCTCGGATGTTCTGTTTATTATATTTTTTATGTTTTGGGAATGGCTTGCATGTATTAAGAACAATAAAGTGTGTTTTATAAATCCAGGTCCTACAGTACTAAAAGAATTAATGAGCTTGGTTTTTTTTAATAAAAACAAAAAAAAATCTCTTTCTCCGGAACTTATTATGAATTTTAAGGAGTTAATAAAAACAAACGAAGAACACAAACATGTTAATTAATTACTAAGAACACTAGCAATTTTGGTTAACTGTCCAGCGGAAGGGGAAAAAAAATAAAAGGAAGGCAAGAAATTACTTCATTAATGAATTACTATAGTCCCTGCCGCTAAACATTCTTCTTTTTTTATTTCGAAAATTGATTTACATGATAAAACTCCCCGATACGGAACCGTATTAATTTAAAATAATTTTCAATTGAGATTTAAATTTTAAAGTTACATTCACAATCCCACTCGATTGAAAATAAAATAACAATAACTGTTCAGTCATCAAAAACCCATTTGTCATCTATTTCAACACAAGGTATGTGGGTTAACAAGTCCCAATATTGTCCTCCATCCTTTCTGCACTTCTCTTTCATCAACGGACAACCAGAGATACCTAATTCCAAAAGTGAGGAAGGCAGGCCCTTCTCCGGAAAGTATTTGAGCTTGGGACAAGCTTGCAGAAAAAATTCAGTGAGGTTTTGAAGATCAACAATTGAAGAAGATAGGCGTTCCAGATTTGGAAAATTTTCAATCTCCAGAGACCTTAGAGAGGCAGGAAGAAGAGGAAGCGTGGTCCCCAATCTTACGTCCTCTGCCTCTGGTGGAAACGACACCATGTCGTCATCACATCCTCCGATTGCAAGTCGTCGCAGAGAGGAGAATCTGTGAAATCCCCGGCCCCACTCAATCACTGACTTCCAAAGCTTCGTATTATCATAAATCCCAAGAGAATGAAGGTCGGTGGGAAGGCCATCTTCTTCTTCAAGGCTTGGAAGCCCAGCGTCTCCCCTTATTCTTAATTCTTGAAGAGAGGTCAGATTGTGCAATCCCTTGGGTAAAGCCTCTAGTCTCTTACAATCAATTATAGTCAGCCCCGTGAGTTTCGCACAAGGCAATCCCCCTTCGGGAAAGGACTCCAGATTTCCACACCTCCAAACTCTAATCTCTTGAAGCTGGCGGAGATTATGTAAACGCCTCGGTAAAATTTTCAGATTCTCACAATAACGAATGGAGATTGTTTCAAGAGATGCGTTGTCGTCCAACCTTTCTGCTATTGACTCCAGCTTTGAACAACTCCAAACACCAAGGGACTTAAGAGACGGAGGTAGATTGCCAACTTCAAGGGACTCAAGCGTGGCAGGTAACTCGTTTTTTGAAAATATACATCTCAGTGATGAACAACGGGTAACATCCAAGTACTCAAGAAGAGATGAGGAGGTGTACCTTCTGCTGCTGCTCTGGATGCCCTCTTCCACTGTCAACGTCCTTATATTATCACAATTCCAGATGTGCAACCTCTTAAGGCTCGGTGGTAGCTGGACTTCAGAAACATATGTCAAGGAACGGCAACGCCAAATATTCAACGCCTCGAGAGATGAATTGGTGTCGCACATCCATGCCTCTGGTAGCGATTTCAGTGCATCACAGCCGTCAATCGTAATTTCCCTCAACCTGGAAGGCAGAGCAACCTCGGGAAAGGCTACAAGGGAACTGCAGTGGCTGATGTATATCTCTCTCAAGGAACTGAGGCTCAGCGATGGTTGTGGCAGCTTCACAAGGCCTTCACATTCTTTCAATTGTAGGTATTCAAGTCGGCACGACAACTCGAAGAGATGCTGCTGTTGGTCTTTCTCTTCCTCCGCCACCAAGGATTGAAGTTTGGGACATCTTGTAATCTTCAATCTTTTGAGAGAGCAAATGTCTTGCAGTAATACGTCATGACTCTTCCATATGTATGTTTCATTTTTAATATTATTTATCTCCAATTTTTCCAATTCTGGTAGTCGCAGCTTCAATGGCCCTGTGAGAAACACTTGATCTGATGCATCTCTACAAACCACTGAATTCTGTGACCCAAGCTGATCAACTGAACTTCTCCACACAACCTTTTTACATCCACCAATTTCAAATCTGCAAAGAACTGGAAGACTCCTAACTGAAACTAACAATTCTTCACATTCTTGAATAACAAGCGTCTCCAATGCAGGAAGGTGCTCTGGAAATGTCCCTTGCAGCTTAGAACATCTTAAAATGTGAAGCTCTCTCAATTTAGGAAACTCTTTAACCCCTTGAGCGGATCCATGGGAAATCCAGTCCTCCCACTCTTCCATGTTTTCAAAACGAAGAGTCTCCAAGCATTGAAAAGGAACTGGGGAATCATTCCCATAGAACTCTGGACCCAATCTCTTTACTCCACTCATCCCACGCACTGCAAGATGCTTTAGGGAGGGTAGTTGCCCCACTGATGGCAGGGTAGTACACACACCACATTCTTCAAATTTTAGGGTCACTAAATTTGAGAATGAGGAATCTCCTAACCAAGTTGGAAATTTTGTGCCTCCATAGCCTTTTATACAAAATTGTGCCAGATTTTTATGAGGTTTTAGCATGTCCAGCAAGCCCTTCTCAGATTCTGCCTCCCCTGAAGATGAAGCATTAGTACTGCAAGTCCATCGAAGCCATAATTCTTTAAGATTCTCCTTTCTATCCAACTGAGCCTCCGCGGCATCAACAGTGTGTTTTACATTCTCCAAATTTGAAATTGTAAGTGTCCCCCTAAGATGCGTCAACGAATTTAGCTCTCGTAAACCGGAACCACTGTCTTTTCCCACAGCAAAATTACACAACGTCTGAAGGCAAGTCAGCTTACCAATTCCCAGTGGCATTTCCTCCAATGAATCCGTATTTGAATTTTTAAGATAATGCAATTTGGTGAGGTTTCCCATGTCAGCACACAACCTCTTCAGCCCATAGCAATCTTCCAACAAAAGAGTGTGCAAATTGTAAAGCTTGCAGACCGATTCGGGCAGAATTCTAATCTCAGTTCCAGATAAGTTGAGGTACCTTAAATACCTCAAATCACCAATTGAATCTGGCAGCTCGGAGATGCAATATCCACGCAAAGAGAAAACCCTCAGGCGTTGGAGTTTGAACAACTTAGGAAGAATGCTATAAGCCAAGTATCCACGCGAACTATTTGACAACATTACTGGCAAAAAAGTTCGCAGACGTTGGAAATCATACAATTTCTCAAACCTTTGAACGCCATCATATCTTGCACAAATGTACGACAGATGACGGAGATCTGTTGAAAAACTTTGTTGCTTGTTAACCTCTGAGGTATGCTCCATTCTGAAGTACATTTCCCCAGCGGCCCACTGAGCAAGGTCGTTGATAAGATCGTGCATCACAAATCGTGATGCATCATTGCTTGATTGCTGGAAAAATGATCTTGCACGTAGCTCTTGAAAGAACTTTCGACCTAGATCTTCACTAGGATTCCCGCTCTCTCCGTGATCCAGGAAACCCGAAGCACGCCATAATAAAATTACCTCCTCCTCTTCAAATTCATAATCCTTAGGAAACAAGGAGCAGTATGCAAAGCATTGTTTCAAAGTTGGAGGTAGATAATAATAGCTCACTGCAAGGGCTGCTATAATGCGACATCTCTCCTCTGGTAATTCCCATATCTTGCTTCTGAGCAAACCTTCCCACTCACGTCTGTCATGTTTTCCACGTAAGAGTCCTCCAAGTGTTTGCGCTGCCAAGGGCAAGCCATCGCATTTGGTCACTATCTTCTTGCCAATTTCCTCCAATAACTTATGTGAACTGAAATCTCTCGTCCCCAGAGAATGTTGAGCGAATACAGCTAGACAATCATCATCTGACAGCTTTTTTAATTGACAACCTGGAACAGCACCCATGATTTCTGCAACCTCTTGACTGCGAGTAGTGACAATAAGTTTACTTCCTGGTGCTCCAAATTCAAATGGACGACTGAGCTCAACCCAATCATCGTAATTCCGGTTCCACACGTCATCTAAAATAAGCAAAAATTTCTTTCCAGACAGTTGTTTCTTCAATTTCTCTTGAAGCTTATTCAAGTCGTCATTATCCACATTCTGGTCACTAGCAATTGAAAGTAGGATTGATTTTGTAAGCCTGATAACATCAAAATCATCAGAGACACAAGTCCACGCCTTCATATCAAAATGACCCTGCACTCGATCTTCATTATAGACAAGCTGAGCAAGAGTGGTTTTGCCCAGCCCACCCATACCTATGATCGGAATAACAGAGAATTCACCATCATTTCTTAAATCATCCCTCAACAACAATTCAACAATTTCCTTCTTTTCTGTTTCTCTGCCGTATACTTTGGCTTCATTCACCAAAGAGGTTGTCTCTCGGCTTTGGCCGTCTTTTGTGGACCTCCCAGCTGAACTTACGTTCAAGCCCAGCGAGTCTTTCTGTCTCACAATTTCTTGAAATCTGACGTTGATCTCTTCGATTTTGGACATCACGGCATAATCGAACTGAATCGATTGCGGAGCACAAGTGGTGCAGCAAGTAGGAATGAGCTTCCGAAACTTACTTGTTCTTGTACGACTGCTAGTGGGTTGATCATGAGCAGCAGCCGATTCTCCATTTCCAAGCAACAACTTCCGCCGTAAAGCCTCAGTTTGAAACTCATCCAACAAGTCTTCGACATCGAGAGCCAAGTTCTGAAGCTTGCCAAGCCACAACTTCACAGCCGGAGCCGTCCTCTTCCTCTCCTCAGCATCAGCGAGCACCGCCTTGATCATCCCCAACATATTCTCCCACTTCTCTAGGTCGGCTTGGACCTGCTCTTGGCGTGCAAAAAACAGAATCCCCTCTGAAGCTAACTTATTGACCAGCAACTCCACGGACGCCGTCAGGATTGCCTCTCCGATGATCGACATTTTTTAGTCTTTTTTTTTTTTGGGTTGTTGCAAAGGAAGAAACAGAACTATTGAGTTTTGGAAAGGAAAATGAGGAAATTGAACAGTAAGTGTGAAGGGTAAAGCAAAATGCGTGAGCAAGTCTTCCACATGTTGTTTATTCGACAGTTCAGTGAAAAAAAAAACAGAGCCCACCACCCATTAATTACTTAGCATTTCACCATTCCCCAGTCATCACCACTTGCAACCAGATTCCATGAATAAAAAATCGCACGTCGATATTTGTAGGGTCAAGCACATTATTTAATCCATTGTCCGGTTAAAATGCTGAATAAAGAGGACAATAGAATGTATCTACTACGAACCTTCGCTTTACAGGTCTTCAAACTCATAAAACAAGTTAAGTCAAAACGTTTCTCTCTCTCTCTCTCTCTCTCTCTCTACCATATAATTACTTTGTTTATTGAATTAATTTTCTTGCTAAAACGAAGACTTAAAAGTACACTTACAATTTTATATAATCACAACGGTAATTCATACTATCATGTTATATGACAGCCGTGCCAAAATAAATTATAAAAAATTTTAGCCGAACATAAATTCGTCTCTTTTATTAAGTAAATATGCTTAATAATATAGACACAATTGAAATACCTCTAATGAGCAAACAGAAAAAAAGTCCCGCCACCAATAATTTAGCAAGCTTCACACACGCTTGTGCTTGTCTGCTTGACGAACTAATCATTAATACTATGGCGTTTTTAAAGAATTACAAAATAACAAAATGGATAGTATGTATTTTTTTTAATTGTACAGAAAATGAGAGTAATTTCAAATATTTTCAAATTCACTTATTTACAAAGCAATACAGAATGATTTCCTTTTATTTTGAAATATTATAATGAATCAAATAACACTGATCCAAAGAAAAAAGTAGTAATTTTTTTTTCTCATTTTTCAAAGGAGATGGTGAGGTTTGGTTGTTTGTCAAATTATTGGTGTGGGGGTCTATTTGTTTTTGTTTTCACTTTAGTGATGAATTAGCAAAGCAAACATGTAATCATTTGTAAAGGGTCTCCATCATCCGATTATTTAAGATGAATTCGTAAGACTTTTTAATTTTGATGAAAATGTATTGTTATTAAGTTATTAATTCATTAACTTGTGGTATTAATATTTATTAATTGTGGTAATTAATTTATTTAACTTGTCATAATTCTTTGATTGTACTTTCTTTTTTTTTTAAAAAAATAAGATGGTCGGGTTGGGTTGTTTTTGCAAAATTATTGGTGCAGGAGTCTATTTATTTTTGTTTTTGCTTTAAAAATTAATTAGCGAAGCAAACATCTAATAATTTGTAAAAAGATCACTAGCATCAGATTATGTAAGATGAATTTATAAGACGAATTGGTAAGACTTACTAATTTTAATGAAAGTTTACCGTTATTAAGTTATTAATTCATTAACTTGAGGTACCAATATTTACTAAGTGTGGTAATTAATTTGTATAACATGTCATAACATGTCATAATTTTGCTGAATGTCATCAAATGCTTGATCTTATCTCACAAATTGCCAAATATCGTTTGGTTTCTTCATAGGCTAGATGGCCATTTGAAATTGAAAGTAATAACAGCTATCATATACCGAAATTGATTTTAAGAATATTTCTTACTTGAAATATTTGAAAAAAAAAATTAACCAGATTAGATTAGAGATATACATAAATTCGGTACTGGTTTAAAATGTGAGTAAGATTAATTTGATAAAAGAGAACAAGAATTGAGCATGACCCAAAAGAGAGAATATTAGATTATACAAATTTGCATGCAAGCATATCATATGTTAATCTTAATTTTTTATTGCTGGAAATTAATTAATTACTTAATAAATTAATTAATATCACTATTTTTTTTAATTTCGTGTCCTGTATGATATTGGCTACTTCAGAATTACGTTGCGTATCTCTTATTTGAAAGAAATAGAACTTTTGTACCAATCAAACTTAGTTTATTAATACTCTTCATTCATTATGGTTAATGGCTTAACAAATGCCGGGTCAGCAAAAATGAAGCACTTTATTAGTCGTTGAAGTCAAGAAATTTTTAAAGCAAGTTAAAACAGTTCCAACTCAAAATAATTAGGGTGTAATTGGGTTGCTATAAATATTTCACAATTTCAGTCCAATTTTATTGTGTAAGCACAAACTAATTTTATCATTTCTTTTGTATTAATATTCATAAATTGATATATAGTCTAAATTGACAAAAATAATATTCAAATTGTCATAAAATTTTTTAATAAAAAAGATATCCCGTATAATAGTTAGTTTTCTTCTTTACTCTAGGATCTAGCTCCGTAGCTCACTTTTTTGTCGTTATTTTACCCAATCGTTAAATTTTAATTATGTCGATCTAGCGGTTGGGATTTGTAAACGAATAACGAAGTAGTGTTTGGCTACCATCTGAATCCATTGCATCTAATTGGTTTTGTGATTTTTTGCTTTCTTCTTTGTGACACTTGACTAGTTCTAAAAATATAAACTATACCACATATGGATTTACAAATGCATTCAACCATAAATTAATAGTTTTGTGACCGCAAAAAAATTGTTAAAATTAACAAATATCAATTATTTGATAAATTAATAAATTATTAATTTATTAAAATACTCATTATTTTAGAAAATATAATCACATTTTTAGTATTGATTTATCTTGAGTTAGAATCTATTATGTTTTACGGAAATTATCACTACATCACCTCTGTTTTATCTTAATCACACAAAATTTTAACATGTTCTCTGCACCACCTTTCTCTTTAAATTTGTATCAATAAGACACTTTTTCGCTAACACCATTAAATATTTTAAATGAAATAAAAATTTTACACAAAAATAAACTAAAAGACTATTTTATTTTATAAAAAATTTGAAAAATAAAAAACCATAATTATAAAATACCCCTAAATTTAATAAAAATCCAAACATTAGAATTTTTATTTTTAATAAAAATTGTGATTATAAAAATAATTGAAAATTTTGGGATTGAACAAAAATCTCCTAAATGATTAAAATTTTGGGATTCATTTTAAAAAATAAATTCAGTTATTTTAAATAAATTTTACAAAATTATAATTTTTAATAAATAAATTCAATTATTTTTAATTATAATTTTGTAAAATTATATTTTTGATAAAAATAATTACTAAAATTTTTTCAAAATCTAAATTTAATAAAAATCAACTAAGGACCTCTCTTTGCGGTTTATTTTTATTAAATTTAGATTTTGAAAAAATTTTAGTAATTATTTTTATGGTTTATTTTATTAAATTTAGTGATATTTTTGTAATTATAATTTTTTTATTTTTCAAAGCTTTTATAAGATAAAATGGTCTTTTAATTTACTTACTAGTAAAATTTTCATTTTATTTAAATTCTTTAATGTTGTTGGTGTAAAAGTGACTGATTGATATAAATTTAAAAAGAAAGGTGTTGCAAAGACGCCATTAAGACAGCCTCTTCGATGATTGGCTTTTTTTTTTTGTGGGGGGAGGGTGAGAAACATTTTATGGAATCAAGTAAAAATGAAATAAATAAGTAAAATATACCAGTAATGATTTATAAAAAGATCACTAGCATCAAATTAATGGGAGGTACTAAGGGGAAGTTACGCTTAGTATTTATAATTTATGTAAGGTGAATTTGTAAGACTTATCAATTTCTATTAAAAAGTTATTAGATTATTAATTCATTAAGTTAACTTGAGGTATTAATATTTACTAATTGTGGTGATTAATTCATTGAATTAACTTGTTATAATTTTTAATGAAGAATGAAGTCCAATCAATATACAAAAAAAAAAGAAAGATATATTTTATTAAGATTTTAATTCCTAGGATTTGTTTGATTTCACTCTGTTTTGGTTATTGACATTGCTGAAGTGGTAGTAAAAGCTTGTTAGAATGTCGTCAAATGCATAAATTGGCAATATGGGTTGCTTCTTTATAGGCGCAGCCATCACGAATTGAAAGTAACAACCACCACCATTGAAAATTAATTTTAAGAATATTTTTTTACCTGAAATCTTTGAAAAGAAAAATTAACCTGATTTTTGTTTATTTACTGATTTATTTTGGGTATGAGTTTTATGAGTCCTGGAAAGCAGAATGAGAAAATTGAACGACCGAGAAAATGGATAATTAAGCAGAATGAATTTGTGACTGTGACGCGTCTGGTCCAGTAAGCTTAGTAGAAATCATGCGTTTATACTTTATTGATCGATGACTAATAATTTGGCAATTCACCCATCACCACCACTTGATGCGCAAGTCTTCCCACTTGTTGTTCTTTGTAGCTAAGAAAAGAAAAACAGAGCCCACCATCCATTAATAATTTAGCAATTCACCAATCGCCACCACGTGTTACGAAATTCCTTCCATCAGATGTCCGCAGGTCAAGCATTTAACCCAGTGTCTATTACCTCGAACCTTCACTTTACAAATCTTCAACTCATAGACAAGTTAAATAAGACTGGGTTTTGGACATTTTCAAATTCACTTACTCTCAAAAGCAGAATTTCGAAACACTTTACAGAATCAAGTAATAGTTATATATAACGACAAAAGTGCAAAGTTGTATAATTCTAATGTTTTCTAGGCTGAGCCTGTATGCCCTGAACTTTGTCATTTGGCTACGATGCCTTTGGATTTAACCTGATGAAAGTAATGATCCGAAGGCCAGAAATTGTAAAGAATCGGTGTAATTTATATGATTTAGGAAGTGCTTTAGGCAAAACCATCTGAATCTCAAAATTTTGTGATATTGTGCCAAACATCCAAAATAAAGCTTCCTATATTGTTATAGCAGTTTGTAAAAGTTGACTGGTCTGAATATCCAATAACTGATAAGTTGTATTAGGAAATATAAATATTAATGGTGATGACTCATACGCATGGAATTCCTCAGTTTTGAGTTTAACTAAAATAACTTGAATAATTTCAAACAATCCATCAGGCCAAAGTCCTTGATTAATTTTAGTGCATCACATCATGAAATTAAAACTAACATTAATTAGAATGAACAGTCTCTGTTTTTTTTACTATAATATAAAATAGAAGTCAACTTAATTCAAGAAATTCCTGTGGAATTATCTGGAAAAATACATAAATCGCACAGTTTAAATGTAAAATCCACGATTTTAAAATTTTTTTAAATAATTTATATACCTTAAGATTTTAGATCAAAAAATTATTAATAACATATATGCCTGTCCGAGTGTTTTGAGATTGTAGGAAGTTCATGCTTTGTCTTTAATTCAAGATGAAATGCTTGTTTTAAGGTAGTTTTTTGCTTGTTGTAGTACTCGGAGGCTTACATTTTCTTTGTTCACTTACACGGCTAGTTTATGTATTATTCACAAATTCTGTGCTTCCTCACCTGCACGGTCATTAAGTCATCCCATGATGTTTTCTACTGTAAACACAATTATATTTGCCTTTCACTAGTTTGAAAGATATTTTTCATTGAAAGATCCAAATGAATTGAAGTTGCTGCTATAATGTACTTGCTTTGCTGCTGAAGTTCAAGGCATGTCTATGTAAATAAACTAGAACTTGAAAAATCTTGAAGTGTTGTTGTACCCATATAGTTCAGTCCAACTGGCTTCCTAGCTGCAGAAAATCCGAAGCTTTGTTGTTCTTGACTGTCAGGTTCTTGTGGTTATTATATTGATTGGAAGCAGACGAATTCATGGCATTTGGTTATGTGGACGTTCTGGACATTTGTTGATTTATTTTTCTGCATGGTCGATTTTCAAAATACTTTATTTGGCTGCGTAATTGTTGAAAAATCCAAAATTCTAGTGGTACTTATTTATGTATTTTTGGATTGATATAGCTATGTTTGTTAGAAGTGTGTTGTTATCTTCTGTTGACTCCTTGGCATTTATGTTTTATGCGGTCATCCATATTTTTTTTTCTTGAGTTATGTCGTATCCGTTATCATATTATTTTTTGTTGTCTTTTTCTCCAGTCTTTTTGTATACATTTTATTGTTTCTCTTAGTAGGCATCTATATTTTCACTTTAGCCTTTCCATGTATATAGATCAGTTGGAGTGGAAACTTGAAAGATTAGTTTGGTTAACTTTTATAATGAGCCACATGTGATTCCAACACTGCGTCATTTTAACCAAATATGAAAACTGTGACACAAAAAGAATCCCCATTCGAAAATAGGGATCGTGCGACTGCCTGATAGTAGAAAATTCCTAAATTCTTGGAGATAGTGATTATTTATGTTGGACATCTGCTCTTATGCCTGTGGAACTACCCAGTATTTTCAATTTGATCCTTTAATTTAATTTTCTTATGTTTATTGACTTATATTCGGTCATCATGTTATGATTTGATATCTTCTTATTCTCAGGCGACTTGGCTAACATGAAGTTCACTTTACTATTTTCGTCAATGTTTATTAGAGTGCAAAGCTTCACTATGAAGTTTGGTTTGTGATTGTTGTGTCATCTAATATGTAGACTTATTTGCCTTTTGATTTATTTGGAAAAAATTAGAACTCTAATTCTAATTGTCATTATGTTTGGCTGCTATACTCTATGTCCATAGTCAAATGTCATCCCATTTTTTTTAAATGTCCAAATCTTGCTGGAGCAGTGTATCTTTCTAGACTAAGTCACCTTCTGCATTCTTAATGTTTTATGAAACCAAGTCCTTTTTTATGCTTTTTAGTTATTGGTATGATAAAATGAGATCTGATTATATGAACAATTCGAGGCAGATTGTGCATTTTTATTTAAAATACTGAAAAAGAGAACTTGTGCCTATACGAGCTTCTTAATGAGACATTGGAAGTTAAACTACCTGTTGAGGAAGTGCCTCCCAAGCTTCTTGAGCCAGCATTAGGTATAATCTTTGCTAGAGATGGAATGCAAGAGAAGGACTGGTTATCACTAGTTGTAGTGCCTGACGTTAAGAACAACCCTAAACCAACAACAAAAGCCACATCTTCAGACTGAAACAATGCCTCTGACTCTGAATCCGACTCGGATTCTAACTTAGAAGACAAAGCAAAACAGGGTATGGAGCTTCAAACCCTGGAGTATCGGCTATCCAATCAATTACGACACATGTTCAAGTAACTTTAATACACATATTTGTTGAGTGATTTTATGGATACCTGTTTGCTTGTTCTTTCTTGGTTGCGATAAAAATAGTTTCTATTTATTTATTTATTTTTCAGTATATAACGGTTTTGAGAAAAATGGGTGAGATAGAGATGTTGAGACAAGTGGTGGAAGCTGTGAATGAGATTTTTCCATTGACTTCTGCTACATGAAAAGAATGGGCAAGAGATGAAGCTTTTATTTCAATTGGGTTTGTGTCATTTCCTTTTTGCAGTGGTTTTTGATTTTGTGAACAAATGTTTTTCGCTTAAGAAATATAGATGTTGATGTTAGATGTTTGCTAATGTAAAAGGGAAAAAAACTAGTTAAAAGTTATTAAAAAAAGAAAAAAAAAGAACCAATTCAAAGAAGGGGATACTTATAGGGGGAGTTCTTTTCTTTGGGTTTTAATTGATGGCAATAAGAGATAGTTTATATGTTTACTGAATTAGACATTTGATTGCATTGAGGAAGATAATTAATCACGATGTTTGATGTTGTTTCTGTTGGCCTCAACTAATTGTTAAGATTTCATACTTTTATTCAACAATGCAATAGACTTTCGTTGGGTCCACCTTAGTTGGGTGTTCTGAGCAATAATTGAGTGTCTTCAGGAAACTTGGATGGAGTGCCAATCATTTTTAGAATTCAGTATGCAAGGAAAGAAAAATGAAGTTGTGGTCATAGATTAAATTAATTTATGTTTTCGCTTTGTTCTCTTTTGTTTTCGCTTTGTTCTCTTTTGTTTCTTTCCCTTCTTTTCCAATTGTTTCTTAAAAATCAAGGAGATCATGATTAAGTGTTTACTTTTCGTGTAATTATCCACTTTAACTCGAATAAGACGTAGGTTTAATGCTAACAAATTAGAAGTGAATTAACATCTAAACCTGACTTGGGACTGGAACTTATGTTACTAAATATACTATATAGTAGACAGAATTTGCTTATTAGGTAAGACTTAAATAATTACAGCTGTTAACTTATTTCAAAGAGTTCGTATGTCGTTCGATAATAAGTCCAAGATTTTAATGGTTTTGTTTCTTGAAAATTTGTCATCAGTGCACGAACTTAGTTCAATGGATTAACTTCTCTTAGTCAATTCTAGTTCAATGTCACAGTTTCTCATATTAATTGTTATCTTTCTGTGTATATTGAAGAATTTTAATAGTTGATACCAATTCCTTAACCATTTTATTCCTCTTGTACATAAATTATGTAATCAATAAGCCAACTCAACTTTCATCTTTATTTAGTGAAAAATTTGCATGGCCACTAGGAGGTTTTTGTATGTCTCATGCTGACATGGGTGCCATGGTTTCACTATCAAAATTTTTCCTACTGAAATTCATGATTCCTCATATACCACTCATGAAGCTACTTCTAGGGCTTAAAAGCACCAAAATTTTATTTTATCCTTTCTAGCTTATTAACTTATCACATCTGCTTTATTATCTTTCTTATCATAGGAATGTTTCATTTATCATTTTCCCAAAATAAACAGCCATAGGTCATTGTTGACTTTTTTCCTTTAGATTCATGCCAGATTATAGTTTTTGCACTTTCTGATTTGGCACATTATCGTTTCCAAGTATAGGCTACCAAGGGAGAAAACAATTGACACTAATGGTCATCCCAGCATTTTTATCTTAGCAGACCGGTCATTTACTTTCTATGAAGGACTGAATAAGCATCCAGACTCTATTTTGAAGGGTAAAACTGTGGTAGAGCTTTGTTATGGAAATGGATGGATAACTATTGCCATAGTTGAGAAGTGAGTGCCTTCGAGGGTTTATTACTTTGTCGTCCTTATGCCATGTGGGAGCTTTTGTTTCTTTACTTGCCGGTGCCTTCAAGGGCTCCATCATGATTTTTCTCATCATTTTCTATCTCGTTTTTGCAAGGCAATTTGAAATTTAAAAGTAACAGTATTGGTACTAGGTTATGGTGTTTTAACACACTTCTATTCAGAAATATTACATATCAATTAACATATGAAATATCAACTCTGTCCTTGTCCAAACGTCTTTGTTGGATTATGTTGAAAATATAACCTTGTAGCAGTTATTTTATGCTGTCCAAATATCCTTTTGCAGGTTTATGGCTTTGTTATTAATCCTAGAGCTATCACGATCTCTTGGATAAATTTGTACATAAATGCATTAGATGAAAAGGGTCAGTGCATCTATGATATGGAAAAGAAACCTTACTAGATAGGGTGGAGTTCCATGGATCTGATCTTCTAGCTTATTGCAGACATCATGGCTTTCAACGTGAACGAATAATGGGATGTATATCTCAGGTATTATCACTATCTGCAACTCATCATTTCATAGGGATTAAATTTTGGTGAAGTTTGTTAATCCAACATCAAGTTTGAATTTTAGTGTGCCTACAAGGATTACTTTTAACTGCTAGTTTAACTTTTTTTGTTTTCTCCATGCAGATTCTCAACCCCAATTCTGGTGCAATGTTCAAAATAATCACTGAAAATGAAAGTGAGGAATTTCTGTATTCATTGAGTAACTGTTGTGCACTACAGGTTGGAATATATTTTAAATAATTTAATTGTGATGCGCAATTGAAAATTGCCAGGAAGTTAAAAATTAAGTTTATAGGCTTCTTCTGGTTTCAGTTATTTCTAAGCATACTTGTTATAACCTTGGTTTGAAGCTTGCATCCCTTAGGTAAGGTTGATGCTTTAGTTGTTCAATATCAATTGGGAAATAGAGCAAACCAGTGAATAATGTGAGTTTGACATATGCTGAGAGGAGATAGAAAAACATGATCTAAAATAATTTTTTTTGTAATTCTAGTTTTTTTTCTTTATGTGTAACCTCTTCACAACGACATCGATTCCCATAGTTCATGTTGCTAGGTGCACTCAACAACAACTGTCTTTTATGTCTTCTAGACAAATCAGGAAGTTTATTCATTTTGATGGGTTGCATTTGGAATAAAGTACAAGTAGGTTGACTGATAATGAACTTATTGTATCAAGTTGTTACATATGAAAATTGTTCATGACTTTGGTCTTCATCAATTTTATTCTCAAGGTTCATGTTGACTTAAATTTAAAAGGCTTGGATGTTTGGGAAACCAATAGCACTGAGTTTGTAGAACCTTTTAGTGCCTTGAAAGATTTGCTGTTTCAATAGCATTTTCAACGTCTTGTATTCTTATGAACATATTTTCATATATTATGAAGGCTAAGCTGTGTAAATGAGAGATGAAACATAAAAGGTCAACACAACTGTTTCACGATTTACTTCACCATCTATTCCATTTCCTTGTATATAGGGTTTTGTGGAGGATTAGTTTGGTATAGGTCTAATTGCTAGAGCATTTTAGGAAGGAATTACTGTTATCAAACCTTCAGGGATTATGAACTTCAATATGGCTAGTCATTCAGGACAGGCATTCGTAAATGTTTGTTTGAACAGCATGGTTTCTGTGTCGACAAGCTTTGGCAGACTAAAATTCTTCAGGCAATGAACTTTTATAGTACTGGAAATTCATCGTCTATCCCAAATATCCACCTCTTGAAATTTGTCTTTGCAGGCTGCTGACATAGGCATTTCGGGCTTCAGCCTTAGTTGAAATTGAGAAGAACAGACCACATCGTTTTGGGTTATTCATGGGACTTTCTGGTGCTGACCTATTTGTGCTCAAATAGCATTGGCCTAAGGAAAGGCTGGTGGATGGATATCATGATCTATTAGCTTATAGTTGTCAACTTTGTCAACCAAACTAGCTTTGCCTTTCATTTAGGTTTTATCAGTAAAGTAGGTAATTGCTCTGACCACGGAAGTGAGCTAAAATGATATCAACTTCTATTTATGGACAGGTTAAGAAAATTTTTGAGTTTCACAAAAATGGCTTCCATAAGATCAGCAGTTCTTTCGATTTATCTTTCAATGATGATTTGGTTGCTGATGAGAAGATTCCATTCCTAGCTTATTTTGCCAGTGTTCTAAAGGAGCATTCTTTTTTTCCATATGAGCCACCACCTGGAAGCAAAATATTCAGGAATCTGATTGCTAATTTCATGAAAAGTACCACCATATTCCGTTAAATGCTAATGTGAGAAAACCTTCACCACTTATCTAATTTTGTATTTCTTTGGACAAGTAACTTTTGTATTGTTTGTCCTAGGTTCTATTTTCCCTGATGCGTTATTTCATTTTCTTTGCGTGTGAACTTGGAGCGTTCATATTAGTTTAGGAGTGAATCTGTTGGTCATTTACTTGTTTGTAATAAATAATCTATGGACCAATTGCTTGTCTTCTGTTATCCTCATTAGAATTTCTCGAGACTACTTCCACTTCATGCCATTTGTGATAAGTTGTATTGTTTTTGTGGTCTTTCTTATGTCTGTTGGACAAATACTGTAACATGAAACTTTGTCTAAAAATGTCCTTTATTCTTTTTGCTTCCTGTCCTGATTAGTACTTAAATGTATTTTTGGATTCGTCAATATATTTGGTTTGGGGAAATCTTGATTCTAATGTTATCTATCTGTTCATTTAGCTTGACCATGGAATGTGTTGTGTCTGTAAGTTATGCCGCACATGCTTGTTATTCGTCTAGTCTTTTTATGTGAACATATAAGTTTGGATGTACCCGTATATATATTGGACCTGAGATATTTGCACCTGACCTACTATTGATGTACGTGTAGAAGGAAGAACTTTTTGATATCTGGAATGGATTGAGATCTGCAATCTTTATTTGTAGATTTTCCACTCTCCAGTCCAATTATAAAATACAATTGGTGAATGTTGCATGAATAAACTAGCCGAACTTAAAGATGCTTCAGTTGCCTCTTTCTCTTCTTTTGCGTACAAGTAAAACAATCCACATTCCTAACTTTTCTTCTCCTCTGGTTTCTCAAGAACGATGTTGTCTTTCCTTCAAGAGCTGTGGCAATTGAGAATGCTTTTCGATTATTTTCACCTCGCCTTGCAATTGTCGATGGACATCTGACCAGCCATTTACGAAAACAATCAAGGTATGGCTTATTTCTGATTTAGTTTTGTGTTATTTTTGACATAGTTGACAATGTCATTGTTGACAGATTTTCATTGCTATTCTTGGAACAAGCAATGGTGCTTATTGCCTTGCTTGCGCACATACTAGTCCAGACACGCCACAGAATTCTTTGGATGATGAAATATCAAATGTGAACTCAGCGCATTGTTATACTGTTGGCTTTATTCCTCATGTGACAGTAAAAACTATAATTGCAGTAGATGATATATTTAATAAAAATTACTGGGCAGCCAGACTTTTTAGTAGACATTTTAGGGGGAGAGGGACGAAGGTCGAAGGAATATAATGATCAGGGATAAGCTTATTCATATGTTGTGATGGTTGATTTTCACAGCCTTGGCTAGCAGAACTAAGAAGTTTATTCCAATCTATAGAGCACTTATTTGTAATTGCTGAGTTTATGGTCCTGGCTAGAATCTTATATAGACATATTGTCTTCTTTATTTATTTTTTTTAAGTCAAGTTTTCTTTTTTTATGCATAACATTTTTATGGTTCCTTTCCTCGATTTAAATTTTCTATACCATTCATTGAAAAAAGAAATGCAACTTGAAATGATAGACCTAAATTTTAATCCGTTACATTTCATTCAATCTAAAAGGGTGTGTGTGTGCGCTCGCCTCTGTGTGTGCGTGTGTGTGTGTATATTGTCAAAAGGCTGCAATGAGTAACCTTTATTCTTCTATTATTGAAATGAATAGATCAACGAATGAAAGTCTAATTAAAAGATTGAATAGATTAAATGGATGAAAATTGAAGTAATATAGCCCTTCTGGTAAGAGGATTCCTTAACTTCATGCAAAGTGAAGGACGGCAAAATGAAGTTAATTTCAACAGTTGAGAAAGGGATGGCCATTATACATTATTCGTACGTACGCAATAAGAAATTAATAACGACATCTATAACAGCAGTTTTGATGAATTCAAATATTCGGTGACTGATAAAATCGTATATATCGATTAATATTAATAAATAGCGATAGTATATAAACAATTAAATTAAAGATTACAAATAATTCTTGTAACACAGCCCAGCCCTCGTGTGTTTAATTAGCATCCAAAAACTACTTTGCTAAAACAACAGCATCAAAAGAGCATTATAATTTCAAATTAAGGCCGCTCAAGCCGAAATGTAATTACAAAAATATAATGCTTGGCGATATAATATTCTTTTCATTTCTGATATTTTATTGGTTTTAACGTATGGCATGTTCGTGTTTTCTTTTAATTGTCTGTTTTTGTTGTTTTGGGATTTGATGACGATGTACGTATATGAAGATTACGTAATAAAGTGCTTTTGACAAATTGTGGTAGGTTTAGTATTAATTAACCAAATTTAAATTACTTGGTCAATTGATATTTGTTAGCATTGTTGTGACACGAACACAAAAAAAGAAGAACACTAACAGACATTTGTAACAGTACGGCGGACGGAAGAAATAAAAGAAACCGAAGTTTGTTTCAACGGGTGAGAACGAGATCGGCATAAGAAATTAATTAATTCATTAAGTAATTAATAGATTCCATTGTTCTGCTCACCGTTTTTCCTTTTATTTATTTCGAAAGGCCATTAATCACAGACGCCGAACGATATTACTTTAAAATAGTTCAGTTGAGATTTGAACTTGCATGACAGAGACGGCCAATTTTTTTTTTTTTTTTTTTTTGTAAAAGAAGTTACTAGTAATAAAAGGTGCAAAGAAGTTATACGCTAACTGAATGATGAAATCAAGTGAAAAATGTGACCGACGCTGAACAAGGTCAGCCATGCTCGATTTTTGTCATACCACAAAAGAGGAACACGAACATGCTAATCAATTGCGAACATTAACAATTTTTGCATAAGAAATTGATTTATTAATTAGGTAATACAGTGCCCCGCTGCTGAACATTTTTCTTTTTATTTCGAAGACCCGTTTACATGATAAAAGCTCTCCGACACCGAACCATATTAATTGAAAATAGTTTTTAATTGAGATTTGAAATTACATTTGCAATCGCATTTGATTGAAAATAAAATAACAATAACAATAATATATTTCAGCCTAGGCGTCCTCTGTCTGTTCAGTCATCAAAAACCCATACACCATCTATTAAAACCCAAGGTATGTGGGTTAACAAGTCCCAATATTGTCCTCCATCCTTTCTGCACTTCTCTTTCATCAATGGACAATCGATGATATATAATTGCAAAAGTGAGGAAGGCAGGCCCTTCTCCGGAAAGTATTTGAGCTTGGGACAATTGCGGAGTCGCAATGAAGTGAGGTTTTGAAGATCAACAATTGAAGAAGATAGGCGTTCCAGATTTGGAAAACTTCCAATCCACAGAGATGTTAGAGAGGCTGGAAGAAGAGGAAGCGTGGTCCCCAATCTTACGTCCTCTGCCTCTGGTGGAAACGACACCATGTCGTCATCACATCCTCTGATTCTGAGTTCACGCAGAGAGGAGAATCTGTGAAATCCCCGGCCACACTCAATCACTGACTTCCAAAGCTTCGTATTATTATAAATCTCAAGAGAATGAAGGTCGGTGGGAAGGCCGTCTTCTTCTTCAAGGCTTGGAAGCTCACCTCCTATGTTTAATTCTTGAAGAGAGGTCAGATTGTGCAATCCCTTGGGTAAGGCCTCTAGTCTCTTACAATCAATTATAGCCAGCCCCGTGAGTTTCGCACAAGGCAATCCCCCTTCGGGAAAGGACTCCAGATTTCCACAACTCCAAACTCTAATCTCTTGAAGCTGGCGGAGATTATGTAAACCACTCGGTAAAATTTTCAGATTCTCACAACCACTAATGCTGATTTCTTCAAGAGATGTGTTGTTGTCCAACCTTTCTGCTATTGACTCCAGCTTTGAACAATCCAAAACACAAAGGGACTTAAGAGACTGAGGTAGATTGCCAACTTCAAGGGACTCAAGCGTGGCCGGTAACTCGTTTTTTGAAAATATACAAGTCAGTGATGAACAAAGTTCAATGCACAAGTCCTCAAGAAGAGATGAGGAGGTGTACCTTCTGCTGCTGCTGCTACTCTGGATGCCCTCTTCCACTGTCAAAGTCCTTATTTTATCACAATACCGGATGTCCAACCTCTTGAGGCTCGGTGGTAGCCGGACTTCGGAAACATATGTCAAGGAACGGCAACCCCAAATACTCAACGTCTCGAGAGATGAATTGGTGTCAAACATCCATGCCTCTGGTAATGATTTCAGTGCACCACATCCTCTAATCTCAATTCTCTTCAACCTGGAAGGCAGAGCAACCTCGGGAAAGGAAACAATGGAGCTGCAGCTGTGGATTTCTATCTCTCTCAAG
This sequence comes from Aegle marmelos, assembly GCA_030449875.1. Lineage (NCBI taxonomy): Eukaryota > Viridiplantae > Streptophyta > Magnoliopsida > Sapindales > Rutaceae > Aegle > Aegle marmelos. The sequence continues at coordinate 366,935 of JASUUL010000011.1, forward strand.
GAACTCAGGCTCAACGATGACTGTGGCAGCTTCACAAGGCCTTCACATTCTCTCAATGCTAGATATTCAAGTCTGTATGAAGACTCACAGAGCTGCTTTTGTAGGTCTCTCTCCTCCTCCGCCACCAAGGATTGAAGTTTGGGACAACTTCTAATCGTCAGTCTTTTGAGAGAGCAAATGTCTTGCAGTAATCCGTCATGACTCTTCCATATGTATGTTTCATTTTTAATATTATTTATCCCCAATTTTTCCAATTCTGGTAGTCGCGGCTTCAATGGCCCTGTGAGAAACACTTGATCTGATGCATCTCTACAAACCACTGAATTCTGTGACCCAAGCTGATCAACTGAACTTCTCCACACAAACTTTTTACATCCACCAATTTCAAATCTGCAAAGAACTGGAAGACTCCTAACTGAAACTAACAATTCTTCACATTCTTGAATAACAAGCGTCTCCAATACAGGAAGGTGCCCTGGAAATGTCCCTTGCAGCTTAGAACATCTTAAAATACGAAGCTCTCTCAATTTAGGAAAACCATCAACTCCCTGACTAGATCCGTGAGGCCTCCACTTTTCCCATTCTTGCAAGTCTTGCATGTTTTCAAAACGAAGAGTCTCCAAGCTTTGAAAAGGAATTGGGGAATCGCTGCCATAGAACTCTGAACCCAATCTCTTTACTCCACTCATCCCACGCACTGCAAGATGCTTTAGAGAGGGCAGTTGCCCGACTGATGGCAAGGTAGTACACACACCACATTCTTCAAATTTTAGGGTCACTAAATTTGAGAATGAGGAATCTCCTAACCAAGTTGGAAATTTTGTGCCTCCATAGCCTTTTATACAAAATTGTGCCAGATTTTTATGAGGTTTTAGCATGTCCAGCACGCCCTTCTCAGCTTCTGCCTCCCCTGAAGATGAAGCATTAGTACTGCAAGTCCATCGAAGCCATAATTCTTTAAGATTCTCCTTTCTATCCAATTGAGCCTCCGCGGCATCAACAGTGTGTTTTACATTCTCCAAATTTGAAATTGTTAGTGTCCCCCTAAGATGCGTCAACGACTTTAGCTCTCGTAAACCGGAACCACTGTCTTTTCCCAAAGCAAAATTACACAACGTCTGAAGGCAAGTCAGCTTACCAATTCCCAGTGGCATTTCCTCCAACGAATCTGCATTTGAATTATTGAGATGATGCAATTTGATGAGGTTTCCCATGGCTGCACACAACTTCTTCAGTCGCCGACAGCCTTTTAACAGTAGTGTGTGCAAATTGTAGAGGTTGCTGACTGATTCGGGCAGAATTCTAATCTCAGTTCCAGATAAGTTGAGGTACCTTAAATACCTCAAATCACCAATTGAATCTGGCAGCTCGGAGATGCAATATCCACGCAAAGAGAAGACCCTCAGGCGTTGGAGTTTGAACAACTTAGGAAGAATGCTATAAGCCAAGTATCCACGCGAACTATTTGACAACATTACTGGCAAAAAAGTTCGCAGACGTTGCATATCATACAATTTCTCAAACCTTTGAACGCCATCATATTCTCCGCTAATGTACGACAGATGACGGAGATCTGTTGAAAAACTTTGTTGCTTGTTAACCTCTGAGGCATACTCCATTCTGAAGTACATTTCCCCAGCGGCCCACTGAGCAAGGTCGTTGATAAGATCGTGCATCACAAACCGTGATGCATCATTGCTTGATTGCTGGAAAAAAGATCTTGCACGTAGCTCCTTAAAGAAATCACGACCTAAATCTTCACTAGAACTCTCACTCTCTTTGTGATCCAGGAAACCCGAAGCACACCATAATAAAATTACCTCCTCCTCTTCAAATTCATAATCCTTTGGGAACAAGGAACAGTATGCAAAGCATTGTTTCAAAGTTGGAGGTAGATAATAATAGCTCACTGCAAGGGCTGGTATAATGCGGCATCTCTCCTCTGGTAATTCCCATATCTTGCTTCTGAGCAAACCCTCCCACTCACGCCGGTCATGTTTTCCACGTAAGAGTCCTCCAAGTGTTTGCGCTGCCAAGGGCAAGCCATCGCACTTGCTCACGATCTTCTTGCCAATTTCCTCCAATAACTTATGTGAACTGAAATCTCTTGCTCCCAGAGAATGTTGAGCGAATACAGCCAAACAATCATCATCTGACAGCTTTTTTAATTGACAACCTGGAACAGCACCCATGATTTCTGCAACCTCTTGACTGCGAGTAGTGACAATAATTTTACTTCCCGGTGCTCCAAATTCAAATGGACGACTGAGGTCAACCCAGTCATCGTAATTCCGGTTCCATACGTCATCTAAAACAAGCAAAAATTTCTTTCCAGATAGTTGCTTTTTCAGTTGTTCTTGAAGCTTATTCAAGTTGAGATTATCCACGTTCTGGTGAGAAACAATGGATGTCAAGATTGTTTTTGTTAGCCTGATAACATCGAAATCATCAGAGACACAAGTCCATGCCTTTAGATCGAAATGATTCTGCACTCGATCATCATTGTAGGCAAGCCGAGCAAGAGTCGTTTTACCCAGCCCACCCATACCTACAATAGGTATAACGGAGAATCCACCATCATTTCTCAAATCATCCCTCAGCAACCATTCAACAACATCCTCCTTTTCTGTTTCTCTGCCATATACTTTGGCTTCCTTCTCCAAAGAAGTTGTCTCTCGCCTTTGCCTGTCTTTTTTGGACCCCCCAGCTGAACTTTCTTTCAAATCCAGTAAGTCTTTCTGTGTCGCAATTTCTTGAAATCTGCCGTTGATCGCTTTGATTTTGGACATCAAGACATAATCGAACTGAATCGATTGTGGAGTGCAAGTGGTGCAGCAAGTAGGAATGAGCTTCCGAAACTTAATTGTTCTTGTACGACTGCTGCTGGGTTGATCATGAGCGGCAGCTGGATCTCCATTTCCAAGCAGCAACTGCCTCCGGAAAGCCTCAGTTTGAAACTCATCCAACAAGTCTTCAACATCATAAGCCAAGTTCTGAAGCTCGCCAAGCCACAAATTCACAGACGGAGCCGTCCTCCTCTTCTCCTCAGCATCAGCAAGCACCGCCTTGATCATCCCCAACATTTTCTCCCACTTCTTTAGATCGGCTTGGATTTGCTCTTGGCGTGCAAAAAACAGAATCCCCTCTGAAGATAACTTATTGACCAGCAACTCGACGGACGCCGCCAGGATTGCCTCTCCGATGATCGACATTTTTTCGTCTTTTTTTTTTTTTTTGGTTGTTGCAAAGGAAGGAACAGAACTTTTGAGTTTTGGTGAGCAAAATGAGAAAATTGAACAGTAAGTGTGAAGGGTAAAGCAAAATGCTTGAAACAAGTCTGCCACTAGTTGTTTATTCGACAGTTCAGTGAAAATAGAAACACAGCCCACCACCCATTAATAACTTGGCATTTCACCATTCCCCAGTCATCACCACTTATAACCAGATTCCATTAGTAAAAAATCGCACGTCGATATTTGTAGGGTCAAGCACATTATTTAATCCATTGTCCGGTTAAAATGCTGAATAAAGCGGAAAATAGAATGTATCTACTACGAACCTTCGCTTTACAAGTCTTCAAACTCATAAAACAAGTTAAATCAAAACGTCTCTCTCTCTCTCTACCATATAATTACTTTGTTTATTGAATTAATTTTCTTGCTAAAACGAAGACTTAAAAGTTCACTACAATTTTTTATAATCACAACGGTAATTCATACTATCATGTTATATGACAGCCGTGCCAAAATAAATTATAAAAAATTTTAGCCGAACATAAATTCGTCTCTTTTATTAAATAAATATGGTTAATAATATAGACACAATTGAAATACCTCTAATGTGCAAACAGAAAAAAAGTCCCGCCACCAATAATTTAGCAAGCTTCACACGCTTGTGCTTGTTTGCTTGACGAACTGGACATGCGTGGACCAAGCATCATTGAATAATTGGCGGGGAAAAAAAATCAGTGTCCAGCAAAGAGAATCCATCTTTCGGTGTTGGTTCGTATTTAGTATAGGCATAGATATGTACATCTATCTAACATTTAAAAAAATGGAAGCAGAAATTAAAACTAACTTTTTTAGATATGGTTAGTATATATTATAAGTATCAAGATTTAATTATAGTTCACATATTTAAATGCGTCTAGCTTTAATTGAGAGATAACTAATCATTAATATTATGGTGTTTCTAAAGAGTTATAAAATAACAAAAATGGATAGTATGTATTTTTTTAAATTGTATAGAAAATAAGACTAATTTTTAAATATTTTTAAATTTACTTATTTACAAAGCAATACAGAATAATTTCCTTTTATTTTGAAACATTATACAGAATCTAAGTAATACTGATCCAAAGAGAAAAGTAGTAATTTTTTTTTCTCATTTAAAAAAGGAGATGGTGAAGTTTGGTTATTTGCCAAATTATTGGTGTGGGGGTCTATTTGTTTTCGTTTTCACTTTATTGATGAATGAGCAAACTAAACATGTAATCATTTGTAAAGGGTCTCCATCATCCGATTATTTAAGATGAATTCGTAAGACTTTTTAATTTTGATGAAAATGTGGCGTTATTAAGTTGTTAATTCATTAACTTGTTGTATTAATATTTATTAATTGTGATGATTAATTTATTTAATTTGTCATAATTCTCTGATTTTATTTTTTTATTTTTTTTTTAAAAGGAGATGGTGGGGTTGGGTTGTTTGCAAAATTATTGGTGCGGGAGTCTATTTATTTTTGTTTTTACTTTATGAATTAATTAGCGAAGCAAACATTTGATAACTTGTAAGAAGATCACTAGCATCAGATTATGTAAGATGAATTGGTAAGACTTACTAATTTCAATGAAAATGTATCGTTATTAAGTTATTAATCCATTAACTTGAGGTACTAATATTTACTACGTGTGGTAATTAATTTGTTTAACATGTCATAATTTTTCAATTCAAAATTAAGCTCAATCAAAGCAGGAAAAATAAAAAAATAATTTTTTTTTTAGATTTTCAATTCCTATGATTTGATTTCACTCTTTTCTGATTATTGATGCTGTAAGAGCTTGCTGAATGTCATCAAATGCTTGATCTTATCTCACAAATTGGCAAATATTATTTGGTTTCTTCATAGGCTAGGTGGCCATTAGAAATTAAAAGTAACAACACCCGCCATCTATCGAAATTAATTTTAAGAATCTTTCTTACTCGAAATATTTAAAAAGAAAAATTGACCGGATTAAATTAGAGATATACATAAATTTGGTACCAATTTAAAATGTGTGTAAGATCAATTTTATAAAAGAGAACAAGAATTGAGCATGACACAAAAGAGAGAATATTAGATTATACAAATTTGCCTATTTGAAAGAAATAAAACTTTTGTATTTCAAATTTGCCTAGAAATTAATTAATTAAATATACTATTTTTTAAAAAAATTTTGTGTCCTGTATGACATTGGCTACTTCAGAATTACGTTGCATATCTGTTATTTGAAAGAAATAGAACTTTTGTATCAATCAAACTTACTTTATTAATACTCCTCATTCATTATGGTTAATGGCTTAACAAATGCGGGAATACGGGTCAGCAAAAATGAAGCACTTTTTTAATCATTGAAGTCAAGAAATTTTTAAAGCAAGTTAAAATAGTTCCAACTCAAAATAATTAGGGTGTAATTAGGTTGTTATAAATATTTCAAAATTTCAGTCTAATTTAATTGTGTAAGCACAAACTAATTTTATCATTTCTTTTGTATTAATATTCATAAATTTATATATAGTCTAAATTAACAAAAATAATATTCAAATTGTCACAAAACCTTTTAATAAAAAAGATATCCCATATACTATTTAGTTTTTCTTTTTTATTTTAGGATCCTGTTCCGTTCCTCACTTTTTTGTCGTTATTTTATCCAGCCATTAGATTTTAATTATGTTGATCTAGTGGTTGGGATTTGTAAACGAATAACGAAGTGGTGTTTGGCTACCATGTGAATCCATTGCATCTAATTGGTTTTGTGATTTTTTGCTTTCTTTTTTGTGACGTTTGACTAGTTCTAAAAATATTAACTATACCAGTATATGGATTTACAAATGCATTCAACCATAAATTAATAGTTTTGTGACCATACAAAAATTATTAAAATTAACAAATATCAATTAATTGGTAAATTAGTAAATTATTAATTTGTTAAAATACTCATTATTTTAGAAAAATATAATCACATTTTTATTATTGACTTATCTTGAGTTAGTATTTATTATATTTTAGGAAATTATCACTACATCACTTCCATTTTATCTTAATCACATAAAATTTTAACATGTTCTCTGCACCACTTTTCTATTTAGATTTATATCTATTAGCCACTTTTTCACTAACATCATTAAATATTTTAAATGAAATAAAAATTTTAACCCAAAATAAATTAAAAGACTATTTTATTTTATAAAAACTTTGAAAAATAAAAAACTATAATTATAAAATACCCCTAAATTTAATAAAAATCCAAACATTAGAATTTTTAATAAAAATTGTAACTATAAAAATAATTGTAATATTTTGGGATTTTACAAAAATCTCCTAAATTATTAAAATTTTGGGATTTATTTTTAATAAATAAATTCAGTTATTTTAAATAAATTTTGCAAAATTATAATTTTTAATAAATAAATTCAGTTATTTTTAATTACAATTTTTTAAAATTATAGTTTTTTTATTTAAAAAATTATTCAAATTTTTTCAAAATCTAAATTTAATAAAAATCAGCTAAGCACCTCTCTTTGCGGTTTATTTTTTATTAAATTTAGGGACACTTTTGCAATTATAATTTTTTTATTTTTCAAAGCTTTTATAAGATAAAATGGTCTTTTAATTTATTTACTAGTAAAATTATTATCTTATTTAAATTCTTTAATGATATTTGTGCAAAAGTGAGTGTTTGATATATATTCAAAAAGAAAGGTGAGTTCTACAGAGAACATGTTAAAATTTTAAGGTGGTTGGATGATCAGAAGATAAAACATAAGTGGTGCAGTAAAAATTTTTATATGTTTTATTTGTCTATTAATTTTCTCTTGGAAGATTTTTTAAGAGTTAACTATTTCATATTAACAGTAATAAAATTATTGCGCAGTTTTATGTCTCCATGTTAAAGACCGATTAGTCCTCTGTTTCTCCTCCGTGTCATCGAGCACCGTTTGAATCATCAACAGCGTGCTATTCCACTTCATCAGATCGTCTTGGATCTTCTCTTGGCGTGCAAACAACCAAATCTCCTCTTGAGACTACCTCTCCGATAATTGGCTTTTTTTTTTTGGGGGGTGGGGTGAGAAACATTTTATGGAATCAAGTAAAAGTGAAATAAATAAGTAAAATATATCAGTAATGATTTATAAAAAGATCATTAGCATCAAATTAATGGGAGGTACTAAGGGGAAGTTATGTTTAGTATTTATAATTTATGTAAGATGAATTTGTAAGACTTATTAATTTTTAGTAAAGAGATATTAAGTTATTAATTCATTAAGTTAACTTGTCGTATTAATATTTACTTATTGTGGTGATTAATTCATTGAATTAACTTGTTATAATTTTCAATGAAGAATGAAGTTTAATCAATATACAAAAAAAAAAAAGAAGATATATCTTATTAAGATTTTAATTCCTAGGATTTTTTTGATATCACTCTGTTTTGGCTATTGACATTACTAAAGTGACAGAATGTCGTCAAATACATAAATTGGCAATATAGGTTGCTTCTTTATAGGTGCAGCCATCACGAATTGAAAGTAACAACCACCACCATCGAAAATTAACTTCAAGAATATTTTTTACCCGAAGTCTTTGAAAAGAAAAATTACCTGACATTTATTTATTGATTTATTTTGGGCAAAGAAAAAAACGGAATTGTGAGTTTTATGAGTTTTGGAAAGCAGAATGAGAAAATTGAACGGTCGAGACTAATAATTTGGCCAGCAAGTAATTGGACAGCCATCACGCGTTTATACTTTATTGACCAATGACTAATAATTTGGCAATTCACCCATCAGGCATCACCACTTGATAAGCAAGTCTTCTCACTTGTTGTTCTTTGTAGCTAAGGAAAGAAAAACAGAGCCCACCATCCATTAATAATTTAGCAATTCACTAATCGCCATCACTTGTTACGAAATTCCTTCCATTAGATATCCGCAGGTCAAGCAGTTAACCCCGTGTCTATTACCTCGAACCTTCACTTTACAAATCTTCAACTCATAGACAAGTTAAATAAGACTGGGTTTTGGACATTTTCAAATTCACTTACTCTCAAAAGCAGAATTTCGAAACACTTTACAGAATCAAGTAACAGTTATATATAACGACAAAAGTGCAAAGTTGTATAATTCTAACGATTTCTAGGCTGAGTCTGTATGCCCTGAACTTTGTCATTTAGCTATGCTGCCTTTGGATTTAACCTGAAAGTAATGATCCGAAGGCCAGAAATTGTAAAGAACCGGTGTAATTTATATGATGTAGGAAGTGCTTTAGGCAAAACCATCTGAATCTCAAAATTTTGTGATATTGTGCCAAATATCCAAAACAAAGCTCACTACATTGTTATAGCAGATTGTAAAAGTTGACTGGTCCAAATATCCAATAACTGATAAATTGTATTAAGAAATATAAATATTGATGGTGATGACACATACGCATGGAATTCCTCAGCTTTGAGTTTAACTAAAATAACCTGAATAATTTCAAACAATCCATCGGGCCAAAGTCCTTGCTTAATTTCAGTGCATCACATTATGAAATTGAAACGAACATTAATTAGAAAGACAAAACGGCCTCTGTTTTTTTTTACTATAATACAAAATGGAAGTCAAACTAATTCAAGAAGCTCCCCCATTTGAATTGTGAAATTATTCAAAAAAATACATAAATCGCGCAGTTTAAACGTAAAACCTACGATTTTAAAATTTTTTCAAATAATTTATACACCTTAAAATTTTAGATTAAAAAATTATTAATAATATATATGTGTATATGTGTGTACATAATTATTATAAAAATATAAATATTAAATAATTATATTTCAAATATTAATTTTATTAAAATTATTATTTAAAATTTATATTTCTTATATATTATTAATTTTTATTTTATAATTATAATTTTTATTCGTTATAGTAATAACTTTATTTTTAAGTTGAAGTACCCTATTCCAAATAGTACCTTAAATTTTCTTTCTTAATTTTGTTTGCATTAATTAACATCATTCAATCTATAGAAGCGATACCGCACCCTATACCTAGAACTGTAGAGGAGGTTTTCAGCGATTTTAAGGGCAGAGGGGCTGGCTTGATTAAGGCTCTAACAGCTGGTAATGGCTTAATATTTTCTTCTTTTTTCTTTTTTGTCAATTTAATTATTGGGTATGTTTTATTTTATCGTATGATTATTATTTTCTTAATTTTAATTTTCTGGGTTGTTGCAGATGTTGAGAAGTTCTACCACCAGTTGCGATCCTGGTGGGTTTTCTTTTCCATCGCTATTTTCTTGTTTATTTAATTGTAATTTGACTTTGTTTTTTCCTCCTTTTTTTTTCTATAGTTTTGCATTATATTGACTGAATGACTGTATTTAATAATTAGTACGAATTATTTATAGCTCTGTTTCATGTAAAGAAAGGCAAACTGTGTTGTAGAAACCAACTCGGTTATGTGTTTTTTTTTTTTTTAAGTTGGATAAGTTTTAATAGAGACAATGACTGTTATATGAATTAACTAAGTTCATGCTGTCTGAGTGTTTTGAGATTGTACAATGTTCATGCTTTGTCCTTAATTCAAGATGAAATGCTTGTTTTAAGGTCATTTTTTGCTTGTTGTAGTACTCGAAGGATTACATTTTCTTTGTTCACTTACACGGCTAGTTTATGTATTATTCACAAATTTTGTGCTTCCTCACCTGCACAGTCATTAAGTCATTCCATGATGTTTTCTACTGTAGACACAATTATATTTGCCTTTCACTAGTTTGAAAGATATTTTTCATTGAAAGATCCAAATGAATTGAAGTTGCTGCTATAATGTACTTGCTTTTCTGCTGAAGTTCAAGGCATGTCTATGTACATAAACTAGAACTTGAAAAATCTTGAAGTGTTGTTGTACCCATGTAGTTCAGTCCAGCTGGCTTCCTAACTGCAGAAAATCCGAAGCTTTGCTGTTCTTGATTGTCAGGTTCTTGTGGTTATTATATTGATTGGAAGCAGATGGTTAGTTCAGTGTGAATTCTTGGCATTTGGTTATGTGGGCGTTCTGGACATTTGTTGATTTATTTGTCTGCATAGTCGATTTTCAAAATACTTCATTTGGCTGCGTAATTGTTGAAAAATCCGAAATTCTAGTGGTACTTATTTATGTATTTTTGGATTGATGCAGCTATGTTTGTTGGAAGTGTGTTGTTATCTTCTGTTGACTCCTTGGCATTTATGTTTTATGCGGTCGTCCATATTTTTTTTTCTTGAGTTATGTCGTATCCCTTATCATATTATTTTTTGTTGTCTTTTTCTCCAGTCATTTTGTATACATTTTATTGTTTCCTTTAGCAGGCATCAATATTTTCACTTTAGCCTTTCCACGTACATAGATCAGCTGGAGTGGAAAGCTTGAAAGATTAGTTTGGTTAACTTTTATAATGAGCTACATGTGATTCCAACACTGCATCATTTTAACCAAAAATAGAAACTGTGACACAAAAAGAATCCCAATTTGAAAATAGGGATCGTGCGACTGCCTGATAGCAGAAAATTTCTAAATTCTTGGAGATAGTGATTATTTATGTTGGACTTCTGCTCTTATGCCTGTAGAACTGCCCAGTATTTTCAGTTTGATCCTTCAATTTAATTTTCTTATATTTATTGACTTATATTCGGTCATCATATTATGATTTGATATCTTCTTATTCTCAGGCGACTTAGCTAACATGAAGTTTGCTTTACTATTTTCGTCAATGCTTATTGGAGTGCAAAGCTTCACTATTAAGTTTGGTTTGTGATTGTTGTGTCGTCTAATATGTTGCCTTATCTGCCTTTTGACTTATTTGGAAAAAATTAGAACTCTAATTCTAATTGTCATTATGTTTGGCTGCTGTACTCTATGTCCATAGTCAAATGTCATCCCATTTTTTTTTTAAATGTCCAAATCTTGCTGGAGTAGTTGATCTCGATAAAAGTGTAACTTTCTAGATTAAGTCTCCTTCTGCATTCTTAATGTTTTATGAAACCAAGTCCTTTTTTATGCTTTTAGTTATTGGTATGATAAAATGAGATCTGATTATATGAACAATTCGAGGCAGATTGTGCATTTTTATTTAAAATACTGAAAAAGAGAACTTGTGCCTATACGTGCTTCTTAATGAGACATGGGAAGTTAAACTACCTGTTGAGGAAGTGCCTTCCAAGCTTCTTGAGCCAGCGTTAGGTATAATCTTTGCTAGAGATGGAATGCAGCAGAAGGACTGGTTATCACTAGTTGCAGTGCCTGACGTTAAGAACAACCCTAAACCAACAACAAAAGCCACATCTTCAGACTGAAACGATGCCTCTGACTCTAACACAGGGGTGTTTGAAATATTTGGTAATCAAGTTATACCAAGTGCAGTTTCAATTCTCACATTAATCAAGTGAGTAAATTTTCTGTGCAGAAAGGGTATCTTTGGGGATTAAATTGTACTGCATGAGGTTGAATTAATTTTCGAGCCATATATCATTGGAAAGATATTTCTGTTAGCTTTCTAATGAATTTTACAAATCTAAGTTTGGAGCTTTCTACAAAAAGTTATGAGTAGTAAAGTGTTGACTGTTCAGTTTTGAGTCAAGAAGAATATTTCTGGACTTGGAAATTTTTTAATGCTCTTTGCTGTGTTTTAAGCATACCAATGTTTTTATTAATGTCTAGCTTTAATGTTGGTCTTTGAAGTCAAGTCATTTGAAGGGTTTGCTTGTAATTTTAGTATATCTATGCTTGGAGGATTGTTCCAAGAAAGCTATTTAAGCTTATGTAGTTGTAAATCAATTTTTAATTTTGAAGATTGAATGAATTTTGAGTTATTATTAAACTCTGTATCTCTTTGGTGGAGTCCATTGAGTGGTGAGAATTTTAAGCCCTGTATCCTTAGCTTAACAACTTTAGGTGGTGAATTTTTTTCTGTATCCTTTTGTTGTTCGCTGTGGTGGTGAGCTTGTGATTTTCGAGAGTGTGACATTGTATTATTCGCATCTAGTGTGTCCGGCGTCAGACTCTGACTCTGACTCGGATTCTGACTTAGAAGACAAAGCAAAATAGGGTATGGAGCTTCAAACCCTGGAGTATCGGCTATCCAATCAATTACGACACTTATGTTCAAGTAACTTTAATACACATATTTGTTGAGTGATTTTATGGATACCTGTTTGCTTGTTTTTTCTTGGTTGCGATAAAAATAGTTTCTATTTATTTATTTATTTTTTCAATATATAAAGGTTTTGAGAAAAATGGGTGAGGTAGAGAAGTTGAGACAAGTGGGGGAAGTTGTGAATGAGATTTTTCCATTGACTTCTGCTACGTGAAAAGAATGGGCCAGAGATGAAGCTTCTATTTCAATTGGGTATCTGTCATTTCCTTTTTGCAGTGGTTTTTAATTTTGTGAACAAATGTTTTTTTAGCTTAAGAGATATAGATGTTGATGTTAGTTATTTGCTAATGTAAAAAGGAAAAACCTACTTAAAAGGTATTAAAGAAAGAAAAAAAAGAACCAATTCGAAGAAGGGGATACTTATGGCGGTAGTTCTTTTCTTTGGGTTTTAATTGATGGTAATAAGGGATAGTTTATATGTTTACTGAATTAGACATTTGATTGCATTGAGGAAGATAATTAATCACGATGTCTGATGTTGTTTCTGTTGGCCTCAACTAATTGTTAAGATTTAATACTTTTATTCAACAATGCAATAGACTTTCGTTGGGTCCACCTTGGTTGGGTGTTCTGAGCAATCATTGAGTGTCTTCAGGAAACTTGGATGGAGTGCCCATCATTTTCAGAATTCAGTATCCAAGGAAAGAAAAACGAAGTTGTAGTCATAGATTAAATTAATTTATGTTTTTGTCTTTTTCTCTGAGCTCAGTGAGCTTTTGTTTTCGCTTTGTTCTCTTTTGTTTCTTTCCCTTCTTTTCCAACTATTTCTTAAAAATCAAGGAGATCATGATTAAGTGTTTACTTTTCGTGTAATTATCCACTCTAACTCGAATAAAACATAGGTTTAGTGCTAACAAATTAGAAGTGAATTAACATCTAAACCTGACTTGGGACTGGAAGTTATGTTACTAAATATACTATATAGTAGACAGAATTTGCTTATTAGGTGAGACTTAAATAATTACAGCTGTTAACTTATTTCAAAGAGATCGTATGTCGTTCGATAATAAGTCCAAGATTTTAATGGTTTTGTTTCTTGAAAATTTGTCATCAGTGCACGAACTAAGTTCAATGGATCAACTTCTCTTAGTTAATTATAGTTCAATGTCACAGTTTCTCATAGTAATTGTTATCTTTCTCTGTACATTGGAGAATTTTAATAGTCGATACCGATTCCTTAGCCATTTTATTCCTCTTGTACATAAATTATGTAATCAATAAGCCAACTCAACTTTCATGTTTATTTAGTGAAAAATTTGCAAGGCCACTAGGAGGTTTTTGTATGTCTCATGCTGACATGGGTGCCATGGTTTCACTATCAAAATTTTTCCTACTGAAATTCATGATTCCTCATATACCACTCATGAGGCTACTTCTAGGGCATAAAAGCACCAAAATTTTGTTTTATCCTTTCTAGCTTATTAACTTGTCACATCTGCTTTATTATCTTTCTTATCATAGGAATGTTTCATTTATCATTTTCCCAAAATAAACAGCCATAGGTCATTGTTGACTTTTTTCCTTTAGATTCATGCCAGATTATGGTTGTTGGATTTTCTGATTTGACACATTATCGTTTCCAAGTATAGGCTACCAAGGGAGAAAACAATTGACACTGATGGTCATCCCAGCATTTTTATCTTAGCAGACTGATCATTTATTTCTATGAAGGACTGAATAAGCATCCAGACTCTATTTTGAAGGACAAAACTGTGGTTGAGCTTTGTTATGGAAATGGATGGATAACCATTGCCATAGTTGAGAAGTGAGTGCCTTCGAGGGTTTATTGGTTTGTCGTCCTTATGCCATGTGGGAGCTTTTGTTTCTTTACTTGCCAGTGCCTTCAGGGGCTCCATCATAATTTTTCTCATAATTTTCTATCTCGCTTTTGCAAGGCCATTTGAAATTTATAAGTAACAGTGTTGGCACTAGGTTATGGTGTCTTAACGCACCTCTATTCAAAAATATTACATATCAATTAACATCTGAAATATCAACTCTGTCCTTGTCCAAACGTCTTTGTTGGAGTATGTTGAAAATATAACCTTGTAACAGTTCTTTTATGCTGTCCAAATATCCTTTTGCAGGTCTATATCTTTGTTATTAATCCCAGAGCTATCACGATCTCTTGGATAAATTTGCACAGAAATGCATTAGATGAAAAGGGTGAGCGCATTGGATCTGATCTTCTAGCTTATTGCAGACATCATGACTTTCAACTTGAACGAATAACGGGATGTATATCCCAGGTATTATCAGTATCTGCAACTCATCATTTCATAGGGATTAAATTTTGGTGAAGTTTGTTTATCCAACATCAAGTTCGAATTTTAGTATGCCTGCAAGGATTACTTTTAACTGCTAGTTTAACTTTTTTTGTTTTCTCCATGCAGATTCTCAACCCCAATTCCGGTGCAATGTCCAAAATAATCACTGAAAATGAAAGTGAGGAATTTCTGTATTCATTGAATAATTGTTGTGCACTACAGGTTGGAATATATTTTAAATAATTTAATTGTGATGCGCAATTGAAAATTGCCAGAAAGTTAAAAATTAAGTTTATAGGCTTCTTCTGGTTTTAGCTATTTCTAAGCATACTTGTTACAACCTTGGTTTGAAGCTTGCATCCCTTGGGTAAGGTTGATGCTTTATTTGGTCAATATCAATTGGGAAATAGTGCAAACCAATGAAGATAGTAGGAAAAGGATAATGTGAGTTTGACAGATGCTGAGAGGAGATAGAGAAACTTGATCTGAAATAATTTTTTTTCTAATTCTATTTTTTTTTCTTTATGTGTAACCTCTTCACAATGACATCGATTCCCATAGTTCATGTTACTAGGTGCACTCAACAACAACTGTCTTCTATGTCTTGTAGATAAATCAGAAAGTTTATTCATTTTGACGGGTTGCTTTTGGAATAAAGTACAAGTAGGTTGACTGATAATGAACATATTGTATCAAGTTGTTACATATGAAAACTGTTCATGACTTTGGTCTTCATCAGTTTTATTCTCAAGGTTCATGTTGACTTAAATTTAAAAGGCTTGGATGTTTGGAAAATCAATAGCACTGAGTTTGCAGAACCTTTTAGTGCCTTGAAAGATTTACTGCTTCAATAGCGTTTTCAATATCTTGTATTCTTATGAACATATTTGCATATATTATGAAGGCTAAGCTGTGTAAATGAGAGATGAAACATAAAAGGTCAACACAACTGTTTCACACTTTACTCCCCCCTCTCCCATTTCCCTGTATGTAGCGTTTTGTGGAGGATTAGTTTGGCTTAGGTCCAATTGCTAGAGCATTTTAGGAAGGATTTACTGTTATCAAACCTTCAGGGATTATGATCTTGAATATGGCTGGTCATTCAGGACAGGGCATTTGTAAATGTTTGTTTGAACAGCATGGTTTCTGTGTCGACAAGTTTTGGCAGACTAAAATTCTTCAGGCAATGAACTTTTATAGTACTGGAAATTCACCATCTATCCCAAATATCCACCTCTTGAAATTTGTCTTTTCAGGCTGCTGACATAGGCATTTCGGGCTTTCAACCTTTGTTGAAATTGAGAAGAACAGACCACATCGTTTTGAGTTATTCATGGGACTTTCTGGTGCCGACCTATTTGTGCTCAAACAGCATGGGCCTATGGAAAGGCTAGTGGATGTATCTCTCGTGATCTATTAGTTTATAGTTGTCAACTTTGTCAACCAAACTAGCTTTGCCTTTCATTTGGGTTTTATCAGTAAAGTGGGTAATTGCTCTGACCACAGAAGTGAGCTAAAATGATATCAACTTCTATTTGTGGACAGGTTAAGAAAATTTTTGAGTTTCTGAAAAATGGCTTCCATAAGATCAGCAATTCTTTCGATTTATCTTTCAATTATGAGTTGGTTGCTGATGAGAAGACTCCATTCCTAGCATATCTTGCTAGTGTTCTAAAGGAGCACTCTTTTTTCCCATATGAGCCACTTTTTTCCATAAGATCAGCAATTCTTTCGATTTATCTTTCAATTATGATTTGGTTGCTGATGAGAAGACTCCATTCCTAGCTTATCTTGCTAGTGTTCTCAAAGAGCATTTTTTTTCCCATCTGAGCCACCACCTGGAAGCAAAAGATTCAGGAATCTGATTGCTGACTTCATGAAAAAGTACCACCATATTCTGTTAAATGCTGATGTGAGGAAACCTTCACCACTCATCTAATTTTGTGCTTCTTTGGACAAGTAACTTTTGTATTGTTTGTCCTAGGTTCTATTTTCCCTGATGCGTTATTTCAATTTCTTTGCATGTGAACTTGGAGCATTCATATTAGTTTAGGAGTTAATCTATTGGTCATTTACTTGTTTGTAATAAATAATGTATGAAACAATCTTGTTATTTTTTGTCCTCAATATGTAGAGCTCTATGGACCAATTGCCTGTCTTCTGTTGTCCTCATTAGAATTTGTTCAGACTACTTCCACTTCATGCTATTTGTGATAATTTGTATTGTTTTTGTAGTCTTTCTTATGTCTGTTGGACAAATACTGTAACATGAAATTTTGTCTAACGGTGTCCTTTATTCTTTTTGCATCCTGTCCTCTTTAGTAGTTAAATGTATTTTTGGATTTGTCAATTTATTTGGTTTGACGAAATCTTGATTCTAATGTTATCTGTCTGTTCATTCAGCTTGACCATGGAATGTGTTGTTTTTGTAAGTTATGCCGCCCATGCTTGTTATTCGTCTAGTCTTTTTATGTGAACATATGGGTTTGGATGTACCCGTATATATACTGGATCTGAGATATTTGCACCTGACCTACTTATTGATGTAGGTGTAGAAGGAAGAACTTTTTGATATCTGGAATGGATTGAAATCTGCAATCTTTATTTGCAGATTTTCCACTCTCCAGTCCAATTATAAAATACGATTGGTGAATGCTGCATGAATAAACTAGCCGAACTTAAAGATGCTTCAGTTGCCTCTCTCTTCCTTTGCGCACAAGTAAAACATTCCACATTCCTAACTTTTCTTCTCCACTTGTTTCTCAAGAACATTATTGTCTTTCCTTCAAGAGCTATGGCAATTGAGAATGCTTTTCAATTATTTTCACCTCGCCTTGCGATTGTCGATGAACATCTGACCAGCCAGTTACGAAAACAATCAAGGTATGGCTTATTTCTGATTTAGTTTTGTGTTTTTTTTTTACATAGTTGAAAATGTAATTGTTGACAGATTTTCATTGCTATTCTTGGAATAAGCAATGGTGCTTATTGCCTTGCTTGTGCACATACTAGTCCAGACACGCAACAGAATTCTTTGGATGATGAAATATCAAATGTGATTGATGACTTTGAGATTGTTACCAGATTCCCAAATCAAAAGAAATGTCGGTTAACAAGTCCCAACATTGTGCTCCATCCTTGCCACACTTCTCTGCTATCAGCACGCAATTCCAGATCAGTAATTGCAAAAGTGACGAAGGCAGGCCCTTCTCCCGGAAGTATTTGAGCTTGGGACGATTACGGAGTCCCAATCCAGTGAGGTTTTGAAGATCAGCAATTAAAGAAGATAGGCGTTCCAGATTTGGAAAATTTGAAATCACCAGAAATGTTAAGAGAGGCAGCAAGAAGAAGAAGCTTGGTCCCCAATCTTATGTGCTCCGCCTCTGATGGAAACGACACAAGAGGATCGTTGAAGAGTGTTTGTGAATCTGTGGTTTGAACGGACAGAATTGTTGCATGCAAATTTAATATGATCAAACAGGTCCTCTATCTAGTCCTCTTAAGTACTATCTATCTTTATTTATTTATTTTTTTTAATAGGTGGCTGAAGATGGTGGTGACATGTTGGAAGAGAATTGAAGTTTGGACTTGTTTTCAATTCCCATTTTGTTGTTTGAGTTAATAAGATCAACTTTGCCATGTTTAGTGTTACTTTGTTGTGTATTATGTAGACGGTTAATCTTTTGCTTTTGATGTTGGTATGCATTCAATGGCTCTACAATCGGTGCCTGAAATGTTTCAAATAAAGAAGTTTGCTTATATTGATATATTATCTTATTTATTTAATTTTCTTTTGGTCAAGTTTTCTATTTTTATGCATAACATTTTTATGGTTCCTTTCCTTAATTTAAATTTTCTGTACCATTCATTGAAAGAATGAACGTAACTTGAAATGATAGACCTAAATTTTAATCCGTTACATTTCATTCAATCTAAAGGGGTGTGTGTGCGTGCGCGCCTGTGTGTGTGTGTATTGTCAAAAGGCTGCAATGAGTAACCTTTATTCTTCTATTATTGAAATGAATAGATCAACGAATGAAAGTCTAATAAAAGATTGAACAGATTAAATGGATGAAAATTGAAGTAAAGTAGTCCTTCTGGTAAGAGGATTCCTTAAACTTCATGCAAAGTGAAGGACGGCAAAATGAAGTTAATTTCAACAGCTGAGAAAGGAATGGCCATTATACATTATTCGTACGTATGCAATAAGAAATTAATAGCGACATTTATAACAGCAGTTTTGATGAATTCAAATATTCGGTGACTGGTAAAATTGTATTTATCGATTAATATTAATAACTAGCGATGGCATATAAACAATTAAATTAAAGATTACAAATAATTATTGTAACACAGTCCAGCCCTCGTGTGTTTAATTAGCATCCAAAAACTACTTTGCTAAAACAACAGCATTAAAAGAGCATTATAATTTCAAATTAGGGCCGCTCAAGCCGAAATGTAATTACAAAAATATAATGCTTGGCGTTATAATATTCTTTTCATTTCTGATATTTTATTGGCTTTAATGTATGGCATGTTCGTGTTTAATTTTTAATTGTCTGTTTCTGTTGTTATGGGATTTGATGACGATGTATGTCTACGAAGATTATGCAATAAAGTACTTTTGATAAATTGTGGTCGGTTTAGTATTAATTAACCAAATTTAATTTACTTGGTCAATTGATATTTGTTAGCATTGTTGTTGCATGAACACAACAAAAGAAGAACACTGACAAACTAATTAATTAGTAAGACGAACATTAAACAATTTTTGCCCAAGTCTGATGAAGAGAAATATTTCAATGGGTGAGAATGAGATCGGAATAAGAAATTAATTCATTAATTAATTAATAGATTCCATTGTTCTACTCACCGTTTTTCTTTTTTTTTTTAATTTCAAAAGGCCATTAATCACAGACACCAAACGATATTAAATTTAAAATAGTTCAGTTGAGATTTGAACTTACATGACATACACGACCAATTTTTTTTTTTTTTCAAAGAAGTTACTAGTAATAAAATATTCCAGTCACAAAAGCTGCAAAGAAGGTATATGCTAATTAAATGATGAAATCAAGTAAAAAATGTGACCGACGCTGAACAAGGTCAGCCACGCACGATTTTTGTCATGCCACAAAAGAGGAACACCAGCATGCTAATCAATTGAGAACATTAACAATTTTTGCATAAGAAATTGATTTATTAATTAGGTAATACAGTGCCCCGCTGCTGAACATTTTTCTTTTTATTTCGAAGACCCGTTTACATGATAAAAGCTCAGCGACACCGAATCATATTAATTTAAAATAATTTTTAATTGAGATTTAAAATTACATTTGCAATCGCACTCGATTGAAAATAAAATAAAATAACAATAACAATAATATATTTCAGCCTAGGCCTAAAAATATATTTCAACACAAGGTATGTTGGTTAACAAGTCCCAATATTGTCCTCCATCCTTTCTGCACTTCTCTTTCATCAACGGACAGCGATGGATATATAATCGCAAAAGTGAGGAAGGCAGGCCCTTCTCCGGCAAGTATTTGAGCTTCGGACATTCCTCGAGAGACAATTCAGTGAGGTTTTGAAGATCAACAATTGAAGAAGAAAGGCGTTCCAGATTTGGAAAATTCCAAATCTCCAGATGTGTCAGAGAGGCAGGAAGAAGAGGAAGCGTGGTCCCCAATCTTACGTCCTCTGCCTCTGGTGGAAACGACACCATGTCGTCATCGAATCCTCCGATTGCAAGGCGTCGCAGAGAGGAGAATCTGTGAAATCCCCGGCCCCACTCAATCACTGACTTCCAAAGCTTCGTATTATTAAAAATCCGAAGAGAATGAAGGTCGGTGGGAAGGCCATCTTCTTCTTCAAGGCTTGGAAGCTCACTGTCTCCGATTCTTAAATGTTGAAGAGAGGTCAGATTGTGTAATCCCTTGGGTAAGGCCTCTAGTCTCGTACACCCAACGATATTAAGTTTAGTGAGTTTCGCACAAGGCAATCCCCCTTCGGGAAAGGACTCCAGATTACCACAACTCCAAACTCTAATCTCTTGAAGCTGGCGGATATTATGTAAACCCCTCGGTAAAATTTTCATGTTTTCACATGACTCAATGTAGATTATTTCAAGAGATGCGTTGTCGTCCAACCTTTCTGCTATTGACTCCAGCTTTGAACAACTACCAACTTCAAGCAACTTAAGAGACGGAGGTAGATTGCCAACTTCAAGGGACTCAAGCGTGGCAGGTAACTCGTTTTTTGAAAATATACATCTCAGAGATGGACAATTCCAAATTTCTAAGTCCTCAAGAAGAGATGAGGAGGTGTACCTTCTGCTGCTGCTGCTGCTACTACTCTGGATGCCCTCAAGAAGAGATGATCAGCTGGACTTCTCCACACATCCTTTTTACATCCACTAATTTCCAATTTGCAAAGAGCTGGAAGAGTAGTAACTGAAACTGACAGTTCTTCACATCCTTGAATGACAAGCATCTCCAATGCAGGAAGGTGCTCTGGAAATGTCCCTTGCAGCTTAGAACATCTTAAAATGTGAAGCTCTCTCAATTTAGGAAACTCTTTAACCCCTTGAACGGATCCATGGGGAATCCAGTCCTCCCACTCTTCCATGTTTTCAAAACGAAGAGTCTCCAAGCATTGAAAAGGATCTGGGGAATCCTTCCCATAGAACTCTGGACCCAATCTCTTTACTCCACTCATCCCATGCACTGCAAGATGCTTTAGGGAGGGCAGTTGCCCCACTGATGGCAGGGTAGTACACACACCACATTCTTCAAATTTTAGGTCACTAAATTTGAGAATGAGGAATCTCCTAACCAAGTTGGAAATTTTGTGCCTCCATAGCCTTTTATACAAAATTGTGCCAGATTTTTATGAGGTTTTAGCATGTCCAGCACGCCCTTCTCAGATTCTGCCTCCCCTGAAGATGAAGCATTAGTACTGCAAGTCCATCGAAGCCATAATTCTTTAAGATTCTCGTTTCTATCCAATTGAGCCTCCGCGGCATCAACAGTGTGTTTTACATTCTCCAAATTTGAAATTGTAAGTGTCCCCCTAAGATGCGTCAACGACTTTGGCTCTCGTAAACCGGAACCACTGTCTTTTCCCACAGCAAAATTACACAACGTCTGAAGGCAAGTCAGCTTACCAATTGCCGGTGGCATTTCCTCCAATGAATCCGTATTTGAATTATTGAGATGATGCAATTTGACGAGGTTTCCCATGTCTGCACACAACTTCTTCAGCTTCCAACAGTCCTCCAACAGAAGTGTGTGCAGATTGTAAAGCTTGTTGACCGATTCGGGCAGAGTTCTAATCCCAGTTCCAGATAGGTTGAGGTACCTTAAATACCTCAAATCACCAATTGAATCTGGCAGCTCGGAGATGCGATATCCACGCAAAGAGAAGACCCTCAGGCGTTGGAGTTTGAACAACTTAGGAAGAATGCTATAAGCCAGTATCCACGCGAACTATTTGACAACATTACTGGCAAAAAAGTTCGCAGACGTTGCATATCATACAATTTCTCAAACCTTTGAACGCCATCATATCTTGCATAAATGTACGACAGATGACGGAGATCTGCGAAAAACTTTGTTGCTTGTTAACCTCTGTGATATGCTCCATTCTGAAGTACATTTCCCCAGCAGCCCATTGAGCAAGGTCATTGATGAGGTCGTGCATCACAAATCGTGATGCATCATTGCTTGATTGTTGGAAAAAACATCTTGCACGTAGCTCTTGAAAGAACTCTCGACCTAGATCTTCACTAGGATTCTCACTCTCTTTGTGATCCAGGAAACCCGAAGCACACCATAATAAAATTACCTCCTCCTCTTCAAATTCATAATCCTTTGGAAACAAGGAGCAGTATGCAAAGCATTGTTTCAAAGTTGGAGGTAGATAATAATAGCTCACTGCAAGGGCTGGTATAATGCGGCATCTCTCCTCGGGTAATTCCCATATCTTGCTTCTGAGCAAACCCTCCCACTCACGCCGGTCATGTTTTCCACGTAAGAGTCCTCCAAGTGTTTGCGCTGCCAAGGGCAAGCCATCGCACTTGCTCACGATCTTCTTGCCAATTTCCTCCAATAACTTATGTGAACTGAAATCTCTTGCTCCCAGAGAATGTTGAGCGAATACAGCCAAACAATCATCATCTGACAGCTTTTTTAATTGACAACCTGGAACAGCACCCATGATTTCTGCAACCTCTTGACTGCGAGTAGTGACAATAATTTTACTTCCCGGTGCTCCAAATTCAAATGGACGACTGAGGTCAACCCAATCATCGTAACTCCGGTTCCATACGTCATCTAAAACAAGCAAAAATTTCTTTCCAGATAGTTGCTTTTTCAGTTCTTCTTGAAGCTTATTCAAGTTGAGATTATCCACGTTCTGGTGAGAAAAAACGGAAGTCAAGATTGTTTTTGTTAGTTTGATGACATCGAAATCATCAGAGACACAAGTCCATGCCTTGAGATTGAAATGATTCTGCACTCGATCATCATTGTAGACAAGCCGAGCAAGAGTAGTTTTGCCCAGCCCACCCATACCTACAATAGGTATAACGGAGAATCCACCATCATTTCTCAAATCATCCCTCAGCAACCATTCAACAACATCCTCCTTTTCTGTTTCTCTGCCATATACTTTGGCTTCCTTCTCCAAAGAAGTTGTCTCTCGCCTTTGCCTTTCTTTTTTGGATCCCCCAGCTGAACTTACGTTCAAACCCAACGAGTCTTTCTGAGTTACAATATCTTGAAATCTGCCGTTGATCTCTTTGGTTTTGGACATCATGGAATAATCGAACTGAATCGATTGTGGCGTAAAAGTGGTGCAGCAAATAGGAATGAGCTTCCGAAACTTACTTATTCTTGTACGACTGCTACTGGGTTGATCATGAGCGGCAGAAGGTTCTCCATTTCCAAGCAGCAACTTCCTCCGGAAAGCCTCAGTTTGAAACTCATCCAACAAGTCTTCAACATCGAGAGCCAAGTTCTGAAGCTTGCCAAGCCACAACTTCACAGCCGGAGCTGTCCCCTTCTTCTCCTCAGCATCAGCGAGCACCGCCTTGATCATCCCCAACATATTCTCCCACTTCTCTAGATCGGCTTGGATCTGCCCTTGGCGTGCAAAAAACAGAATCCCCTCTGAAGCTAACTTATTGACCAGCAACTCGACGGACGCCGTCAGGATTGCCTCTCCGATGATAGACATTTTTTCGTCTTTTTTTTTTTTTTTGGTTGTTGCAAAGGAAGGAACACAACTTTTGAGTTTTGGTAAGCAAAATGAGCAAATTGAACAGTAAGTGTGAAGGGTAAGAAAAGAAAATAGAGCCCACCGCCCATTAATAATTTAGCATGAGTTTAATATTTTTTATTAATGTAAATTAAATTTAAACAGTATATTCACTCTTTATGAATTATATTAATATAGTACTAAAGTCTTATTATTCTAAATAGTAATAACCTTACATTAAGAAGATGGTTACTTAGTACAATATCTAGATAAGGTATTATTATCTATCAATAAAAAATTAAAACATCCACATAAATTAGAGGAGAAAAGAAAGTAAATTTATTAAATTAAGCACATAGAACATGTTGATACATCACCTTCAATCCAAGCTTAAAAGAAATTAGTTACTCATAATCGAATTAGGGTAAAATAAAAATTTATTAAAATAGATAAAAAAATACAATATGAAGAATGAATTACAGAAAATAGAACTAAAAAATGAATTAGAGGTATCAAATATGGAGAGAGCCCTTTATTTATAGATATAATGAGTAAATCATAACTATCAGTTTAAAATAGTTTGAACGCTTAAGATTGCACCGCATGACAAGTTCTGACTAGATTGAATATACATGTATATACATGTATCATATATAAGTTTTTTCGATCCATAAACATATTACTACGTCATCAGTTAAAACCCCATAAAAATTTTAGACCAATAGGATTATGATATATCATCAATCAATGTCACATCATCAGCTACATAAGAAGTCAATATCACATCATTCATCCAATTAAATAATTTTATGTCATCAGTCGGTGCCACATTATTGGGCAATATCATATCATTATACTATATATGTACACAATACCGTAAATAATATTGTACATATGAATAATGTCATTTATCTTTTTATACTTTTTCTACGGTTTTCAATTATCCTGAATTTAAAATTACTATTTATTTTGTTATTTAATTTTTTATTTATTGTGAAATGATCATGATGTCTCTTAAAATATATAAAATATTTAATTATAATAAAAATATATAATTAAATAATAAAAAAATTTAAATATATAAAAGTAGGAATGTTTGTTTATAAGGTCAAATAATTGATAGTAAAGAAAACGTGTGATAGATTAGAGAATTCATATATTAGCAATAATCCTAAACTAATTGGCCCTTACCTCAGAGTAGCAGTTCTTATTAGTCAAAGAATCAAATAGACTTTTAGTTGTATATAAATAGAGCACTACATCAACAAATGATTGAAGAGTTGCTTGGCTATTGAACCATAGGAAGGCAATTCGTGAACAGCCTTGATATTTCATTTGCTTTTATTTAATTCTCGGTAAAATTGCATTTTGTAAAAGTTTTGTTACACGAAATCGGTAGGTGAAGAGAATTTGCAAAAGTAAACATCAAAGTCACGATCAAATGGACAAAATCAATATAAATTTAATGTCTCAAGTTAGATTATATAAAGATGAAATAATGCTAACTTAGAAAATTCGACCGTTATAATTTGATTCCCATTATATTAATTATGTGCAATCATGCTATTTTAATGAAGAATACTTGAGCATTTATAGACACTCAGCTTATGAAATTAATTACCAAATGATCTTTGACAAAGTCTGATGAAAAGATCATATTATAAGTACAAAGTTAGACTTCTCGATCATGCAATTATCCATCGAATTATGTGTTATCGTTGAGCTATTAGGAAGATTCTGCTGCTGAGGATAAGATATTATCTGCTATTATGTGACATGCTATGTGCTCTGATTTTATGGTCTTTCCCTTTACAGTTGTTGGACAAACTGTATGTGAATTTCTATCTAATGGGTATCCTAATACTTTTAGTTAGTTTGAGATTGTTGATTTATATATGATGTTTGGTATCCAAAATTCAGATGATGATAATCTTGATTGTACTTTTGTCAAATTTTCTTTTGTGTTGGTGTTAGTTTAATAAAATATCACAAAGGTGGAAAATACAGTAAAATTAACGTTGAGCTCATGACATTGGCATTGGATATATTGAAAAAGAAATTGATACAAGAAACTGAAAATTAGTTGTTAATTATTACAATTTGGAGAAATGAAATGTGATATGGTGTCTTGTTAAAAAAAAAAAAGATTTAATTTATTATTTCTACCGGCAAAAGCTATTAATTCATCAACCCATCAACCCATCAAGATTTTTTTCTTTTTTTTTTTCGTTTTGAAATTCAACCCATCAATTTTTGTTTGTAACTGGCACACCGTCATTTCTTAAGGCCCACACGGTGCCAAGGATAGTGTATCGTTTCTTTCTAATTGAAATGGGAACTGGATGCTGACGCCTTGTTACTTTCGAGTCAAAAAGTTGCACTATTATTTTAACATCAAAATTTAATAAACTCGATGTTTTACATTCTATCCCTGAGAACGCAATCCTTTAATAAACTCAATTTTCTTTTTTGGGTAAATTCATGTCATATACTATATTCTTTAATTTAGACTTTGTTGCATCAATTTTTTTTATTTTTATCTTTTTTTTAATATAATGCAAGATTTTTTATAGAGATACATTAAAAATAAGAGTAAAATCTCAATCTTAAATTTGGGAGAAATGAAATGTAGTTTCATGAATAAAATAACTTAATTTTTTTATTCTACTAACAAAAACTATAAATTTATCAACCCGTTAAGATGTCTGTTTAATTTATAACTGACAATCAGTTTCTTACTTTCATTTGTTATGTTTCAAAACATATTACAATGCTGTGATCATTTGGTAATTACAAATTAGAAAAGTTAAATATTTCACACTAGAGAATGGCAAAAAGTGTTTTGATTAATTTTTGTATACACAACACAAAATTAAATTACATGGCAATGTTGACAGTGCGTCATTTTTGGGAATCCATAAGTTCACATGTGCATAGATGTCTGTTGTCGGCCCTTTTAATTTTTTCACATCTCCAAAACATTACGAGAGCCCCCACATTAATCACACATTATAAAATAAAAATGTGCCAATTAGCTAGGAAGAGCTAGCTTCTTTAAGGATGGCAATTTTGAATTCGGATCAGATTCGGATGAATTTGATCAGATTTTAGATACTTCAGATTGAAAAAAAAAGAATCAGATTTCCATCAACAATAGCATCGTATATCAATAAGAAACAAAGTGCAAAACTGAGAGAATACAAGTGAGTTTGAGAATGACAGTACTGTTAGGAGAGCTCCGTGACGGAGACGGAGATTTGGAGGATGCGGGTTAGTACAGTGGCGACCATCTCGGCGGCTTAGTGCTTGTTGGTGGAGAGATAGCGACGGACAGGGAGGCGACGGCGATGAGGACGGAGAGGACGATGTGGAGAATGCGAAAGAAGCAGTCGAGGGAGGGAAAGAAATTGATACAAGGAAGATGAGCCTATCATCATTTGATTTGATAAAAAGAAAAACAAAGATAAAAAAAAAAAAGAAGATATGGAAAAAAAAGAAGATATGGAACAAAGATCAAAAAGAAAAACAAGTAATTTCAGTCGATGCAAGAAATGAGCAAGCCTCGCACATGCGTGCATGTGTCTGACTAACATAACAGGACATGGCTTGGAGCATAGATCAAATAAGAAAGCCACTACAAGTTAAGCGGATCAGTTAAATAAAGGAAATAACTGATCAATTCTTTGTGCAACGGCCACAGCAACAGGGAACATATGTCCACATGACTATATTAATACGTATGGCGTGGATGGCACTATCAACTTGCAGCATTACGTCATCATTTGATCATCAATCAAATTTCATGATATGAGATTAGAAACATAGAGTTCATAATTTTATGTAATTTCATGTACTGGTGTGTGGTGTGTGCGTGTGTGTGTGCATATAGGTTAACATATAAAGAAAGAGTAGTGGAGAATGATATTTATGTGGCATGTGATGAGAAATGATAGACAATATATATCGATAATCTAATAATGAAATATGTACTTAATGAAAAATATTTAGTAATAAATGATGCTATAAAAATTTACTATTAGTTGAAAAAATTGATAATTAAAACAAATAGATAGAAATGTAATGCTTTAAGTTTATTTTATCACTTTGCTAACCATTTTGAAACCACATATTTAGAAGTTCGATTAATTTTGACCAAAAACTCTAGAGAATGTCGAAAAGAGATTTGATTTTTGTACACAAAAAAAAAAATTTGAGATGAGATAAGTCAAAAATAATTACAAGAACAATAATAAGAATATATTTCGCAAAAGTTATAAATATATATTATGTAAAATTAATTTTAAATTAGGCAATTATTTATTTGTATGGTACAAGAGTCTTATACAAAAATAGGATTTTTTTAAAAAGAGATTTGCTTCAGGAACAACTTTAGTTTGATTTAGTTTGTGAAGGCTCAAGTATTTGAAAGCAACGCAATTAAAAGAAAAAAAAATTATGATTTTGACAAAATAATCGGTAAAATATTTGTTAAGTTTGATATGTTAAAAAAAGGTGGAAAAATAGAAAAAATAATGAAGATCCCACAAGGTGGGTAGAGCAAGTAAAAAAAAGGAAAACGGGGCAAATATTTCTAATGTTTGTCAAAACCCAAACATTAGACAACAAAGGTCGGAAAACTAATTGAAACTTGAAAAAGCCCAACCACTATGCAGGCACATAACATTCCGGAAAAAATAAAGAAATATCAACACCAACACAACCATGCTCATTCGCAATTTGCAAGCATTTACATCAACGAACAATGCCACCCTGCCTTTTTATACCAAAAAGAATAAATACAAAAATAATGGACGACGACTGCGATGTAGCAAATTTTAAGTTGTGTTCTTTCCTCTTACACGGAGACAGTTCTCTTATCAGAGAAGGTCCTCGCAACCTTTAGGCCCATATTTTGGCGGCTACTGCTACTACTGCATTTTCTTGGCACTGACCTTTGCGTATCCTAATGGGAATTCCACCCAAGTCAAAAGTTTTCCTTTAAAGATTTCGTTTACTTGAGCGAGCTCTGTATCGGATAGTATTTTCTTCCCACTCAGAAAGGCAACAAATGTGGGAGGCCGACCCTTCACTTGGGTAAAATACTTAATTTTAGGCTGGGCCGACTGATCTTTCCAAGAATGCCTGCCCATAACCTGACCATCAAACGGACACAGCAAGAGAAAGAGCGTGTTTTATAACCAACATCACATACTTGCAGTATTCAGAAAAGGGCAAGGCCGAAAGTCAAAGGCATCTGATGCTGACCTTGTGCAACCAACGGTTAAGACGGGAGGAGGCCGCCCTAAACACCATTTTTGGTAAGTATCAATGACCTGGTGCATGACAGCTATGCGGCCTCTTCCTTCTAATGCTGAAGCGAACACAACCGGTATTCCAGTCACCTGCCAGAAAAACCATGTGTTCATGCTGTTAATCACATGGTACATGAGTTACTGTTGAACGTCTAAGATAAGACATAACAGGGGTGCCCGTGCTTTTATATATATAACGTCAGTAACAAAGGATTACTCTGGACTGCCTAAGTTCATTCATGCAATTTCTTTCTTCAAGAGATTGTTTGTGGCCCCTAATTCTCATACTAAATTTTTGCTACAGTGATTGCTCACTTCAAATTGCTTTTCTCTGTAAGAAAGCTTTTAAATCCAAATATCCTGACAAGAGAAACTTCCAAGCATCATCGAATTAACACAAATATTCATATTTAGAGACCTCACCAGATAAGTCTCCAAAGTATCACTACCTTAATATTAAATCATTCATATACAAAAGCTAGAGTCATTTTAATTCGCTGCTAGCCCTTTGAGCAAACCAACTCCTCAGTTTTAATTAGGAAATCATCTGCAAGTGACTAATACTTCTTACACTGCTTTTAGTAGTAGTAAAGGAATGTGTGTACGGGTATAAGGATACAAAATCCCCTCCACAGAAGCAAGACATCCGAAATAAGGACCTGATTTAGCTATGATCAGATGCTGTTCACTTGGCAGCCTGGGAATTTTCCTATTGAACCACACAATGCTCTTGTGAACAAAACAGAAAATAACTAATAAACCACAGGAGATATGTTACATAAAAATCCAACCTGAGGTATAACCGTCTGAATTTCTTGTGGAACAGCTTCCTTGACCCTTTTATGCAAGGCTGAGTTTTTTCTCCCACTTAGCAGATCCATCTTGTTTACAATTACGACCAAACCACGTCCTTCTTCCACTGCTTGTCTTGCTATAACAACTTTTGCGTGTGTCATACTACGTCTAGCATTTGCGACCTGATCATTGTACGTGCACTCAACATATAAGCATAAATATCATCAATAGAGAAGAATCCGTTCTCAACCTATGTTTTGTCTACAATTTTTCAACATTTGTATTATCATATTGTGATGTGCCGTTGGTTTTATGTTAAATATGTCATCCACTGCAGTAGAGGACTCACGCTATCCTACCAAAATCAAGCATATTAGAAAAATTTCTCAGTTTTAAGAATTCCATTTATATGCGCAATCACAAAGAACCATTAGTAGGCTTGGAAATAATGATGGCGCATGGAAGCCTCATTAACACCAGACAGGATTGGCTTCAAGAAGCACATGCTCATAGCTTTGTTAGAACAATGCAGAAAGAATATCAGTCAGGACACACCTCTTCAGCATCAAGGACCAAGCAACTACATGAGCCCTCATCAAATTCTTTCTTGATTGCATAACTCTCAATGATGCCGGTCCTTTCTCTTTCTCTCTTTGCAGCAAACATACAGAATATTCACTCAACATGCTTCCAGGAAATACCAAGAAAAAGAGAAGTGTAAATGATTGTACCATTTAAAACTCGAAGCATATAATCTTCAAGCGAAGGGCGAAGAGCTTCATATGGATCTGTCATACCCAGTCCAGTCTCGGCAGATATAGCAATGGCTCCCCAAATCCTAACATTAGGGATTCAGCAGCAGCTTCAGCAAGAGAGCCAGTGCCAGTGCCATTATGAAGTGATTCACATTTATTCATCGCTACTATAGGTTCGATTTGGGAGGCATGTTTAGGTAACCACTTTTCGACCTCCAAATCTAAAAAGGATGCAATCCAGATCTAGCCACAAGAAACCACCAAGAACAACATTTCCAATTACAAACGACGTCGTTTAAGAAAAACAACGATTTTTTGAATTTATTTTAGAAACTGACATTTTTAACCCCACTGTTTAATTTGGTAATATGAATTTTTCGTAGGATTTCTCTATAATCTGTTTTTACCGCATTGATTGATAGTGGGGTTATGATAGACCCTTAGATTTGTCTCCTTTATTCTTAGTTATTAATTTAATATAATAGATAAATAATTAATTAATAAAAAGAGAGTAGATAACTTACGAGTTGCAAGTAAAATTAGTTTTAAAATTTTAAATAAAATCCTTATCATGGGTTTACAACACTTAACCTCAATTTATGCTTGGAATTCTTCATTTCCGTTGAAGCCAATTTCTTCCGAAATTCCAAGTTCTTGAAGGGCTCTAGGACAAGTGCTTTTTAAAGGTCGTTAATATATAATAAGAAATTAAGAACCGCATAAGAGCCAAAATTGACCGGCTTCTCACCTTCTCTGACTGCTTCAATGTCCAAAGCAAGAGGGCTCTCGTATCCAACTTCCTGTTGATCAAATTCACTGCAAAGACCTCCCAAAACTTTTGCATGGAATCTCTAGGAACTAATTCAAATAATAAATTAACATTACCATGCGACCAAATTGTGTTTTCCTCTTCAATTATTAATTATTATTAGTATTAATAATTAGGCTTTACAAGGATTCATTGTCAATTTGATTAGAATAATTAGCAGTAATTTAGATTAACAAAGAAGTGTTATAGAATAAATAATATTTGTGAAGAATTCAATTTTAAGTAGAAAAATTTCAGATATTGTATTTTATTGATCTCTTTTACTCATTTTTTAAAATTTAAAATAATCCATTTAACTAGTTTGTTAATCAATTACATCATATTAAAATTATTAAAGTTTTTAACTAATAAAAATAATATGCATCGTTGATGAAATTTGGTGGTGTATTTTTTTACATTATCGATACTGTAAAAATGTTACATCATCATAGGAACCTTTTTCATAATTAACATTTTAAAGTTTAAAAATAATTTTTACAAATACTGTGACAATTTTTTTAATTTATTGTAAAATCTTATAAATTAATAATGTGAGAGCACAGAAAGTTTGTTAATTTAAAGAAATATTAATTAATTAATTAATTAAAATTTATTAATTTAAGAACATATATTTAATCAACTTAGAACTTATTTGTTAAACATTTAAAGCCTAAAAATTTATTAATTTTAGATGTATTTTCAAAATTGCTTGTTTTTTTCAATTTTTATTTAATTTGTATATATTTACATGTGAATAGAAAAAGTAAAGTTTAGTGACTTTTATCTGGGTGCAAAAAAAATCTGAATAGAAATTAAATACCATATCTTGATAATATTCCTATTAAATTTACATATTTCCCATTGTATAAAACTTAATCAACTTTTTTCATCTTTATAATTCACATTCTCTAGTCTTTGGGTTTGTTCTCTATTTCAATACCACTGAAATTCTTCAAGTAAAACAATCGTTGAACTTTAATTCATTATCTTTTTAAAAATTTTAATTAATAAGTTTGATTAAATTTTGTGTTTGAAGTAATGTAATTATATTTTTATTTATAAATTAGTTAACACCTAATTCTACATATGTCTGAGTGTAATTGTAACGTATAAATATTTATCTCTTAAAATTTATAATAAGTATAAATAATTCTTATAAGAATATAAATATAAAATAATTTTATTTCAGATGTTTATGATTTAAAAAAAATTACTTATATTTAGATATTAAAAAAATAATAAATATATCATTTGGATATATACAATTTTGACCTAATCAAAATTTAGTCAAATTCAAGTCCATTTAAATTTCGGATAAAAAAATAAATGTTACCTTAGAATTATTTTATCTTACTAACTTATTCAATTAAAAATGAATAAATTCACTAAAAATAGACTAAATTAATAAAAAAGAATATGGAAACTGTGACACAAAAAGTATCCCCATTCGAAAATAGGGATCGTGCGGTTGCCTGATAGTGGAAAATTTCTAAATTCTTCATTATACTGATTATTTATGTTGGACTTCTGCTCTTATGCCTGTGAAACTCCCCAGTATTTTCAGTTTGATCCTTCAATTTAATTTTTTTATGTTTATTGACTTATATTCTGTCATCATATTATGATTCGATATCTTCTTATTTTCAGGCGACTTGGCTAACATGAAATTTACTTTACTATTTTCATCAATGTTTATTGGAGTGCAAAGCTTCACTATGAAGTTTGGTTTGTGACTGATGTGTTGTCTAATATGTTGCCTCATCTGCTTTTTGACTTGTTTGGAAAAAATTAAAACTCTAATTCTAATTGTCATTATGTTTGGCTGCTATACTTTATGTACATAGTCAAATGTCATCCCTTTTTTTTTTTAAATGTCCAAATCTTGCTAGAGTTCGTACATCATTCGATAATAAGTCCAAGATTTTAATGGTTTTGTTTCTTGAAAATTTGTCATCAGTGAACGAACAAAGTTCAATGGATAAACTTCTCTTAGTTAATTCTGGTTCAATGTCACAGTTCCTCATATTAATTGTAATCTTTCTCTGTACTTTGGAGAATTTTAATAGTTGATGCCGATTCCTTAGCCATTTTATTCATCTTGTACATAAATTATGCAATCAATAAGCCAACTCAACTTTCATCTTTATTCAGTGAAAAATTTGTAAGGCCACTAGGAAGTTTTTGTATGTCTCATGCTGACATGGTCGCCATGGTTTCACTATCAAAATTTTCCCTACTGAAATTCATGATCCCTCATATACCACTCATGGAGCTGCTTCTAGGGCTTGAAAGCACCAAAATTCTGTTTTATCCTTTCTGGCTTATTAACTTGTTACATCTGCATTATTATCTTTCTTATCATACAAATGTTTTATTTATCATTTTCCCAACATAAACATCCATAGGTCATTGCTGATTTTTTTTCCTTTAGATTCATGCCAGATTATGGTTGCTGGATTTTCTGCTTTGACACATTATCATTTTTAAGTATATGCTACCAAGGGAGAAAAAAATTGACACTAATGGTCATCCCCAACATTTTTATCCCAGCAGGCCGGTCATTTACTTTCTATGCAGGACTGAATAGGCATCCGGACTCTATTTTGAAGGACAAAACTGTGATTGAGCTTAGTTGTGGAAATGGATGGATAACCATTGCCATAGCTGAGAAGTGATTGCATTCGAGGGTTTGTTGGTTTGTCGTCCTTATGCCATGTGGGAGCTTTTGTTTCTTTACTTGCCAGTGCCTTCAGGGGCTCCATCATGATTTCTCTCATCATTTTTCTATCTCGTTTTTGCAAGGCCATTTGAAATTTATAAGTAACAGTGTTGGCACCAGGTTATGGTGTTTTAACGCACTTCTATTCAGAAAAATTACATATCAATTAACATCTGAAATATCAACTCTATCCTTGTCCAAACGTCTTTGTTGGAGTATGTTGAAAATATAACCTTTTAGTAGTTCTTTTATGCTGTTCAAATATCCATTTGCAGGTCTATTAATCCTAGAGCTACCACGATCTCTTGGATAAATTTGTACATAAATGCATTAGATGAAAAAGGTCAGCGCATCTATGATGCAGAAAAGAAAACCTTACCGGATAGGGGGGAGTTCCATGAATCCGATCTTCTAGCTTATTGCAGACATCATGACATTCAACTTAAACGAATAATGGGATGTATATCTCAGGTATTATCACTATCTGCAACTCGTCATTTCACGGGGATTAAATTTTGGTGAAGTTTGTTTATTCCAGTCTACTTGTTGGGCAGGCTGGCCTTCCTTCATCCCATTCATCGCGATGACAGTGATAAGTCAAAAATAAAGGAGTGAGAGGGAAATAACCCACCATCTCTTTAAATTTTAGTGTGCCTACATGGATTACTTTTAACTCTTAGTTTAACTTATTTTGTTTTCTCCATGTAGATTCTCAACCCCAATTCTGTTGCAATGTCCAAAATAATCACTGAAAATGGAGGCAAGGAATTTCTGTATTCATTGAGTAACTATTGTGCACTATAGATTAGATATATTTAAATAATTTAATTGTGATGCACAATTGATGCTCAAACATGAAAGTGAAAGTGAGGAATTTCTGTATTCATTGAATAATTGTTGTGCACTACAGGTTGGAATATATTTTAAATAATTTAATTGTGATGCGCAATTGAAAATTGCCAGAAAGTTAGAAATTAAGTTTATAGGCTTCTTCTGGTTTCAGGTATTTCTAAGCATACTTGTTATAACCTTGGTTTGAAGCTTGCATACCGTGGGTAAGGTTGATGCTTTAGTTGGTCAATATCAATTGGGAAATAGAGCAAAGCAGTGAAGATAGTGGGAAAAGGATAATGTGAGTTTGACAGATGCTGAGAGAAGATAAGGAAACTTCATCTGAAACAATTGTTTTTTAATTCTAGTTTTTTTTCCTTATGTGTAACCTCTTCACAATGACATCAATTCCCATAGTTCATGCTGCTAGGTGCACTCAGCAACAACTGTCTTTTATGTCTTGTTGATAAATCAGAAATTTTATTCATTTTGACGGGTTGCTTTTTGAATAAAGTATAAGTAGGTTGACTAATAATGAACATATTGTATCAAGTTGTTACATATGAAAACTGTTCATGACTTTGGTCTTCATCGCTTTTATTCTCAAGGTTCATGTTGACTTAAATTTAAAAAGCTTGGATGTTTGGAAAATCAATAGCACTGAGTTTGCAGAAGCTTTTAGTGCCTTGAAAGATTTACTGTTTCAATAGCGTTTTCAATATCTTGTATTCTTATGAACATATTTGCATATATAATGAAGGCTAAGCTGTGTAAATGAGAGATGAAACATAAAAGGTCAACACAACTGTTTCACGCTTTACTTCCCCCTCTCCCATTTCCCTGTATGTAGAGTTTTGTGGAGGATTAGTTTGGCTTAGGTCCAATTGCTAGAGCATTTTAGGAAGGAATTACTATTATCAAACCTTCAGGGATTATGATCTTCTTCAGGCAATGAACTTTTATAGTACTGGAAATTCATCGTCTAACCCAAATATCCACCTCTTGAAATTTGTCTTTGCAGGCTGCTGACATAGGCATTTCGGGCTTTAGCCTTAGTTGAAATTGAGAAGAACAGACCACATCGTTTTGGGTTATTCATGGGACTTTCTGGTGCCGACCTATTTGTGCTCAAACAGCATAGGCCTATGGGAAGGCTAGTGGATGTATTTCTCATGATCTATTAGTTTATAGTTGTCAACTTTGTCAACCAACTAGCTTTGCCTTTCATTTGGGTTTTATCAGTAAAGTGGGTAATTGCTCTCACCTCGGAAGTGAGCCAAAATGATATCAACTTCTATTTATGGATAGGTTAAGAAAATTTTTGAGTTTCTGAAAAATGGCTTCCATGAGATCAGCAGTTCTTTCGATTTATCTTTCAATGATGATTTGGTTGCTGATGAGAAGATTCCATTCCTAGCTTATCTTGCTAGTGTTCTCAAAGAGCATTTTTTTCCCATCTGAGCCACCACCTGGAAGTAAAAGATTCAGGAATCTGATTGCTGACTTCATGAAAAAGTACCACCATATTCTGTTAAATGCTGATGTGAGGAAACCTTCACCACTCAGCTAATTTTGTACTTTTTTGGACATGTAACTTTTGTATTGTTTGTCCTAGGTTCTATTTTCCCTGATGCGTTATTTCAATTTCTTTGCATGTGAACTTGGAGCATTAATATTAGTTTAGGAGTTAATCTATTGGTCATTTACTTGTTTGTAATAAATAATGTATGAAACAATCTTGTTATTTTTTGTCCTCAGTATGTAGAGCTCTATGGACCAATTGCCTATCTTCTGTTGTCCTCATTAGAATTTCTTCAGACTACTTCCACTTCATGCTATTTGTGATAATTTGTATTGTTTTTGTAGTCTTTCTTGTGTCTGTTGGACAAATACTGTAACATGAAATTTTGTCTAACGGTGTCCTTTATTCTTTTTGCATCCTGTCCTCTTTAGCAGTTAAATGTATTTTTGGATTTGTCAATTTATTTGGTTTGACGAAATCTTGATTCTAATGTTATCTATCTGTTCATTCAGCTTGACCATGGAATGTATTGTTTTTGTAAGTTATGCCGCCCATGCTTGTTATTCGTCTAGTCTTTTTATGTGAACATATGGGTTTGGATGTACCCGTAAATATACTGGACCTGAGATATTTGCACTTGACCGACTTATTGATGTAGGTGTAGAAGGAAGAACTTTTTGATATCTGGAATGGATTGAAATCTGCAATCTTTATTTGTAGATTTCCCGCTCTCCAGTCCAATTATAAAATACAATTGGTGAATGCTGCATGAATAAACTCGCCGAGCTTAAAGATGCTTCAGTTGCCTCTTTCTCTTCTCTTGCATACAAGTAAAACAATCCACATTCCTAACTTTTCTTCTCCACTTGTTTCTCAAGAACGTTGTTGTCTTTCCTTCAAGAGCTGTGGCAATTGAGAATGCTTTTCGATTATTTTCACCTCGCCTTGCGATTGTTGATGAACATCTAACCAGACACTTACTAAATCCATCAAGGTATGGCTTATTTCTGATTTAGTTTTGTGTTTTTTTTTTTTTGACATAGTTGAAAATGTCATTGCTGACAGATTTTCATTGCTATTCTTGGAACAAGCAATGGTGCTTATTGCCTTGCTTGGGCACATACTAGTCCAGACACGCCACGGAATTCTTTGGATGATGAAATATCAAATGTGAACTCAGCACATTGCTATGCTGTTGGCCTTATTCCTCATGTGACAGTAAAAACTATAATTGCAGTAGATGATATATTTAATAAAAATTACTGGGCAGCCAGACTTTTTTAGTTGACATTTTAAGGGGAGAGGGATGAAGGTCGAAGGAATATAATGATCAGGGATAAGCTTATTCATATGTTGTGATGGTTGATTTTCATATGTTGCAGGGTATAGATACTGAGAACTCTTCGAAGGATGTGCTCACAGTAATTGAAGCACCGCGCTAATCAGATTTGATGGAGGAGCTGATAAAGAAGCTGAAGCCTCAGGTGGTAATTTCGGGATTGATGACTTTAAGATTGTTACCAGATTCCCAAATCAAAAGAAATGTCAGTTAACAAGTCCCAATATGTGCAGCTGCTAATTAAATAAAGTGACTAAATTTTCAATCCAGGACTGCGACTTGTGACGAGTGATTTCGTGTATAAGAAGACTATAACCTTTTATTCAAGAAGATCACTCTCTTATTTTTTCCAAGCTTATCCTCCAGTACGCCAAAGCATGATCCCAAATCGACCGAAAAAATTAGGTCCCTACATTCTTGGGAAGATAGTATTTTGGAAGTTGAAATACAACCAATTGACTGCAATTATGCCTTAATTAACAGTGGCTTAAGAAATATTGTTTCTTTCATTGTCCTCATCTCTTATCACCGGGAAATTTTAAAATATATTAGAAGGATAATATCAGTCATACAATTATTAAGCCTTAATTAATAATACTTAAGAAATATTATTTTCTTCATTGTCCTTATCCCTTATTAATGAGAAATTTCAAAATACATTCGAAGTATCATATTCATCATACGATAAAGAAATGACATCGAGCAAGTGAAGTTGACCAAGTTAATTACGTTAAGTGTGCGTAGGAAACGGCAAATGAAGCTTGAATATGCAGGCGATCATCTCTTCAGTATTAAACAACAAAATTTAATATGATCAAATAGATCCTCTATCTAGTTCTCTTAAGTACTATCTATCTTTATTTATTTATTTTTTTAATAGGTGGCTGAAGATGGTGGTGACATGTTGGAAGAGAATTGAAGTTTGGACTTGTTTCATGTTCCATTTTGTTGTTTGAGTTAATAAGATCAACTTTGTCATGTTTAGTGTTACTTTGTTGTGTATTAAGTTTGGAGCGCGAGACTTGATTTGTTATGTGGATGGTTAGTCTTTTGCTTTTGATGTTGGTATGCATTCAATGGCTCTCCAATCGGTGCCTGAAATGTTTCGAATAAAGAAGTTTCCTTATATAGATATATTGTCTTATTTATTTAATTTTTTTTGGGTCAAGTTTTCTATTTTTATGCATAACATTTTTATGGCTCCTTTCCTCAATTTAAATTTTCTGTACCATTTATTGAAAAAAGAAATGTAACTTGAAATGATAGACCTAAATTTTAATCCGTTACATTTCATCTGTGCGTGTGCGCGTGTATATATATATATTGTCAAAAGGCTGCAATGAGTAACCTTTATTCTTCTATTATTGAAATGAATAGATCAGCGAATGAAAGTCTAATTAAAAGATTGAACAGATTAAATAGATGAAAATTGAAGTAAAGTAGCCCTTTTGGTAAGAGGATTCCGTAATTTCATGCAAAGTGAAGGACGACAAAATGAAGTTAATTTCAACAATTGAGAAAGGGGTAGCCATTATATATTATTCGTATGTACTCAATAAGAAATTAATAACGACATTTATAACAGCAGTTTTGATGAATTTAGATATTCGGTGACTGATAAAATTGTATTTATCGATTAATATTAATAAATAGCGATAGTATATAAACAATTAAATTAAAGATTACAAATAATTCTTGTAACATAGCCCAGCCCTCATGTGTTTAATTTGTTAAGAATATATACTCTTTAAAAGCATATATATTTATTTAATTATAATAAATATTTTTCTGATTAATAAAATAATTGAAGTATTTTATTTAGATATCTTATTTGCATTAATTTTTGAGTAAAGTGCATTTAATCATATTATATGTATTTATGTGATCACTATATGGATTCACAGAAGACATAAATACAAGATATCTTATGATTTAATAAATTGAGTTCGCAGTTGATAAATAAAGTTGGACACTTTATTTAGGTATAAATTATAATAAATTCATTGAATGATTTATCTTAATCATATATGAATTTATTGATGTAGTACGACTACATTGAACAAGATCAGATATGAGATTTAATTAACTTTATATTAACTGTCAAACTTATTAAATCTCATAGGCATTGATTTTACTGTAATCTTAATTTTGAGTTAATTGTAATTTCATGATTGTAGTTGTCCTTCCATTTGAGTTACCAATGGGCACAATATATACTTATAGTCAAGATTACCCAGTATCTTGGTGGGAGCAATTATAAGTATTGAAGTTATAGATTAACAATATAGAATTTGTACAACACATCTCTTGATAGGTTTTCGGTACTTGATCATAGAATTCTCTGACCAGAGTGGATTGACATATTTAATATGTTGAAAATGATCATTAGAGAAAACCAGTAAGTATCAAGAAATAAGATGTTGTTAAATTGATTGGACAGTTGAGATATCAATTTAATTAACGATGTGATACAAAGGATTGTGCAGTAAAGAGATCAATGTGGCTTGGGACGAATTATTATTCGAATATACAATTATGGAGGTCAGTTCCAATCTTATAGTGGAATAGAATTGGAATTAAATAATTAAGTTAGTTTAATTACAGGCTTAATTATTATAGCCACTATTGTATGTTCTCAAATGATCCCCGGGTTAGCTCATTTAATTGACTGCACCACTACTGGACTAAAAAACTAGCATATTAGGTAATAAACCTAAATATAATATTTGTTAAGGCCTTATGTGTTATATTTATGTGTAAATGGGGCCTTATAATATTTTACAAGGTGACCCCAAAATTATTACACCTTATCTCCACTTTTACGTAAGTGGAGGAGAAAAATATTAAATATAATTTATTTAATATTTTAAATTATTATAACACAAATTAGGATTTTTAACCAGAAAATATTATATATAAGTGTTCTTTTCTCTTAAAAATAGAGAGAAACGGCTTTTAAGAAAACACTATAAAAAAGAAGTTAGGGATTTTTGGGAGTAGTGAAACGAACGCCCACACGTTCAGTGCAGATCAAACTTGAGTTATAGTTTGGAAGATTGTTGGGTGGCGGATTTATTGCCTGATATCGTTCATCTTCTTAGATTATCAAGGTATGATTTTCTGGATTACGAATTTCTTATATATTATATGAGATCGGTCCTAAAATTTTTTTATGAGAAAAATTATAATTTTTTACCAACAATTGGTATCAGAGCCATCTCATATTCATATATAAAAATATCGTATGAAATCAATCTTGATATTTATCCATTAGAGTGGCATAATTTTATTTAGATATATATTATTTAATTAATATATGAATAAAGTATGTTAATGATTTATCTTAATTTATAGTTAGATTTTCGTTTATATTTTTCTTTGGATCTGTAACAAGAAGAGTGATTTTTCTCTTGATTTAATTTACTATAATAGACATCATGTAAGCCAAAAATTGGCCTAGGAAATTTGTAAATTGCTGGAGATTAACCGGAAGACAAATCGGATATTGGAGGCTGGAAATTTCAGCCGTAAGCATCGAGCGCAGCAGGACGCACTTGCTAGTGCAGCAAGCCGTGGGCAGCAGGGGCAGCAGCACGCACGTTGCAGGGGCAGCGGCCCGCGAGCTACAGGATCCAGCGACCGCTGCAACTGCAGCAGGCAGCACGGGCTGCAGCAGCCAGCGCGCGTGGGCTAGCTGCATGCGTGCTGGTCTCCCGGCGTGGCAGCATCGATAATCCAGCACCGGCGATGGTGGAGACGATGAACAGTGGCAGCTTGTTGGTGGTGAGGCTGAAAAAAGAAAGAAGAAGAAAAGTTGGATTTTAGGGTTTCAATTAGTTTTTATCACTTGGACCCTTATAGTTCCTAAGTTTTTCCTTTTAGGCAAAAAGTGTTTTAATTTTTTTCATTTAAGTCTAAAAGTAATTTTAGACTTGGTAAATCCTAGATTTAGATCCAATTTTAATTGGGCTTAATAAATTAAAATGCATAGATAACATTTTAACACATTAAATTTATTTTTGGTCTAAAAATTTTTTTATAAAATAAAAATATTTTTATTTTCATTCAAAATTAAAATTAAACCAATAATAAATTTAAAAACTCAATTTACCCTAGTCCACTATCAAAGACAAGCCCATGGAAAATGGACATTGACAAGAAGCCCAATGAAGATTAGGCTTAGAGTTAATGTAATTTATTTTATTTTATTTTAGAAAAGCCATGAATTAAGATTACTTAATTATTTTTCTATATGTTATGTTTGGATGATAACATGCCATATAGAATAGGTAGTACCATTCTATGCATAATGATATATGTCATTCATTAATTATGAATATTATTATATTGTTTGATGTTTTGCAAATGCTTAATAATATTAGATATCATCTAGATAATATTATAGGAAGCATGCAATTAACAATATATAATTAATGTGTGTTTTAAAAAAAATCAATTTTAAAATATTGAGTGGGAGAGGAAAAATTCAAGATAATTTTTCCCATTAGCTCCATTGTTAGTTCAATAATAAAATTATATATATACCTCGACTTCATGATACGGTGATGCTCCCTACGGAGGGTATATATATTAGATATTTTATTTGATGAACTTCTTTTAAGATAAAATTAAAATATTTTTCAATCGATTGTTTACTCCAACGGTGACTATTGCTATGAGAAGTATGTAAATTGAAACAATGGTTATACACTTAACTAAAATTTGTTATTTACCTTCCCAACGAAGCTCTGTTAATAAATTTAGGCCCAATAGGATAACAATAATTATTTATCATATTTCCGCATGAAAGTAAATAATCCAATGAATACTTGGGTCTAGTAAGTGTAAACATGACTTCCCCAACGGATAGCTTGTCAAAACGGTACTAGATTATCATTCCAATAAATTAAAAATGCTTTTATAATTTTTGCATTTTTGTCATTTATTGTAAAATTTTTTATCAAATTATTTATGCATGGATGTTTTATTTTTCAGAAAATGTCTTCCCTAAGCCCACTTACTATTATTCTGAGTCAAAACAAACTCATTGGAAAGAACTATATAGATTGGAAACGAAATCTATTTATTGTCTTAACTGCTGAAAATTACAAATATGTTTTAACCCAGCCATGCCCCCCAGTTCCAGCGAAAGATGCTCATAG
Source organism: Aegle marmelos (assembly GCA_030449875.1). Lineage (NCBI taxonomy): Eukaryota > Viridiplantae > Streptophyta > Magnoliopsida > Sapindales > Rutaceae > Aegle > Aegle marmelos. The sequence continues at coordinate 410,135 of JASUUL010000011.1, forward strand.
AAATCAGGGAAGCTTTATAAGAAATGGCAAAAGGCCAATGAAATGGCAGAAGATTATAATATTCTGTAGATTAAACATCAGAACTTAGAGACCGCCACTAAAATAATGAATAGTCTCCAAGAGATGTTTGGATAGAGTACTCACTCTGCTACACAAGCAGCACTGAAAGGTATTATGAACAGTAAAATAAAGAAGGGCAGAAGAGTTCGTGATCGTGTCCTTAAAATGATGGTCTATTTGAATGAGGCTAAGATTTAGGGTGTACAAATTGATGATAACTCAAAGATTGACATGGTGCTAGAATCTTTGTTAGAAACATTCAAGGAGTTTAAGGTCAACTATAATATGAATAAAAGAAACATGACCTTAACAGAATTGATGAATGAACTTCATTCTGCTGAAGAGATCTATCGTGCTTAGAAATCTCTAGGAAGCATAAATATTGCTGAAACAGGTTTTTCTTCTAGACCTAAGTTGAAAGGCAAGGGTAAGAAGAAAGCTAAGAAAAAGAAATTGTCTACCAAGCAAGATGGTAAGCCAAAGGGCAAATGCTTCCAGTGTGGACAAAAAGGTCACTGGAAAAAGGATTGCCTTAAGATTGTGAAATCAGGTATGAGAAATCTTTTTGTGATTGAGGCCTATTTAGTTCAGAATCTTAATGACACTTGGGTGTTGGATTCAGGAGCAACTAATCATATTTATAATTTATTTTATTGGTTTTAGGAAACCAGGAAACTAAGTGAAGGAAGCGTTAAGCTGCAGTTACGGACATAACAATTCGTGTCAGTAGTAAAGAGTGGATTAGTTTTATTATCTTTTAATAATGAGACTTTAGTTTTTAATAATTGTCTTAATGTTCCAGACATTAAGAGAAATTTAATTTCAGTAGCTTGCTTGTCAAAGTAAGGGTACACTGTAAATTTTGGATCCTTTGTTTCTATTTTTCATAATGAGAAACTTGTTTGTTTTGGTACATTGAGTGATAATTTATATCATATAAGTCCTATGATCCATTCTATGCATGACAGAGTAATCAATAACGATGAGCATTGTTGAGTGTTAGAAAGTTTATATTTATAAAGGAGAAAATCGTCACTTTACACTTTAAGTCTCACTAATATTTCTATTTTTATTTATTTAAGTATTTTGTTATTTAATTATATGGGCTTTATTATAATTATATATTTTATATATTTTAGGGGTATCATAATCATTTCACAATAAACGAGTGATCAGACAGCAAAACGGATGTCATATTTGAACTCAGGACGGTCGAAAACTTAAGAAGAGCATTAAAGGAAAAGGTACTGTTCATACGTACGGTACTGTTCATATAAACGGACCGATGATATGGCAACTATCTATGACATGGCAGTATCTGATTGGACGAATTATGTGGAATTGACTGCTTACGTGGCATTGACCGATGACGTGGCCTTGACTGATGATGTGCCACAATTTTATTGGGCTAAATTTCTTATGTACTGTGGATCGATGACGTGGCAGCATCTCAGTGTAGAAAAAATTATATGTACAGTACATGCGCATACATGAGATTATTTAGTATTCAGAGTTATGGTGCAAATGTTGACTGTTGAATGTTGACTGTTGACTATTGACTGTTGACTAATGATGTGGCACAATCCTGAGCATCCGAACTATTTTTAATCCGATGGTCACGATTCACTCAATGTATCTATAAAAAAGGGGCTCTCCCCCCTAATTTGGCACCCGTGAATTCATTTTTAAGCTTAGATTTCTAAAATTCCTTCTCCTTCTTGTAGTTTCTTTGTATTTTAATAAAATTTCCTTTTTATCCCTAGTTAAAATATGAGTAGTTAATTTCTTTTCAAGTTTGGGTTGAAGGTGAAGTCTCAACATGTTCCATGGGCTTAATTTAGTAAATTTACTTTCTCTTCCCCTCTCATATTTGTGGTTGTTTTGACTTTTTATCGACAAATAATAATAGTCTTGTCTAGATATCGCCCTGGTTAAACCGGCACCTTAGTACAAGATTATTATTATTTGGCACGATAAGCACTTAGCACCATATTTATTGGAGCGTGGCTCATGAGGTGTGAAATCCCCCTTATGATTTAATTGGTATTAATATGGAATATTTAGCCCATGGAGTATGTTGATGCAGATCCGGATACCCAAGCACGTTATTTCAATAGATTTCAGTTTAATTTAATTCCTGCCATTGTAATTTAAATTCAAGCACAATTTATATTAATTTCACCACCAATTTATTCACCCATTAAAAGAAAATTAATTCTGTATATAATTAAAATCAACCTCCTCGTAGGATCGACACTCGTCACCATTAATCTATTCTACAATAGATTCGCGCGCTTGCGAGTTCAATAAAATTTGCACAACAAGCATATACATATATCTAAGAAAAGAAATATTTCTTCCAACCAATTTTACCTCTGGCATTTGTGCTTGGGTCACATAAACCAGAATAGGATACAGAGAATGATTAAAGATGGGCTCTTGAGTCCATTTGAAAATAAATCGTTACCACTCTGTGAATCCTGTTTAGAAAGTAAAATGACCAAAAGTTCATTCTCAGTCAAAGGAATGCGTACGACAATACCACTTGAATTGGTGCATACAGATGTATATGGACAAATCAATGTACAAGCAAGAGGAGATTATGAGTATTTCATCACTTTCACTGATGATTACTCAAGATACGATTATGTTTATCTAATGTATCATAAGTCTGAAGCTCTTGAGAAATTCAAAGAGTATAAGACTGAGACAGAAAAGCAATTAGATAAAAGCATAAAGAAACTTTGATCTGATCGAGGTGGTGAATTTCTCTCTGGAGATTTCAAAGAGTATCTGGTTGAAAATGAGATTATTTCTCAGTTAACTATCCCAGGCACACCACAACAAAATGGGATAGCTGAAAGAAGAAATAGAACTCTTTTGGATATGGTAAGATCAATGCTTAATTATTCGTCATTACCAATCTCTTTTTGGGGACTAGCACTAGAAACTGCAGTTTACCTCTTGAATTTAGTTCCATCTAAGTCAGTGCTTAAAACTCCAATAGAATTATGATCAAGTAGCAAATCAAGTTTGCGACATATCCGTATTTGGGGATCACCAACACATGTGCTGAAACCAAAGGTAGACAAAATAGATTCACGTTCTGAGGTTTGTATGTTTGTGGGGTATCCTAAAAGGATAAGGAGAGCTTTATTTTATAGTCCTCAAGATAGGAAAGTGATTGTGAGCACACATTTCACTTCTCTCGAGGAAGACTATAGGAATAACTTCAAATCTAAGAGTAAGGTAATATTTGAAAAACTATCAGTTGATCAGGTTGATACTCCACTTTCCACACCTGTTATAGAACAGGAAGAATAGTAACAACCAGACGATCAACACAGGATTATCCTTGAACAATGTTGTGCAAATTTTATTGAACTCGCAAGCGCACGAATCTATTGTAGAATAGATTAATGGTGACGAGTGTCGATCCCATGAGGAGGTTGATTTAAATTATATGCAGAATTAATTTTCTTTTAATGTGTGAATAAATTTGTGGTGAATTTATATAAATTATGCTTGAATTTAAATTATAATGACATAAATTAAATTGAATTTGAATCTATTTAAATGACGTGCTTGGGTATCCAGATCTGCATCAACATGCTCCATGGGGCATGTTAATATAAATTAAATCATAAGGGGGGATTCCATACCTTATAAATCACGCTCAAATAAATATGGTGCTAAATGCTTATTGTGCCAAATAATAATAACCTTGTAATAGGGTGTCGGTTTAACCAGGGCGGTATCTAGACAAGACTATTATTATTTATCGACGAAAAGTCAAAATAACCACAAATATTATAGAGGAAGAGAAAGTAAATTTACCAAATTAAGCCCATGGAACATGTTGAGACTTCACCTTCAACCCAAGCTTAAAAGGAAATTAGCTACTCATATTTTAACTAGGGATAAAAAGGAAATTTTACTAAAATACAAAGAAACTACAAGATAGAGAAGGAATTTCAGAAATCTAAGCTTAAAAATGAATTCAGGGGTATCAAATTAAGGGGGAGAGCCCCTTTTTTATAGATACATTGAGTGAATCGTGACCATCAAATTAAAAACAATTCGGATGTTCAGGATTGCATCACCTCATCAGTCAACAGTCAATGTTTGCACAGTAACGCCGTTTGAATAGTAAATAATCCTATGTATGTGCATGTACCGTACACACGATTTTTGCTCCACTAAGATGTTGCCACGTCATCAATCTACAGTACATAATAAATTTAGCCCAATAAGATTGTGACACATCATCAGTTAATGTCACGTCATCAGTTAATGCCACATAAGCAGTCAATGCCATATAATTCGTCCAATCAAATACTGTCACGTCATACGTAGTTGCCACATCATCGGTTTGTATATATGAATAGTGTCATAAAAAGTAACATGAACAGTACCATACGTATGAACAGGATCATAAACAGTACCATAATGAAATCCAGAGAGCACATAAACGTTATTGAATTGTTTACTGGAAGTAGCTACCATTAAGATACTGCTCAAAAATAATTTGTGAATGCTCAGTAAAAAAAATCATATTTAAAAACCTTGGTGCCAGTTGGTTACAACTGTGTATGGAACATCATGTCAGCGTCAATTAGCATGTAAGACACATGGCTCAAAAGTCAAAAAGAAAATAGTAAAAAGAATAAAGTAAATGAAATTATTAAAAATGATATTGTAAATAGTAAAATAACAGTGAAATAAAAGAACAAAAATGTAAAAGGATATTTACAGATAGTTGTAATTGTGGCTCACATCTTTCTTTGGTTTTACGTCTAAAAACGGCTTGAATGCCCTCTATGGGTCGAGAATAGGTTTTCCATCCAGTTTTCTTATAAACTGGCAAATAGGGTCTTTTATAGTCAGATTCCTGAGACTATAGTTTGCACATTCTTTCTGGAATAACGGTCATAACTGGAGTATTGCATTTTGGACATATCCACTGGGATGCGTTTCAAGAGACAAAAGGATATCATCCAATAACTCCTTATTCAAGCCATCCCTAATGAATTGAATTTGATTTTTTTTGTTATCAGACACCATTCCTAAAGAACATGATTTTTTATTGCATATCATTCTGGCACATTTATGACAAGCAACAGAAAGTCTTCGAGCTCGTAGTTTTCTCGCATAATTTCCTTACCACAACCAGGCATATAGGCAATAAATTTAGGAGGTAACTCACCTGCTAAGCGAAATTTTACCTCGATTAACCAACAGATGTCAGCAGAGATGTTATTCTTCATAAGCAATTGCATACGTTTAGACCGAGCTTTACAAATTAAAAGGAGGGCATTCTGTGGAAGCGAAGGGAATCTTTTGTGAAGCTTTTCTAAAATCTCGTTTCTATCCATACCTTCGTTTCAGAATATCAATTATTGTGGGAAAACTAAAGTGACCGACTTGATTTTCGCGGAGTACCATTATCCGCCACTTGACCGGGGTTACAAACTTAAACACACAAAGTAAACTAAAGCACACAAACAAGAAAACAAATTAAAACACATAAAACAAATTAAAATCATCCTCTTATTAAATTTACCTTAAGCTCCAATTGGGTATTGTAGATGCCTCTCTCAATTTCTGTAAGATCTCTTTCTAAGTTCTCAACGTGGGCTACTAACTCTGGTGGTTGTAGTTGCCAGATATGATGTGTTTTACAAAATCATATCTGACCTCTGAGATGAGATTGTATACGTCGAAACTGACTAAGAATACTGAAGAGATGTTTTTTAGTTGACATATTCGTGAGGAAAATGATAATAAAAACTTAAAAGTTAAATAGACACACTTTCACAAACATAATTAAAAATAGAAAAGAAAACTTTAAATCACCGAAAGAAAACGAAAAGAAAAAAATGTCAGGTCACTTCAATGTTTTCTGCTTTTTTCTCCACATGGTTGGTATTCGTGATATGACTTTACTTTTCTGATCATTAACTTCAAAGATTGCATCGTTCCTTGGATTCTTAAATTTAATGCTCTATGTGGAAAAACAGTATGATCAGTAGATGGACCAGATCATCGAGATCGTAACTTACTTGGAGTGTTAACATATATATGTTCTAGTAATTGATTTTAATGATAACAAACAATGAGTTTAAGTTAATAAATGTATTTTAAGACTCACATAATTTCTAGTATTCTTTTAAGAGTCAAAACTAAGTATGTGTTTAACATTCCTTAGAGAAACTAGAACATTTTGTAAGTTAAATGAAGTTCTGAGTATAAATAGCTAACCGATTATATTAAGCGGTTAACCGTTAGTGAAAAAACTTGGCTTCGAAAAAGGTTAACAGCTTAAGCCTTAACCGATAGGTATTTTGTGAGATACTGGAAGTAATCAATAAACTGTTAATATATAACGGCTAACCGATATCGTCAACTCTTTAAAATTCTTTAAAGTTAAAAGGTTAACAACTTAAACCTTAACCAATAGGCAATTTGTGAGATACTGAAAGTAATCAGCAAACCGTTAATACATAACGACTAACTGATAAGTTTCAGAATTGACATTATTTGTAAACCCTTAACCGTTTAGAGAAAATGAATCAAGTGTTTTTGTTGTGCAGGTTTTTGGATGTTAACGGCAAAAGGGTAATTCTTAACGGTCAAGCGTTTATTTGAAATCATGCCCAACGGTAACATTGACCAAAGCAAACGGCTAGCCGTTAACATTGACCAACTACTGAGCTTATATACGAGTTTACCATTTACAGAAAGCTTTAAATAAATTTGTACTTCATTCATTCACACATTGAGCATTAACTTGTAACCTTGAAAGATTGTGTTAAAGATAAATCAATTTGTATTACTTTGTCTTGAGTGACTGCAAGTGTAGGGATACATTTGGGTTAAGAGATTGGGAATAATCTCTTGTTGTAAAGGTCCATTGACACCTGGGAAGTCAATTGTAAGCTGTTGAAGCCTTGGAGGCTTGCATAGTGGAATCCTCAAGCCCGGAGTGCTTGAAGGCGTGGACGTAAGCGGGGATAGCCGAACCACGTAAAAATAATTGTGTTTACTTTCTCTTCCCTATCTCTTAATTTATTTATCACTATCTATTTATTTATTCAATTATTTCAAATTTGTTCGCATTGATTGAGTGATTTATTTCCATAATTATTAAAAATGCAATTCACCCCCTCTTGGGTTGTCTTGTTAGAATTTCATGGAGAAATGTGCTCTTGAGAATTGAACAAAAATATTTTCTGACCTAGTGTGAAAGATTTTCTAATGCTCCGCTTGTCACGGAGGATTTTCATTTACTTTCTGTAGTCCTTAGCATTTTTAACATTACGAATCTCCTCTGGGTTTGCTAGTTGTATCGTTCTTTTTTAACCCAAAATGGGGTCAATGATGTCTATATTCTATCTGTTTGTCATCAAGAGAGGATGAGATAGTTTCTGACAATGTTTTTTCTTCTCCCAAGAATGTAGAATTCAGAGGGTCGAGTGAAGGTTTGAGCTTAATCTTTAGTGGTGATTCTGATGATAAGATGAGATTTTCTTTCAATGGTGCCAATTGCTCTATCCTTGTCTTCCATTTATCAATGTCTATGTATGGCGATGAATCCAATAAGGCATTAACCTTATCAATCGATCTGTCAATATTAAAATTCAAACTAAATTGAGTTAAACATGTCAGTAAAGGGTCATCACTAAGGTTTAAAGGAAATATGTGATCAACTAATTCATCAATTAAATTCACATCTACAATTCCATTATCTGTATTGTGAGGTTGGTTGGCAATGTTGAAAATATTTAGTTCCATAGTCATATTGCCAAATGACAACTGCATATTTCCAGTCCTGCATTGAATGTGAGCATCGATAGTTGCCAAGAAAGGTCGGCCCAGAATAATGGGAATGTATTTCTTTGAATCCTGTACTGGTTGAGTGTCAATTATGATGAAATCCACATGAAAATAAAATTTGTCTACCTAGATAAGCACCTCCTCCACAATACCACGAGGTATTTTTATGGACTGATCTGCAAGCTTTAACACCACTGGAGTTAGATGTAATTCGTCCAGTCCAAGTTTCATAAATACAGAGTAAGGCAACAGATTTACACTAGCTCTTAAATCCAACAATGCATTCTCAATTGTATGGTTCCCTATACTACCTGAGATAGTGGGAGAGCCTGGATCTTTGCATTTTAAAGGAATTTTGTGTTGGAGTATAGAACTAACATTTTCTGTTAGAAAAGCCTTTTTCTGAACATGAATATTTCTCTTTTTAGTACAAAGGTCTTTAAGAAACTTGGCATATGATGGCACTGTTTTATGGCTTCAAGTAAATGGATGTTAACACTTACCTGTTTGAAGATTTCTAAAATCTCACCTGTGAATTTTCCTTTCTTCCCTTTAGCTAACCTCTGAGGAAATGAAGCTTTAGGAACATATTCTCGTGGGTTGGTTTCCTCTTTCTTCTCTGATGATGATTCCTCAGTGTTTACAGGTACAATCTGAGTTGATTTTGGCATCTCCACTTTATTGTCGACTTATTTTCCTTTTTGCAAGGTCATCACTGCTTTGACCTCTCCATGCTGCTGTGGTGAAGTAAAACTTACTTCATTTACTGCTTTAGGGTTGGGCACTGGTTGACTTAGGAATTTGCCTTTTTCAACGGTTATGGCCAAAGTTTGAACTGAAGAGGCAAGTTGTCCTATCATTTTCTCAAGGCTCGAAATTGATTGAGCTTGTGAATTGAAGCTCGCTCTCATTTCATTTCGTAATTCATCAATGGTGCGGTTCTGCTACTCGATCTTGAAGTTAGTAAGATTTTTGACATTTTGGAATGTATCCTCCCATGGTTTGGATTGAGAATGATTTGAATTTTGATTGTAAGATCTAAATGGTGGTTGAGAGGCTTGAGAAATTTGAGGAACTGGTTGCATTGGTGGAGGTGGAGCTGATGGTCTATTTTGTTGAAATCTTTGAGAGCATAAAAAATTGGGATGGTCTCTCCATCCAGAGTTATATGTGTTGGAGTAAGGGTTGTAGTTTGGTGATTTTTTCATGATACCTATGGCATTGGCTTGACCTGAATATGAATCATAGTCATATGGCTATGTTGATTTAGCAGTAGTCAAAGATGCTATTTGTCGAGCAAGGCCTTCGACTATTTCTTTGACTTCTTTAATTCCTGAGCTTGACTCGCAATGTTAACCTCATTCACTCCTTTAATTCGCCTGGTATTTCTGAGTGATTGATTCCGTTGTTGGGAATTATCCAATTGTCGCTAGAAGAATTCCCAAATCTCTTATGCGCTTTTGGACATTAGCTCTCTTCCACTGGTTACCATTAGTCATTCTTACATATATGACAATAATCCCTCCAAAAAGTATTGGCATTGATGTCATTTTTCGTACCCATGATGTGGACACTTCAAGAGTAGCCCATTAAATCGCTCTCATGCTTCGAAAAACTACTTGTCGTCTTTTTGGGTAAACTCTAAAACTTCCCTACGAATAGCATTGGTTTTATGAACTGGGAAATATTTATTTAAAAATTTGGTTACCATTTGTTCCCATGATATAATGCTATTAACAGGCAATGTATTAAATCATGAACGAGCTCTATCTTTTAATGAAAATGAGAATAATTTAAGTTTAACATCATCATTTGAAAAATTAAATTGAATTGGAATCTATTTAAATGACATACTTGGGTATCTAGATCTGCATCAACATACTCCATGGGCTAAATATTCCATATTAATATCAATTAAATCATAAGGGGAGATTTCACACCTCATGAACCACGCTCAAATAAATATGGTGCTAAGTGTTTATCATGCTAAATAATAATAACCTTATACTAAGGTGCCGGTTTAACCAGGACAGTATCTAGACAAGACTATTATTATTTGTCGACGAAAAGTCAAAACAACCACAAATATTAGAGGAGAAAAGAAAGTAAATTTACCAAATTAAGCCCATGGAACATGTTGAGACTTCACCTTCAATCTAAACTTGAAAGGAAATTAACTACTCATATTTTAACCAGGGATAAAAAAAATTTTACTAAAATACAAAGAAACTACAAGATAGAGAAGGAATTTTAGAAATCTAAGCTTAAAAATGAATTCAAGGGGTATTAAATTAGAGAGGGAGAGCCTCCTTTTTATAGATACATTGAGTGAATCGTGACAATGAGATTAAAAACAGTTCGAATACTCAGGATTGCGCCACGTCATCAGTCAACAATCAACAGTCAACGTTTGCACAGTAACGTCATTTGAATAGTAAATAATTCCATGTATGCGCATGTACCGTATACACGATTTTTGCTCCACTAAGATGCTACCACGTCATCAATCTACAGTACATAAAAAATTTAATCCAATAAGATTGTGACACATCATCGGTCAATGCCACATAAGCAGTCAATGCCACATAATTCGTCCAATCAAATATTGTCACGTCATAGGTAGTTGCCACATCATCGGTCCGTATATATGAATAGTATCATGAACAGTAACATGAACAGTACCATATGTATAAACAGTATCATGAATATTAACATAAACAGTACCATACATATGAACAGTACTATATATGTGAACAGTGACATTTTTTTATGCTTCTCCTAAGGTTTTCGATCGTCTTGAGTCCAAATATGACGTCCATTTTACTGTTTGATTACTCGTTCATTATGAAACGATCGTGATGCCCTTAAAATACATAAAACACATAATTGTAATAAAACACATATAATTAAACAACAAAATACTTAAATAAATAAAAGTAGTAATGTTAGTGAGACTTGAAGTGTAAAATGACGATTTTCTCCTTTATAAATATACACTTTCTAACACTCAACAAACAACAATCTCTTTTAGAACCTCGTCGCAGTGGGAGGGTAACTAGGTTACCTGCAAGATATAAGTTACTGGGAGAAACCTATAAGGCTATTACAAATGAACATAAACAAGATCCTACTAGCTACAACGAAGCTCTAATAGATAGAGATGTTGAATTTTAGAAAAAGGCCATGAATCAAGAAATAGAATCTATGTATTTGAATAAAGTCTGGGAACTTGTAGAGGCACCAAATGGGGTAAAACCTATAGGGTGCAAATGGATCTACAAGAAAAAAAGAGGAATAGACGGAACTGTGGAGACATTTAAAGATAGATCAGTAGCCAAAGGATTTACGCAGAAAGAGGGAATCGATTATAAGGAAACCTTTTCTCCGGTTGTTATGCTTAAATCCATCAGGATTCTGCTCTCCATTGCTACAGTGATAGATTATGGAATTTGGTAAATAGATGTCAGGACTGCTTTTCTTAATAGGCATCTTGAAGAAAACATCTACATGCAGCAACCAGATGGATTCATATAAATAGGCTAAGAACACATGGTATGTAAGTCGCAGAGATCTATTTATGGATTGAAGCAAGCATCTCGATCATGGAATATTAGATTTAATCAAGCGATTAAATCGTTTGGATTCATTCAGAATATTGATCAACTATGTGTGTATAAGAAAATTCAGAAAAAATCGGTAGCCTTCCTAGTTCTTTATGTAGACGATATCCTCTTAATTGGAAAAGATATAGGAGTGTTGACTACAATAAAGATTTGGTTAGCAAAATAGTTTGATATGAAAGACGTGGGAGAGGCAAGTTATATTCTTGGTATTAAATTACTGCGAGACTAGAAGAATAAAACTTTAGCCTTATCTCAAGCAGTCTATATCGACAAGATACTGGCTAAATTTAGCATGGAAAATTCCAAGATTGGTTTATTACCATTCAAACATGGAATTGCATGCTCTAAAGATCAATCACCCAAAACATTTGAAGAGATAGAGAAAATGAGAAGAGTTCCTTATGCAGAAGCTGTAGGAAGTCTTATGTATGTCATACTTTGTACTAGGCCAGACATCTATTTTACAATAGGGATGATTAGCAGATATCAATCGAATCCTGGACTTGAACACTGGACTGCGGTTAAGCACATAATGAAGTATCTGAAAAGAACTAAAAATTATATGCTTGTGTATTCTGGTGATGAACTTATTCCAGTGGGTTATACTGATTCTGATTTTATGTCAGATAAAGATTCCAGAAAATCTACTTCTGGCTATGTGTTTACATTAGGAAGTGGAGCTATTAGTTGGAGGAGTGTGAAACAATCTTGTATCGCAGACTTCACAACTGAAGCTGAATATGTAGCTGCATCTGAAGCTACAAAAGAAGCTGTATAGCTCCGCAAGTTCTTACAAGATCTTGAGGTAGTTCCAGCTGTAATTGCACCCATTAAACTATTTTGTGATAATAGTGGTGCAGTAGCTCAATCTAAAGAACCAAGGAACCACAAGAAACAAAAATATATTGAGAGAAAGTATCATCTTATAAGGGATATAGTGCAGAGAGGTGATGTGGAGGTTACTCAGACTGCATCACAGTAAAATTTAGCAGATCCTTTCACAAAGGCCATACATGAGAAACTCTTTAACTTGCACTTAGAATGCATAGGCATGCGTGAGATCTCAAATATGCTTTAAGAGCTAGTAGGAGATTGTTGGAAATATATGCTCTTTAAAAGCATATATGTTTATTTAATTATAATAAATATTTTTTCTGATTAATAAAATAATTGAGTTATTTTATTCAGATATCTTATTTGCATTAATGTTTTAGTAAAGTCCATTTAATCATATTATATGTATTTATGTGATCACTATGTGGATTCACAGAAGAGATAAATACAAGTTATCTTATGATTTAATAAATTGAGTTCGCAGTTGATAAATAAAGTTAGACACTTTATTTAGGTATAAACTGTAATAAATTTATTGAATAATTTGTCTTAATCATGCATGAATTTATTGATGTAGTACGACTACATTGAACAAGATCACATATGAGATTTAATTAACTTTATATTAACTGTCAAATTTATTAAATCTCATAGGCATTAATTTTACTGTAATCTTAATCTTGAGTTAATTGTAATTTCATGATTGTGGTTGTCATTCCATTTGAATTACCAATGGGCACGACACGTACTTATAGTCAAGATTACCCGGTATCTTGGTGGGAGCAATTATAAGTATTAAAGTTATAGATTAACAATATGGAATTTGTACAACACATCTCTTGATAGGTTTTCGGTACTTGATCATAGAATTCTCTGACCAGAGTGGATTGATATATTTAATATGTTGAAATTGATCATTAGAGAAAACCAGTAAGTATCAAGGAATAAGATGTTATTAAATTGATTGGACAGTTAAGATATCAATTTAATTGACGATGTGGTACAAAGGATTGTGCAATAAAGAGATCAATGTGGCTTGGGGTGAATTATTATTCAAGCATACAATTATGGAGGTCAATTCCAATCTTATAGTGGAATATAATTGGAATTAAATAGTTAAGCTAGTTTAATTACAGGCTTAATTATTGTAGTCACTATTGTATGTTCCCAAATGATTCCCGAATTAGCTCATTTAATTGACTGCACCACTACTGGACTCAAAAATAATAAAACTGGCATAGTAGGTGATAAACCTAAATATAATATTTGTTAAGGCCTCTGTGTTATATTTATGTGTAAATGGGGCCTTGTGATATTTTACAAGGTGAGCCCCAAGGTCATTATAACTTATCTCCACTTTTAGGTAAGTGGAGGAGGAAAAATATTAAATATAATTTATTTAATATTTTGAATTATTATAACACAAATTAAGGTTTTTAACCAGAAAATATTATATATAAGTGTTTTTTCTCTTAAAAAAAAGAGAGAAACAGTTTTTGAGAAAACACTGAAAAAAAAAGCCAGAGATTTTTTGGAGTAGTGAAACGAACGCCCACATATTCAGTACAGATCAAACTTGAGTCATAATCTGGAAGATCGTTGGGTGGCGGATTTATTGTCTGGTGTCAGTCATCTCCTTAGATTATCAAGGTATGATTTTCTACATTACGAATTTCTTATATATTATATGAGATCAGTCCTAAAATTTTTTTATAAAAAAAATTATGATTTTTTACCAACATAATTAGCATCCAAAAACTACTTTGCTAAAACATCAGCATCAAAAGAGCATTATAATTTCAAATTAGGGCTGCTCAAGCCGAAATGTAATTACAAAGATAAAATGCTTGGCGTTATAATATTCTTTTCATTTCTGATATTTTATTGGCTTCAATGTATGGCATGTTTGTGTTTAATTTTTACTTGTCTGTTTCTGTTGTTACGGGATTTGATGACGATACATGTCTACGAAGATTATGCAATAAAGTGCTTTTGATAAATTGTGGTCGGTTTAGTATTAATTAACCAAATTTAATTTACTTGGTCAATTGATATTTGTTAGCATTGTTGTTGCATGAACACAACAAAAGAAGAACACTGACAAACTAATTAATTAGTAAGACGAACATTGAACAAGTTTTGCCCAAGTCTGATGAAGAGAAATATTTCAATGGGTGAGAATGAGATCGGAATAAGAAATTAATTCAGTAATTAATTAATAGATTCCATTGTTCTCCTCACCGTTTTTTTTTTTAAATTTCAAAAGGTCATTAATCACAGACACCAAACGATATTAAATTTAAAATAATTCAGTTGAGATTTGAACTTACATGACATACACGACCAATTTTTTTTTTTTTTTAAAAGAAGTAACTAGTAATAAAATATTCCAGTCATAAAAGCTGCAAAGAAGGTGCATGCTAATTAAATGATGAAATCAAGTAAAAAATGTGACCGACGCTGAACAAGGTCAGCCACGCACGATTTTTGTCAAAGAGGAACACCAACATGCTAATCAATTCAGAACATTAACAATTTTTGCATAAGAAATTGATTTATTAATTACGTAATACAGTGCCCCGCAGCCAAACATTTTTCTTTTTATTTCGAAGACCCGTTTACATGATAAAAGCTCACCGACACCGAATCATATTAATTTAAAATAGTTTTTAATTGAAATTTGAAATTACATTTGCAATCCCACTCGATTGAAAATAAAATAAAATAATAATAACAATAACAATAATATATTTCAGCCTAGGAGTCCTCTGTTCTGTTCATCCATCAAAAACCCATTATAATTTCAGGTATGTGGGTCAACAAGTCCCAATATTGTCCTCCACCCTTTCTGCACTTCTCTTTCATCAACGGACAGCGATGGATATTTAATAGCAAAAGTGAGGAAGGCAGGCCCTTCTCCGGCAAGTATTTGAGCTTCGGACAATCACGGAGTATCAATCGAGTGACGTTTTGAAGATCAACAATTGAAGAAGATAGGCGCTCCAGATTTGGAAAATTTGAAATCCACAGAGATGTTAGAGAGGCAGAAAGAAGAGGAAGCGTGGGCCCCAATCTTACGTCCTCTGCCTCTGGTGGAAACGACACCATGTCGTCATCACATCCTCCGATTGCAAGTCGTCGCAGAGAGGAGAATCTGTGAAATCCCCGGCCCCACTCAATCATTGACTTCCAAAGCTTCGTATTATCATAAATCCCAAGAGAATGAAGGTCGGTGGGAAGGCCATCTTCTTCTTCAAGGCTTGGAAGCTCACAGTCTCTTACAATCAATTTTTTAAGAGAGGTCAGATTGTGCAATCCCTTGGGTAAGGCCTCTAGTCTCTTACAATCAATTATAGTCAGCCCCGTGAGTTTCGCACAAGGCAATCCCCCTTCGGGAAAGGACTCCAGATTTCCACAATCCTCTATGCTAAGCTCTCCAAGCTGGCCGAGATTATGTAAACCACTCGGTAAAATTTGCAGATTCTCACAATAACGAATGGAGATTGTTTCAAGAGATGCGTTGTCGTCCAACCTTTCTGCTATTGACTCCAGCTTTGAGCAACTACCAACTTGAAGCAACTTAAGAGACTGAGGTAGATTGCCAACTTCAAGGGACTCAAGCGTGGCAGGTAACTCGTTTTTTGAAAATATACATCTCAGAGATGGACAATTCCAAATTTCTAAGTCCTCAAGAAGAGATGAGGAGGTGTACCTTCTGCTGCTGCTGCTCTGGATGCCCTCTTCCACTGTCAACGTCCTTATATTATCACAATTCTCGATGTCCAACCCCTTAAGGCTCGGTGGTAGCTGGACTACACCAATATATGTCAACGAACGGCAATCCCAAATACTCAATATCTCGAGAGATGAATTGGTGTCGCACATCCATGCCTCTGGTAACGATTTCAGTGCATCACAATCTTCAATCGTAATTATCCTCAACTTGGAAGGCAGAGCAACCTCGGGAAAGGAAACAAGGGAACTGCAGTGGCTTATGTATGTCTCTCTCAAGGAACTGAGGCTGAGTGATGATTGTGGCAGCTTCACAAGGCCTTCGCAATCTTCCAATTGTAGGTATTCAAGTCGGCACGACAACTCGAAGAGCTGCTGCTGTTGGTCTATCTCTTCCTCCGCCACCAAGGATTGAAGTTTGGGACACCTTGTAATCTTCAGTCTTTTGAGAGAGCAAATGTCTTGCAGTAGTCCGTCATGACTCTTCCATATATATGTTTCATTTTTAATATTATTTATCTCCAATTCTTCCAATTTTGGTACTCGCGGCTTCAATGGCCCTGCGAGAAACACTTGATTTGATGCATCTCTACAAACCACTGAATTCTGTGACCCAAGATGATCAACTGGACTTCTCCACTCAATCTTTTTACATCCACCAATTTCCAATTTGCAAAGAGCTGGGAGACTCGTAACTGAAATTGACAATTCTTCACATCCTCGAACAACAAGCATCTCCAATGCAGGAAGGTGCTCTGGAAATGTCCCTTGCAGTTTAGAACATTCAGAAATACAAAGCTCTCTCAATTTAGGAAAACCTTCAACTCCCTGGCTAGATCCACGAGGCCTCCACGTTTCCCATTCTTGCAAGTCTTGCAAGTTTTCAAAACAAAGAGTCTCCAAGCATTGAAAAGGAATTGGAGAATCATCCCCATAGAACTCTGAACCCAATCTCTTTACTCCACTCAACCCACGCACTGCAAGATGCTTTAGAGAGGGCAGTTGCCCGACGGATGGCAAGGTAGTACACCTACTACATTCTTCAAATTTTAGGGTCCCTAAATTTGAGAATGAGGAATCTCCTAACCAAGTTGGAAATTTTGGGCCTCCGTAGCCTTTGATGCAAAATTGTTCCAGATTTTTGTGGGGTTTTAGCATGTGAAGCACGCCCTCTTCAGCTTTTGCCTCCCTCGAAGATGAACCATTAGTACTGCGAGTCCATCGAAGCTGTAATTCTTTAAGATTCTCCTTTCTATCCAATTGAGCCTCCGCGGCATCAACATTGTGTCTTACATTCTCCAAATTTGAAATGTTAAGTGTCCCCCTAAGATGCATCAAGGACTTTAGCTCTCGTAGACCGGAACCACTGTCTTTTCCCACAGCAAAATTACACAACGTCTGAAGACAAGTCAACTTACAAATTCCTAATGGCATTCCCTCCAATGAATCCGTATTTGAATTTTTAAGATAATGCAATTTGGTGAGGTTTCCCATGTCTGCACACAACCTCTTCAGCCGATCACAATCTTCCAACAAAAGAGTGTGCAAATTGTAAAGCTTGTTGACCGATTCGGGCAGAGTTCTAATCTCAGTTCCAGATAGGTTAAGGTACCTTAAGTACCTCAAATCACCAATTGAATCTGGCAGCTCGGAGATGCGATATCCACGCAAAGAGAAGACCCTCAGGCGTTGGAGTTTGAACAACTTAGGAAGAATGCTATAAGCCAAGTATCCACGCGAACTATTTGACAACATTATTGGCAAAAAAGTTCGCAAATGTTGGATATCGTACAAGACCTCAAACCTTTTAACACCATCGCAATCTCCACGAATGTACGACAGATGACGAAGATCTCTTGAAAAGCTTTGTTGCTTGTTAACCTCTGAGGCATACTCCATTCTGAAGCACATTTCCCCAGCGGCCCACTGAGCAAGGTCGTTGATAAGATCGTGCATCACAAATCGTGATGCATCATTGCTTGATTGCTGGAAGAAAGATCTTGAACGTAGTTCCTTAAAGAAATCACGACCTAAATCTTCACTAAGACTCTCACTCTGTTTGTGATCCAGGAAACCCGAAGCACACCATAATAAAATTACCTCCTCCTCTTCAAATTTATAATCCTTTGGAAACAAGGAACAGTATGCAAAGCATTGTTTCAGAGTTGGAGGTAGATAATAATAGCTCACTGCAAGGGCTGGTATAATGCGGCATCTCTCCTCTGGTAATTCCCATATCTTGCTTCTGAGCAAACCCTCCCACTCACGCCGGTCATGTTTTCCACGTAAGAGTCCTCCAAGTGTTTGCGCTGCCAAGGGCAAGCCATCGCACTTGCTCACGATCTTCTTGCCAATTTCCTCCAATAACTTATGTGAACTGAAATCTCTTGCTCCCAGAGAATGTTGAGCGAATACAGCCAAACAATCATCATCTGACAGCTTTTTTAATTGACAACCTGGAACAGCACCCATGATTTCCGCAACCTCTTGACTGCGAGTAGTGACAATAATTTTACTTCCCGGTGCTCCAAATTCAAATGGACGACTGAGGTCAACCCAGTCATCGTAATTCCGGTTCCATACGTCATCTAAAACAAGCAAAAATTTCTTTCCAGATAGTTGCTTTTTAGTCGTTGAAGTCAAGAAAATTTTAAAGCAAGTTAAAACAGTTCCAACTCAAAATAATTAGGGAGTAATTGGGTTGTTATAAATATGTCAAAATTTGAGTCTAATTTAATTGTGTAAGCACAAACTAATTTTATCATTTCTTTTATATTAATATTCATAAATTGATACATAGTCTAAATTAACAAAAATAATATTCAAATTGTCACAAAATTTTTTAATAAAAAAGATATCCTATACAATAGTTAGTTTTTTTTCTTTACTCTAGGATCTAGTTCCGTATCTTGTCTTTTTGTTGTTATTTTACCTAGCCGTTAGATTTTAATTATGTTGATCTAACGGTTGAGATTTGCAAATGAATAATGAAGTGGTGTTTGGCTACCATCTGAATCCATTACATCTAATTGGTTTTGTGATTTTTTACTTTCTTCTCTGTGGCGTTTGACTAGTTCTAGAAATATCAATCATACCAATATATGGATTTACAAATGCATTCAACCATAAATTAATAGTTTTGTGGCCATAAAAAATTATTAAAATTAACAAATATCAATTAATTGGTAAATTAATAAATTATTAATTTATTAAAATACTCATTATATTAGAAAAATATGATCACAATTTTTAGTATTTATTTATCTTGAGTTAGTACCTATTATGTTTTAGGGAAATTATCACAACATTACTTTCATTTTATCTTAATCACACAAAATTTTAACATGTTCTCTGCACCACCTTTCTCTTTAAATTTGTATCAATTAACCACTTTTTCACTAACACCATTAAATATTTTAAATGAAATAAAAATTTTACCCAAAAATAAACTAAACGACTATTTTATTTTATAAAAACTTTGAAAAATAAAAAACTATAAATAAATTCAGTTATTTTAAATAAATTTTACAAAATTATAATTTTTAATAAATAAATTCAGTTATTTTTAATTAAAATTTTATAAAATTATAGTTTTTTGATAAAAATATTTATTAAAACTTTTTCAAAATCTAAATTTAATAAAAATCAGCTGAGGACCTCTCTTTGCTGTTTATTTTTATTAAATTTAGGGATATTTTTGTAATTATAATTTTTTTATTTTTCAAAGCTTTTATAAGATAAAATGATCTTTTAATTTATTTACTAGTAAAATTGTCATTTTATTTAAATTCTTTAATGATGTTAGCGTAAAAGTGACTGATTGATATAAGTTTAAAAAGAAAGGTGCTACAGAGAACAAGTTCAAATTTTATAGTGGTTTGATGATTAGAAGATAAAACATAGGTGGTGCAGTAATAATTTTTGTATGTTTAATTTGTCTATTAATTTTCTCATGGAAAGATTTTTTAAGAGTTAATTATTTTATATTAACTGTAATAAAATTATTGCGCGGTTTTGTGTCCGTGTTAAAGACCGATTAGTCCTCTTCTCCTCCTTCGCGTCATCGAGCACCGTTTGAATCATCAACAGTGTGCTATTCCACTTCATCAAATCATCTTGGATCTTCTCTTGGCATGCAAACCACCAAATCCCCACTGAAGCTAACAAGCAATTCTGCCGATGCCATTAAGACTGTCTCTCCGATGATTGGTTTTTCTTTTTTTGTTGGGGGGGGGTGAAATAAATAAGTAAGATATATCAGTAATGATTTATAAAAAGATCACTAACATCAAATTAATGGGAGGTACTAAGGGGAAGTTACGTTTAATATTTATAATTTATGTAAGATGAATTTGTAAGACTCATTAATTTCTATTAAAGAGCTATTAAGTTATTAATTCATTATGCTAACTTGAAGCATTAATATTTATTAATTGTGGTGATTAATTTATTAAATTAATTTGTCGTAATTTTTAATGAAGAACGAAGTTCAATCAATATATATAAAAAAAAAGATATATCTTATTAAGATTTTAATTCCTAGAATTTGTTTGATTTCACTCTGTTTTGATTATTGACATTGCCGAAGTGACAGTAACAGCTTGTGAGGATGTCATCAAATGCATAAATTGGCAATATGAGTTGCTTCTTTATAGACGCAACCATCACGAATACCATCAAAAATTAACATCAAGAATATTTTTTACCTGAAGTCTTTGAAAAGAAAAATTACCTGACATTTATTTATTGATTTATTTTGGGCAAAGAAAGAAACAGAATTATGAGTTCTATGAGTTTTGGAAAGCAGAGTGAGAAATTTGAACGGCCGAGACTAATAATTTGGCCAGCAAGTAATTGGACAGCCATCACGCGTTTATACTTTATTGACCAATGACTAATAATTTGGCAATTCACCCATCAGGCATCACCACTTGATGAGCAAGTCTTCCCACTTGTTGTTCTTTGTAGCTAAGAAAGAAAAATAGAGCCCACCGCCCATTAATAATTTAGCAATTCCCCAATCACTACCACTTGTTACGAAATTCCTTCAATTAGATATCCGCAGGTCAAGCAGTTAACCCGGTCTCTATTACCTCGAACCTTCACTTTACAAATCTTCAAACTCATAGACCAAGTTAAATCAAAATGTTTCTCTCTCTATATAAATATTTATTAATTCCTAGAACGTCTCTTTGTATCTTTTTTTTTGACCTGGTCGCTAACTCGTCAATAAATAACCCGAGATTAAATTAGAGTGTCTAGAAAAAAAATCAATAAATAACAGTTTTTATTTTTGGTCGTTGAAATATGATAAGTGAGAAAGATTTTTTTTCTTTTATTAATTAGGTTAGCGTATATGATTGAGTGACTCAAAGTCATATTTTTTATTAAGTATTAATTATTTTTCCATACTCAGAGGCTATGAGATTAAAATTATCATTAGCTATTTCATCGACGAGAGGAAGAACACTCGAATTTATTTAAAAAAAAAAGAAAATTATAAGATTTTTTTTATGAATAAAAATGTATCACACCAGTCTTTTTTACTTAAAAATTTCATATATAAAATCTTATTAATAAACGATATAATATATATAAAATGATACTCAATGATATTGTACTAAAAAAAGTAGTTTCAATGATCTTGAATTCAAAAATAAGTACTTGAACGTGTTCTTGCTTTAGGTTTTTGATATCAGCTATATAAATTGAAGCAATCACGCGACAAGTAGCAAAACAAATAATCCAACGGAAGATAATGATCAACGGTAGCAATTTAAATAAATTGTAGATAAAAGTCAATTAAGATTAAGGGAAAGATTTAATTCCATGTGTGAAACGCGGGAGCATGCAATCTATAAAATAATTCTTTTTAAAAGAAAAATGGTGATGGTGAAAAGTATTACACACTACATACTCGCACTACTCCATATTATTATTACTTTATATTATAATGTTGTCACATAATTAAACCAGTCATTTACTCTAATTGGGGATGAATATTTTATAAAAAGAATGACGTATGAAATTAAGTCATTAATTCTTTTTTTTTAATTTTCTAATCTTTACCAAAAGAAAAGTATTTAGTGACCCCTTTTATCAACTTGCTTCTGTTGACTTTCTTCCAATAATAGAAGCGAAAAGAGAAACAGAGGCCAGCACCACTGAGTCTTACGGGATTCTATAAAGACAAAATGAGTGTCCAGCAAAAAGAGTCTATGTTTTGATGTCGCAGCCCTAAAAGATACGGAAAGCTTAAGTTACGTAACTTACAGTTTTTTTTTTTATTTTCTACGATAAATTTTATTGAACTCTCTATATTTATTATTATTTATATTTTATTTATAAATATTATAATTTTTTATTTATATTTATTATAAAATTTTATTAAAATCTTTTTATTTTTATTTTATTTAAATTTTTAAATTATTAAATTAACTCTTATAATTTTTAATATTAAAAAATATTATTATTTTAATTAAAAAATTATTAAATAAATTATAATTATAATTATTATATTAAATAATAATAATAATAATAAATTATTATAATTAATTAATACATTAATTATAATTTATAATATTTTTTATTTAAACGTAACTTAGGCTTTCCTAAAGTGAAAGCTAATCCCAAATCTCCAGTAAAAAAATCCACGTTTTGATAAAAGACTAAAACTTGGCTCTGCCCTTCGAAGGAAGCAACGCAGCTGCCCAAAGATTGCCAAGCCATCAAGACTCCATCAAGTGTACTTCAAGACGATACTAAGGCACAACATCAATAATAATAACATCAAAAAATAAATGGAGGTCATTACATGTTACACCCACCCCAATAAGAAATTAATAAATACAGTCTTAGAAATTTACAAACCCATGCAGTAGGAATAAGTGATTAATTTTTACTGTTCAGTACTCGTTCCTCTGTTTCAAATTCAAATCCACTGGTCTACCATTTATTTGTGACATCATATATATGCCGATACTGTCCTCCATCCTTAATGTACCTTTTAATTTAGTGAGCTTTTGGTGATTAACAATTGAAGAAGACAGGGGTTCCAGATCTGGGAAATCAACAAGCACCAGATATGATAAAGCAGTAGGAAGAGGAAGCAGATTCCTAATCCTAATCTCGATTTAGAACAGATTAGCTAACGTGTGGCATTCTACATTCTTGCACTGCCATTTCTTGTTATGGCAGCGGCATTTTGATCATGGCATCAAAGGCAAATGCTTTGATTTGAAGACTTGCTCGGCTAAGAAAATTAAGGAGAGCGTGTGATCAACATTTTTTATGGGTGTGCTAAGAAAAATAAAAGTAAGAAATGTTGTTGAGAGTATTTTTGATATTTACAAACGTGTTCTAAGTAAAAATTGATTTTCTAAAATCCATTAGCTGGTGCATATAATAATGGGAAGTAAATTTTAGACTAAAAATAGTCCCACCCATCTAATATTGTTCTTCAATCAATTATTTTACTTCAAAATAAAAATTAAAAAACAAAACCATCTCTTTACTACTTTCTAACTATTCATGTTAATGTGTTAATAATTATGAAGAACCGGTGTAATTTATATGATGTAGGAAGTGGTTTAGGCAAAACCATCTGAATCTCAAAATATTGTCATATTGTGCCAAACATCCAAAACAAAAGCTTCCTACATTGTTATAGCAGTTTGTAAAAGTTGATTGGTCCAAATATCCAATAACTGATGAATTGTATTAAGAAATATAAATATTAATGGTGATGACACATACGCATGGAATTCCTCAGTTTTGAGTTTAACTAAAATAACCTGAATAATTTCAAACAATCCATCAGGCCAAAGTCCTTGATTAATTTTAGTGCATCGCATCATGAAATTGAAACTAACATTAATTAGCAAGACAGAACAGCGTCCCTTTTTTTTTTTCACTATAATACAAAATGGAAGCCAAACTAATTCAAGAAACTCCACTATTTTTGACTGAAACATACATAATCCCAAAAATTTACGATTAAATAAATCATTCAAAATCTCCTTTAATTGAATCTCCGCCTCTACGGGTTAATAGAATATCACAAAGTTGCCTAATACAGTGAAATTAATGTTCAACTCATGAAGTTGCCATTATATATATTGAAAAAGAAATTAATACGAGAAACTAAAAATTAACTGGCACTGGATCACGTAAGATTATTTGTTGTTAATTATAATGGGAATATATGCTTGGTCTATTACTTGTCATCTAGGTAATGCGTGTGCACTTCCCTTTATGTCTATCAATGAAGACTAGAGTTACTTGATTGAATAATATCATATCATAAAAATTCAAAACTCAATTTCATTGCGCAAGCGTACCATACCATATGCTGCTCAAAAGTCCAATAACATCGAACGTTCAGCTAGCTAGCTTGTACTGATTAGTTAATACGACAACTAATTCTTTATGATTAGTTAAAAGAGTAAATATCTGACAATCACGAAAAGCTATTCTGTCACTATAGAATAGAGCTTCCTACATTGTTACCCAATTAGGAAGAGCAAGCTTATTTGTTCTGTTTTCTTGAGTGTGTTGCAATTTTCAAGTATCACTCAGAATTTTACACGGTCAACACCTGCAGGAAAATTATATATATCCTTTCAGCGCTTGCATAGCATTTTTCAATGAATTTCAAATCTTCATACCATGAGCTTAATATTTCTTATTAGTGTAAATTAAATCATAAACAGGATGTTTACTCTTTATGAATCACGCTTTAATTAATATAGTGCTAAAGGCTTATCATTTCAAATAGTAATAATCTTGCACGGGAGAGATGGTTACCCAATACAATACTTACACAATGTTATTATTATTTATCAATAAAAAATCAAAGCATCTACATAAATTAAAGAGGAAGAGAAAGTAAATTTATCAAATTAAGCCCATAGAACATGTTAATACTTCACCTTCAATCCAAACTTAAAAGAAATTAGTTACTCATAATTGAATTAAGGGTAAAATAAAAATTTATTAAAATACATAGAAAATACAAGATAGAGAAGAAATTACAGAAAATAGAGCTAAAAAATGAATTTAGGGTTGTCAAATGAGAGGAGAACCCTTCATTTATAGATATAATGAGTAAATCATAACCATCAGTTTAAAATAGTTTGAACGCTTAAGATTGCACCGAGTGGCAAATTCTGACTAGATTGAACATATTATCAAGCTATCATTCAGTGTATATGCATGTATCATATATAAATTTTTTCGATCCAGAAACATATTACCACGTCATCGGTTAAAATTACATAAAAATTTTAGGCCAATAGGATTATGATATATCATCAGTTAATGTCACATCATCAGTTAACGCTACATAAACAGTTAATGTCACATCATTTATCCATCAAATAATGTTATGTCATCAGTCGATGCCATGTTATTGGTCACTGCTATATTATCGTACTATATATATGAACAGTATCGTGAATAATATCGTACATATAAATAATGTTATTTATTTTTTTATACTTTTCCTACGGTTTTCAATTGTCCTAAATTCAAAATTGCTATCCATTTCGTTATTTGATCTCTTATTTATTGTGAAATAATCATGATGTTCCCTAAAATATATAAAATATTTTATTATAATAAAAATATATAATTAAATAATAAAAAAATTTAAATATATAAAAGTAAGAATGTTAATAAAATTTAAAGTATAAAATAATAATTCTTTATAAATATATAATTTTTAGTAGTCAACAGTAGCCGTAGAAGATAAAACTGAATATCAATCCTAAATCTAAAGTCAAAAATAGTGGCTAGAACAGAATCATTGTTTTGATGTCTTAGTTTATGAGGTCAAACAATTGATAGTAAAGAAAACGCGTTATAGATTAGAGAATCCATATATTATCAATAATCCTAAGCTAACTGGCCCTTAGTTAAGAGTAGCAGTTCTTCTTAGTCAAAGAATCAAATAGACTTTTAGTTGTAAATAAGTAGAGCACTACATCAACAAATAATTGAAGAGTTGCTTGGCTATTGAACCGTAGGAAGGCAATTCGTGAACAGCCTTGATATTTCATTTGCTTTTATTTAATTCTCTGTAAAATTGCCTTTTATAAAAGTTTTGTTACACGAAATCGGTAGGTGAAGAGAATTTGTGAAAGCAAACATCAAAGTCACGATAAAATGGACAAAATCAATATAAATATTAATGTCTCAAGCTAGATTATACAAAGATGAAATAATGCTAACCTAGAAAATTCGATCATTATAATTTGATTCACATTATATTAATTATTGTAATATTTACGTATATATATATATATATATTTATATTTTAATAAAGAGAGAGAAGTCGAAAGAGAGAAAGAAAGAAAGAGGAAGAGAAAGAGAGAGAAAGAGAGAGAGGGCGACCCGGACCCGACCCGACCCGCGACCCGCGAATTGACCTGGCCGGATCTCTCAATTTCGGCCATCGTTACCGACGATCTTGGTACCGATTTGAAGCTCTCGAGACGCTGGTCGTATCCTTGCCATTCTCACTGCCGGAAAAAGACCAGAACGCCGCCAGTAAAGCTCGAAAGTTTCGGCCAAAACACCCGTTCTTGCTGCCGTCGATTCAGCCGTAGTTTGGCCACGCCACCGGCTGGGTTCCATTGCTCTCACCTCCAGATTCCATTTCTGACCGGTCTCGTCATCTGAATCGGCCGGATTGTCGGTGAACGGCAACTTGCAACCCGCGGCCTTAGGAAGCTCGATCCGGCTCCATCACTGCGCGTGGGAGGTCATCGCCGGTACCATTGGACTCACCAAGGCCGAAACTACAAGACCTGAGCTTTCCGTCACCGTTGACTGAAGTCCGGTCATTGTTGACCGGTGAGGGGCAATTTGATAAAGCTTGAGAATTTTGGGGTTAATTCAATAATTTCTGAAAGTTATGGGTAATTAGATAATTATGGACAAGGATAGTTAGGTAAATTGAGATTTTGATGGTAAATCGGTAATTTAAGTAATTGGGAGTAATTTAATAATTTTACACCTCTGAGATAATTCCATAATTTCTAAAATGTGGATATTTTGGTAATTGACAAAATTGAGGATAAGTTGGTAATCTATGATCTTGAGGTTAAATTGATTAATTATGATTTTTGGGATATTTCGATAATTTTGAATTCAAGGCATTTCGGTAATTTTAAAGGATTTGAGGATATTTCGAAAATTGAGAATTTTATAGATAAATTAATAAAATATATTATTGAGGGCAATTAATAAATTATGATATTGATAGCATTTTGGTAATTTTTGAAAATAAGAATAATTAGGTAATTTTGGAGATACGGATAATTTAGTAATTTTAAATATGCATATATCAAAAAAAAAAAAAAATGATGAATACATTGGAGTTATATTATGAGAATTCGGGTTTTATTGGATACAATTAATTGCACTTTTTATGTGATTAGTAATAATTATTAACGATTCATTTGATTGGGGGGATGTCTTTCTTGAAAGTAGCTTGATTACTATTGCTACAACAAAATCTCTTTGGATGATACATATGGATGGTTGAGAAGATAATGCTTAAACTTTTAAACATTAACGATTGAATAAACACGTGTGTTTAAAAAAAAGTTTTTTGATTTGCTAGGGACTAGCGTCAGGGGGAAGTGTGTTGAGTGTTAGAAAGTGTATATTTATAAAGTGGAATATACAAAACCTATTTTTCTACTTTTATTTATTTAAGGATTATTTATAATTTTTATTATGATAAAGAATGATTGTAAATGATAATTTTTTAAATGTGATCGATTTAAATGATTTTATGATGAATGGATTTTATCGAATAATGTTGTTTATTATTATAATTGACGGTCTCACGTTATCACGATGACATCGCTATTATTAATCGCTCATGATATACCTTTAAATGATTCGATTGGACGAATTATGTGGATTGACCGCTTATGTGGCATTGATGATGACGTGGCGTTGGCTGACCGATGATGTGTCATGATCTTATGATATATGATTTTATTTCTAATTTTGAATATATGAGTATTAATAATATTTTTAAAGAATAGAAATAGATTTTAAATGTTGTTGTGAATTAAAGAGAATGTGATTTCGAATATTATCGGATGTTTATGTATATGTGTATTTTCGATTGTTTTTAAGCTAATTCCTTTTTCTTGGGTTAGGTGAAGTCTCAACATGTTCCATGGGCTTAATTTGGTAAATTTACTTTCTCTTCCCCTCTAATATTTGTGGTTGATGTGATGATATGAGATATAGGCCTTTGGGGCAGTTAAACCTAAGACCCTAGTACAAGGTTATTATTACACGATAAGCCCTTGGCACCATACTTATAGAGGTGGTTTTTGGATGATTTAATGTATTAATATGGAATATTTGTCCATGGAACATGTTGGGGACTATGCTTTATTATGCATTTTTAATTATGATGATGAGATATATTACAAAGAAAGATGATATAATTAAAAATCAATGGGATGAGATATTATTTCCCGCGAGTTCATTAAAATTTGCACAACATTGTAGCTCTCTTTGTGATGTATGATGGTTTCTGAGTACACATAAAGGTTTTGATTGCACTTTTGTCCTTTGGGGACTATGGCATTGAGGTGATGGATTATCCATATGAGATATTAGCTCCGGGGCATGATGGTTTCTTGGTTGTTGAGGTGATTATTAGGGGCATGATGGTTGCTTGATTACTCGTCCGTTGAGGTCCGGATAGGATGAGATTATTTCCCCGGGTACTCGTTTGGTGAAGTTTTTAGTATTTCGAAATTGATATTATATGTTGCGAATTTTCTTTGGTTTTATGCAGTATTTTGTGATGATATCAGATTGAGTATTTATACGATGTTATGACATATTCTTCCTTGGTTATTTCACATGACATTATATATATTTTCGAAGTTAGTGAATTGTTTAGAAATGTAAAGTGATTTATTAATATTTCTCGTTTATGATTTGATGAAATAATTTGTGAATTTAAAAGTGATACAATTATTTTAAAAATAAAGTTATTTTTCGAAAATTACTATCCACTCACTGACCTTCACTGAGTTTTATACTCACCCCCATTCTTTTTCATTTTATTATATTTTTCCCCCCACAGGAGACTTGCAGGTACAACAGTTGGCTCAGCAACGATAGTTATGTATAATTGGCCACGTATTTGTCTTAAGAATTGTAGAGTTCGGTGTAGAATATTTTAGATTGTATAATATTACAATTTAGAATAACTTATTGTGTTTGGTATTAAAATATTTCGGATGATAATTGGTATTTTATTGGGATGTTGATTGACGGTGTTGGTTGCATTTGGAAATAATTTTGGGAGTGTTATCTTATTAATTGCAGGATTGAGAATTTCAAAAATATAGAAAAATTCTATCAAAATTTTAGTAGAAACATTATCGTGATTAATATTAGAATAGTTCTTAGTCGAATTTTGAGAATCAGTCGCGATTCGTCCCAAGGTTCGGGACAGGTCGTGACAATTATGTTCAATCATGCTATTTTAATGAAGAATACTCGAGCATTTATAGACACTCAGCTTATGAAATTAATTACCGAATGATCTTTGACAAAGTCTGATGAAAAGATCATATTATAAGTACAAAGTTAGACTTCTCGATCATGCAATTATCCATCCAATTATGTGTTATCGTTGAGCTCTTAGGAAGATTCAGCTGCTGAGGATAAGATATTATCTGCTATTATGTGACATGCGATGTGCTCTGATTTTATGGTCTTTTCCTTTACAGTTGTTGGACAAACTGTAATGTGAATTTCTATCTAATGGGTATCCTAATACTTTTAGTTACTTTGGGATTGTTGATTTATATATGATGTTTGGTATCCAAAATTCAGATGCTGATAATCTTGGCTGTACTTTTGTCAAATTTTCTTTTGTGTTGGTGTTGGTTTAATAAAATGTATTAACGTTGAGCTCATGACATTGCCATTGGATATATTGAAAAAGAAATTGATATAAGAAACTGAAAATTAGTTGTCAATTATTACAATTTGGAGAAATGAAATGCGATATGGCATTTTGTTAAAAAAAAAGATCTAATTTATTATTTCTACCAGCAAAAGCTATTAATTCATCAACCCATCAAGATTTTTTTCCTTTTTTTTTCGTTTTGAAATTCAACCCATCAATTTTTGTTTGTAACTGGCACACCGTCATTTCTTAAGGCCCACGCGGTGCAAAGAGTAGTGTATCGTTTCTTTCTAATTGAAATGGGAACTGGATGCTAACGGCTTGTTACTTTTGAGTCAAAAAGTTGCACCACTATTTTAACATCAAAATTTAATAAACTCGATGTTTCACATTCTATCCTGAGAACTCAATCCTTTAATAAACTCAATTTTTTAAATGTTTTTTTTGGGTAAATTCATGTCATATACTATATTCTTTAATTTAGACTTTGTTGCATCAATTTTTTTACTTTTATATACTTTTTTAATATAATGCAAGATTTTTAGTAGAGATACATCAAAAATAAGAGTGAAATCCCAATCTTAAATTTGGGAGAAATAAAATGTAGTTTCATGAATAAAATAATTTATTTTTTTATTCTACTAGCAAAAATTATAAATTTATCAACCCATCAAGATATGAGTTTAATTTATAACTGACAGTCAGTTTCTTACTTTCATTTGTTATGTTTTGAAACATATTACAATGCTATGATCATTTGGTAATTACAAATTAGAAAAGTCAAATATTTCACAACACAGAATGGCAAAAAGGTTTTTGATCAATTTTTGTGTACACAACACAAAATTAAATTACATGGCAATGTTGACAGTGCATCATTTTTGGGAATCCATAAGTTCACATGCGCATAGATGTCTGTTGTCGGCCCTTTTAATTTTTTCATATCTCCAAAACATTACGAGAGCCCCACATTAATCACACATTATAAAATAAAATGTGCCAATTAGCTAGGAAGAGCTAGCTTCTTTGAGGATGGCAATTTTGAATTCGGATCAGATTCGGATGAATTTGATCAGATTTTAGATACTTCAGATTGAAAAAAAAAAAAGAATCAGATTTCCATTAACAATAGCATTGAAAAAAAAAAAAAAAGAATCAGATTTCCATCAACAATAGCATGGTACATCAATAAGAAAGAAAGTGCAAAACTGAGAGAATACAAGTGAGTTTGAGAATGACAGTACTGTTAGGAGAGCTCCGTGACGGAGACGGAGATTTGGAGGATGCGGGTTAGTACAGTGGCGACCATCTCGGCGGCTTAGTGCTTGTTGGTGGAGAGATAGCGACGGACAGGGAGGCGACGGCGATGAGGACGGAGAGGACGATGTGGAGAATGCGGAAGAAGCAGTCGAAGGAGGGAAAGAAATTGATACAAGGAAGATGAGCCTATCATCATTTGATTTGATAATTGTCCATGGGTGATTTCGATAACGTTTTCAAAGAAGATATGGAACAAAGATCAAAAAGAAAAACAAGTAATTTCAGTCGATGCAAGAAATGAGCAAGCCTCGCACATGCGTGCATGTGTCTGACTAACATAACAGGACATGGCTTGGAGCATAGATCAAATAAGAAAGCCACTACAAGTTAAGCAGATCAGTTAAATAAAGGAAATAACTGATCAATTCTTTGTGCAACGGCCACAGCAACAG
Source organism: Aegle marmelos (assembly GCA_030449875.1). Taxonomy (NCBI): domain Eukaryota; kingdom Viridiplantae; phylum Streptophyta; class Magnoliopsida; order Sapindales; family Rutaceae; genus Aegle; species Aegle marmelos. The sequence continues at coordinate 441,889 of JASUUL010000011.1, forward strand.
GGAACATATGTCCACATGACTATATTAATACGTATGGCGTGGATGGCACTATCAACTTGCAGCATTATGTCATCATTTGATCATCGATCAAATTTCATGATATGAGATTAGAAACATTGAGTTCATAATTTTATGTAATTTCATGTACTGATGTGTGTGTGTGTGTGTATACATATAGGTTAACATATAAAGAAAGAGTAGTGGAGAATGATATTGATGTGGCATGTGATGAGAAATGATAGACAATATATATTGATAATGTAATAATGAAATATGTACTTAATGAAAAATATTTAGTAATAAATGATGCTATAAAAATTTAGTATTAGTTGAAAAAATTGATAATTAAAACAAATAGATATAAATGCAATGCTTTAAGTTTATTTTATCACTTTGCTAACCATTTTGAAACCACATATTTAGAAGTTCGATTAATTTTGACCTAAGACTCCAGAGAATGTCGAAAAGAGATTTGATTTTTGTACAATAAAAAAATTAGAGATGAGATAAGTCAAAAACAATTACAAGAACAATAATAAGAATATATTTCGCAAAAGTTATAAATATATATAATATAAACTTAGTTTTAAATTAGGCAATTATTTATTTGTATGGTACGAGAGTCTTATAGAAAAATAGAATTTTTTAAAAAAGAGATTTGCTTCAGGAACAACTTTAGTTTGATTTAGTTTGTGAAGGCTCAAATATTTGAAAGCAACGCAATTAAAAGAAAGAAAATTTTATGATTTTGACAAAGTAATCGGCAAAATATTTGTTAAGTTTGATATGTTAAAAAAAAGTGGAAAAATAGAAAAAATAATGAAGATCCCACAAGGTGGGTAGAGCAAGTAAAAAAAAGGAAAACGGGGCAAATATTTCTAATGTTCGTCAAAACCCAAACATTAGACAACAGAGGTCGGAAAACTAATTGAAACTTGAAAAAGCCCAACCACTATGCAGGCACATAACATTCCGGAAAAAATAAAGAAATATCAACACCAACACAACCATGCTCATTCGCAATTTGCAAGCATTTGCATCAACGAACAATGCCACCCTGCCTTTTTATACCAAAAAGAATAAATACAAAAATAATGGACGACGACTGCGATGTAGCGAACTTTAAGTTGTGTTCTTTCCTCTTACACGGAGACAGTTCTCTTATCAGAGAAGGTCCTCGCAACCTTTAGGCCCATATTTTGGCGGCTACTGCTACTGCTGCATTTTCTTGGCACTGACCTTTGCGTATCCTAATGGGAATTCCACCCAAGTCAAAAGTTTTCCTTTAAAGATTTCGTTTACTTGAGCGAGCTCTGTATCGGATAGTATTTTCTTCCCACTCAGAAAGGCAACAAATGTGGGAGGCCAACCCTTCACTTGGGTAAAATACTTAATTTTAGGCTGGGCCAACTGATCTTTCCAAGAACGCCTGCCCATAACCTGACCATCAAACGGACACAGCAAGAGAAAGAGCATGGTTTATAACCAACATCACATACTTGCAGTATTCAGAAAAGGGGAAGGCCGAAAGTCAAAAGGCATCTGATGCTGACCTTGTGCAACCAACGGTTAAGACGGGAGGAGGCCGCCCTAAACACCATTTTTGGTAAGTATCAATGACCTGGTGCATGACAGCTATGCCGCCTCTTCCTTCTAATGCTGAAGCGAACACAACCGGTATTCCAGTCACCTGCCAGAAAAACCATGTGTTCATGCTGTTAATCACATGGTACATGAGTTATTGTTGAACGTATAAGATAAGACATAACAGGGGTACGCACGCTTTTATGTATATAACGTCAGTAACAAAGGATTACTCTGGACTGCCTAAGTTCATTAATGCAATTTCTTTCTTCAAGAGATTGTTTGTGGCCCCTAATTCTCATTCTAAATTGTTGCTACAGTGATTGCTCACTTCAAATTGCTTTTCTCTGTAAGAAAGCAATTAAATCCAAATATCCTGACAAGAGAAACTTCCAAGCATCATCGAATTAACACAAATATTCATATTTAGAGACCTAACCAGATAAGTCTCCAAAGTATCACTACCTTAATATTAAATCATTCATATACAAAAGCTAGAGTCATTTTAATTCGCTGCTAGCCCTTTGAGCAAACCAACTCCTCTGTTTTTATTAGGAAATCATCTGCAACTGACTAATACTTCTTACACTGCTCTTAGTAGTAGTAAAGGAATGTGTGTGTGGGTATAAGGATACAAAATCCACTCCACAGAAGCAAGACATCTGAAATAAGGACCTGATTTAGCTATGATCAAATGCTGTTCGCTTGGCAGCCTCGGAATTTTACCATTGAACCACACAATGCTCTTGTGAACAAAACAGAAAATAAATAATAACCCACAAGAGATATGTTACATAAAAATCCAACCTGAGGTATAACCGTTTGAATTTCTTGTGGAACAGCTTCCTTGACCCTTTTATGCACAGCTTAGTTTTTTCTCCCACTTAGCTTACAACCAAACCACGTCCTTCTTCCACTGCTTGTCTTGCTATAACAACTTCTGTGTGTGTCATACTACGTCTAGCATTTGCGTCCTGATCATTGTACGTGCAATCAACATATAAGCATAAATATCATCAATAGAGAAGAATCCGTTCTCAACCCCATGTTTTGTCTACAAGTTTTCAAAATTTGTATTATCATATTGTGATGTGCCGTTGGTTTTATGTTAACTATGACATCCACTGCAGTAGAGGACTCAGGCGATCCTACCAAAATCAAGCATATTAGAAAATTTTTTCAGTTTTAACAATTCCATTTATATGTGCAATCACAAAGAACCATTAGGCTTGGAAATAATGATGGCGCATGGAAACCCCATTAACAGCAGACAGGATTGGCTTCAAGAAGCACATGCTCGTAGCTTTGTTAGAACAGTGCAGAAAGAATATCAGTCAGGACACACCCCTTCAGCATCAAGGACCAAAGCAACTACATGAGCCCTCATCAGATTCTTTCTTGATTGCATAACTCTCAATGATGCTGGTCCTTTCTCTTTCTCTCTTTGCAGCCAACCTGCAGTATCAACCTGAACAACGGTAATTCACAATAACAAATAAACAATAAGAAATTTTGACAGCAACGAAGAATCCTAAAGTAGATATGAACTAATCCCAAAAATGCAATTTATTACCCCAAAAACTGAGACAATACAATATGCTTTGCCTGGAATAATTAACTCAACTTACGTCATGACTAAAATCCAAAAGTTAGCAGAAAACTAAACAAAAATGCAATAATAAACAGAACCCTGAGATTCGAGAGATATCACTTCTCTATAAAAGGTGTTTAACACAGTCCGTAAGGTTAAAAAGACAGCATACAGAAAAGGACAGATTTATAAGCTTCATATAGGTATATTTAATAAACTGAACTCAACCATAACATAATATCAAATAAGGATTAAGAAAATCGAGTATGTACCAAATATAAAGTTCTTCCTTGATATTCAAAATGAACTCTCAATGAATCTCTTGTCAAACCAGCCTCTGCACCCACGAGAACACGATCTTCTTGTAACAGAGCATTGAGCAAAGTTGAATTGCCAACATTTGGCCTTCCTACTATTGCTAACTGCAATGGCAGCTTAGAGTCATCTTCCTCAGGGGAGGTACCATCCTGAGTGGAGCCATTGTTCTGAGTGCAGCTATCTACATAAGTCAAAAGGCAAGAAGGAAAAATTGAAGAAGAAAAGAGTGGTCGTCTAAATGTCCATTTTGTCAATAAAGCAATTTATGAGCGTAAAAATTTTTTACAAATAGATTGCCCATGCCATCTTCTTACTATATTAAGATGGGAATCGGTATAGGCACCTGCAAGTTGATAAAACCGTTATTCATCAAATAGTTTTAAAAAAGTATTTTTTTTAATTAATAACAATGATGAGATGGAAATGATATGAAAATGAGATATGCAAATATAAAACACAAACATGTCGATTCCATGGCACAGGAGTTGTCAAATGAAATCAAAGATCTCGCATAAGCCATTAATTGCATTCCATGCCACTGAGACTGGACTAGGTGTAACACTCCACAAAATGCATATGTGAAAGTTGCACTGCTCAGTTGCAAATAAACTTGACCATTATTTTAATTTCCAAAGACCAAAAACTCTTTGAACAGAAATTTATAATAATTAATGCTCTGGCATTGCTCATGAAAATTTTTATTAAGCACTAACAGAAAACCATTGATGGTAGAATAGTCAATGCTTCTTGAAAAATCAGAACTTAGGCTTTCAAAAACTTCCGTGAACTTTTCAGCAAACTTGCAGAATATTCACTCAACATGTTTACAGGAAATACCAAGAAAAAAAGAAGTGTAAATGATTGTACCATTTAAAACTCGAAGCATATAATCTTCAAGCGAAGGGCGAAGAGCTTCATATGGATCTGTCATACCCAGTCCAGTCTCGGCAGATATAGCAATGGCTCCCCAAATCCTAACATTAGGGATTCAGCAGCAGCTTCAGCAAGAGAGCCAGTGCCAGTGCCATTATGAAGTGATTAACATTTATTCATCGCTACTATAGGTTCGATTTGGGAGGCATGTTTAGGTAACCACTTTCCGACCTCCAAATCCAAAGGATGCAATCCAGACTAGCCACAAGAAAACATCAAGAACAACACCTCCAATTACAAACGACGTCGTTTAAGAAAAACAACGATTTTTTTAATTTATTTTAGAAACTGACATTTTTAACCCCACTGTTTAATTTTGTGATATGAATTTTTCGTAGGATTTCTCTATAATATGTTTTTACCGCATTGATAGTGGGGTTATGATAAAATCCTTAACCTCAATTTATGCTTGGAATTCTTCATTTCCGTCGAAGCCAATTTCTTCCCAAATTCCAGGTTCTTGAAGGGCTCTAAGACAAGTGCTTTTTAACGGTCGTTAATATATAATAAGAAATTAAGAACCGCATAAGAGCCAAAATTGACCGGCTTCTCACCTTCTCTGACTGCTTCAAGGTGCAAAGCAAGAGGCTCTCGTATCCAACTTCCTGTTGATCAAATTCACTGCAAAAACCTCCCAAAACTTTTGCATGGAATCTCTAGGAACTAATTCAAATAATAAATTAACATTACCGTGCGACCAAATTATGTTTTCCTCTTCAATTATTAACTATTATTAGTATTAATAATTAGAATTTATAAGGATTCATTGTCAATTTGATTAGAATAATAGCAGCAATTTAAATTAATAAAGAAGTGTTATAGAATAAATAATATTTGTGAAGAATTCAATTTTAAGTAGAAGAATTTCAGATATTGTATTTCATTGATCTCTTTTACTTATTTTATAAAATTAAAAATAATCCATTTAACTAGTTTGTTAATCAATTACATCATGTTAAAATTATTAAAGTTTTTAACTAATAAAAATAATATGCATCGCTGATAAAATCTGGTGGTGTATTTTTTTACATTATCGATACTATAAAAATGTTACAGCATCATAGGAACATTTTTCATAATTAACATTTTAAAGTTTAAAAATAATATTTACAAATACTATGACAAGTTTTCTAATTTATTGTAAAATCTTATTAATTAATAATGTGAGAGCACAGAAAGTTTGTTAATTTAAAGAAATATTAATTAATTAATTAATTAAAATTTATTAATTTAAGAACATGTATTTAATCAACTTAGAACTTATTTGTTAAACATTTAAAGCCTAAAAATTTATTAATTTCAGATGTATTTTCAAATTTTTTTGTTGTTTTTTATTTTTTATTTAATTTGTATATATTTACATGTGAATAAAAAAAGTAAAGTTTAGTGACTTTTATCTGGGTGTAAAAAAAATCTGAATAAAAATTGAATACCATATCTTGATAATATTCCTATTAAATAGACATATTTCCCAACGTATAAAACTTCATCCACTTTTTTCATTTTTATAATTCACATTCTCTAGTCTTTGGGTTTGTTCTCTATTTTAGTACCACTAAAATTCTTTAAGTACAACAATCGTTGAACTTTAATTCATTATCTTTTTAAAAATTTTAATTAATAAGTTTGATTAAATTTTGTGTTTGAAGTAATGTAATTATATTTTTATTTATAAATCAATTAACAGCCAATTCTACATATGTCTGAGTATAATTGTAACATAAATATATTTATCTCTTAAAATTTATAATAAGTATAAATAATTCTTATAAGAATATAATATAAAATAATTTTATTTCAGATGTTTATGATTTAAAAAATTTACTTTTATTTAGATATTAAAAAAATAATAAATATATCATTTAGATACATACAATTTTAACTTATTTAAAATTTAGTCAAATTCAAGTCTATTTAAATTTCGGATAAAAAAATAAATGTTACCTTATAATTATTTTATCTTACTAACTTATTCATTTAAAAATGAATAAATTCACTAAAAATAGTCTAAATTAATAAAAAAGAATATGAAAACTGTAACACAAAAAGTATCCCCATTCGAAAATAGGGATCGTGCGGCTGCCTAATAGCGGAAAATTCCTAAATTCTTGGTGATAGTGATTATTTATGTTGGACTTCTGCTCTTATGCCTGTGCAACTGCCCAATATTTTCAATTTAATCCTTCAATTTAATTTTCTTATGTTTATTAACTTATATTCTGTCATCATATTATGATTCGATATCTTTTTATTCTCAGGCGACTTGGCTAACATGAAGTTCACTTTACTATTTTCATCAATGTTTATTGGAGTGCAAAGCTTCGAAGTTTGGTTTGTGACTGTTGTGTTGTCTAATATGTTGCCTTATCTGCTTTTTGACTTGTTTGGAAAAAATTAGAACTCTAATTCTAAATATCATTATGTTTAGCTGCTATACTTTATGTACATAGTCAAATGTCATCCCTTTTTTTTTTTTTAAATGTCCAAATCTTGCTGGAGTTCGTACATCATTCGATAATAAGTCCAAGATTGTAATGGTTTTGTTTCTTGAAAATTTGTCATCAGTGAACGAACAAAGTTCAATGGATAAACTTCTCTTAGTTAATTCTAGTTCAATGTCACAGTTTCTCATATTAATTATAATCTTTCTCTGAACTTTGGAGAATTTTAATAGTTGATGCTGATTCCTTAGCCATTTTATTCATCTTGTACATAAATTGTGCAATCAATAAGCCAACTCAACTTTCCTCTTAATTTAGTGAAAAATTTGCAAGGCCACTAGGAGGTTTTTGTTTGTCTCATGCTGACATGGTCGCCATCGTTTCAGTATGAAAATTTTCCCTATTGAAATTCATGATCCCTCATATACCACTCATGAAGCTGCTTCTGGGGCTTAAAAGCACCAAAATTCTATTTTATGTTTCCTAGCTTATTAACTTGTCGCATCTGCATTATTATCTTTCTTATCATACGAATGTTTCATTTATCATTTTCCCAACATAAACATCCATAGGTCATTGCTGAATTTTTTCCTTTAGATTCATGCCAGATTATGGTTGCTGGATTTTCTGCTTTGACACATTATCATGTCTAAGTACAGGCTACCAAGGGAGAAAAAAAATTGACACTACATCCCCAGCATTTTATCCCAGCAGACCGGTCATTTATTTTCTATGAAGGACTGAATAGGCATCCGGACTCTATTTTGAAGGACAAAACTGTGGTTGAGCTTAGTTGTGGAAATGGATGGATAACCATTGCCATAGCTGAGAAGTGATTGCCTTCGACTGTTTGTTAGTTTATCGCCCTTATGCCATGTGGGAGCTTTTGTTTCTTTACTTACCAGTGCCTTAAGGGGCTCCATCACGATTTCTCTCATCATTTTCTATCTCATTTTTGCAAGGCCATTTGAAATTTATAATTAACAGGGTTGGCACTAGGTTATGGTGTTTTAACGCACTTCTATTCTGAAATATTACATATCAATTAACATCTGAAATATCAACTCTGTCCTTGTCCAAATGTCTTTGTTGGAGTATGTTGAAAATATAACCTTTTAGTAGTTCTTTTATGCTGTGGAAATATCCTTTTGCAGGTCTACGACTTTGCTATTAATCCTAGAGCTATCACGATCTCTTGGATAAATTTGTACATAAATGCATTAGATGAAAAAGGTCAACGCATCTATGATGCAGAAAAGAAAACCTTACTGGATAGGGTGGAGTTCCACGGATCCGATCTTCTAGCTTATCGCAGACATCATGGCATTCAACTTAAACGAATAATGGGATGTATATCTCAGGTATTATCACTATCTGTAACTCATCGTTTCACGGGGATTAAATTTTGGTGAAGTTTGTTTATTCCGGTCTGCTTGTTGGGCAGGCCGGCCTTCCTTCATCCCATTCATCGCGATGATAGTGATAAGTCAAAAATAAAGGAGTGAGAGGGAAATAACCCACCATCTCTTCAAATTTTAGTGTGCCGGATTACTTTTAACTCTTAGTTTAACTTATTTTGTTTTCTCCATGCAGATTCTCAACCCCAATTCTGGTGCAATGTCCAAAATAATCACTGAAAATGTAGGCGAGGAATTTCTGTAGTCATTGAGTAACTATTGTGCACTACAGGTTGGATATATTCTAAATAATTTAATTGTGATGCACAATTGAAAATTGTTGGGAAGTTAGAAATTAAGCTTATAGGCTTCTTTTGGTTTCACGTATGTCTAAGCATACTTGTTATAACCTTGGTTTGAAGCTTGCATACCTTGGGTAAGGTTGATGCCTTAGTTGGTCAATATCAATTGGGAAATAGAGCAAAGCAATGAAGATAGTGGGAAAATGATAATGTGAGTTTGACAGATGCTGAGAAAAGATAGGGAAACTTGATCGGAAATAATTTTTTTTCTAATTCTAGTTTTTTTCCTTTATGTGTAACTTCTTCACAATGACATCAATTCCCATAGTTCATGTCGTTAGGTGCACTCGACAACCACTGTCTTTTATGTCTTGTAGATAAATCATAAAGTTTATATATATATATATACACACATATAAGCTTTTTCTTTTGCATATGTTATGCATTTGAAAAAAAAAAAAATATATATATATATATATACACACACACTCCAATTCATAAGGAGACTCTTCTTGTGTCGTATTAATGTGTTAATACAAAAATCTATTGGAATTATAACAATTGTGATGAATCCGAATATTCAATAACTGATAAATTCCATCTATAAAAATTAACAGCGACGGCATAGAAAGAATTAATTGAAGAACCCGCCTGTAGTGCATTAATTTAAAATAATTTTGTAAAGCAGCCCTGCTCTTATGTCTTTAATTGGCAATCAAAAATTACTTTACCGTACAATGCCATAAACGAAGATAATAACGTTGTTGCTGTGGGGCAGTCGGTAATTCGTTAATTGAAGATAATTAAGGCCGCCCAAGCTGAACCGTAATCAGAGAAATATAATGCGCTTGCTTAGTTTAGATTATACGTAGATGAAATTATATTGATCTAGCAAATTCAATTCTTATTTATATTAGTTATGTCGAATCATGCTATTTTAATAAAGAGCACTCGAGCATTTATATATCCAACATGTTCTGATCTTTTCTTGGTTTCTCCTCGGATGTTCTGTTTATTATATTTTTTATGTTTTGGGAATGGCTTGCATGTATTAAGAGCAATAAAGTGTGTTAAATAAATCCAGGTCCTACGGTACTAAAAGAATTAATGAGCTTGGTTTTTTTTAATAAAAACAAAAAAAATCTCTTTCTCCGGAGCTTATTATGAATTTTAAGGAGTTAATAAAAACAAACGAAGAACACAAACATGTTAATTAATTACTAAGAACACTAGCAATTTTGGTTAACTGTCCAGCGGAAGGGGAAAAAAAATAAAAGGAAGGCAAGAAATTACTTCATTAATGAATTACTATAGTCCCTGCCGCTAAACATTCTTCTTTTTTATTTCGAAAATTGATTTACATGATAAAACTCCCCGATACGAACCGTATTAATTTAAAATAATTTTCAATTGAGATTTAAATTTTAAAGTTAAATTCACAATCCCACTCGATTGAAAATAAAATAACAATAACTGTTCAGTCATCAAAAACCCATTTGTCATCTATTTCAACACAAGGTATGTGGGTTAACAAGTCCCAATATTGTCCTCCACCCTTTCTGCACTTCTCTTTCATCAACGGACAACCAGAGATACCTAATTCCAAAAGTGAGGAAGGCAGGCCCTTCTCCGGAAAGTATTTGAGCTTGGGACAACCTTGGAGAAAAAATTCAGTGAGGTTTTGAAGATCAACAATTGAAGAAGATAGGCGTTCCAGATTTGGAAAATTTTCAATCTCCAGAGACCTTAGAGAGGCAGGAAGAAGAGGAAACGTGGTCCCCAATCTTACGTCCTCTGCCTCTGGTGGAAACGACACCATGTCGTCATCACATCCTCCGATTGCAAGTCGTCGCAGAGAGGAGAATCTGTGAAATCCCCGGCCCCACTCAATCACTGACTTCCAAAGCTTCGTATTATCATAAATCCCAAGAGAATGAAGGTCGGTGGGAAGGCCATCTTCTTCTTCAAGGCTTGGAAGCTCAGCGTCTCCCCTTATTCTTAATTCTTGAAGAGAGGTCAGATTGTGCAATCCCTTGGGTAAAGCCTCTAGTCTCTTACAATCAATTATAGTCAGCCCCGTGAGTTTCGCACAAGGCAATCCCCCTTCGGGAAAGGACTCCAGATTTCCACACCTCCAAACTCTAATCTCTTGAAGCTGGAGGAGATTATGTAAACGCCTCGGTAAAATTTTCAGATTCTCACAATAACGAATGGAGATTGTTTCAAGAGATGCGTTGTCGTCCAACCTTTCTGCTATTGACTCCAGCTTTGAACAACTCCAAACACCAAGGGACTTAAGAGACGGAGGTAGATTCCCAACTTCAAGGGACTCAAGCGTGGCAGGTAACTCGTTTTTTGAAAATATACATCTCAGAGATGAACAACGGGTAACATCCAAGTACTCAAGAAGAGATGAGGAGGTGTACCTTCTGCTGCTGCTCTGGATGCCCTCTTCCACTGTCAACGTCCTTATAGTATCACAATTCCAGATGTGCAACCTCTTAAGGCTCGGTGGTAGCTGGACTTCAGAAACATATGTCAAGGAACGGCAACGCCAAATATTCAACGCCTCGAGAGATAAATTGGTGTCGCACATCCATGCCTCTGGTAACGATTTCAGTGCATCACAGCCGTCAATCGTAATTTCCCTCAACCTGGAAGGCAGAGCAACCTCGGGAAAGGCTACAAGGGAACTGCAGTGGCTGATGTATATCTCTCTCAAGGAACTGAGGCTCAGCGATGGTTGTGGCAGCTTCACAAGGCCTTCACATTCTTTCAATTGTAGGTATTCAAGTCGGCACGAAAACTCGAAGAGATGCTGCTGTTGGTCTTTCTCTTCCTCCGCCACCAAGGATTGAAGTTTGGGACATCTTGTAATCTTCAATCTTTTGAGAGAGCAAATGTCTTGCAGTAATCCGTCATGACTCTTCCATATGTATGTTTCATTTTTAATATTATTTATCTCCAATTTTTCCAATTCTGGTAGTCGCAGCTTCAATGGCCCTGTGAGAAACACTTGATCTGATGCATCTCTACAAACCACTGAATTCTGTGACCCAAGCTGATCAAATGAACTTCTCCACACAACCTTTTTACATCCACCAATTTCAAATCTGCAAAGAACTGGAAGACTCCTAACTGAAACTAACAATTCTTCACATTCTTGAATAACAAGCGTCTCCAATGCAGGAAGGTGCTCTGGAAATGTCCCTTGCAGCTTAGAACATCTTAAAATGTGAAGCTCTCTCAATTTAGGAAACTCTTTAACCCCTTGAGCGGATCCATGGGGAATCCAGTCCTCCCACTCTTCCATGTTTTCAAAACGAAGAGTCTCCAAGCATTGAAAAGGAACTGGGGAATCATTCCCATAGAACTCTGGACCCAATCTCTTTACTCCACTCATCCCACGCACTGCAAGATGCTTTAGGGAGGGCAGTTGCCCCACTGATGGCAGGGTAGTACACACACCACATTCTTCAAATTTTAGGGTCACTAAATTTGAGAATGAGGAATCTCCTAACCAAGTTGGAAATTTTGTGCCTCCATAGCCTTTTATACAAAATTGTGCCAGATTTTTATGAGGTTTTAGCATGTCCAGCAAGCCCTTCTCAGATTCTGCCTCCCCTGAAGATGAAGCATTAGTACTGCAAGTCCATCGAAGCCATAATTCTTTAAGATTCTCCTTTCTATCCAACTGAGCCTCCGCGGCATCAACAGTGTGTTTTACATTCTCCAAATTTGAAATTGTAAGTGTCCCCGTAAGATGCGTCAACGACTTTAGCTCTCGTAAACCGGAACCACTGTCTTTTCCCACAGCAAAATTACACAACGTCTGAAGGCAAGTCAGCTTACCAATTCCCAGTGGCATTTCCTCCAATGAATCCGTATTTGAATTTTTAAGATAATGCAATTTGGTGAGGTTTCCCATGTCAGCACACAACCTCTTCAGCCCATAACAATCTTCCAAAAAAAGAGTGTGCAAATTGTAAAGCTTGCTGACCGATTCGGGCAGAATTCTAATCTCAGTTCCAGATAAGTTGAGGTACCTTAAATACCTCAAATCACCAATTGAATCTGGCAGCTCGGAGATGCAATATCCACGCAAAGAGAAGACCCTCAGGCGTTGGAGTTTGAACAACTTAGGAAGAATGCTATAAGCCAAGTATCCACGCGAACTATTTGACAACATTACTGGCAAAAAAGTTCGCAGACGTTGGAAATCATACAATTTCTCAAACCTTTGAACGCCATCATATCTTGCACAAATGTACGACAGATGACGGAGATCTGTTGAAAAACTTTGTTGCTTGTTAACCTCTGAGGTATGCTCCATTCTGAAGTACATTTCCCCAGCGGCCCACTGAGCAAGGTCGTTGATCAGATCGTGCATCACAAATCGTGATGCATCATTGCTTGATTGCTGGAAAAATGATCTTGCACGTAGCTCTTGAAAGAACTTTCGACCTAGATCTTCACTAGGATTCCCGCTCTCTCCGTGATCCAGGAAACCCGAAGCATGCCATAATAAAATTACCTCCTCCTCTTCAAATTCATAATCCTTAGGAAACAAGGAGCAGTATGCAAAGCATTGTTTCAAAGTTGGAGGTAGATAATAATAGCTCACTGCAAGGGCTGGTATAATGCGACATCTCTCCTCTGGTAGTTCCCATATCTTGCTTCTGAGCAAACCTTCCCACTCACGTCTGTCATGTTTTCCACGTAAGAGTCCTCCAAGTGTTTGCGCTGCCAAGGGCAAGCCATCGCATTTGGTCACTATCTTCTTGCCAATTTCCTCCAATAACTTATGTGAACTGAAATCTCTCGTCCCCAGAGAATGTTGAGCGAATACAGCTAGACAATCATCATCTGACAGCTTTTTTAATTGACAACCTGGAACAGCACCCATGATTTCTGCAACCTCTTGACTGCGAGTAGTGACAATAAGTTTACTTCCTGGTGCTCCAAATTCAAAAGGACGACTGAGCTCAACCCAATCATCGTAATTCCGGTTCCACACGTCATCTAAAATAAGCAAAAATTTCTTTCCAGACAGTTGTTTCTTCAATTTCTCTTGAAGCTTATTCAAGTCGTCATTATCCACATTCTGGTCACTAGCAATTGAAAGTAGGATTGATTTTGTAAGCCTGATAACATCAAAATCATCAGAGACACAAGTCCACGCCTTCATATCAAAATGACCCTGCACTCGATCTTCATTATAGACAAGCTGAGCAAGAGTGGTTTTGCCCAGCCCACCCATACCTATGATCGGAATAACAGAGAATTCACCATCATTTCTTAAATCATCCCTCAACAACAATTCAACAATTTCCTTCTTTTCTGTTTCTCTGCCGTATACTTTGGCTTCATTCACCAAAGAGGTTGTCTCTCGGCTTTGCCCGTCTTTTGTGGACCTCCCAGCTGAACTTACGTTCAAACCCAGCGAGTCTTTCTGTCTCACAATTTCTTGAAATCTGACGTTGATCTCTTCGATTTTGGACATCACGGCATAATCGAACTGAATCGATTGCGGAGTACAAGTGGTGCAGCAAGTAGGAATGAGCTTCCGAAACTTACTTGTTCTTGTACGACTGCTAGTGGGTTGATCATGAGCAGCAGCCGATTCTCCATTTCCAAGCAACAACTTCCGCCGTAAAGCCTCAGTTTGAAACTCATCCAACAAGTCTTCGACATCGAGAGCCAAGTTCTGAAGCTTGCCAAGCCACAACTTCACAGCCGGAGCCGTCCTCTTCCTCTCCTCAGCATCAGCGAGCACCGCCTTGATCATCCCCAACATATTCTCCCACTTCTCTAGATCGGCTTGGATCTGCTCTTGGCGTGCAAAAAACAGAATCCCCTCTGAAGCTAACTTATTGACTAGCAACTCGACGGACGCCGTCAGGATTGCCTCTCCGATGATCGACATTTTTTTGTCTTTTTTTTTTCGGTTGTTGCAAAGGAAGAAACAGAACTATTGAGTTTTGGAAAGGAAAATGAGGAAATTGAACAGTAAGTGTGAAGGGTAAAGCGAAGTGCTTGAAACAAGTCTTCCACTTGTTGTTTATTCGACAGTTCAGTGAAAATAAAAACAGAGCCCACCACCCATTAATAACTTAGCATTTCATCATTCCCCAATCATCACCACTTGTTACCAGATTCCATGAATAAAAAATCGCATGTCGATATTTGTAGGGTCAAGCACATTATTTAATCCATCGTCCGGTTAAAATGCTGAATAAAGAGGAAAATAGACTGTATCTACTACGAACCTTCGCTTTACAAGTCTTCAAACTCATAAAACAAGTTAAATCAAAACGTTTCTCTCTCTCTCTCTCTCTCTCTCTCTCCATATAATTACTTTGTTTATTGAATTAATTTTCTTACTAAAACAAAGACTTAAAAGTACACTTACAATTTTTTATAATCACAACGGTAATTCATACTATCATGTTATATGACAGCCGTGCCAAAATAAATTATAAAAAATTTTAGCCGAACATAAATTCGTCTCTTTTATTAAGTAAATATGCTTAATAATATAGACACAATTGAAATACCTCTAATGTGCAAACAGAAAAAAAGTCCCGCCACCAATAATTTAGCAAGCTTCACACACGCTTGTGCTTGTCTGCTTGACGAACTAATCATTAATACTATGGTGTTTTTAAAGAATTACAAAATAACAAAATAGATAGTATGTATTTTTTTTTAATTGTATAGAAAATGAGAGTAATTTCAAATATTTTCAAATTCACTTATTTACAAAGCAATACAGAATGATTTCCTTTTATTTTGAAACATTATAATGAATCAAATAACACTGATCCAAAGAGAAAAGTGGTAATTTTTTTTTCTCATTTTTCAAAAGAGATGGTGAGGTTTGGTTGCTTGTCAAATTATTGGTGTGGGGGTCTATTTGTTTTTGTTTTCACTTTAGTGATGAATTAGCAAAGCAAACATGTAATCATTTGTAAAGGGTCTCCATCATCCGATTATTTAAGATGAATTCGTAAGACTTTTTAATTTTGATGAAAATGTAGCGTTATTAAGTTATTAATTCATTAACTTGTGGTATTAATATTTATTAATTGTGGTAATTAATTTATTTAACTTGTCATAATTCTTTGATTGTACTTTCTTTTTTTTAAAAAAAAATAAGATGGTCGGGTTGGGTTGTTTTTGCAAAATTATTGGTGCAGGAGTCTATTTATTTTTGTTTTTGCTTTATAAATTAATTAGCGAAGCAAACATCTAATAATTTGTAAAAAAGATCACTAGCATCAGATTATGTAAGATGAATTTATAAGACGAATTGGTAAGACTTACTAATTTTAATGAAAGTGTACCGTTATTAAGTTATTAATTCATTAACTTGAGGTACGAATATTTACTAAGTGTGGTAATTAATTTGTATAACATGTCATAATTTTGCTAAATGTCATCAAATGCTTGATCTTATCTCACAAATTGCCAAATATCGTTTGGTTTCTTCATAGGCTAGATGGCCATTTGAAATTGAAAGTAATAACAGCTATCATATACCGAAATTGATTTTAAGAATATTTCTTACTTGAAATATTTGAAAAGAAAAATTAACCAGATTAGATTAGAGATGTACATAAATTTGGTACTGGTTTAAAATGTGAGTAAGATTAATTTGATAAAAGAGAACAAGAATTGAGCATGACCCAAAAGAGAGAATATTAGATTATACAAATTTGCATGCAAGCATATCATATGTTAATCTTAATTTTTTATTGCTGGAAATTAATTAATTACTTAATAAATTAATTAATATCACTATTTTTTTTAATTTCGTGTCCTGTATGATATTGGCTACTTCAAAATTACGTTGCGTATCTCTTATTTGAAAGAAATAGAACTTTTGTACCAATCAAACTTAGTTTATTAATACTCTTCATTCATTATGGTTAATGGCTTAACAAATGCCGGAATACGGGTCAGCAAAAATGAAGCACTTTATTAGTCGTTGAAGTCAAGAAATTTTTAAAGCAAGTTAAAACAGTTCCAACTCAAAATAATTAGGGTGTAATTGGGTTGCTATAAATATTTCACAATTTCAGTCCAATTTTATTTTGTAAGCACAAACTAATTTTATCATTTCTTTTGTATTAATATTCATAAATTGATATATAGTCTAAATTGACAAAAATAATATTCAAATTGTCATAAATTTTTTAATAAAAAAGATATCCCGTATAATAGTTAGTTTTTTTCTTTACTCTAGGATCTAGCTCCGTAGCTCACTTTTTTGTCGTTATTTTACCCAATCGTTAAATTTTAATTATGTCGATCTAGCGGCTGGGATTTGTAAATGAATAACGAAGTAGTGTTTGGCTACCGTCTGAATCCATTGCATCTAATTGGTTTTGTGATTTTTTGCTTTCTTCTTTGTGACACTTGACTAGTTCTAAAAATATAAACCATACCACATATGGATTTACAAATGCATTCAACCATAAATTAATAGTTTTGTGACCGCAAAAAAATTGTTAAAATTAACAAATATCAATTAATTGATAAATTAATAAATTAATAATTTATTAAAATACTCATTATTTTAGAAAATATAATCACATTTTTAGTATTGATTTATCTTGAGTTAGTATCTATTATGTTTTACGGAAATTATCACTACATCACCTCTGTTTTATCTTAATCACACAAAATTTTAACATGTTCTCTGCACCACCTTTCTCTTTAAATTTGTATCAATAAGACACTTTTTCACTAACACCATTAAATATTTTAAATGAAATAAAAATTTTACACAAAAATAAACTAAAAGACTATTTTATTTTATAAAAAAATTTGAAAAATAAAAAACCATAATTATAAAATACCCCTAAATTTAATAAAAATCCAAACATTAGAATTTTTATTTTTAATAAAAATTGTGATTATAAAAATAATTGAAAATTTTGGGATTTAACAAAAATCTCCTAAATGATTAAAATTTTGGGATTCATTTTAATAAATAAATTCAGTTATTTTAAATAAATTTTACAAAATTATAATTTTTAATAAATAAATTCAATTATTTTTAATTATAATTTTGTAAAATTATATTTTTGATAAAAATAATTACTAAAATTTTTTCAAAATCTAAATTTAATAAAAATCAACTGAGCACCTCTCTTTGCGGTTTATTTTTATTAAATTTAGATTTTGAAAAAATTTTAGTAATTATTTTTATGGTTTATTTTATTAAATTTAGTGATATTTTTGTAATTATAATTTTTTTATTTTTCAAAGCTTTTATAAGATAAAATGGTCTTTTAATTTACTTACTAGTAAAATTTTCATTTTATTTAAATTCTTTAATGATGTTGGTGTAAAAGTGACTGATTGATATAAATTTAAAAAGAAAGGTGTTACAAAGACGCCATTAAGACAGCCTCTTCGATGATTGGCTTTTTTTTTTGTGGGGGGGGGGGGAGGGTGAGAAACATTTTATGGAATCAAGTAAAAATGAAATAAATAAGTAAAATATACCAGTAATAATTTATAAAAAGATCACTAGCATCAAAATAATGGGAGGTACTAAGGGGAAGTTACGCTTAGTATTTATAATTTATGTAAGGTGAATTTGTAAGACTTATCAATTTCTATTAAAAAGTTATTAGATTATTAATTCATTAAGTTAACTTGAGGTATTAATATTTACTAATTGTGGTGATTAATTCATTGAATTAACTTGTTATAATTTTCAATGAAGAATGAAGTCCAATCAATATACAAAAAAGAAAAAGAAAGATATATTTTATTAAGATTTTAATTCCTAGGATTTGTTTGATTTCACTCTGTTTTGGTTATTGACATTGCTGAAGTGGTAGTAAAAGCTTGTTAGAATGTCGTCAAATGCATAAATTGGCAATATGGGTTGCTTCTTTATAGGCGCAGCCATCACGAATTGAAAGTAACAACCACCACCATTGAAAATTAATTTTAAGAATATTTTTTTACCTGAAATCTTTGAAAAGAAAAATTAACCTGATTTTTGTTTATTTACTGATTTATTTTGGGTATGAGTTTTATGAGTCCTGGAAAGCAGAATGAGAAAATTGAACGACCGAGAAAATGGATAATTAAGCAGAATGAATTTGTGACTGTGACGCGTCTGGTCCAGTAAGCTTAGTAGAAATCATGCGTTTATACTTTATTGATCGATGACTAATAATTTGGCAATTCACCCATCACCACCACTTGATGCGCAAGTCTTCCCACTTGTTGTTCTTTGTAGCTAAGAAAAGAAAAACAGAGCCCACCATCCATTAATAATTTAGCAATTCACCAATCGCCACCACGTGTTACGAAATTCCTTCCATCAGATGTCCGCAGGTCAAGCATTTAACCCAGTGTCTATTACCTCGAACCTTCACTTTACAAATCTTCAACTCATAGACAAGTTAAATAAGACTGGGTTTTGGACATTTTCAAATTCACTTACTCTCAAAAGCAGAATTTTGAAACACTTTACAGAATCAAGTAATAGTTATATATAACGACAAAAGTGCAAAGTTGTATAATTCTAATGTTTTCTAGGCTGAGCCTGTATGCCCTGAACTTTGTCATTTGGCTACGATGCCTTTGGATTTAACCTGATGAAAGTAATGATCCGAAGGCCAGAAATTGTAAAGAATCGGTGTAATTTATATGATTTAGGAAGTGCTTTAGGCAAAACCATCTGAATCTCAAAATTTTGTGATATTGTGCCAAACATCCAAAATAAAGCTTCCTATATTGTTATAGCAGTTTGTAAAAGTTGACTGGTCTGAATATCCAATAACTGATAAGTTGTATTAGGAAATATAAATATTAATGGTGATGACTCATACGCATGGAATTCCTCAGTTTTGAGTTTAACTAAAATATCTTGAATAATTTCAAACAATCCATCAGGCCAAAGTCCTTGATTAATTTTAGTGCATCACATCATGAAATTAAAACTAACATTAATTAGAATGAACAGTCTCTGTTTTTTTTACTATAATATAAAATAGAAGTCAACTTAATTCAAGAAATTCCTGTGGAATTATCTGGAAAAATACATAAATCGCACAGTTTAAATGTAAAATCCACGATTTTAAAATTTTTTTAAATAATTTATATACCTTAAGATTTTAGATCAAAACATTATTAATAACATATATGCCTGTCCGAGTGTTTTGAGATTGTAGGAAGTTCATGCTTTGTCTTTAATTCAAGATGAAATGCTTGTTTTAAGGTAGTTTTTTGCTTGTTGTAGTACTCGGAGGCTTACATTTTCTTTGTTCACTTACACGGCTAGTTTATGTATTATTCACAAATTCTGTGCTTCCTCACCTGCACGGTCATTAAGTCATCCCATGATGTTTTCTACTGTAAACACAATTATATTTGCCTTTCACTAGTTTGAAAGATATTTTTCATTGAAAGATCCAAATGAATTGAAGTTGCTGCTATAATGTACTTGCTTTGCTGCTGAAGTTCAAGGCATGTCTATGTAAATAAACTAGAACTTGAAAAATCTTGAAGTGTTGTTGTACCCATATAGTTCAGTCCAACTGGCTTCCTAGCTGCAGAAAATCCGAAGCTTTGTTGTTCTTGACTGTCAGGTTCTTGTGGTTATTATATTGATTGGAAGCAGACGAATTCTTGGCATTTGGTTATGTGGACGTTCTGGACATTTGTTGATTTATTTTTCTGCATGGTCGATTTTCAAAATACTTTATTTGGCTGCGTAATTGTTGAAAAATCCAAAATTCTAGTGGTACTTATTTATGTATTTTTGGATTGATGCAGCTATGTTTGTTAGAAGTGTGTTGTTATCTTCTGTTGACTCCTTGGCATTTATGTTTTATGCGGTCATCCATATTTTTTTTTCTTGAGTTATGTCGTATCCGTTATCATATTATTTTTTGTTGTCTTTTTCTCCAGTCTTTTTGTATACATTTTATTGTTTCTCTTAGTAGGCATCTATATTTTCACTTTAGCCTTTCCATGTATATAGATCAGCTGGAGTGGAAACTTGAAAGATTAGTTTGGTTAACTTTTATAATGAGCCACATGTGATTCCAACACCGCGTCATTTTAACCAAATATGAAAACTGTGACACAAAAAGAATCCCCATTCGAAAATAGGGATCGTGCGACTGACTGATAGTAGAAAATTCCTAAATTCTTGGAGATAGTGATTATTTATGTTGGACTTCTGCTCTTATGCCTGTGGAACTACCCAGTATTTTCAATTTGATCCTTTAATTTAATTTTCTTATGTTTATTGACTTATATTCGGTCATCATGTTATGATTTGATATCTTCTTATTCTCAGGCGGCTTGGCTAACATGAAGTTCACTTTACTATTTTCGTCAATGTTTATTGGAGTGCAAAGCTTCACTATGAAGTTTGGTTTGTGATTGTTGTGTCATCTAATATGTAGACTTATCTGCCTTTTGATTTATTTGGAAAAAATTAGAACTCTAATTCTAATTGTCATTATGTTTGGCTGCTATACTCTATGTCCATAGTCAAATGTCATCCCATTTTTTTTTAAATGTCCAAATCTTGCTGGAGCAGTGGATTCGATAAAAGTGTATCTTTCTAGACTAAGTCACCTTCTGCATTCTTAATGTTTTATGAAACCAAGTCCTTTTTTATGCTTTTTAGTTATTGGTATGATAAAATGAGATCTGATTATATGAACAATTCGAGGCAGATTGTGCATTTTTATTTAAAATACTGAAAAAGAGAACTTGTGCCTATACGAGCTTCTTAATGAGACATTGGAAGTTAAACTACCTGTTGAGGAAGTGCCTCCCAAGCTTCTTGAGCCAGCATTAGGTATAATCTTTGCTAGAGATGGAATGCAAGAGAAGGACTGGTTATCACTAGTTGTAGTGCCTGACGTTAAGAACAACCCTAAACCAACAACAAAAGCCACATCTTCAGACTGAAACAATGCCTCTGACTCTGAATCCGACTCGGATTCTAACTTAGAAGACAAAGCAAAACAGGGTATGGAGCTTCAAACCCTGGAGTATCGGCTATCCAATCAATTACGACACATGTTCAAGTAACTTTAATACACATATTTGTTGAGTGATTTTATGGATACCTGTTTGCTTGTTCTTTCTTGGTTGCGATAAAAATAGTTTCTATTTATTTATTTATTTTTTCAGTATATAAAGGTTTTGAGAAAAATGGGTGAGATAGAGAAGTTGAGACAAGTGGGGGAAGCTGTGAATGAGATTTTTCCATTGACTTCTGCTACATGAAAAGAATGGGCAAGAGATGAAGCTTCTATTTCAATTGGGTTTGTGTCATTTCCTTTTTGCAGTGGTTTTTGATTTTGTGAACAAATGTTTTTTTCGCTTAAGAAATATAGATGTTGATGTTAGATGTTTGCTAATGTAAAAGGGAAAAAAACTAGTTAAAAGTTATTAAAAAAAGAAAAAAAAAGAACCAATTCAAAGAAGGGGATACTTATAGGGGGAGTTCTTTTCTTTGGGTTTTAATTGATGGCAATAAGAGATAGTTTATATGTTTACTGAATTAGACATTTGATTGCATTGAGGAAGATAATTAATCACGATGTTTGATGTTGTTTCTGTTGGCCTCAACTAATTGTTAAGATTTCATACTTTTATTCAACAATGCAATAGACTTTCGTTGGGTCCACCTTAGTTGGGTGTTCTGAGCAATAATTGAGTGTCTTCAGGAAACTTGGATGGAGTGCCAATCATTTTTAGAATTCAGTATGCAAGGAAAGAAAAATGAAGTTGTGGTCATAGATTAAATTAATTTATGTTTTTGTCTTTTTCTGTGAGCTTTGTTCTCTTTTGTTTTCGCTTTGTTCTCTTTTGTTTCTTTCCCTTCTTTTCCAATTGTTTCTTAAAAATCAAGGAGATCATGATTAAGTGTTTACTTTTCGTGTAATTATCCACTTTAACTCGAATAAGACGTAGGTTTAATGCTAACAAATTAGAAGTGAATTAACATCTAAACCTGACTTGGGACTGGAACTTATGTTACTAAATATACTATATAGTAGACAGAATTTGCTTATTAGGTAAGACTTAAATAATTACAGCTGTTAACTTATTTCAAAGAGTTCGTATGTCGTTCGATAATAAGTCCAAGATTTTAATGGTTTTGTTTCTTGAAAATTTGTCATCAGTGCACGAACTTAGTTCAATGGATTAACTTCTCTTAGTCAATTCTAGTTCAATGTCACAGTTTCTCATATTAATTGTTATCTTTCTGTGTATATTGAAGAATTTTAATAGTTGATACCAATTCCTTAACCATTTTATTCCTCTTGTACATAAATTATGTAATCAATAAGCCAACTCAACTTTCATCTTTATTTAGTGAAAAATTTGCATGGCCACTAGGAGGTTTTTGTATGTCTCATGCTGACATGGGTGCCATGGTTTCACTATCAAAATTTTTCCTACTGAAATTCATGATTCCTCATATACCACTCATGAAGCTACTTCTAGGGCTTAAAAGCACCAAAATTTTATTTTATCCTTTCTAGCTTATTAACTTATCACATCTGCTTTATTATCTTTCTTATCATAGGAATGTTTCATTTATCATTTTCCCAAAATAAACAGCCATAGGTCATTGTTGACTTTTTTCCTTTAGATTCATGCCAGATTATAGTTTTTTTGCACTTTCTGATTTGGCACATTATCGTTTCCAAGTATAGGCTACCAAGGGAGAAAACAATTGACACTAATGGTCATCCCAGCATTTTTATCTTAGCAGACCGGTCATTTACTTTCTATGAAGGACTGAATAAGCATCCAGACTCTATTTTGAAGGGTAAAACTGTGGTAGAGCTTTGTTATGGAAATGGATGGATAACTATTGCCATAGTTGAGAAGTGAGTGCCTTCGAGGGTTTATTACTTTGTCGTCCTTATGCCATGTGGGAGCTTTTGTTTCTTTACTTGCCGGTGCCTTCAAGGGCTCCATCATGATTTTTCTCATCATTTTCTATCTCGTTTTTGCAAGGCAATTTGAAATTTAAAAGTAACAGTATTGGTACTAGGTTATGGTGTTTTAACACACTTCTATTCAGAAATATTACATATCAATTAACATATGAAATATCAACTCTGTCCTTGTCCAAACGTCTTTGTTGGATTATGTTGAAAATATAACCTTGTAGCAGTTATTTTATGCTGTCCAAATATCCTTTTGCAGGTTTATGGCTTTGTTATTAATCCTAGAGCTATCACGATCTCTTGGATAAATTTGTACATAAATGCATTAGATGAAAAGGGTCAGTGCATCTATGATATGGAAAAGAAACCTTACTAGATAGGGTGGAGTTCCATGGATCTGATCTTCTAGCTTATTGCAGACATCATGGCTTTCAACGTGAACGAATAATGGGATGTATATCTCAGGTATTATCACTATCTGCAACTCATCATTTCATAGGGATTAAATTTTGGTGAAGTTTGTTAATCCAACATCAAGTTTGAATTTTAGTGTGCCTACAAGGATTACTTTTAACTGCTAGTTTAACTTTTTTTGTTTTCTCCATGCAGATTCTCAACCCCAATTCTGGTGCAATGTTCAAAATAATCACTGAAAATGAAAGTGAGGAATTTCTGTATTCATTGAGTAACTGTTGTGCACTACAGGTTGGAATATATTTTAAATAATTTAATTGTGATGCGCAATTGAAAATTGCCAGGAAGTTAAAAATTAAGTTTATAGGCTTCTTCTGGTTTCAGTTATTTCTAAGCATACTTGTTATAACCTTGGTTTGAAGCTTGCATCCCTTAGGTAAGGTTGATGCTTTAGTTGTTCAATATCAATTGGGAAATAGAGCAAACCAGTGAATAATGTGAGTTTGACATATGCTGAGAGGAGATAGAAAAACATGATCTAAAATAATTTTTTTTGTAATTCTAGTTTTTTTTCTTTATGTGTAACCTCTTCACAACGACATCGATTCCCATAGTTCATGTTGCTAGGTGCACTCAACAACAACTGTCTTTTATGTCTTCTAGACAAATCAGGAAGTTTATTCATTTTGATGGGTTGCATTTGGAATAAAGTACAAGTAGGTTGACTGATAATGAACTTATTGTATCAAGTTGTTACATATGAAAATTGTTCATGACTTTGGTTTCATCAATTTTATTCTCAAGGTTCATGTTGACTTAAATTTAAAAGGCTTGGATGTTTGGGAAACCAATAGCACTGAGTTTGTAGAACCTTTTAGTGCCTTGAAAGATTTGCTGTTTCAATAGCATTTTCAACGTCTTGTATTCTTATGAACATATTTTCATATATTATGAAGGCTAAGCTGTGTAAATGAGAGATGAAACATAAAAGGTCAACACAACTGTTTCACGCTTTACTTCCCCCTCTCTTCCATTTCCTTGTATATAGGGTTTTGTGGAGGATTAGTTTGGTATAGGTCTAATTGCTAGAGCATTTTAGGAAGGAATTACTGTTATCAAACCTTCAGGGATTATGAACTTCAATATGGCTAGTCATTCAGGACAGGCATTCGTAAATGTTTGTTTGAACAGCATGGTTTCTGTGTCGACAAGCTTTGGCAGACTAAAATTCTTCAGGCAATGAACTTTTATAGTACTGGAAATTCATCATCTATCCCAAATATCCACCTCTTGAAATTTGTCTTTGCAGGCTGCTGACATAGGCATTTCGGGCTTCAGCCTTAGTTGAAATTGAGAAGAACAGACCACATCGTTTTGGGTTATTCATGGGACTTTCTGGTGCTGACCTATTTGTGCTCAAATAGCATTGGCCTAAGGAAAGGCTGGTGGATGGATATCATGATCTATTAGCTTATAGTTGTCAACTTTGTCAACCAAACTAGCTTTGCCTTTCATTTAGGTTTTATCAGTAAAGTAGGTAATTGCTCTGACCACGGAAGTGAGCTAAAATGATATCAACTTCTATTTATGGACAGGTTAAGAAAATTTTTGAGTTTCACAAAAATGGCTTCCATAAGATCAGCAGTTCTTTCGATTTATCTTTCAATGATGATTTGGTTGCTGATGAGAAGATTCCATTCCTAGCTTATTTTGCCAGTGTTCTAAAGGAGCATTCTTTTTTTCCATATGAGCCACCACCTGGAAGCAAAATATTCAGGAATCTGATTGCTAATTTCATGAAAAGTACCACCATATTCCGTTAAATGCTAATGTGAGAAAACCTTCACCACTTATCTAATTTTGTATTTCTTTGGACAAGTAACTTTTGTATTGTTTGTCCTAGGTTCTATTTTCCCTGATGCGTTATTTCATTTTCTTTGCGTGTGAACTTGGAGCGTTCATATTAGTTTAGGAGTGAATCTGTTGGTCATTTCCTTGTTTGTAATAAATAATCTATGGACCAATTGCTTGTCTTCTGTTATCCTCATTAGAATTTCTCGAGACTACTTCCACTTCATGCCATTTGTGATAAGTTGTATTGTTTTTGTGGTCTTTCTTATGTCTGTTGGACAAATACTGTAACATGAAACTTTGTCTAAAAATGTCCTTTATTCTTTTTGCTTCCTGTCCTGATTAGTACTTAAATGTATTTTTGGATTCGTCAATATATTTGGTTTGGGGAAATCTTGATTCTAATGTTATCTATCTGTTCATTTAGCTTGACCATGGAATGTGTTGTGTCTGTAAGTTATGCCGCACATGCTTGTTATTCGTCTAGTCTTTTTATGTGAACATATAAGTTTGGATGTACCCGTATATATATTGGACCTGAGATATTTGCACCTGACCTACTATTGATGTACGTGTAGAAGGAAGAACTTTTTGATATCTGGAATGGATTGAGATCTGCAATCTTTATTTGTAGATTTTCCACTCTCCAGTCCAATTATAAAATACAATTGGTGAATGTTGCATGAATAAACTAGCCGAACTTAAAGATGCTTCAGTTGCCTCTTTCTCTTCTTTTGCGTACAAGTAAAACAATCCACATTCCTAACTTTTCTTCTCCTCTGGTTTCTCAAGAACGATGTTGTCTTTCCTTCAAGAGCTGTGGCAATTGAGAATGCTTTTCGATTATTTTCACCTCGCCTTGCAATTGTCGATGGACATCTGACCAGCCATTTACAAAAACAATCAAGGTATGGCTTATTTCTGATTTAGTGTTGTGTTATTTTTGACATAGTTGACAATGTCATTGTTGACAGATTTTCATTGCTCTTCTTGGAACAAGCAATGGTGCTTATTGCCTTGCTTGCGCACATACTAGTCCAGACACGCCACAGAATTCTTTGGATGATGAAATATCAAATGTGAACTCAGCGCATTGTTATACTGTTGGCTTTATTCTTCATGTGACAGTAAAAACTATAATTGTAGTAGATGATATATTTAATAAAAATTACTAGGCAGCCAGACTTTTTAGTAGACATTTTAGGGGGAGAGGGACGAAGGTCGAAGGAATATAATGATCAGGGATAAGCTTATTCATATGTTGTGATGGTTGATGAATTCAAATATTCGGTGATGAATAAAATAAGTCTTCTTTATTTATTTTTTGTAGTCAATTAATTTTTAACGACATCTAAAAGAAATGCAACTTGAAATGATAGACCTAAATTTTAATCCGTTACATTTCATTCAATCTAAGCAGTTTTGATGAATTCAAATATTTCAAAAGGTGACTGATAAATTCTTCTATATATCGAAATTAATATTAATAAATGAAAGTCTAATAGATTGAATATAAACAATTAAATTAAAGATTACAAATAATTAATTTCAACAGTTGAGAAAGGGAAGCCATTATACATTAGCCCAATAAGAAATTAATAAGACATCTCAGTTTTGATGTTTCAAAATTGGCATCCAAAACTATTTTGCGATAGTATATAAAACAAAAGCATCAAATAAAAGAGCATTATAATTTCAAATTAGCTAAAACAACAGCATCAAAAGAGCATTATAATTTCAAAAATGAAATGTAATTACAAAAATATAATGCTTGGTGATATAATATTCTTTTCATTTCTAATATTTTATTGGTTTTAATGTATGGCATGTTCGTGTTTTCTTTTAATTGTCTGTTTTTGTTGTTATGGGATTTGATGACGATGTACGTATACGAAGATTACGTAATAAAGTGTTTTTGATAAATTGTGGTCGGTTTAGTATTAATTAACCAAATTTAAATTACTTGGTCATTGATATTTGTTAGCATTGTTGTCACACGAACACAACAAAAGAAGAACACTAACATACATGTGTAACAGTGCAGCGGAAGGAAGAAATAAAAGAAACCGAAGTTTGTTTCAACGGGTGAGAACGAGATCGGCATAAGGAATTAATTAATTCATTAAGTAATTAATAGATTCCATTGTTCTGCTCACCGTTTTTCCTTTTATTTATTTCGAAAGGCCATTAATCACAGACGCCGAACGATATTACTTTAAAATAGTTCACTTGAGATTTTAACTTGCATGACAGACACGGCCAATTTTTTACTTGAATGATGAAATCAAGTAAAAAATGTGACCGACGCTGAACAAGGTCAGCCACGCACGATTTTGTCATACCACAAAAGAGGAACACCGCCATGCTAATCAATTGAGAACATTAACAATTTTTGCATAAGAAATTGATTTATATGATAAAAGCTCACCGACACCGAACCATATTAATTTAAAATAGTTTTTAATTGAGATTTGAAATTACATTTGCAATCGCATTTGATTGAAAATAAAATAACAATAACAATAATATATTTCAGCCTAGGCGTCCTCTGTTCTGTTCAGTCATCAAAAACCCATACACCATCTATTAAAACCCAAGGTATGTGGGTTAACAAGTCCCAATATTGTCCTCCATCCTTTCTGCACTTCTCTTTCATCATCGGACAACCAGAGATATATAATTGCAAAAGTGAGGAAGGCAGGCCCTTCTCCGGAAAGTATTTGAGCTTGGGACAATTGCGGAGTCGCAATTCAGCGAGGTTTTGAAGATCAACAATTGAAGAAGATAGGCGTTCCAGATTTGGAAAACTTTCAATCCACAGAGATGTTAGAGAGGCTGGAAGAAGAGGAAGCGTGGTCCCCAATCTTACGTCCTCTGCCTCTGGTGGAAACGACACCATGTCGTCATCACATCCAACGATCTTAAGTGCTCGCAGAGAGGAGAATCTGTGAAATCCCCGGCCACACTCAATCACTGACTTCCAAAGCTTCTTATTATTAGAAATCTCAAGAGAATGAAGGTCGGTGGGAAGGCCGTCTTCTTCTTCAAGGCTTGGAAGCTCACCTCCTATGTTTAATTCTTGAAGAGAGGTCAGATTGTGCAATCCCTTGGGTGGTAAGGCCTCTAGTCTCTTACAATCAATTATAGCCAGCCCCGTGAGTTTCGCACAAGGCAATCCCCCTTCGGGAAAGGACTCCAGATTTCCACAACTCCAAACTCTAATCTCTTGAAGCTGGCGGAGATTATGTAAACCACTCGGTAAAATTTTCAGATTCTCACAACCACTAATGCTGATTTTTTCAAGAGATGTGTTGTTGTCCAACCTTTCTGCTATTGACTCCAGCTTTGAACAATCCAAAACACAAAGGGACTTAAGAGACTGAGGTAGATTGCCAACTTCAAGGGACTCAAGCGTGGCCGGTAACTCGTTTTTTGAAAATATACAAGTCAGTGATGAACAAAGTTCAATGCACAAGTCCTCAAGAAGAGATGAGGAGGTGTACCTTCTGCTGCTGCTGCTACTCTGGATGCCCTCTTCCACTGTCAAAGTCCTTATTTTATAACAATACCGGATGTCCAACCTCTTGAGGCTCGGTGGTAGCCGGACTTCGGAAACATATGTCAAGGAACGGCAACCCCAAATACTCAACGTCTCGAGAGATGAATTGGTGTCGCACATCCATGCCTCTGGTAATGATTTCAGTGCACCACATCCTCTAATCTCAATTCTCTTCAACCTGGAAGGCAGAGCAACCTCGGGAAAGGAAACAAGGGAGCTGCAGCTGTGGATTTCTATCTCTCTCAAGGAACTAAGGCTCAACGATGACTGTGGCAGCTTCACAAGGCCTTCACATTCTCTCAATGCTAGATATTCAAGTCTGTATGAAGACTCACAGAGCTGCTTTTGTAGGTCTCTCTCCTCCTCCGCCACCAAGGATTGAAGTTTGGGACAACTTCTAATCGTCAGTCTTTTGAGAGAGCAAATTTCTTGCAGTAATCCGTCATGACTCTTCCATATGTATGTTTCATTTTCAATATTATTTATCCCCAATTTTTCCAATTCTGGTAGTCGCGGCTTCAATGGCCCTGTGAGAAACACTTGATCTGATGCATCTCTACAAACCACTGAATTCTGTGACCCAAGCTGATCAACTGAACTTCTCCACACAAACTTTTTACATCCACCAATTTCAAATCTGCAAAGAACTGGAAGACTCCTAACTGAAACTAACAATTCTTCACATTCTTGAATAACAAGCGTCTCCAATACAGGAAGGTGCCCTGGAAATGTCCCTTGCAGCTTAGAACATCTTAAAATACGAAGCTCTCTCAATTTAGGAAAACCATCAACTCCCTGACTAGATCCGTGAGGCCTCCACTTTTCCCATTCTTGCAAGTCTTGCAAGTTTTCAAAACGAAGAGTCTCCAAGCTTTGAAAAGGAATTGGGGAATCGCTGCCATAGAACTCTGAACCCAATCTCTTTACTCCACTCATCCCACACACTGCAAGATGCTTTAGAGAGGGCAGTTGCCCGACTGATGGCAAGGTAGTACACACACCACATTCTTCAAATTTTAGGGTCACTAAATTTGAGAATGAGGAATCTCCTAACCAAGTTGGAAATTTTGTGCCTCCATAGCCTTTTATACAAAATTGTGCCAGATTTTTATGAGGTTTTAGCATGTCCAGCACGCTCTTCTCGGCTTCTGCCTCCCCTGAAGATGAAGCATTAGTACTGCTCTCGGCTTCTGCCTCCCCTGAAGATGAAGCATTAGTACTGCAAGTCCATCGAAGCCATAATTCTTTAAGATTCTCCTTTCTATCCAATTGAGCCTCCGCGGCATCAACAGTGTGTTTTACATTCTCCAAATTTGAAATTGTAAGTGTCCCCCTAAGATGTGTCAACCACTTTAGCTCTCGTAAACCGGAACCACTGTCTTTTCCCAAAGCAAAATTACACAACGTCTGAAGGCAAGTCAGCTTACCAATTCCCAGTGGCATTTCCTCCAACGAATCTGCATTTGAATTATTGAGATGATGCAATTTGATGAGGTTTCCCATGGCTGCACACAACTTCTTCAGTCGCCGACAGCCTTTTAACAGTAGTGTGTGCAAATTGTAGAGGTTGCTGACTGATTCGGGCAGAATTCTAATCTCAGTTCCAGATAAGTTGAGGTACCTTAAATACCTCAAATCACCAATTGAATCTGGCAGCTCGGAGATGCAATATCCACGCAAAGAGAAGACCCTCAGGCGTTGGAGTTTGAACAACTTAGGAAGAATGCTATAAGCCAAGTATCCACGCGAACTATTTGACAACATTACTGGCAAAAAAGTTCGCAGACGTTGCATATCATACAATTTCTCAAACCTTTGAACGCCATCATATTCTCCGCTAATGTACGACAGATGACGGAGATCTGTTGAAAAACTTTGTTGCTTATTAACCTCTGAGGCATAGTCCATTCTGAAGTACATTTCCCCAGCGGCCCACTGAGCAAGGTCGTTGATAAGATCGTGCATCACAAACCGTGATGCATCATTGCTTGATTGCTGGAAAAAAGATCTTGCACGTAGCTCCTTAAAGAAATCACGACCTAAATCTTCACTAGAACTCTCACTCTCTTTGTGATCCAGGAAACCCGAAGCACACCATAATAAAATTACCTCCTCCTCTTCAAATTCATAATCCTTTGGGAACAAGGAACAGTATGCAAAGCATTGTTTCAAAGTTGGAGGTAGATAATAATAGCTCACTGCAAGGGCTGGTATAATGCGGCATCTCTCCTCTGGTAATTCCCATATCTTGCTTCTGAGCAAACCCTCCCACTCACGCCGGTCATGTTTTCCACGGAAGAGTCCTCCAAGTGTTTGCGCTGCCAAGGGCAAGCCATCGCACTTGCTCACGATCTTCTTGCCAATTTCCTCCAATAACTTATGTGAACTGAAATCTCTTGCTCCCAGAGAATGTTGAGCGAATACAGCCAAACAATCATCATCTGACAGCTTTTTTAATTGACAACCTGGAACAGCACCCATGATTTCTGCAACCTCTTGACTGCGAGTAGTGACAATAATTTTACTTCCCGGTGCTCCAAATTCAAATGGACGACTGAGGTCAACCCAGTCATCGTAATTCCGGTTCCATACGTCATCTAAAAAGAAGCAAAAATTTCTTTCCAGATAGTTGCTTTTTCAGTTGTTCTTGAAGCTTATTCAAGTTGAGATTATCCACGTTCTGGTGAGAAACAATGGATGTCAAGATTGTTTTTGTTAGCCTGATAACATCGAAATCATCAGAGACACAAGTCCATGCCTTTAGATCGAAATGATTCTGCACTCGATCATCATTGTAGGCAAGCCGAGCAAGAGTCGTTTTACCCAGCCCACCCATACCTACAATAGGTATAACGGAGAATCCACCATCATTTCTCAAATCATCCCTCAGCAACCATTCAACAACATCCTCCTTTTCTGTTTCTCTGCCATATACTTTGGCTTCCTTCTCCAAAGAAGTTGTCTCTCGCCTTTGCCTGTCTTTTTTGGACCCCCCAGCTGAACTTTCTTTCAAATCCAGTAAGTCTTTCTGTGTCGCAATTTCTTGAAATCTGCCGTTGATCGCTTTGATTTTGGACATCACGGCATAATCGAACTGAATCGATTGCGGAGTACAAGTGGTGCAGCAAGTAGGAATGAGCTTCCGAAACTTACTGGTTCTTGTACGACTGCTGCTGGGTTGATCATGAGCGGCAGCTGGATCTCCATTTCCAAGCAGTAACTGCCTCCGGAAAGCCTCAGTTTGAAACTCATCCAACAAGTCTTCAACATCATAAGCCAAGTTCTGAAGCTCGCCAAACCACAAATTCACAGACGGAGCCGTCCTCCTCTTTTCCTCAGCATCAGCAAGCACCGCCTTGATCATCCCCCACATTTTCTCCCACTTCTTTAGATCGGCTTGGATTTGCTCTTGGCGTGCAAAAAACAGAATCCCCTCTGAAGCTAACTTATTGACCAGCAACTCGACAGACGCCGCCAGGATTGCCTCTCCGATGATCGACATTTTTTCGTCTTTTTTTTTTTTTTTTGGTTGTTGCAAAGGAAGGAACAGAACTTTTGAGTTTTGGTGAGCAAAATGAGAAAATTGAACAGTAAGTGTGAAGGGTAAAGCAAAATGCTTGAAACAAGTCTGCCACTAGTTGTTTATTCGACAGTTCAGTGAAAATAGAAACAGAGCCCACCACCCATTAATAACTTAGCATTTCACCATTCCCCAGTCATCACCACTTATAACCAGATTCCATTAGTAAAAAATCGCACGTCGATATTTGTAGGGTCAAGCACATTATTTAATCCATTGTCCGGTTAAAATGCTGAATAAAGCGGAAAATAGAATGTATCTACTACGAACCTTCGCTTTACAAGTCTTCAATCAAAACGTCTCTCTCTCTCTCTACCATATAATTACTTTGTTTATTGAATTAATTTTCTTACTAAAACGAAGACTTAAAAGTTCACTACAATTTTTTATAATCACAATGGTAATTCATACTATCATGTTATATGACAGCCGTGCCAAAATAAATTATAAAAAATTTTAGCTGGACATAAATTCGTATCTTTTATTAAATAAATATGCTTAATAATATAGACATAATTGAAATACCTCTAATGTGAAAACAGAAAAAAAGTCCCGCCACCAACAATTTAGCAAGCTTCACACGCTTGTGCTTGTCTGCTTGACGAACTGGACATGGGTGGACCAAGCATCATTGAATAACTGGCGGGAAAAAAAAATCAGTGTCCAGCAAAGAGAATCCATATTTCGGTGTTCGTTCGTATTTAGTATATGCATAGATATGTACATCTATCTAACATTTTAAAAAAATGGAAGCAGAAATTAAAACTAACTTTTTTAGATATGGTTCATATATATTATAAGTATCAAGATTTAATTATAGTTCACATATTTAAATGCGTCTAGTTTTAATTGAGAGATAAACTAATCATTAATACTATGGTGTTTCTAAAGAATTACAAAATAACAAAATGGATAGTATGTATTTTTTTTTAATTGTACAGAAAATGGAACTAATTTTTAAATATTTTCAAATTTACTTATTTACAGCAATACAGAATGATTTCCTTTTATTTTAAAATATCATACAAAATCAAATAATACTAATCCAAAGAAAAAAGTGATAATTTTTTTTTTCTCATTTTAAAAAGGAGATGGTGAAGTTTGGTTGTTTGCTAAATTATTGGTGTGGGGTTCTATTTGTTTTTGTTTTCACTTTATTGATGAATGAGCAAACCAAACATGTAATCATTTGTAAAGGGTCTCCATCATCCGATTATTTAAGATGAATTCGTAAGACTTTTTAATTTTGATGAAAATATGACGTTATTAAGTTGTTAATTCATTAACTTGTGGTATTAATATTTATTAATTGTGATGATTAATTTATTTAACTTGTCATAATTTTCTGATTTTATTTTCTTATTTTTTTAAAAAAAAAGGAGATGGTGGGGTTGGGTTGTTTACAAAATTATTGGTGCGGGAGTCTATTTATTTTTGTTTTTACTTTATGAATTAATTAGCGAAACAAACATTTGATAACTTGTAAGAAGATCACTAGCATCAGATTATGTAAGATGAATTGGTAAGACTTACTAATTTCAATGAAAATGTATCGTTATTAAGTTATTAATTCATTAACTTGAGGTACCAATATTTACTACGTGTGGTAATTAATTTGTTTAACATGTCATAATTTTTCAATTGAAAATTAAGCTCAATCAAAGTAGGAAAAATAAAAAGATATTTTTTTTTTAGATTTTCAATTCCTATAATTTAATTTCACTCTTTTCTGATTATTGATGCTGTAAGAGCTTACTGAATATCATCAAATGTTTGATCTTATCTCACAAATTGACAAATATCGTTTGGTTTCTTCATAGGTTAGGTGGCCATTTGAAATTGAAAGTAATAACAGCTATCATATATCGAAATTGATTTTAAAAATTTTTCTTACTTAAAATATTTAAAAAAAATTAACCAGATTAGATTAGAGATATAATAAATTCGGTACTAGTTTAAAATGTGAGTAAGATTAAATTGGCAATATGAGTTGCTTCTTTATAGGCGCAATCATCACGAATTGAAAGTAACAACCACCACCATCAAAAATTAACTTCAAGAATATTTTTTACCTGAAGTCTTTGAAAAGCAAAATTACCTGACATTTATTTATTGATTTATTTTGGGCAAAGAAAGAAACAGAATTATGAGTTCTATGAGTTTTGGAAAACAGAATGAGAAAATTGAACGGCCGAGACTAATAATTTGGCTAGCAAGTAATTGGACTTTATTGACCAATGACTAATAATTTGGCAATTCATCCATCAGGCATCACCACTTGATGAGCAAGTCTTCCCACTTGTTGTTCTTTGTAGCTAAGAAAAGAAAAATAGAGCCCACCGCCCATTAATAATTTAGCAATTCGCCAATCACTACCACTTGTTACGAAATTCCTTCCATTAGATATCCGTAGGTCAAGCAGTTAACCCGGTCTCTATTACCTCGAACCTTCACTTTACAAATCTTCAAACTCATAGACCAAGTTAAATCAAAACGTTTCTCTCTCTATATAAATATTTATTAATTCCTAGAACGTCTCTTTGTATCTTTTTTTTTTACCTGGGTCGCTAACTCGCCAATCAATAATCCGTGATTGGATTGGAGTGTCTAGAAAAAAAATCAATAAATAACAGTTTTTATTTTTGGTGGTTGAAATATTGTAAGTGCGAAAGATTGTTTTTTTTTCTTTTATTAAATAAGTTAGCATATATGATTGAGTGACTCAAAACCATATTTTTTATTGAGTATTAATTATTTTTCCATACTGAGAGGCTATGAGATTAAAATTATCATTAGCTATTTCATCGACCAGAGGAAGAACACCCGAATTTATTAAAAAAAAAAAGAAAGCCATAAGATCTTTTTTATGAATAAAAATGTATCTCACCAGTCCTTTTTACTTAAAAATTTCATATATAAAATCTTATTAATAAATGATATCATATATATAAAATGATACTCAATGATATTGTACTAAAACAAGTAGTTTCAATGATCTTGAATTCAAAAATAAGTACTTGAACGTGTTCTTTCTTTAGGTTTTTGATATCAGCTATATAAATTGAAGCAATCACGCGACAAGTAGCAAAACAAATAATCCAACGGAAGATAATGATCAACGGTAGCAATTTAAATAAATTGTAGATAAAAGTCAATTAAGATTAAGGGAATGATTTAATTCTATGTGTGAAACGCGGGAGCATACAATCTATAAAATAATTCTTCTTTTTTTAAAAAAAATGGTGATGGTGAAAAGTATTACACACTACATACTCGCACTACTCCATATTATTATTACTTTATATTATAATATTGTCACATAATTAAACCAATCATTTACTCTAATTGGGGATGAATATTTTATAAAAAGAATTACGTATGAAACTAAGTCATTAATTCTTTTTTTTTATTTTCCAATCTTTACCAAAAGAAAAGTATTTAGTGACCCCTTTTATCAACTTGCTTCTCTTGACTTTCTTCCAATAATAGAAGCGAAAAGAGAAACAGAGGCCAGCACCACTGAGTCTTACGGGATTCTATAAAGACAAAATGAGTGTCCAGCAAAAAGAGTATGTTTTGATGTCGCAGCCCTAAAAGATAGGGAAAGCTTAAGTTACATAACTTACAGTTTTTTTTTTTTTATTTTCTACGATAAATTTTTTTGAACTCTCGATATTTATTATTATTTATATTTTATTTATAAATATTATAATTTTTTATTTATATTTATTATAAAATTTTATTAAAATCTTTTTATTTTTTATTTTATTTAAATTTTTAAATTATTAAATTAACTCTTATAATTTTTAATTTTAAAAATATTATTATTTTAATTAAAAAAATTATTAAATAAATTATAATTATAATTATAATAATAATAATAGTAATAATAAAAAATTATAATTAATTAATACATTAATTATAATTAATAATATTTTTTATTTAAAGGTAACTTAGGCTTTTCCAAAGTGAAAACTAATCCCAAATCTACAGTAAAAAAAATTCCACGTTTTGATAAAAGACTAAAACTTGGCTCTGCCCTTCGAAGGAAGCAACGCAGCTGCCCAAAGATTGTCAAGCCATCAAGACTCCATCAAGTGTACTTCAAGACGATACTAAGGCACAACATCAATAATAATAACATCAAAAAATAAATGGAGGTCATTACATGTTACACCCACCCCAATAAGAAATTAATAAATACAGTCTTAGAAATTTACAAACCCATGCAGTAGGAATAAGTGATTAATTTTTACTGTTCAGTACTCGTTCCTCTGTTTCAAATTCAAATCCACTGGTCTACCATTTATTTGTGACATCATATATATGCCGATACTGTCCTCCATCCTTAATGTACCTTTTAATTTAGTGAGCTTTTGGTGATTAACAATTGAAGAAGACAGGGGTTCCAGATCTGGGAAATCAACAAGCACCAGATATGATAAAGCAGTAGGAAGAGGAAGCAGATTCCTAATCCTAATCTCGATTTAGAACAGATTAGCTAACATGTGGCATTCTACATTCTTGCACTGCCATTTCTTGTTATGGCAGCGGCATTTTGATCATGGCATCAAAGGCAAATGCTTTGATTTGAAGACTTGCTCGGCTAAGAAAATTAAGGAGAGCGTGTGATCAACATTTTTTTATGGGTGTGCTAAGAAAAATAAAAATAAGAAATGTTGTTGAGAGTATTTTTGATATTTACAAACGTGTTCTAAGTAAAAATTGATTTTCTAAAATCCATTAGCTGGTGCATATAATAATGGGAAGTAAATTTTAGACTAAAAATAGTCCCACCCATTTAATATTGTTCTTCAATCAATTATTTTACTTCAAAATAAAAATTAAAAAACAAAACCATCTCTTTACTACTTTCTAACTATTCATATTAATGTGTTAATAATTATGAAGAACCGGTGTAATTTATATGATGTAGGAAGTGGTTTAGACAAAACCATCTGAATCTCAAAATATTGTCATATTGTGCCAAACATCCAAAACAAAAGCTTCCTACATTGTTATAGCAGTTTGTAAAAGTTGATTGGTCCAAATATCCAATAACTGATGAATTGTATTCAGAAATATAAATATTAATGGTGATGACACATACGCATGGAATTCCTCAGTTTTAGATTTAACTAAAATAACCTGAATAATTTCAAACAATCCATTAGGTCAAAGTCCTCGATTAATTTCAGTAAATCACATTATGAAATTAAAAGGAACACTAATTAGAAAGACAGAATAGCCTCCGTTTTTGTACTATAATAAAAAATAGAAGTCAAACCAATTCCAGAAACTCTCGTATTTTTGACTGAAACATACAAAATCCCAAAAATTTATATTAAATAAATCATTCAAAATCTCCTTTAATCGAACCTCGCCTCTACGTGTGTCATACTACGTCTAGCATTTGCGACCTGGTCATTGTACGTGCAGTCGACATATAAGCATAAATATCATCAAGAGAGAAGGATCCGTTCTCAACCCTATGTTTTGTCTACAATTTTTCAAAATTTGTATTATCATATTGTGATGTGCCGTTGGTCTTATGTTAAATATGTCATCCACTGCAGTAGAGGACTCACGCGATCCTACCAAAATCAAGCATATTAGAAAAATTTCTCAGTTTTAACAATTCTATTTATATGCACAATCACAAAGAACCATCAGTAGGCTTGGAAATAATGATGGCGCATGGAAGCCCCATTAACACCAGACAGGATTGGCTTCAAGAAGCACATGCTCATAGCTTTGTTAGAACAATGCAGAAAGAATATCAGTCAGGACACACCTCTTCAGCATCAAGGACCAAAGCAACTACACGAGCCCTCATCAGATTCTTTTTTGATTGCATAACTCTCAATGATGCTGGTCCTTTCTCTTTCTCTCTTTGCAGCCAACCTGCAGTATCAACCTGAACAATGGTAATTCACAATAACAAATAAACAATAAGAAATTTTGACAACAACGAAGAATCCTAAAGTAGATATGAACTAATCCCAAAAATGCAATTTATTACCCCAAAAACTGAGACAATACAATATGCTTTGCCTGGAATAATTAACTCAACTTACGTCATGACTAAAATCCAAAATTTAGCAGAAAACTAAACAAAAATGCAATAATAAACAGAACCCTGAGATTCGAGAGATATCACTTCTCTATAAAAGGTGTTTAACACAGTCCGTAAGGTTAAAAAGACAGCATACAGAAAAGGACAGATTTATAAGCTTCATATAGGTATATTTAATAAACTGAACTCAACCATAACATAATATCAAATAAGGATTAAGAAAATCGAGTATGTACCAAATATAAAGTTCTTCCTTGATATTCAAAATGAACTCTCAATGAATCTCTTGTCAAACCAGCCTCTGGACCCACGAGAACACGATCTCCTTGTAACAGAGCATTGAGCAAAGTTGACTTTCCAACATTTGGCCTTCCTACTGTTGCTAACTGCAATGGCAGCTTGGAGTCATCATCCTCAGGGGAGATACCATCCTGAGTGCAGCCATCTACATAAGTCAAAAGGCAAGAAGGGAAAATAGAAGAAGAAAAGAGTGGTCATCTAAATGTCCGTTTTGTCAATAAAGCAATTTATGAGCGTAAAAATTTTTTACAAATAGATTGCTCATGCCATCTTCTTACTATATTAAGATGGGAATCAGTATAGGCATCTGCAACTTGATAAAACCATTCTTCATCAAATAGTTTAAAAAAAGTATTTTTTAATTAATAACAATGATTTGTTGATAAAATCTTCAACACATGGAATCAGCTCTATAAAAGTGCATCCATGGAACTTTAACAGTTCCATCAAAGGTTATATACGTATGATGAAATGGAAATGAGATATGCAAATATAAAACACAAACATGTCGATTCCATGCCAACAGGCGTTGTCAAATGAAATCAAAAGTCTCGCATAAGCCATTAATTGCATTCCATGCCAATGAGACTGGACTAGGTATAACACTCCAAAAAATGCATATGTGAAAGTTGCACTGCTCACTTGCAAATAAACTTGAGCATTATTTTAATTTCCAAAGACCAAAGCTCTTTGAACAGAAATTTATTATAATTAATGCTCTGGCATTGCTCATGAAAATTTTTGTTAAGCACTAACATAAAACCATTGATGGTAGACTAGTCAATGCTTCTTGAAAAATCAGAACTTAGGCTGTCAAAAACTTCCGTGAACTTTTCAGCAAACATGCAGAATATCCACTCAACATGGTAACAGGAAATACCAAGAAAAAGAGAAGTGTAAATGATTGTACCATTCAAAACTCGAAGCATATAATCTTCAAGCGAACGGTGAAGAGCTTCATATGGATCTGTCATACCCAGTGTAGTCTCGGACGATATAGCAATGGGTCCCCAAATCCTAACATTAGGGATCAGCAGCAGCTTCAGCAAGAGAGCCAGTGCCAGTGCCATTATGAAGTGATTCACATTTATTCATCGCTACTATAGGTTTCATATGTGAGGCACGTTTACGTAACCACTTTCCGACCTCCAAATCTAAATGATGCAATCCAGATCTAGCCACAAGAAACCACCAAGAAAGGATTCAAATTTTTGCACCAAAATTAGACAAGAAATAGCAATAATATACGACAACACGTTTGGAATACTTTTCAATCAACATCGTACATAACAAATTCTCAGAAATACAGAGAAAAGCTCAAGCTGATAAAAAAACTAAAATTCTGCAATCATATTGGAAACGACGAGTGAAATCAGAAAATTTTCCATTTTCATCAAACAAATTGTTGTATTTGATGAACATGCATGTTACACCATTCTAGTCTCATTCAAATGAATTTAAATTTCAAAAAAATTGACTGCTCCCAGTCAAAAATTCGTCATCATGAGCCTTAGATTGAAAATTCAAGTCAAACACTCACGGATCAAAAATATGCAGAAACTCATCTATTGAACTTACCTCACATCAATCGTGAAAATTGCAAATTGAGTCTTTGCTAGCACGTTGGCAGTCATCCTGCTGTTCTATCAAGAATAGACCCGACGTCGCTTCGGTTTCCAAACCCGCAGAGTCCAACACCTTAGACCGCAACTCCCTGAGTTTAGCAAGTCCTTCTCCGATGTCCCTAGTAACATGATCATCTGGAGTGTTGTACACCAAAGCCTGCCTCCTCCTAATCAACCTAAAAACTCAACAAAATCCCATTCACTAACATCCAAAACTCATAAGTTTACAAAAAGGAATAGTAAAACACAATATGCATACTAACCGATTAAACAGAGCCGATTTGCCCACATTAGGACGGCCAATGATCATGCAATAGGAAGCAAATTGATGTCAATCTTGGTGAAATCCACCGGCTTCTCATACAAAGGCTTAACCTATTGGTCTTCAACTGCATCATCAGGCTCAAGCGGCTCAACATGGGTATCCTCCAAAGTCTCATTTTGAACAACCCCACAAAATAACCCTGATAACCTCAGGCAATAAATTACACTTCAAGCTCGAACCCACTTGATATAATGATCCTGAG
Organism: Aegle marmelos; assembly: GCA_030449875.1. Lineage (NCBI taxonomy): Eukaryota > Viridiplantae > Streptophyta > Magnoliopsida > Sapindales > Rutaceae > Aegle > Aegle marmelos. Next base: position 483,344 of record JASUUL010000011.1, read on the forward strand.
AACCAACACATGATTGAAACATTAACAAATAACAATAGAAAACACATGAAATCATTATTACGACAATTTTCCTTCAAGACGAATTTACTGTGATTTTGATTCTAGCTAGCTTATTCCTTATTTAGTTATTCCTTTTATTAGCTTATTTCCTTATTTTTTCGGATTTCCCCGGTATAAGAAGAACTCAATGGAAGGGTTAACGGGGCATGCGAAAGCTTAATAAAATTTTACAGAACCTTACTTCTTTTTGCTCTACCTCTTCGGTCGTAAGATTTGGTATCAGAGCTCGATTTTGGCACCAATATGGCTGATGGAATGAGAGCACAAAAGCAGAAACGTGTGGATGAGTCTTTGAAGCAGTTGCGAGAGACCTCAGAAAAACACGGCCTTCTTCTATTGGATTTGTCTAAGATGATGGCTGCTATAAGCCTGAAACTTGATCAATCCACAACAACGAAGATAGGGGATTCCAACAACGGGGGAAGTACCTCAACCAATAGGAGTTCGAATACTAATCATATTGGTAAGAATTCTATCCAAACTCGATTTTCCAAACTGAATTTTCCTAAATTCAAGGGCGAAAATCCTAGTGGATGGATTTACAAGTGTGATCGTTTTTTCAACATCAATGGAATTGTTGAAGAAGAGAAAGTGGAGATGGCTTCGATACATTTGGAGGGACATGCCCTCGAATGGTTTCAGGGGTATGAAGTTGGTCATGAAAACATCAATTGGAAGAGTTTTTCTACAGATATCATTGCTCATTTCGGTCCTAGTACTTATGATAGTCCAGTTGGGCAATTAACTAAGTTGAAGCAAACCACTGTAGTGAAAGTCTATCAAGAATAATTTGAGGCATTATTGGCTAGAACGAAGGGGCTGCCAGAGGATTTCTTTGTTCAATGTTTCATTAGTGGCTTGAAGGATGCCATTAAGAACCAAGTCACTATGTTTCGACCGAACACTCTTACCCAAGCCATTGGTTTAGCTTTGTTACAAGAAGGAGCTATGGAAGCAATCCTTAAGGAGGTTAAAGGGGTTAACAAAGTTGGGGTGAGTACTGTGAATTCTTTTGTGCCGAGAAAGTCAGACAATAGCCAATTACCACCAGTGAAACGAATCTCTGCAGTAGAAATGCAAGTGAGAAGAGAAAAAAAGCTTTGTTATTATTGTGATGAGAAGTATGAGCTTGGTCATGTATGCAAACAGAAGCACATTTATCTATTACAAGGTGAAAATAGCGAGGATGAAGAGCCAAACGAAATTGACAAAGTGGTAGGAAAAGAAGAATCTCAAGTTTCCCTTCTTGCTGTATCTGGGTCCAGTACTCACCAAACTATGAGAATTCGCGGCAGCATAAAAAAGAAGGCTGTCACCATACTCATTGATTTGGGAAGTACTCACAACTTCCTTGACCCTACGGTTGCAAGGAGAGCAGGCTATAAAATTCAACGTGTTAGTCCAATGACGGTATCAGTAGTGGACGGAACCAAAATAATTAGTGATGCTATTTGCCGGCAATTAAAGTGGAATATGCACGGAGAGGAATTTCGAGCTGATTTAAGGCTCTTGCCATTTGGAGGATGTGATATGGTTCTCGGAATACAGTGGCTTGTTGAATTGGGACCGGTATTATGGGACTTTAAGAAGTTGACGATGGAATTTTCTGTAGGCGATCGAAATTTTGTACTGAAGGGTGATACACCAAGCCCTACAAAAATGGTTTCACCAAAGCATATTCAGAGGGAACTTCAACATTTGTCTCAAGCATCAGCAGCTCACATTTTTTCCATCCAAGTAGAGGGTGAGGAAGCAGAAAACGTTAACAAGGAATCAGCAGATGTTGGGGCTGAAGAGGTTGCGAAACTAGAGCAAGTGTTGCATCACTATAAGAAGGTTTTTCATGAGCCGAAAGGGCTACCTCCTCAAAGGGAATATGACCATAAAATTCCCCTTGAACCTGGCTCTATTCCACCTAATATACGTCCATATAGATATCCTTACGTACAGAAAAGTGAGATTGAAAAATTAGTACAGGAGATGCTTGAAAATGGCACCATTCAGAAAAGTGTGAGTCCTTTCTCTTCACCAGTGTTATTGGTCAAGAAGAAGGATGGAACATGGAGAATGTGCATTGACTACAGGGCTCTCAATAGAATCACCATAAAAGATAAGTTTCTTATTCCTGTAATTGATGAGTTGTTGGATGAATTATATGGAGCTACATATTTTTCTAAGCTTGATCTCCGTTCCGGTTACCATCAAATCAAAGTGCATTCTCCTGACATTCATAAAACTGCTTTTAGGACCCATGAGGGGCATTATGAATTTTTAGTCATGCCTTTTGGGCGGACTAATGCACCAGCAACCTTTCAGAGCTTAATGAATGAGATTTTTAAAAATTTTCTGCTAAAATTTGTACTAGTATTTTTTGATGATATCTTAATTTACAGTAGTGGTTGGAAAGAACACTTGGAGCACTTGAAATTGGTGTTTGATGTATTGATTCAGAACCAATTATTTGTTAAAAAATCAAAATGTGCTTTTGGTAAAAAGAAGATTGAGTATTTGGGGCATGTAATTTCAGAGGAAGGAGTTGCCACTGATCCGGCAAAAATTCAAAGCATGTTGCAGTGGCCTAAACCCAACTCCCTCAAGTCTTTAAGGGGTTTTTTGGGGCTCACAGGTTACTATCGGCGATTCATTAAAGATTATAGAAAGGTTAGTCAACCACTCACTGTCCTATTGAAGAAAGATAATTTCAAGTGGACTCAAGCTGCAGAAGACGCCTTTGACCAGCTGAAACGCATCATGTGTGCGGCACCAGTATTGGTAATGTCAGACTTCCAGAAAGATTTTGTGATCGAGTGCGATGCATCCGGAAATGGGTTAGGAGCAGTATTGCTGCAAGAGGGCAGACCCATAGCATACTTGAGCAAGGCTTTAGCACCGAAGAATTTGGGTCTTTCGACATACGAAAAGGAGATGTTAGCTGCTGTCATGGCAGTACAAAAATAGAGGCCTTATGTGGTAGGGAAGCACTTTAAGATAATCACTGATCATCTCAGCCTAAAGTTCCTTTTAGATCAACGAGTTTCAACTCCGATGCAACAGAAATGGCTTACCAAATTAGCTGGTTATGACTATGAAATTGTCTACTGTAGTGGCAAGGAAAATACAGCTGCAGATGCCTTATCGAGGGTGCATGAAGTAAGCGAAGAACCAACTGTTATGGCCTTGACATTCCCCATAGCAAATTGGTTGTGTGTGCTGCAAGATGAATGGAAGAAAGATGAGAACATACAAAAACTCATCCATGAGATTCAACAAGATCAGAACTTACATTCTAAATTTACTTGGATAGATAATCAGCTGAGGTACAAAGGAAGGTTGTGGCTAGGAGAGAAATCTGAAATAAAGAAGACAATATTACAAGAGGCTCATGGTGGAGTAGAGGGTGGACATTCGGGGGTAAAGAAAACGTTCGAGAAAGTACGGAAAGCCTTTTATTGGAAAAAAATGAGAAGAAAAGTATGCAAATTTATAGCTAAATGTGACACATGCCAGAGAAATAAAGCTGAAACTATAGCCTCTCCAGGACTTTTACAGCCGTTGCCAATACCAGAATTGATTTAGTCTGACATTTCCATGGATTTTATAAAAGGCCTTCCGAAATCTCAGGGCAAGGAGGTTATCATGGTGGTGGTTGATAGATTGAGCAAATATGCTCACTTCCTGGCCTTGGCACACCCCTACACAGCGAAAGATGTAGCTGAAGTGTTCTTAGATAACATTTATAAGCTTCATGGACTGCCAAAGACCATAATAAGCGATCGATATCGAATCTTTACAAGTCAATTTTGGAAACATCTTTTTACTCTACAAGGTACTCAATTACTTATGAGCACGTCTTATCATCCGCAGACAGATGGTCAAACTGAAATAGTTAATAAATGTTTGAAGCAATACTTGAGGTGCATGACTAGAGACAAGCCAAAAGAGTGGAGTAAATGGTTGTCGCTTGCTGAGTAGTGGTATAATACTTCATTTCACTTCTCTTCTAAGATGACCCCATTTGAGATTGTCTATGGCAGGGAGCCTTCTACTTATACTACTTATATTCCTGGTGAGACCTTGGTAGCATCTGTGGACCAAGCTTTAAGAGACAAAAACTCAATAATTCGCCTTCTCAAGGAGAACTTGCAGCAGGCTCAAAGCAAAATGAAAAAATGGCGGATAAGTTGTTTTCTTTAAAGTTGGAAAAGTTTTAATAGAGACAATGACTGTTATATGAATTAACTAAGTTCATGCCTGTCTGAGTGTTTTGAGATTGTACGAAGTTCATGCTTTGTCCTTAATTCGAGATGAAATGCTTGTTTTAAGGTAGTTTTTTGCTTGTTGTAGTACTCGGAGGCTTACATTTTCTTTGTTCACTTACACCTCTAGTTTATGTATTATTCACACATTTTGTGCTTCCTCACCCGCACAGTCATTAAGTCATTCCATGATGTTTTCTACTGTAGACACAATTATATTTGCCTTTCACTAGTTTGAAAGATATTTTTCATTGAAAGATCCAAATGAATTGAAGTTGCTGCTATAATGTACATGCTTTGCTGCTGAAGTTCAAGGCATGTCTATGTACATAAACTAGAACTTGAAAAATCTTGAAGTGTTGTTGTACCCATATAGTTCAGTCCAGTTGGCTTCCTAACTGCAGAAAATCCGAAGCTTTGCTGTTCTTGACTGTCAGGTTCTTGTGGTTATTATATTGATTGGAAGCAGATGGTTAGTTCTGTGTGAATTCTTGGCATTTGGTTATGTGGACGTTCTGGACATTTGTTGATTTATTTGTCTGCATAGTCGATTTTCAAAATGCTTCATTTGGCTGCGTAATTGTTGAAAAATCCAAAATTCTAGTGGTAGTTATTTATGTATTTTTGGATTGATGCAGCTATGTTTGTTGGAAGTGTTTTGTTATCTTCGGTTGACTCTTTGGCATTTATGTTTTATGCGGTTGTCCATATTTTTTTCTTGAGTTATGTCATATCCATTATCATATTATTTTTTGTTGTCTTCTTCTGCAGTAATTTTGTATACATTTTATTGTTTCCCTTAGTAGGCATCGATATTTTCACTTTAGCCTTTCCACGTACATAGATCAAGCTGAAGTGGAAAGCTTGAAATATTAGTTTGGTTAACTTTTATAATGAGCCACATGTGATTCCAACACTGCGTCATTTCAACCAAATATGGAAATTGTGACACAAAAAGAATTTTCATTCGAAAATAGGGATTGTGCGACTGACTTATAGCAGAAAATTCCTAAATTCTTAGAGATAGTGATTATTTATGTTGGACTTTTGCTCTTATGCCTGTGGAACTGCCCAGTATTTTCAGTTTGATCCTTCAATTTAATTTTCTTATGTTTATTGACTTATATTCGGTCATCATATTATGATTTGATATCTTTTTATTCTCAGGGGACTTGGCTAACATGAAGTTCACTTTCGTCAATGTTTATTGGAGTGTAAAGCTTCACTGTGAAGTTTGGTTTGTGATTGTTGTGTCGTCTAATATGTTGTCTTATCTGCCTTTTGACTTATTTGGAAAAAATTAGAATTCTAATTCTAATTGTCATTATGTTTGGCTGCTGTACTCTATGTCCATTGTCAAACGTCATCCCATTTTTTTTTTAAATGTCCAAATCTGGCTGGAGTAGTTGATCTCGAGAAAAGTGTCTCCTTCTAGACTAAGTCTCCTTCTGCATTTTTCATGTTTTATGAAACCAAGTCCTTTTTTATGCTTTTAGTTATTGGTATGATAAAATGAGATTTGATTATATGAACAATTCGAGACAGGTTGTGCATTTTTATTTAAAATACTGAAAAAGAGAACTTGTACCTATACGAGCTTTCTAATGAGACATGGGAAGTTAAACTACCCGTTGAGGAAGTGCCTCCCAAGCTTCTTGAGCCAGCGTTAGGTATAATCTTTGCTAGAGGTGGAATGCAGGAGAAGGACTGGTTATCACTAGTTGCAGTGCCCGACGTTAAGAACAACCCTAAACCAACAACAAAAGCCACATCTTCGGACTGAAACGATGCCTCTGACTCTGACTCTGACTCGGATTCTGACTAAGAAGACAAGGCAAAACAGGGTATGGAGCTTCAAACCCTGGAGTATCGGCTATCCAATGAACCCTTCAATTAAGACACTCATGTTCAAGTAACTTTAATACACATACTTGTTGAGTGATTTTATGGATACCTGTTTCCGTGTTCTTTCTTGGTTGCGATAAAAATAGTTTTTATTTATTTATTTATTTTTTCAGTATATAAAGGTTTTGAGAAAAATGGGTGAGATAGAGAAGTTGAGACAAGTGGGGGAAGCTATGAATGAAGCTTCTATTTCAATTGGGTATCTGTCATTTCCTTTTTGCAGTGGTTTTTGATTTTGTGAACAAATGTTTTTTCGCTTAAGAGATATAGATGTTGATGTTATTATTTGCTAATGTAAATAGGAAAAAAAACCTACTTAAAAGGTATTAGAGAAAGAAAAAAAAAAAAAAAAGAACCAATTTGAAGAAGGGGATACTTATGGCGGGAGTTCTTTTCTTTGGGTTTTAATTGATGGCAATAGGAGATAGCTTATATGTTTACTGAATTAGACATTTGATTGCATTGAGGAAGATAATTAATCAGATGTCTGATGTTGTTTCTGTTGGCCTCTGCTAATTGTTAAGATTTCATACTTTTATTCAACAATGCAATAGACTTTTGTTGGGTCCACCTTAGTTGGGCGTTCTGAGCAATCATTGAGTATCTTTAGGAAACTTGGATGGAGTGCCGATCATTTTCAGGATTCAGTTTCCAAGGAAAGAAAAACGAAGTTGTAGTCATAGAGCGGTAATCTTTGCGGCCAACCTGCAGTATCAACCTGAATAACGGTAATTCACAATAACAAATAAACAATAAGAAATTTTGACAGCAACGAAGAATCCTAAAGTAGATATGAACTAATCCCAAAAATGCAATTTATTACCCCAAAAACTGAAATATGATGAAATGGAAATGAGATATGCAAATATAAAACACAAACATGTCGATTCCATGCCACGGGAGTTGTCAAATGAAATCAAAAGTCTTGCATAAGCCATTAATTGCATTCCATGCCACTGAGACTGGACTAGGCATAACACTCCAAAAAATGCATATGCGAAAGTTGCACTGCTCAGTTGCAAATAAACTTGAGCATTATTTTAATTTCCAAAGACCAAAAACTCTTTGAACAGAAATTTATAATAATTAATGCTCTGGCATTGCTCATGAAAATTTTTATTAAGCACTAACAGAAAACCATTGATGGTAGACTAGTCAATGCTTCTTGAAAAGTCAGAACCTAAGCTTTCAAAAACTTCCATGAACTTTTCAGCAAACATACAGAATATTCACTCAACATGCTTCCAGGAAATACCAAGAAAAAGAGAAGTGTAAATGATTGTAACATTTAAAACTCGAAGCATATAATCTTCAAGCAAAGGGCAAAGAGCTTCATATAGATCGGTCATACCCAGTCCAGTCTCGGCAAATATAGCAATGGGGTCCCCAAATCCTAACATTAGGGATTCAGCAGCAGCTTCAGCAAGAGAGCCGGTGCCATTATGAAGTGATTCACATTTATTCATCGCTACTATAGGTTTGATTTGTAAGGCATGTTTACATAACCACTTTCTGACCTCCAAATCTAAAGGATGCAATCCAGATCTAGCCACAAGAAAACACCAAGAAAGGATTCAAATTTTTGCACCAAAATTGACAAGAAATAGCAATAATATACAACAACGCCTTCGAAATACTTTTCAATCAACACCGTACATAACAAATCCTCCGAAATACAGAGAAAAGCTCAAGCTGATGTAAAGACTAAAATTCAGCAATCATATTGGAAACGACATATAAAATCCGAAATTTTCCCATTTTCATCGAACAAATTGTTGTATTCGATGAACATGCATGTTACACCATTCTATTCTCATTCAAATGAATTTAAATTTCAAAAAAGTTGACTGCTCCCAATCAAAAATTCATCATCATGAGCCTTAGATTGAAAATTCAAGTCAAACACTCATGGATCGCAAATGTGCAGAAACTCATCTATTGAACTTACATCAATCGTGAAAATTCCAAATTGAGTCTTTGTGAGCACGTTAGCAGTCATCCCTGCTGTTCTATCAAGAATAGACCCGAAGACGCTTCGGTTTCCAAACCCGCAGAGTCCAACACCTTAAACCGCAACTCCCCGAGTTTAGCACGTCCCTCTATGATGTCCCTAGTAAGATGATCATCTGAAGTGTTGTACACCAAGGCCTCCCTCCAACTAATCAACCTAAAAACTCAACAAAATCCCATTCAATAACATCCAAAACTCATAAGTTTACAATAATGAATAACAAAACACAATATGCATACTAACCGATTAAACAAAGCTGATTTGCCCACATTAGGACGGCCAATGATCATGACAGTAGGAAGCAAATTGATGTCAATCTTGGTGAAATCCACTGGCTTCTCATACAAAGGTTTAACCTTTTGGTCTTCAACTCCACCATCAGGCTCAGGCTCAACATGGGTATCGTCCAAAGTCTCATTTTGAACAACCCCACAAAATCCCCTGGTAACCTCAAGCAATAAATTACACTTCAAGCTTGAACCCACTTGATATATTGATCCTTAGAACCAACACATGATTGAGACATTAACAAATAACAATAGAGAACGGATGAAATCATAAAATGGAGATCCATGAAACCGGAAAAAAGCAAAAGTACCAACGGCTGAAGCTCTAATATGGGAGTAATTGTTGAGAGTGAAATTGAACGGCTTGTACAAGTTCACTGTGTTTGCTGACGAAGAGATGTTTCTGCCACAGAGACCAAAATCAAATGAACTCTTTCCGGCCAAAACTGCCCTAACCCATGAGTGAAACTTTTTTTGTCAGGTTATAACTGTAAACTATTTGCACTTGCCGAGAAGAAACAGAGGCTCTGCACTAATTTTTGGCGGCGACGAACAACACTTCCGATTACAAACGACGTCGTTTAAGAAAAACAACTATTTTTTTAATTTATTTTGTAAACTGACATTTTTAACCCCATTGTTTAATTTGGTAATTTGAATTTTTCGTAGGATTTTTCTATAATCTGTTTTTACTGCATTAATAGTGGGGTTATGATAGACCCTTAGATTTGTCTCCTTTAATCTTAGATACTAATCTAATAGAGCAAAGCAGTGAAGATGGTGGGAAAAGGATAATGTGAGTTTGACAGATGCTGAGAGGAGAGAGGGAAACTTGATCTGAAACAATTTTTTTTTCCTAATTCTAGTTTTTTTTTCTTTATGTGTAATCTCTTCACAATGACATCGATTCTCGTAGTTCATGTTGCTAGGCTCAGTCAACAACGATTGTCTTTTATGTCTTGTAGATAAATCAGAAAGTTTATTCATTTTGACGGGTTGTTTTTTGAAGAAAGTACAAGTAAGTTGACTAATAATGAACATATTGTATCAAGTTCTCACATATGAAAACTGTTCATGACTTTGGTCTTCATCACTTTTATTCTCAAGGTTCATGTTGACTTAAATTTAAAAGGCTTGGATGTTTGGAAAATCAATAGCACTGAGTTTGCAGAGCCTTTTAGTGCCTTGAAAGATTTGCTGCTTCAATAGTGTTGCTAATATCTTGTATTCTTATGAACATATTTGCATATATTATGAAGGCTAAGCTGTGTAAATGAGAGATGAAACATAAAAGGTCAACACAGCTGTTTCACACCTTACTTCGCCCCCTCTCCCAATTCCCTGTATGTTGGGTTTTGTGGAGGATTAGTTTAGCTTAGGTCTAATTGCTAGAGCATTTTAGGAAGGAATTACTGTTATCAAAGCTTCAGGGATTATGATCTTCAATATGGCTGGTCATTCAGGACAAGGCATTTGTAAATGTTTGTTTGAACAGTATGGTTTCCGTGTCGACAAGCTTTGGCAGACTAAAATTCTTCAGGCAATGAACTTTTATATTACTGGAAATTCATCGTCTATCCCAAATATCCACCTTTGAAATTTGTCTTTGCAGGCTGCTGACATAGGCATTTCGGGCTTTCAGCCTTAGTTGAAATTGAGAAGAACAGGCCACATCATTTGGGTTATTCATGGGAGTTTCTGGTGCTAACCTATTTGTGCTCAAACAGCATGGGCCTATGGAAAGGTTGGTGGACGTATCTCTCATGATCTATTAGTTTATAGTTGTCAACTTTGTCAACCAAACTAGTTTTGCCTTTCATTTGGGTTTTATCAGTAAAGCGTGTAATTGCTCTGGCCACAGAAGTGAGCTAAAATGATATCAACTTCTATTTATGGACAGGTTAAGAAAAATTTTGAGTTTTTGAAAACTGGCTTCCATGAAATCAGCAGTTCTTTCGATTTATCTTTCAATGATGATTTGGTTGCTGATGAGAAGATTCCATTCCCAGCTTATCTTGCCAGTCTTCTAAAGGAGCATTCTTTTTTCCCATATGAGCCACCACCTGAAAGCAAAAGATTCAGGAATCTGATTGCTGACTTCATGAAAAAGTACCACCATGTTCCGTTAAATGATGATGTGAGAAAACCCTCACCGCTTATCTATTTTTGTACTTCTTTGGATAATATTTTTTGTATTGTTTGTCCTAGGTTCTATTTTCCCTGATGAGAGAAAACCTTCACCATGTTCTATGTTTGTAATATTTAAATGTAGTGAGCCATTGTCCCACGCGGGGGCGCGGGCTTTCTCCTAATTTTCTTTTAAAATGCACGAGCATTTAATAGGATTCGAAATTACTATGTCTGATTCTTAAAACATTCTATTATAAATATAAAATATCTAAGCTTTTGACTTTACGGATTACATTTTTTTGCCCCCCTAACTATAGCATTGTCAACAATTCTTGAATCAGAAGTGATAAAACTTGCGATTTTAAGTTAAAGGATGTAACAGTTGTTGCATAAGAAATTAATTTATTAATTAAGTAATACAGTCCCCCGCTGGTAAACATTTTTCTTTTTATTTCGAAGATCAATTTACATGATAAAAATTTACCAACACCGAGCTATATTACTTTAAAAACAATTGTCAACTGACATTTCAAATTACATTCACAAGCGCACTCGATTGAAAATAAAATAACAATAACAATAAAATATTTCAGCCTAGGCGTCCTCTATTCTGTTCAGTCATCGAAGACCCCATTCCCAATCTATTTTAACACAACGTATATGGGTTAACAAGTCCCAATATTGTGCTCCATCCTTTCTGCACTTCTCTGCTATCAACGGACAATCGAAGATATATAATCGCAAAAGTGAGGAAGGCAGGCCCTTCCCTGGAAAGTAACATATGTCAAGGAACGGCAATCCTCAATCCTCAACATCTCGAGAGATGAGTTGGTGTCGCACATCCATGCCTCTGGTAACGATTTCAGTGCATCGCAACCATCAATCCTAATTTTCCTCAACTTGGAAGGCAGAGCAACCTCAGGAAAGGAAATAAGGGAACTGCAGCCGCGGATTTCTATCTCTCTCAAGGAACCAAGGCTCAGCGATGATTGTAGCACCTTCACAATGCCTTCGCATTCTCTCAATTGTAGATATAGGCATTCTCTTAATTGTAGATATTCGAGTCTGTACGGCAACTCGCAGAGCTGCTGTTGTTGGTCTTTCTCGTCCTCCACCACCAAGGATTGAAGTTTGGGACAACTTCTAATCTCCAGTCTTTTCAGAGAGCAAATGTCTTGCAGTAATCCGTTATGACTCTTCCATATATATGTTTCATTTTTAATATTATTTATCTCCAATTCTTTTAATTTCTCTTTGCACTAGAGAGATGGTTACCCAGTACAATATCTAAACAAGGTTATTACTATCTGTCGATAAAAAATTAAAACATCCACATAAATTAGAGGAAGAGAGAAAGTGAATTTATCAAATTAAGCCCATGAAACATATTGATACTTCACCTTTAACCCAAATTTAAAAGAAATTAATTACTCAAAATTGAACTAAGGGTAAAATAAAAGTTTATTAAAATACATAGAAAATACAAGATGGAGCAGTAATTACAGAAAATAGAGCTTAAAAATGAATTTAGGGGTGTCAAATTAGGAGTCGAGTCTATTATTTATAGATACAATGAGTAAATTATAACTATCAGGTCAAAATAATTTAGACGCTTAGGATTACACCACGTGGTAAGTTTTGACTACATTGAACATATCATCAGGCTATCACCTGGTGTAAATGCATGTACCATATATAGGTTTTTTTTTTATCTACTAACATATTGTCATATCATTGGTCAACACCACATAAAAATTTATTTCCAAAGGATTGTGATATATCATAAGTTAATGTCACATCATCAGTTAACACTGTATTAGTAGTTAATGCCACATCATTCATCTAATCAAATAATGTCACGTCATCAATTGGTGCCACGTGATTGGTCAATGCTATATCATCGTAGTATATATGTCATATTTGACATAGTTGAAAATGTCATTGTTGACAGATTTTCTTTGCTATTCTTGGAACAAGCAATGGTGCTTATTGCCTTGCTTGCACACATACTAGTCGAGACACGCCACAAAATTCGTTGGATGATGAAATATCAAATATGAACTCAGCACATTGTTATGCTGTTGGCTTTATTCCTTATGTGACAATAAAAGCTATAATTGCAGTAGATGATATATTTAATAAAATTTCTGGGCAGCCAGACTTTTTTGTTGACATTTTAGGGGGAGATGGACAAAGGTCGAAGGAATATAATGATCAAGGATAAGCTTATTCATATGTTGTGATAGTTGATTTTCATAGCCTTAACTAGCAGAACGAAGAAGTTTATTCCAATCTATAGAGCACTTATTTGTAATTGCTGAGTTTATGGTCCTGGCTAGAATCTTGTTTGAAGACCTTTACCCAACCCACCACATTTGAATTTCTTTGTTGTCAGTAATCTTATGCTGCATAACTACAAAAATATCTTTCTTGGAAGGTATAGACACTGAGAACTCTTTGGAGGATGTGCTCATAGTAATTGAAGTACCACGCCAATCAGATTTGATGGCAAAGCTGATAAAGAAGCTGAAGTCTCAGGTAGTAATTTCTGGGATTGATGATTTTGAGATTGTTACTAGATTCCCAAATCAAAAGAAATGTTTCAATTTTCTCCCGAACATTCTGCAAAACGTTTCTTCTAGTCTCTGCACTGCTAGAATTTTCTCTTAGTTTCTTTTGTAAAGACTTCTAAAGAAAGAAGTGCTTGCTTTGCTTGATCTGCTATTTGTTTATGATCTTTTCCTGGTTTTGTTGTGAAATGTTTCTCTTTGGATGTTTTGTTAATTTTACTTTGAGGATGGCTTGTATGTAATAACAATGAAGTGCTTTTTATGAATCCTGGTCCGATAGCACTATAGGAAATTAATATGCCTGGTTTATTGTTAATAAAAAAGTAAAAAAAAAGTCTTTTTCCTTGGCATATGTTATGCATTTGAAAAAAATAATACACACACACGCACACATAGACACACACACTTCAATTCATAAGGAGACTCCTCTTGTGTCGTATTAATGTGTTAATACGAAAATCTATTGGAATTATAACAACGGTGATAAATCCGAATATTCAATAACTGATGAATTGCATCTATAAAAATTGACAGTGACAGCACAGAAAGAATTAATTCAAACACCCACCTATAGTGCATTAATTTAAAATAATTTTTTAAAACAGCCCTGCTCTGATGTGTTAAATTGGCAATAAAAAATTACTTTACCGCACAATGCCATAAACGAAGATAATAATGTTGCTGCTAATGGGGCAGTCGGTAATTCTTTAATTGAAGATAATTAAGGCCGCCAAAGCTGACGCATAATCAGAGAAATATAATGTTAATTTAGCGAATCCAATCCTCATTTATATTAGTTGTGTCGAATCATGCTATTTTAATAAAAAGCACTCGAGCATTTATATATCCAACATGTAAAATGTCAAAACAATATCTGCTTCTGATCTTTTCTTGGTTTCTCTTCAGATGTTCTGTTTATTGTATTTTTTATGTTTCGGGAATGGCTTGCATTTATTAAGAACAATAAAGTGCGTTTTATAAATCCTAGTCCTACAACACTAAAAGAATTAATGAGCTTAGTTTTTATTAATAAAAACAAAAAAAAAGTCTCTCTCTCTGAAACTTATTATAAATTTGAAGGAGTTAATCACGTCATTATAGAATCACCCTAATGTTAATCTAGTGAATCCAATTCTCATTTATATTAGTTATGTCGAATCATGCTATTTTAATAAAGAGTACTTGAGCATTTATATATCCAACAGGTTAAATGTCAAAACAATATTTGTTTCTGATCTTTTCTTGTTTTCTCTTCAGAGTTTATTATATTTTTTTATGTTTCGGGAATGGCTTGCATGTATTAAGAACAATAAAGTGCGTTTTATAGATCCTGGTCCTACAGTATTAAAAGGATTAATGAGCTTGGTTTTTATTAATAAAAACAAAAAAAAAGTCTCTTTCTCTGGAACTTATTATGAATTTTAAGGAGTTAACATATGTGTGTGTGTTAATACGAAGAGTCATTGTAATTAAAACAGTTTTAATGAATCTAAATATTCAATAATTGATAAATAATTATATTTATAAATATTAATAGCAATGGCACAGAAACAATTGAATTAAATTAAACAATTTTATTATAGAGTCCACCCCTGTTGCATTAATATTGTTGCTTGTGAGACAGCTAGTAATCCCTTTGGTGTAAATAATTAATTTCCATATACACAATATTTAAAATAATCACCAAGCAACAACTCGCTAGTTAGATTAGACGTAGACGAAATACTGCTAATCTAGCAAATCCAATCATAATATTTTGATTTTCATTTATATTAATGATTTCCAATCATGCTATTTTTCTAAATAGAAAACTCCAGTGTTTATATATGCGACAGGTAAAATTTCAAAACAATTTTTGCCAAAGTCTGATGAAGAGAAATATCATATATATGCAACCATACGATACAGCAGAATGGAAAAAATAAAAGAAAATGAAGTGTCAAAAATTGTTTTGAAATTTTGATATACAACAAACGAAGAACACGGACATGCTAATTAATCACTAAGAAGAACCATAACAATTTTTGCTTAAATGGCCAGCGGAAGAAAAAAATAAAAATAAAACGAAGTCAAGTTTCAACAGCTGAGAATGAGATAGGCGTGAGAAATTAGTCCATTAATTTGAAGATCGATTTCCGTGATAAAAACTCACTGACATCGAAATGTTATAATTCAAAATAATTTTCAAAAAAGATTTGAAATTACATTGACAATCGCAGTCGATTTAATATCAAACCCCATTTAATATCTATTACAACATCAGGTATATGGGTTAACAAGTTCCAATATTGTCCATCCCTTCTGCACTTCTCTTTCATCAACGGACAGCGACGGATATGTAATCGCAAAAGTGAGGAAGGCAGGCCCTTCTCCGGAAAGTATTTGAGCTTCGGACAATCACGGAGTAGCAAATGAGTAAGGTTTTGAAGATCAACAATAGAAGAAGACAGGCGCTCCAGATTTGGAAAATTAACTATCCGCAGAGATGTCAGAGAGGCAGGAAGAAGAGGAAGCGTGGTCCCCAATCTTATGTCCTCTGCCTCTGGTGGAAACGACACCATGTCGTCATCACATCCTTCGATTGTGAGTTCTCGCAGAGAGGAGAATCTGTGAAATCCCTGGCCCCACTCAATCATTGACTTCCAAAGCTTCGTATTATTAGCAATCCAAAGAGAATGAAGGTCGGTGGGAAGGCCATCTTCTTCTTCAGGGCTTGGAAGCTCACCGTCTCCCCTTATTGTTAATTCTTGAAGAGAGGTCAGATTGTGCAATCCCTTGGGTAAGGCCTCTAGTCTCTTACAATGAAGTATGTCAAGCCTCGTGAGTTTCGCACAAGGCAATCCCCCTTCGGGAAAGGACTCCAGATTTCTACAACTCGCAATCCTAATCTCTTGAAGCTGGAGGAGATTATGTAAACCACTGGGTAAAATTTTCATATTTCCACAACCAGAAATGTGGATTATTTCAAGAGATGTGTTGTCGTCCAACCGTTCTGCTATTGACTCCAGCTTTGAACATTCATCAACATAAAGGGACTTAAGAGACCGAGGTAGATTGCCAACTTCAAGGGACTCAAGCGTGGCAGGTAACCCGTTTTTTGAAAATATGCATGTCAGTGATGGACAACGGGTAATATACAAGTCCTCGAGAAGAGATGAGGAGGTGTACCTTCTGCTGCTGTTGCTACTCTGGATACCCTCTTCTACCGTCAAAGTCCTTATATTATCACAACCCCAGATGTCCAACCTCTTAAGGCTCGGTGGTAGCTGGACTTCAGCAACAAATTTCAACGAACGGCAACGCCCAATACGCAAGATCTCGAGAGATGAATTGATGTCGCTCATCCATAACTCTGGTAACGATTTCAGTGCATCACAACCGTCAATCCTAATTTTCCTCAACTTGGAAGGCAGAGCAACGTCAGGAAAAGAAACAAGGGAACTGCAGCCGCTGATTTCTATCTCTCTCAAGGAACTAAGGCAGAGCGATGGTTGTGGCAGCTTCACAAGGCCTTGACAGTTCCTCAATACCAGATATTCGAGTCTGCATGACGAGTCGCAGAGCTGCTGTTGTTGGTCTTTCTCGTCCTCCGCCTCCAAGGAATGAAGTTTGGGACAGCTTCTAATCTCCAGTCTTTTGAGAGAGCAAATGTCTTGCAGTAATCCGTCATGACTCTTCCATACATATGGTTCATTTTTAATATTATTTATCTCCAATTCTTCCAATTTCTGTAGTCGGAGGGTCAACGGCTCTGCGAGAAACACTTCATTTGATGCATCTCTACAAACCACTGAATTCTGTGACCCAAGATGATCAGTTGTACTTCTCCTCACAATCTCTTTACATCCATCAATTTTCAATTTGCAAAGAGCTGGAAGACTCCTAACTGAAACTGACAATTCTTCACATTCTTGAACGACAAGCATCTCCAATGCAGGAAGGTGTTCTGGAAATGTCCCTTGTAGCTTAGAACATCTTAAAATGTGAATCTCTCTCAATTTAGGAAAGCCACCAACTTCCTGACTAGATCCATGAGGAATCCAGTCTTCCCATTCTTGCATGTTTTCAAAACGAAGAGTCTCCAAGCAAGGAAAAGGAACTGGGGAATCATTCCCATACAACTCCGAACCTAATCTCCTTACGCTGCTCATTCCACATACTGCAAGATGCTTTAGAGAGGGTAGTTGCCCGACTGACGGCAAGGTAGGACACATGCCACAATGTTCAAATTTTAAAGTCACCAAATTTGAGAATGAGGAGTCTCCTAACCAAGTTGGAAATTTTGTACCTCCATAGCCATTGATGCAAAATTGTTCCAGATTTTTGTGGGGTCTTAGCATGTGAAGCACGCCCTCTTCAGCTTTTGCCTCCCTCGAAGATGAACCATTAGTACTGCGAGTCCATCGAAGCTGTAATTCTTTAAGATTCTCCTTTCTATCCAATTGAGCCTCCGCGGCATCAACAGTGTGTTTTACATTCTCCAAATTTGAAATTGTAAGTGTCCCCCTAAGATGCGTCAACGACTTTAGCTCTCGTAAACCGGAACCACTGTCTTTGCACACAGCAAAATTACACAACGTCTGAAGGCAAGTCAGCTTTCCAATTCCTAGTGGCATTTCCTCCAACGAATCCGCATTTGAATTATTGAGATGATGCAATTTGATGAGGTTTCCCATGGCTGCACACAACTTCGTCAGTTGCCGACAGCCCTTCAACAGAAGGGTGTGCAAATTGTAAAGCTTGTTGACTGATTCGGGCAGAGTTCTAATCTCAGTTCCAGATAGGTTAAGGTACCTTAAATACCTCAAATCACCAATTGAATCTGGAATCTCGGAGATGCGATATCCACGCAAAGAGAAGACCCTCAGGCGTCGGAGTTTGAACACCTTAGGAAGAATGCTATGAGCCAAGTATCCAGACTGGAAACAATTTGACAACATCACTGGTAAAAGAGTTCGCAAATGCTGGATATCATAAAATTTCTCAAACCGTTGAACGCCATCATATTCTCCACGAATGTACGACAGATGACGAAGATCTGTTGAAAAACTTTGTTGCTTGTTAACCTCTGAGGTATACTCCATTCTGAAGTACATTTCCCCTGCAGCCCAATTAGCAAGGTCGTTGACAAGGTCGTGCATCACAAATCGTGATGCATCGTTGCTTGATTGCTTGAAGAAAGATCTTGAGTGTAGTTCCTTAAAGATCTTACGACCTAAATCGTCACTAGACTTCTCTCTCCCTTTGTGATCCAAAAAACCCGAAGCACACCATAATAGAATTATCTCCTCCTCTTCAAATTCATAATCCTTCGGAAACAATGAGCAGAATGCAAAGCATTGCCTCACAGTTGGACGAAGACAATAATAGCTTACTGCAAGGGCTGGTATAATGCCACATCTCTCTTCTGGTAATTCCCATATCTTGCTACTGAGCACACCTTCCCACTCACTTCTGTCATGATTCCCACGTAAAAGTCCTCCAAGTGTTTGTGCTGCCAAGGGCAAGCCATCGCATTTGGTCACTATCTTCTTGCCTATTTCCTCCAGTAACTTATGTGAACTGAAATCTCTCGTCCCCAATGAATGTTGAGCGAATACAGCTAGACAATCGCTATCTGACAACTTTTCTAGTTGATAAGCTGGAACAGTACCCATGATTTTAGCAACCTCTTGATTGCGAGCAGTGACAATAATCTTACTTCCCAGTGCGCCAGCCTCAAACGGACGGCTCATGTCAACCCAATGATTGTAATTCTCATTCCAAACGTCATCTAAAACAAGCAAAAATTTCTTTCCAAATAGTTGTTCCTTCAATTTCTCTTGAAGCTTATTCAAGTTGTGATTATCCACGTTCTGGTCAGGAACAATGGATATCAAGATTGTTTTTGTTAGCCTGAAAACATCGAAATCATCAGAGACACAAGTCCATGCCCTGAGATCAAAATGATCCTTCACTCGACCTTCATTATAGACAAGTTGAGCGAGAGTGGTTTTGCCCAGCCCGCCCATACCTATAATAGGAATAACAGAGAAACCACCGTCGCCGCTTAAATCATCCCTCAACAACAATTCAACAATTTTTTTCTTTTCTATTTCCCTGCCATATACTTTGGCTTCGGTCACTAAAGAGGTTGTCTCCGGCCGTTGACCGGCTTTTGTGGACCCCCCAGCTGAACTTTCTTTCAAATCCAGCAAGTCTTTCTGTGTCATAATTTCTTGAAATCTGCCGTTGATCTCTTTGATTTTGGACATCAAGACATAATCGAACTGAATCGATTGTGGAGTGCAAGTGGTGCAGCAAGTAGGAATGAGCTTCCAAAACTTACTTGTTCTTGTCCGACTGCTACTGGGTTGATCATGAGCGGCAGCTGGATCTCCATCTCCAAACAGCAACTGCCTCCGGAAAGCCTCAGTTTGAAACTCATCCAAGAGGTCCTCAACATCAAGAGCCAAGTTCTGAAGCTCGCCAAGCCACAAATTCACAGACAGAGCCGTCCTCTTCTTCCCCTCAGCATCAGCAAGCACTGCCTTGATCATCCCCAACATTTTCTCCCACTTCAATAGATCTGCTTGGATTTGCTCTCGGCGTGCAAATAAACGAAGCCCCTCTGAAGCTAACTTATTGACCAGCAACTCGACGGACGCCGTCAGGATTGCCTCTCCGATGATCGACATTTTTTCGTCTTTTTTTTTCTTTTTTAAATGCAAAGGAAGGAACAGAACTTTTGAGTTTTGGAAAGCAAAATGAGAAAGTTGAACAGTAAGTGTGAAGGGCAAAGCAAAATGCTTGTAACAAGTCTTCCACTTGTTGTTTATTCGACAGTTCAGTGAAAATAAAAACAGAGCCCACCACCCATTAATAACTTAGCATTTCACCATTCACCAGTCATCACCACTTGTTACCAGATTCCATGAATAAAAAATCGCACGTCGATATTTGTAGAGTCAAGCACATTATTTAATCCAGTGTCCGGCTAAATGCTGAATAAAGAGGAAAATAAAATGTATCTACTACGAACCTTCGCTTTACAAGCCTTCAAACTCATAAACCAAGTTAAATCAAAACGTCTCTCTCTCTCTACCATATAATTACTTTATTTATTGAATTAATTTTCTTGCTAAAACGAAGACTTAAAAGTAGACTACACTTTTTTATAATCACAATGCTAATTCATACTATCATGTTCTATTGCTGATGTGCCAAAATAAATTATAAAAAATTTTAGCTGAACATAAATTCGTCTCTTTTATTAAATAAATATGCTTAATAAAATAATAATATGATTATATATATATATATATGCTTAATAAATTTGTATCATTTATTAAATATATATTCTCAATGATAAATAATACCTTAATTGTACACGCCAACAATATATATTCTCAATGAAAAATAAATACTACCCAATAAATTGTTGGGGATTAGCTAGTTCAACCGGCAACTTATTTTATTTTATGGGTGTGTTAAGAATGAATCACATTCAAACTGGGGATTTTATGTCAGGGGGTTTTTAACTCTATGGAAGGCAGGGGATAAGGGTCACAAAGAGCACCTTGGAGATTGTCATTTCTAGGAGAAGCAATAATACCCTTCTGAAATTTCATTGGTTTGTCAGTGTTTGATTTATGACCATCTGATTTTTTATCCTAAAATTTTTTATCTATATAAATACTAGATAGAGGATCTGTTTGATCATATTAAATTTGCATGCAACAATTCTGTCATTATTGTTGCCGGCAAATTTAACTATTTATTATAGATAACGTATCATTCGATAACCAGCTACCAAATGAATTAATAATTTAATTTCATACGGTATTCTTTTTATAAAATATTTATCTCCATTAGAGTAATTACGGGTTTATTTATGTCACAACATTATAATATAAAGCAAAAGCGACAAGCTGCCCCACTACCATCAATAATTCAGCAAGCTTTACATGCTTGTGCTTGTCTGTTTGACGAACTGGACATGGGTGGACATTTTTTTCTCTTTTTTAAAAGGAGATGGTGAAGCTTGGTTGTTTGCAAAATTATTGGTGCGAGGTCTATTTGTTTTTTTTTTTTCACTTTAATGATGAATTAGTAAAGTAAGCATGTAATTATTTATAAAGGGTCTCCATGTAAGATAAATTCGTAAGACTTATTAATTTTGATGAAAATATAACGTTATTAAGTTATTAATTAATTAACTCATGATATTAATATTTATCAATCAAACTCACTTTATTAATACTCTTCATTCATTAAGGTTAATGGCTTAACAAATGCAGGAATACGGATAAGCAAAAATGAAGCACTTTATTAGTTATTGAAGTCAAGAAATTTTTAAAGTAATTTAAAACAGTTCCAACCCAAAATAATTAGGGTGTAATTGGGTTGTTATAAATATTTCAAAATTTGAGTCTAATTTAATTGTGTAAGCACAAACTAATTTTGTCATTTCTTTTGTATTAATATTCATAAATTGATACATAGTCTAAATTAACAAAAATAGTATTCAAATTGTCACAAAATATTTTTTTAATAAAAAAGAAATCCTATACAATAGTTAATTTTTCTTCTTTACTCCAAGATCTAGCTCCATACCTCACTTTTTTGTCCTTATTTTACCAAGCCGTTAGATTTTAATTATGTTGATCTAACGGTTGGGATTTGTAAAGGAATAGCAAAGTGGTGTTTGGCTACCATCTGAATCCATTGCATCTAATTGGTTTTGTAATTTTTTGCTTTTTCTCTGTAACGCTTACTAGTTCTAGAAATATCAACGGTACTAGTATACAGATTTACAAATGCATTTAACCATAAATTAATAGTTTTGGAACCATAAAAATTTATTAAAATTAAAAAAAATCAATTAATTGGTAAATTAATAAATTATTAATTTATTAAAATATTCATTAGTTTAGAAAAATATGATCACGTTTTTAGTATTGATATATCTTGAATTAGTATCTATTATGTTTTAGGGAAATTATTACTACACCACCTCTATTTTATTTTAACCACACAAAATTTTAACATGTTCTTTACACCATCTTTCTCTTTAAATTTTGTATCAATTAACCACTTTTTCACTAGCACCGTTAAATAATTTAAATGAAATATAAATTTTACCCAAAAATAAATTAAAAGATTATTTTATTTTATAAAAACTTTGAAAAATTAAAAACTATAATCATAAAAATACCCTAAATTTAATAAAAATCCAAACATTAGAATTTTTATTTTTAATAAAAATTTTTGAAATACTAGCTATGCAACTCTAGAGGAGAGCGAATCAAATTTTTAAAATTTAATCAAAACAAACCACACAATAATTTAATCTAATGCCTTAATGAAATTGAAAACTATAAATTCAGTAATGCTCAAAAATAAAAGAGAAAGGGAAGAAAAATCAAACACGAGTATTTTTACGTGGTTCTGCAATCCTCACCTACGTTCACCCCTCCAAGCAAATTAAGCTTGAGGATTTTACTAACTAAGCCTCTCGAGGCTTCAAGTTCTTTACAATTAACTTCAAAATGTCAACAAACGTTTATACTCAAGAGATTATCTCCTAATCTCTTCACTCAAGTGTTTCTCACACTTAAACACTCATAAAGTTTATAATAAATTTGAAAAATACAACAAATACTCTCTATCCAGAGTTGATATACAAATGATAGTTCAATGAAGATTTAATCTTTGAAGATTTACAAATTAAAAGCTTAAAAAATGATGTATATACTTGTTTGTACTTACATAGTTTTGACTCAAAAAATAACCATTATAGGTAAATTCCAGCGTCGAAGCGACTAGCCTCTACATTCTGGCGGTTAGTCGAAGCGAATAGCCTCTACATTCTGGCGGTTAGTCGCTTACTACAGTGAAGTTACCATTAAATTTGAATTTTGCTACAGTAATACTGTTCACGAAATTATAATTTTACCCATAATTTTTTATAATTATACTATAACCTAAAACTCATAAAACTTTACAAATAAATTCATTTTTAGAATAGTTTGAAGTTACTACAGCACCACTGTTCACAAAATTATAATTTTATCTAAAATATTTTATAATTATACTATAACTCAAAATGTAAAAGAATTTACAAATAAGTATAATTTTAGAATTTCTAAATAATACTTTTCATTCCCTCAACTTTTTGTAATTATGGTATGGCTAAAAATATTTTTGATTTTACAAATAAATCTAAATCTATAATTAACAATTCTTATTAAAAATAAAGATTAAAAAAACTTTTTCATTTTAGTTCACAATTTAAAAAATAATTAATTTGTATGAAATACTTAATTTATGATTGTAAAACTTTAAATTAATAAAAAATAATGATCAATTGATTAAAAGCTTGAGTTTCCTAAATGCGAAATCATGCATAAACTAAAAATGATGATCAATTGATTGAAAACTTGTGTTCTTTCCTTTATGTCTATCAATGAAGAGTAGAGTTATTTGATTGAACAATATCATATCACAAAAATTCAAAACTCAATTTCATTGCGCAAGCATACCATGCCATATGTTGCTCAAAAGTCCAATAACATCGAACAGTCAGCTAGCTAGCTTATACTAATTAATTAATGCAACAACTAAATCTTTTTTATTAGTTAAAAGAGTAAATATTTGACAATCACAAAAAGTTATTCCATCACTGAAGAATAGAGCTTCCTACATTGTTACCCAAGCTCTTTTATATCTCCCAAACATTATTAAAGTCCACCTTTGCGACACGTTGTGAATTAAAATGTGCCAATCAGCAAGAGCAAGCTTATTTGTTCTATTTTCTTGCGTGTGTTGCAATTTTCAAGTATCAGTTGCAATTTTCAAGTATCAACACCTGTAGGAAAATTAATATATACTCTTTCAGTGCTTACATATTTTGCATTTTTTAATGAATTCCAAATCTTCATATCATGAGCTTAATATTTCTTATTATCGTCAATTAAATTATGAGCAGAATGTCCATTTCTCATGAAGCATGCTCCAATTAATATACTGTTAAAGGCTTATCATTTCAAACAATAACAGCATTGCACTAGAGAGACAATTACCCAGTACAATATCTATACAAGATTACTGCTATCTGTCGATAAAAAGTCAAAATATCCACATAAATTAGAGAATAAGCGAAAATAAATTTATCAAATTAAGCCATAGAGCATATTGATACTTTACCTTCAACCAAGCTTTAAAGAAATTAGTTAATCATAATTGAATTAGAGGTAAGATAAAAATTTATTAATATACATAGAAAATACAAGATGAAGAAGGAATTATAGAAAATAGAGCTCAAAAATGAATTCAGGGATATCAAATGAGGGGGGAGCCACTTATTTATAGATACAATGAGCAAATCATAACTATCGGGTTAAAACAATTTGATAGCTTAAGATTGCACAATGTGGCAAGTTCTGATTATATTAAACATATCATCGGGCTATCATCTGATGTATATACATGTACCATACGCACATTTTTTGGGTATACTAACATATTGTCATATTATTGGTCAACATCACATAAAAATTTTAGTCTATCAGTCAATGCCACATCATCAGTTAACGTCATATAAGCAGTTAATGCCACATCATTCGCCCAATTAAATAATGTCATGTCATCAGTCGGTGCCACACCATTGGTCAATGCCATATCATCGTACTATATGTATGAACAGTATAGTAAATTCATTTATCATTTTATACTTCTCCTATGATTTTCAATTATCTTGAATTCAAAATTGCTATTCATTTTGTTATTTGATCTCTTGTTTATTGTAAAATGACCATGATGCCCCTAAAATACATAAAATACTTAATTATAATAAAAATACATAATTAAATAATAAAAAATTTAAATACATAAAAATATGAATATTAATAAAATTTAAAGTATAAAATGATAATTTTTTTTTTGTAAATATATAATTTTTAGTACTTAACAATAGGCCCTATATAATTTTTAATACTTAACAATAGGCCCTAAAAGATAAAGCTGAACATCAATCTCAAACCTAAAGTTAAAAACAGTAGTTAGAATAGAATCTTCATTTTGATGTCTTAGTTTAAAAGGTCAAACAATTGATAGTATAGAAAACGCGTGATAGATTAGAGAATTCATATGTTAGCAATGATCCTAAGCTAACTGGCCCTTAGTTCAAAGTGGCAGTTCTTATTAGTCAACAAATCAAATAGACTTTTAGTTGTATATATGTAGAGCACTACATCAACAAATAATTGAAGAGTTGCTTGGCTATTGAACCATAGGAAGGCAATTCGTGAACAGCCTTGATATTTCATTTGCTTTTATTTAATTCTCTGTAAAATTGCCTTTTGTAAAAGTTTTGTGACACGAAATTGGTAGGTAAGAGAATTTGTAAAAGCAAACATCAAAGTCACGATCAAATGGACGAAATCAATATAAATATTAATGTCTCAAGTTAGATTATACAAAGATAAAATAATGCTAATCTAGAAAATTCTATCATTATAATTTGATGTCCATTATATTAATTATGTTCAATCATGCTATTTTAATAAAGAATACTCGAGCATTTATAGACACTCAGCTTATGAAATTAATTACCAAATGGTCTTTGACAAAGTTTAATGAAAAGATTATATTATAAGTACAAAGTTAGACTTCCGGATCATGCAACTAACCATCGAATTATGTGTTATCGTTGAGCTCTTAGGAAGATTAAGCTGCTGAGGATAAGATATTATCTGCTATTATGTGACATGCTATGTGCTCTGATTTTATGGTCTTTCCCTTTACAGTTGTTGGACAAACTGTAATGTGAATTTCTATCTAATGGTTATCCTAATACTTTTAGTTACTTTGGGATTGTTGATTTATATATGATGTTTGGTATGCAAAATTCAGATGCTGATAATCTTGGCTGTACTTTTGTCAAATTTTCTTTTGTGTTGGTGTTGGTTTAATAAAATGTCACAAAGGTGGAAAATACAGTAAAATTAACGTTGAGCTCATGACATTGCCATTGGATATATTGAAAAAGAAATTGATATAAGAAACTGAAAATTAGTTGTCAATTATTACAATTTGGAAATGAAATTCGATATGGTATTTTGTTAAAAAAAAAGATTTAATTTATTATTTCTACCAGCAAAAGCTATTAATTCATCAACCCATCAACCCATCAAGATTTTTTTACTTTTTTTTTGTTTTGAAAATTCAACCCATCAATTTTTGTTTGTAACTGGCACACTGTCATTTCTTAAGGCCCACACGGTGCAAAGGATAGTGTATCGTTTCCTTCTAATTGAAATGGGAACGGGATGCTGATGCCTTGTTACTTTCTAGTCAAAAAGTTACACCACTATTTTAACATCAAAATTTAATAAACTCGATTTTTTACATTCTATCCCTGAAAACTCAATCCTTTAATAAACTCAATTTTTTAAATTTTTTTTTGATAAATTCATGTCATATACTTTGTTGCATCAATTTTTTTACTTTTATCTTTTTTTTAATATAATGCAAGATTTTTAATAGAGATACATCAGAAATAAAAGTGAAATCCCAATCTTAAATTCGGGAGAAATGAAATGTAGTTGTATGAATAAAATAACTTAATTTGTTTAATTTTACTAACAAAAATTATAAATTTATCAACCCGTCAAGATATCTGTTTAATTTATAACTGACAATCAGTTTCTTACTTTCATTTGTTATGTTTCAAAACATATTACAATGCTGTAATCATTTGGTAATTACAAATTAGAAAAGTCAAATATTTCACACTAGAGAATGGCAAAAAGGGTTTTGATTAATTTTTGTATACACAACACAAAATTAAATTACATGGCAATGTTGACAGTGCGTCATTTTTGGGAATCCATAAGTTCACATGTGCATAGATCTCTGTTGTCGGCCCTTTTAATTTTTTCATATCTCCAAAACATTACGAGAGCCCAACATTGATCAAACATTATAAAATAAAATGTGCCAATTAGCTAGGAAGAGCTAGCTTCTTTGAGGATGGCAATTTTGAATTCGGATCAGATTCGGATGAATTTGATCAGATTTTAGATACTTCAGATTGAAAAAAAAAAAAAAAGAATCAGATTTCCATCAACAATAGCATGGTACATCAATAAGGAAGAAAGTGCAAAACTGAGAGAATACAAGTGAGTTTGAGAATGACAGTGCTGTTAGGAGAGCTCCGTGACGGAGACGGAGATTTGGAGGATGCCGGTTAGTACAGTGGCGACCATCTCGGCGGCGTAGTGCTTGTTGGTGGAGAGATAGCGACGGACAGGGAGGCGACGGCGATGAGGACGGAGAGGACGATGTGGTGAATGCGGAAGAAGCAGTCGAGGGAGGGAAAGAAATTGATACAAGGAAGATGAGCCTATCATCATTTGATTTGATAATTGTCCATGGGTGATTTCGATAACGTTTTCAAAGAAGATATGGAACAAAGATCAAAAAGAAAAACAAGTAATTTCAGTCGATGCAAGAAATGAGCAAGCCTCGCACATGCGTGCATGTGTCTGACTAACATAACAGGACATGGCTTGGAGCATAGATCAAATAAGAAAGCCACGACAAGTTAAGCAGATCAGTTAAATAAAGGAAATAACTGATCAATTCTTTGTGCAATGGCGTGGATGGCACTATCAGCATGCAGCATTACGTCATCATTTGATCATCGATCAAATTTCATGATATGATATTAGAAACATTGAGTTCATAATTTTATGTAATTTCATGTGCTAGTGCGTGTGTATATACATACAGGTTAACATATAAAGAAAGAGTAGTAGAGAATGATATTGATGTGGCATGTGATGAGTAATGGTAGACAATAAATATTGATAATGTAATAATGAAATATGTATTTATCAAAAAATATTTAGTAATAAATGATGCTATAAAAATTTAATATTAATTGAAAAATTGATAATTAAAACTAATAGATATAAATGCAATGCTTCGAGTTTATTTTATTACTTCGCTAACCATTTTAAAATTACATATTTAGAAGTTCAATTAATTTTAACTAAAGACTCTAGAGAACATCGAAAAGAGATTTGATATTTGTACACTAAAAAATATTAGAGATGAGATAAATCAAAATCAATTAGAAGAACAATAATAAGAATACATTTCGCAAAAGCTAGAAATAAATATAATATAAACTTAGTTTTAAATTAGGTAATTATTTATTTATATAATACGAGAGTCTTATAGAAAAATAAGATTTTTTAAAAAGAGATTTACTTTAAGAACAACTTTAGTTTACTTTAGTTTGTGAAGGCTCAAGTATTTCAAAGCAACGCAATTAAAGGAAATAAAAATTTATGATTTTGACAAATTAATCGGTAAAATATTTGTTAAGTTTCATATGTTAAAAAAGGTGAAAAAATAGAAAAAATAATGAAGATCCCACAAGGTGGGTAGAGCAAGTAAAAAAAAAAAAAAAAGGTAAACGGGGCAAATATTTCTAATGTTTGTCAAAACCCAAACATTAGACAACAGAGGTCGGAAAGCTAATTGAAACTTGAAAAAGCCCAACCATTATACAGGCACATAACATTCCGGAAAAACTGAAAGAAATATCAACACCAACACAACCATGCTCATTCGCAATTTGCAAGCATTTATATCAACGAACAATGCCACCCTGCCTTTTTATACCAAAAAGAATAAACACAATAATAATGGACAACGACTGCGATATAGCGAAGTTTTAGTTGTGTTCTTTCCTCTTACACAGAGACAGTTCTCTTATCACAAAAGGTCCTCCCAACCTTTAGGCCAGTATTTTGGCGGCCACTGCTACTACCGCATTTTCTTGGCACTGACCTTTGCGTTATCCTAATGGGAATTCCACCCAAGTCAAAGTCTTCCTTTAAAGATTTCGTTTAGCGGAGTTCCGTATCGGATAGTATTTTCTTTCCACTCAGAAAGGCAACGAATGTGGGAAGCCGAGCCTCACCTGAGTAAAATACTTACTCTTAGGCTGGGCCGACTGATCTTTCCAAGAATGCCTGCCCATAACCTGACCATCAAACAGACGCAGCAAGAGAAAGAGCATGCTTTATAACCAACATCACATACTTGCAGTGTTCAAAAAAGGGGAAGGCCGAAAGTCAAAGGCATCTGATGCTGACCTTGTCCAACCAACAGTTAAGACGGGATGAAGGCCGCCCTAAACACCATTTTTGGTAAGTATCAATGACCAGGTGCACGACAGCTATGCGGCCTCTTCCTTCTAATGCTGAAGCGAACGCAACCGGTATTCCAGTCACCTGCCAGAAAAACAATGTGCTCATGCTGTTAATCACATGGTACATGAGTTACTGTTGAACGTATAAGATAAGACATAACGGGGGTGCCCGCGCTTTTATGTATATAACGTCAGTAACAAAGGATTACTCTGGACTGCCTAAGTTCATTAATGCAATTTCTTTCTTCAAGAGATTGTTTGTGGCCCCTAATTCTCATACTAAATTTTTGCTACAGTGATTGCTCAGTTCAAATTGCTTTTCTCTGTAAGAAAGCTTTTAAATCCAAATATCCTGACAAGAGAAACTTCCAAGCATCATCGAATTAACACAAATATTCATATTTAGAGACCTCACCAGATAAGTCTCCAAAGGATCACTACCTTAATAATAAATCATTCATATACAAAAGCTAGAGTCATTTTAATTCGCTGCTAGCCCTTTGAGCAAACCAACTCCTCAGTTTTTATTAGGAAATCATCTGCAAGTGACTAATACTTCTTACACTGCTTTTAGTAGTAGTAAAGGAATATGTGTGCGGGTATAAGGATACAAAATCCACTCCACAGAAGCAAGACATCTGAAATAAGGACCTGATTTAGCTATGATCAAATGCTGTTCGCTTGGCAGCCTCGGAATTTTACCATTGAACCACACAATGCTCTTGTGAACAAAACAGAAAATAACTAATAACCCACAAGAGATATGTTACATAAAAATCCAACTGAGGTATAACCGTTTGAATTTCTTGTGGAACAGCTTCCTTGACCCTTTTATGCACAGCTTAGTTTTTTCTCCCACTTAGCAGATCCATCTTGTTCACAATTACAACCAAACCACGTCCTTCTTCCACTGCTTGTCTTGCTATAACAACTTGTGTGTGTGTCATACTACGTCTAGCATTTGCGTCCTGATCATTGTACGTGCAATCAACATATAAGCATAAATATCATCAATAGAGAAGAATCCGTTCTCAACCCCATGTTTTGTCTACAAGTTTTCAAAATTTGTATTATCATATTGTGATGTGCCGTTGGTTTTATGTTAACTATGACATCCACTGCAGTAGAGGACTCAGGCGATCCTACCAAAATCAAGCATATTAGAAAATTTTTTCAGTTTTAACAATTCCATTTATATGTGCAATCACAAAGAACCATTCGTAGGCTTGGAAATAATGATGGCGCATGGAAACCCCATTAACAGCAGACAGGATTGGCTTCAAGAAGCACATGCTCGTAGCTTTGTTAGAACAGTGCAGAAAGAATATCAGTCAGGACACACCCCTTCAGCATCAAGGACCAAAGCAACTACATGAGCCCTCATCAGATTCTTTCTTGATTGCATAACTCTCAATGATGCTGGTCCTTTCTCTTTCTCTCTTTGCAGCCAACCTGCAGTATCAACCTGAACAACGGTAATTCACAATAACAAATAAACAATAAGAAATTTTGACAGCAACGAAGAATCCTAAAGTAGATATGAACTAATCCCAAAAATGCAATTTATTACCCCAAAAACTGAGACAATACAATATGCTTTGCCTGGAATAATTAACTCAACTTACGTCATGACTAAAATCCAAAAGTTAGCAGAAAACTAAACAAAAATGCAATAATAAACAGAACCCTGAGATTCGAGAGATATCACTTCTCTATAAAAGGTGTTTAACACAGTCCGTAAGGTTAAAAAGACAGCATACAGAAAAGGACAGATTTATAAGCTTCATATAGGTATATTTAATAAACTGAACTCAACCATAACATAATATCAAATAAGGATTAAGAAAATCGAGTATGTACCAAATATAAAGTTCTTCCTTGATATTCAAAATGAACTCTCAATGAATCTCTTGTCAAACCAGCCTCTGCACCCACGAGAACACGATCTTCTTGTAACAGAGCATTGAGCAAAGTTGAATTGCCAACATTTGGCCTTCCTACTATTGCTAACTGCAATGGCAGCTTAGAGTCATCTTCCTGAGGGGAGGTACCATCCTGAGTGGAGCCATTGTTCTGAGTGCAGCTATCTACATAAGTCAAAAGGCAAGAAGGAAAAATTGAAGAAGAAAAGAGTGGTCGTCTAAATGTCCATTTTGTCAATAAAGCAATTTATGAGCGTAAAAATTTTTTACAAATAGATTGCCCATGCCATCTTCTTACTATATTAAGATGGGAATCGGTATAGGCACCTGCAAGTTGATAAAACCGTTATTCATCAAATAGTTTTAAAAAAGTATTTTTTTTAATTAATAACAATGATGAGATGGAAATGAGATATGCAAATATAAAACTCAAACATGTCGATTCCATGGCACAGGAGTTGTCAAATGAAATCAAAGATCTCGCATAAGCCATTAATTGCATTCCATGCCACTGAGACTGGACGAGGTGTAACACTCCAAAAAATGCATATGTGAAAGTTGCACTGCTCAGTTGCAAATAAACTTGACCATTATTTTAATTTCCAAAGACCAAAAACTCTTTGAACAGAAATTTATAATAATTAATGCCCTGGCGTTGCTCATGAAAATTTTTATTAAGCACTAACAGAAAACCATTGATGGTAGACTAGTCAATGCTTCTTGAAAAATCAGAACTTAGGCTTTCAAAAACTTCCGTGAACTTTTCAGCAAACTTGCAGAATATTCGCTCAACATGTTTACAGGAAATACCAAGAAAAAAAGTAGTGTAAATGATTGTACCATTTAAAACTCGAAGCATATAATCTTCAAGCGAAGGGCGAAGAGCTTCATATGGATCTGTCATACCCAGTCCAGTCTCGGCAGATATAGCAATGGCCCCCCAAATCCTAACATTAGGGATTCAGCAGCAGCTTCAGCAAGAGAGCCAGTGCCAGTGCCATTATGAAGTGATTAACATTTATTCATCGCTACTATAGGTTCGATTTGGGAGGCATGTTTAGGTAACCACTTTCCGACCTCCAAATCCAAATGATGCAATCCAGACCTAGCCACAAGAAAACACCAAGAACAACACCTCCAATTACAAACGACGTCGTTTAAGAAAAACAACGATTTTTTTTTAATTTATTTTAGAAACTGACATTTTTAACCCCACTGTTTAATTTTGTGATATGAATTTTTCGTAGGATTTCTCTATAATCTGTTTTTACCGCATTGATAGTGGGGTTATGATAAAATCCTTAACCTCAATTTATGCTTGGAATTCTTCATTTCCGTCGAAGCCAATTTCTTCCCAAATTCCAGGTTCTTGAAGGGCTCTAAGACAAGTGCTTTTTAACGGTCGTTAATATATAATAAGAAATTAAGAACTGCATAAGAGCCAAAATTGACCGGCTTCTCACCTTCTCTGACTGCTTCAATGTGCAAAGCAAGAGGCTCTCGTATCCAACTTCCTGTTGATCAAATTCACTGCAAAAACCTCCCAAAACTTTTGCATGGAATCTCTAGGAACTAATTCAAATAATAAATTAACATTACCATGCGACCAAATTATGTTTTCCTCTTCAATTATTAATTATTATTAGTATTAATAATTAAGATTTATAAGGATTCATTGTCAATTCGATTAGAATAATAACAACAATTTAAATCAATAAAGAAGTATTATAGAATAAATAATATTTGTGAAGAATTCAATTTTAAGTAGAAGAATTTCAGATATTGTATTTCATTGATCTCTTTTACTTATTTTTTAAAATTTAAAATAATCCATTTAACTAGTTTGTTAATCAATTACATCATGTTAAAATTATTAAAGTTTTTAACTAATAAAAATAATATGCATCGCTGATGAAATCTGGTGGTGTATTTTTTTACATTATCGATACTATAAAAATGTTACAGCATCATAGGAACATTTTTCATAATTAACATTTTAAAGTTTAAAAATAATATTTACAAATATTGTGACAAGTTTTCTAATTTATTGTAAAATCTTATAAATTAATAATGTGAGAGCACAGAAAGTTTGTTAATTTAAAGAAATATTAATTAATTAATTAAAATTTATTAATTTAAGAACATGTATTTAATCAACTTAGAACTTATTTGTTAAACATTTAAAGCCTAAAAATTTATTAATTTCAGATGTATTTTCAAATTTGTTTGTTGTTTTTTTAATTTTTATTTAATTTGTATATATTTACATGTGAATAGAAAAAGTAAAGTTTAGTGACTTTTATCTGGCTGCAAAAAAAATCTGAATAAAAATTGAATACCGTATCTTGATAATATTCCTATTAAATATACATATTTCCCATCGTATAAAACTTAATCCACTTTTTTCATCTTTATAATTCACATTCTCTAGTCTTTGGGTTTGTTCTCTATTTTAGTACCAATAAAATTCTTTAAGTACAACAATCGTTGAACTTTAATTCATTATCTTTTTAAAAATTTTAATTAATAACTTTGATTAAATTTTGTGTTTGAAGTAATGTAATTATATTTTTATTTATAAATCAGTTAACACCTAATTCTACATATGTCTGAGTATAATTGTAACATATATATATTTATCACTTAAAATTTATAATAAGTATAAATAATTCTTATAAGAATATAAATATAAAATAATTTTATTTCAGCTGTTTATGATTTAAAAAATTTACTTATATTTAGATATTAAATAAATAATAAATATATCATTTAGATATATACAATTTTAAGCTATTTAAAATTTAGTCAAATTCAAGTCTATTTAAATTTCGGATAAAAAAATAAATGTTACCTTAGAATTATTTTATCTTAATAACTTATTCAATTAAAAATGAATAAATTCACTAAAAATAGACTAAATTAATAAAAAAGAATATGGAAACTGTGACACAAAAAGTATCCCTATTCGAAAATAGGGATCGTGCGGCTGCCTGATAGCGGAAAATTCCTAAATTCTTGGTGATAGTGATTATTTATGTTGGACTTCTGCTCTTATGCCTGTGGAACTACCCAGTATTTTCAGTTTGATCCTTCAATTTAATTTTCTTATGTTTATTAATTTATATTCTATCATCATATTATGATTCGATATCTTCTTATTCTCAGGCGACTTGGCTAACATGAAGTTCACTTTATTATTTTCGTCAATGTTTATTGGAGTGCAAAGCTTCGAAGTTTGGTTTGTGACTGTTGTGTTGTCTAATATGTTGCCTTATCTGCTTTTTGACTTGTTTGGAAAAAATTAGAACTCTAATTCTAAATATCATTATGTTTAGCTGCTATACTTTATGTACATAGTCAAATGTCATCCCTTTTTTTTTTAAATGTCCAAATCTTGCTGGAGTTCGTACATCATTCGATAATAAGTCCAAGATTGTAATGGTTTTGTTTCTTGAAAATTTGTCATCAGTGAACGAACAAAGTTCAATGGATAAACTTCTCTTAGTTAATTCTAGTTCAATGTCACAGTTTCTCATATTAATTATAATCTTTCTCTGAACTTTGGAGAATTTTAATAGTTGATGCTGATTCCTTAGCCATTTTATTCATCTTGTACATAAATTGTGCAATCAATAAGCCAACTCAACTTTCCTCTTAATTTAGTGAAAAATTTGCAAGGCCACTAGGAGGTTTTTGTTTGTCTCATGCTGACATGGTCGCCATCGTTTCAGTATGAAAATTTTCCCTATTGAAATTCATGATCCCTCATATGCCACTCATGAAGCTGCTTCTGGGGCTTAAAAGCACCAAAATTCTATTTTATGTTTCCTAGCTTATTAACTTGTCGCATCTGCATTATTATCTTTCTTATCATACGAATGTTTCATTTATCATTTTCCCAACATAAACATCCATAGGTCATTGCTGAATTTTTTCCTTTAGATTCATGCCAGATTATGGTTGCTGGATTTTCTGCTTTGACACATTATCATGTCTAAGTACAGGCTACCAAGGGAGAAAAAAAATTGACACTACATCCCCAGCATTTTATCCCAGCAGACCGGTCATTTATTTTCTATGAAGGACTGAATAGGCATCCGGACTCTATTTTGAAGGACAAAACTGTGGTTGAGCTTAGTTGTGGAAATGGATGGATAACCATTGCCATAGCTGAGAAGTGATTGCCTTCGACTGTTTGTTAGTTTATCGCCCTTATGCCATGTGGGAGCTTTTGTTTCTTTACTTACCAGTGCCTTAAGGGGCTCCATCACGATTTCTCTCATCATTTTCTATCTCATTTTTGCAAGGCCATTTGAAATTTATAATTAACAGGGTTGGCACTAGGTTATGGTGTTTTAACGCACTTCTATTCTGAAATATTACATATCAATTAACATCTGAAATATCAACTCTGTCCTTGTCCAAATGTCTTTGTTGGAGTATGTTGAAAATATAACCTTTTAGTAGTTCTTTTATGCTGTGGAAATATCCTTTTGCAGGTCTACGACTTTGCTATTAATCCTAGAGCTATCACGATCTCTTGGATAAATTTGTACATAAATGCATTAGATGAAAAAGGTCAACGCATCTATGATGCAGAAAAGAAAACCTTACTGGATAGGGTGGAGTTCCATGGATCCGATCTTCTAGCTTATCGCAGACATCATGGCATTCAACTTAAACGAATAATGGGATGTATATCTCAGGTATTATCACTATCTGTAACTCATCGTTTCACGGGGATTAAATTTTGGTGAAGTTTGTTTATTCCGGTCTGCTTGTTGGGCAGGCCGGCCTTCCTTCATCCCATTCATCGCGATGACAGTGATAAGTCAAAAATAAAGGAGAGAGAGGGAAATAACCCACCATCTCTTCAAATTTTAGTGTGCCTACACGGATTACTTTTAACTCTTAGTTTAACTTATTTTGTTTTCTCCATGCAGATTCTCAACCCCAATTCTGGTGCAATGTCCAAAATAATCACTGAAAATGTAGGCGAGGAATTTCTGTAGTCATTGAGTAACTATTGTGCACTACAGGTTGGATATATTCTAAATAATTTAATTGTGATGCACAATTGAAAATTGTTGGGAAGTTAGAAATTAAGCTTATAGGCTTCTTCTGGTTTCACGTATGTCTAAGCATACTTGTTATAACCTTGGTTTGAAGCTTGCATACCTTGGGTAAGGTTGATGCCTTAGTTGGTCAATATCAATTGGGAAATAGAGCAAAGCAATGAAGATAGTGGGAAAATGATAATGTGAGTTTGACAGATGCTGAGAAAAGATAGGGAAACTTGATCGGAAATAATTTTTTTTCTAATTCTAGTTTTTTTTCTTTATGTGTAACTTCTTCACAATGACATCAATTCCCATAGTTCATGTCGTTAGGTGCACTCGACAACCACTGTCTTTTATGTCTTGTAGATAAATCATAAAGTTTATATATATATATATACACACATATAAGCTTTTTCTTTTGCATATGTTATGCATTTGAAAAAAAAAAATATATATATATATATACACACACTCCAATTCATAAGGAGACTCTTCTTGTGTCGTATTAATGTGTTAATACAAAAATTTATTGGAATTATAACAATTGTGATGAATCCGAATATTCAATAACTGATAAATTCCA
The DNA here is from genome assembly GCA_030449875.1 of Aegle marmelos. NCBI lineage: Eukaryota > Viridiplantae > Streptophyta > Magnoliopsida > Sapindales > Rutaceae > Aegle > Aegle marmelos. The sequence goes on from JASUUL010000011.1 coordinate 520,335, forward strand.
TCTATAAAAATTAACAGCGACGGCATAGAAAGAATTAATTGAAGAACCCGCCTGTAGTGCATTAATTTAAAATAATTTTGTAAAGCAGCCCTGCTCTTATGTCTTTAATTGGCAATCAAAAATTACTTTACCGTACAATGCCATAAACGAAGATAATAACGTTGTTGCTGTGGGGCAGTCGGTAATTCGTTAATTGAAGATAATTAAGGCCGCCCAAGCTGAACCGTAATCAGAGAAATATAATGCGCTTGCTTAGTTTAGATTATACGTAGATGAAATTATATTGATCTAGCAAATTCAATTCTTATTTATATTAGTTATGTCGAATCATGCTATTTTAATAAAGAGCACTCGAGCATTTATATATCCAACATGTTCTGATCTTTTCTTGGTTTCTCCTCGGATGTTCTGTTTATTATATTTTTTATGTTTTGGGAATGGCTTGCATGTATTAAGAACAATAAAGTGTGTTAAATAAATCCCGGTCCTACGGTACTAAAACAATTAATGAGCTTGGTTTTTTTTTAATAAAAACAAAAAAAATCTCTTTCTCCGGAGCTTATTATGAATTTTAAAGAGTTAATAAAAACAAACGAAGAACACAAACATGTTAATTAATTACTAAGAACACTAGCAATTTTGGTTAACTGTCCAGCGGAAGGGGAAAAAAAATAAAAGGAAGGCAAGAAATTACTTCATTAATGAATTACTATAGTCCCTGCCGCTAAACATTCTTCTTTTTTATTTCGAAAATTGATTTACATGATAAAACTCCCCGATACGAACCGTATTAATTTAAAATAATTTTCAATTGAGATTTAAATTTTAAAGTTAAATTCACAATCCCACTCGATTGAAAATAAAATAACAATAACTGTTCAGTCATCAAAAACCCATTTGTCATCTATTTCAACACAAGGTATGTGGGTTAACAAGTCCCAATATTGTCCTCCACCCTTTCTGCACTTCTCTTTCATCAACGGACAACCAGAGATACCTAATTCCAAAAGTGAGGAAGGCAGGCCCTTCTCCGGAAAGTATTTGAGCTTGGGACAACCTTGGAGAAAAAATTCAGTGAGGTTTTGAAGATCAACAATTGAAGAAGATAGGCGTTCCAGATTTGGAAAATTTTCAATCTCCAGAGACCTTAGAGAGGCAGGAAGAAGAGGAAACGTGGTCCCCAATCTTACGTCCTCTGCCTCTGGTGGAAACGACACCATGTCGTCATCACATCCTCCGATTGCAAGTCGTCGCAGAGAGGAGAATCTGTGAAATCCCCGGCCCCACTCAATCACTGACTTCCAAAGCTTCGTATTATCATAAATCCCAAGAGAATGAAGGTCGGTGGGAAGGCCATCTTCTTCTTCAAGGCTTGGAAGCTCAGCGTCTCCCCTTATTCTTAATTCTTGAAGAGAGGTCAGATTGTGCAATCCCTTGGGTAAAGCCTCTAGTCTCTTACAATCAATTATAGTCAGCCCCGTGAGTTTCGCACAAGGCAATCCCCCTTCGGGAAAGGACTCCAGATTTCCACACCTCCAAACTCTAATCTCTTGAAGCTGGAGGAGATTATGTAAACGCCTCGGTAAAATTTTCAGATTCTCACAATAACGAATGGAGATTGTTTCAAGAGATGCGTTGTCGTCCAACCTTTCTGCTATTGACTCCAGCTTTGAACAACTCCAAACACCAAGGGACTTAAGAGACGGAGGTAGATTCCCAACTTCAAGGGACTCAAGCGTGGCAGGTAACTCGATTTTTGAAAATATACATCTCAGAGATGAACAACGGGTAACATCCAAGTACTCAAGAAGAGATGGGAGGTGTACCTTCTGCTGCTGCTCTGGATGCCCTCTTCCACTGTCAACGTCCTTATAGTATCACAATTCCAGATGTGCAACCTCTTAAGGCTCGGTGGTAGCTGGACTTCAGAAACATATGTCAAGGAACGGCAACGCCAAATATTCAACGCCTCGAGAGATAAATTGGTGTCGCACATCCATGCCTCTGGTAACGATTTCAGTGCATCACAGCCGTCAATCGTAATTTCCCTCAACCTGGAAGGCAGAGCAACCTCGGGAAAGGCTACAAGGGAACTGCAGTGGCTGATGTATATCTCTCTCAAGGAACTGAGGCTCAGCGATGGTTGTGGCAGCTTCACAAGGCCTTCACATTCTTTCAATTGTAGGTATTCAAGTCGGCACGAAAACTCGAAGAGATGCTGCTGTTGGTCTTTCTCTTCCTCCGCCACCAAGGATTGAAGTTTGGGACATCTTGTAATCTTCAATCTTTTGAGAGAGCAAATGTCTTGCAGTAATCCGTCATGACTCTTCCATATGTATGTTTCATTTTTAATATTATTTATCTCCAATTTTTCCAATTCTGGTAGTCGCAGCTTCAATGGCCCTGTGAGAAACACTTGATCTGATGCATCTCTACAAACCACTGAATTCTGTGACCCAAGCTGATCAAATGAACTTCTCCACACAACCTTTTTACATCCACCAATTTCAAATCTGCAAAGAACTGGAAGACTCCTAACTGAAACTAACAATTCTTCACATTCTTGAATAACAAGCGTCTCCAATGCAGGAAGGTGCTCTGGAAATGTCCCTTGCAGCTTAGAACATCTTAAAATGTGAAGCTCTCTCAATTTAGGAAACTCTTTAACCCCTTGAGCGGATCCATGGGGAATCCAGTCCTCCCACTCTTCCATGTTTTCAAAACGAAGAGTCTCCAAGCATTGAAAAGGAACTGGGGAATCATTCCCATAGAACTCTGGACCCAATCTCTTTACTCCATTCATCCCACGCACTGCAAGATGCTTTAGGGAGGGCAGTTGCCCCACTGATGGCAGGGTAGTACACACACCACATTCTTCAAATTTTAGGGTCACTAAATTTGAGAATGAGGAATCTCCTAACCAAGTTGGAAATTTTGTGCCTCCATAGCCTTTTATACAAAATTGTGCCAGATTTTTATGAGGTTTTAGCATGTCCAGCAAGCCCTTCTCAGATTCTGCCTCCCCTGAAGATGAAGCATTAGTACTGCAAGTCCATCGAAGCCATAATTCTTTAAGATTCTCCTTTCTATCCAACTGAGCCTCCGCGGCATCAACAGTGTGTTTTACATTCTTCAAATTTGAAATTGTAAGTGTCCCCCTAAGATGCGTCAACGACTTTAGCTCTCGTAAACCGGAACCACTGTCTTTTCCCACAGCAAAATTACACAACGTCTGAAGGCAAGTCAGCTTACCAATTCCCAGTGGCATTTCCTCCAACGAATCTGCATTTGAATTATTGAGATGATGCAATTTGATGAGGTTTCCCATGGCTGCACACAACTTCTTCAGTCGCCGACAGCCTTTTAACAGTAGTGTGTGCAAATTGTAGAGGTTGCTGACTGATTCGGGCAGAATTCTAATCTCAGTTCCAGATAAGTTGAGGTACCTTAAATACCTCAAATCACCAATTGAATCTGGCAGCTCGGAGATGCAATATCCACGCAAAGAGAAGACCCTCAGGCGTTGGAGTTTGAACAACTTAGGAAGAATGCTATAAGCCAAGTATCCACGCGAACTATTTGACAACATTACTGGCAAAAAAGTTCGCAGACGTTGGAAATCATACAATTTCTCAAACCTTTGAACGCCATCATATCTTGCACAAATGTACGACAGATGACGGAGATCTGTTGAAAAACTTTGTTGCTTGTTAACCTCTGAGGTATGCTCCATTCTGAAGTACATTTCCCCAGCGGCCCACTGAGCAAGGTCGTTGATAAGATCGTGCATCACAAATCGTGATGCATCATTGCTTGATTGCTGGAAAAATGATCTTGCACGTAGCTCTTGAAAGAACTTTCGACCTAGATCTTCACTAGGATTCCCGCTCTCTCCGTGATCCAGGAAACCCGAAGCATGCCATAATAAAATTACCTCCTCCTCTTCAAATTCATAATCCTTAGGAAACAAGGAGCAGTATGCAAAGCATTGTTTCAAAGTTGGAGGTAGATAATAATAGCTCACTGCAAGGGCTGGTATAATGCGACATCTCTCCTCTGGTAGTTCCCATATCTTGCTTCTGAGCAAACCTTCCCACTCACGTCTGTCATGTTTTCCACGTAAGAGTCCTCCAAGTGTTTGCGCTGCCAAGGGCAAGCCATCGCATTTGGTCACTATCTTCTTGCCAATTTCCTCCAATAACTTATGTGAACTGAAATCTCTCGTCCCCAGAGAATGTTGAGCGAATACAGCTAGACAATCATCATCTGACAGCTTTTTTAATTGACAACCTGGAACAGCACCCATGATTTCTGCAACCTCTTGACTGCGAGTAGTGACAATAAGTTTACTTCCTGGTGCTCCAAATTCAAATGGACGACTGAGCTCAACCCAATCATCGTAATTCCGGTTCCACACGTCATCTAAAATAAGCAAAAATTTCTTTCCAGACAGTTGTTTCTTCAATTTCTCTTGAAGCTTATTCAAGTCGTCATTATCCACATTCTGGTCACTAGCAATTGAAAGTAGGATTGATTTTGTAAGCCTGATAACATCAAAATCATCAGAGACACAAGTCCACGCCTTCATATCAAAATGACCCTGCACTCGATCTTCATTATAGACAAGCTGAGCAAGAGTGGTTTTGCCCAGCCCACCCATACCTATGATCGGAATAACAGAGAATTCACCATCATTTCTTAAATCATCCCTCAACAACAATTCAACAATTTCCTTCTTTTCTGTTTCTCTGCCGTATACTTTGGCTTCATTCACCAAAGAGGTTGTCTCTCGGCTTTGCCCGTCTTTTGTGGACCTCCCAGATGAACTTACGTTCAAACCCAGCGAGTCTTTCTGTCTCACAATTTCTTGAAATCTGACGTTGATCTCTTCGATTTTGGACATCACGGCATAATCGAACTGAATCGATTGCGGAGTACAAGAGGTGCAGCAAGTAGGAATGAGCTTCCGAAACTTACTTGTTCTTGTACGACTGCTAGTGGGTTGATCATGAGCAGCAGCCGATTCTCCATTTCCAAGCAACAACTTCCGCCGTAAAGCCTCAGTTTGAAACTCATCCAACAAGTCTTCGACATCGAGAGCCAAGTTCTGAAGCTTGCCATGCCACAACTTCACAGCCGGAGCCGTCCTCTTCCTCTCCTCAGCATCAGCGAGCACCGCCTTGATCATCCCCAACATATTCTCCCACTTCTCTAGATCGGCTTGGATCTGCTCTTGGCGTGCAAAAAACAGAATCCCCTCTGAAGCTAACTTATTGACTAGCAACTCGACGGACGCCGTCAGGATTGCCTCTCCGATGATCGACATTTTTTTGTCTTTTCTTTTTCGGTTGTTGCAAAGGAAGAAACAGAACTATTGAGTTTTGGAAAGGAAAATGAGGAAATTGAACAGTAAGTGTGAAGGGTAAAGCGAAGTGCTTGAAACAAGTCTTCCACTTGTTGTTTATTCGACAGTTCAGTGAAAATAAAAACAGAGCCCACCACCCATTAATAACTTAGCATTTCATCATTCCCCAATCATCACCACTTGTTACCAGATTCCATGAATAAAAAATCGCATGTCGATATTTGTAGGGTCAAGCACATTATTTAATCCATCGTCCGGTTAAAATGCTGAATAAAGAGGAAAATAGACTGTATCTACTACGAACCTTCGCTTTACAAGTCTTCAAACTCATAAAACAAGTTAAATCAAAACGTTTCTCTCTCTCTCTCTCTCTCTCTCTCTCCATATAATTACTTTGTTTATTGAATTAATTTTCTTACTAAAACGAAGACTTAAAAGTACACTTACAATTTTTTATAATCACAACGGTAATTCATACTATCATGTTATATGACAGCCGTGCCAAAATAAATTATAAAAAATTTTAGCCGAACATAAATTCGTCTCTTTTATTAAGTAAATATGCTTAATAATATAGACACAATTGAAATACCTCTAATGTGCAAACAGAAAAAAAGTCCCGCCACCAATAATTTAGCAAGCTTCACACACGCTTGTGCTTGTCTGCTTGACGAACTAATCATTAATACTATGTTGTTTTTAAAGAATTACAAAATAACAAAATGGATAGTATGTATTTTTTTTTAATTGTACAGAAAATGAGAGTAATTTCAAATATTTTCAAATTTACTTATTTACAAAGCAATACAGAATGATTTCCTTTTATTTTGAAACATTATAATGAATCAAATAACACTGATCCAAAGAGAAAAGTGGTAATTTTTTTTTCTCATTTTTCAAAGGAGATGGTGAGGTTTGGTTGTTTGTCAAATTATTGGTGTGGGGGTCTATTTGTTTTTGTTTTCACTTTAGTGATGAATTAGCAAAGCAAACATGTAATCATTTGTAAAGGGTCTCCATCATCCGATTATTTAAAATGAATTCGTAAGACTTTTTAATTTTGATGAAAATGTATCATTATTAAGTTATTAATTCATTAACTTGTGGTATTAATATTTATTAATTGTGATAATTAATTTATTTAACTTGTCATAATTCTTTGATTGTATTTTCTTTTTTTAAAAAAAAAAATAAGATGGTCGGGTTGGGTTGTTTTTGCAAAATTATTGGTGCAGGAGTCTATTTATTTTTGTTTTTGCTTTATAAATTAATTAGCGAAGCAAACATCTAATAATTTGTAAAAAGATCACTAGCATCAGATTATGTAAGATGAATTTATAAGACGAATTGGTAAGACTTACTAATTTTAATGAAAGTGTACCGTTATTAAGTTATTAAGTTATTAATTCATTAACTTGAGGTACCAATATTTACTAAGTGTGGTAATTAATTTGTATAACATGTCATAACATGTCATAATTTTGCTGAATGTCATCAAATGCTTGATCTTATCTCACAAATTGCCAAATATCGTTTGGTTTCTTCATAGGCTAGATGGCCATTTGAAATTGAAAGTAATAACAGCTATCATATACCGAAATTGATTTTAAGAATATTTCTTACTTGAAATATTTGAAATGAAAAATTAACCAGATTAGATTAGAGATATACATAAATTCGGTACTGGTTTAAAATGTGAGTAAGATTAATTTGATAAAAGAGAACAAGAATTGAGCATGACCCAAAAGAGAGAATATTAGATTATACAAATTTGCATGCAAGCATATCATATGTTAATCTTAATTTTTTATTGCTGGAAATTAATTAATTACTTAATAAATTAATTAATATCACTATTTTTTTTAATTTCGTGTCCTGTATGATATTGGCTACTTCAGAATTACGTTGCGTATCTCTTATTTGAAAGAAATAGAACTTTTGTACCAATCAAACTTAGTTTATTAATACTCTTCATTCATTATGGTTAATGGCTTAACAAATGCCGGAATACGGGTCAGCAAAAATGAAGCACTTTATTAGTCGTTGAAGTCAAGAAATTTTTAAAGCAAGTTAAAACAGTTCCAACTCAAAATAATTAGGGTGTAATTGGGTTGCTATAAATATTTCACAATTTCAGTCCAATTTTATTGTGTAAGCACAAACTAATTTTATCATTTCTTTTGTATTAATATTCATAAATTGATATATAGTCTAAATTGACAAAAATAATATTCAAATTGTCATAAAATTTTTTAATAAAAAAGATATCCCGTATAATAGTTAGTTTTTCTTCTTTACTCTAGGATCTAGCTCCGTAGCTCACTTTTTTGTCGTTATTTTACCCAATCGTTAAATTTTAATTATGTCGATCTAGCGGTTGGGATTTGTAAACGAATAACGAAGTAGTGTTTGGCTACCGTCTGAATCCATTGCATCTAATTGGTTTTGTGATTTTTTGCTTTCTTCTTTGTGACACTTGACTAGTTCTAAAAATATAAACCATACCACATATGGATTTACAAATGCATTCAACCATAAATTAATAGTTTTGTGACCGCAAAAAAATTGTTAAAATTAACAAATATCAATTAATTGATAAATTAATAAATTATTAATTTATTAAAATACTCATTATTTTAGAAAATATAATCACATTTTTAGTATTGATTTATCTTGAGTTAGTATCTATTATGTTTTACGGAAATTATCACTACATCACCTCTGTTTTATCTTAATCACACAAAATTTTAACATGTTCTCTGCACCACCTTTCTCTTTAAATTTGTATCAATAAGACACTTTTTCACTAACACCATTAAATATTTTAAATGAAATAAAAATTTTACACAAAAATAAACTAAAAGACTATTTTATTTTATAAAAAATTTGAAAAATAAAAAACCATAATTATAAAATACCCCTAAATTTAATAAAAATCCAAACATTAGAATTTTTATTTTTAATAAAAATTGTGATTATAAAAATAATTGAAAATTTTGGGATTTAACAAAAATCTCCTAAATGATTAAAATTTTGGGATTCATTTTAATAAATAAATTCAGTTATTTTAAATAAATTTTACAAAATTATAATTTTTAATAAATAAATTCAATTATTTTTAATTATAATTTTGTAAAATTATATTTTTGATAAAAATAATTACTAAAATTTTTTCAAAATCTAAATTTAATAAAAATCAACTGAGCACCTCTCTTTGCGGTTTATTTTTATTAAATTTAGATTTTGAAAAAATTTTAGTAATTATTTTTATGGTTTATTTTATTAAATTTAGTGATATTTTTGTAATTATAATTTTTTTATTTTTCAAAGCTTTTATAAGATAAAATGGTCTTTTAATTTACTTACTAGTAAAATTTTCATTTTATTTAAATTCTTTAATGATGTTGGTGTAAAAGTGACTGATTGATATAAATTTAAAAAGAAATGTGTTACAAAGACGCCATTAAGACAGCCTCTTCGATGATTGGCTTTTTTTTTGTGGGGGGGGAGGGTGAGAAACATTTTATGGAATCAAGTAAAAATGAAATAAATAAGTAAAATATACCAGTAATGATTTATAAAAAGATCACTAGCATCAAATTAATGGGAGGTACTAAGGGGAAGTTACGCTTAGTATTTATAATTTATGTAAGGTGAATTTGTAAGACTTATCAATTTCTATTAAAAAGTTATTAGATTATTAATTCATTAAGTTAACTTGAGGTATTAATATTTATTAATTGTGGTGATTAATTCATTGAATTAACTTGTTATAATTTTCAATGAAGAATGAAGTCCAATCAATATACAAAAAAGAAAAAGAAAGATATATTTTATTAAGATTTTAATTCCTAGGATTTGTTTGATTTCACTCTGTTTTGGTTATTGACATTGCTGAAGTGGTAGTAAAAGCTTGTTAGAATGTCGTCAAATGCATAAATTGGCAATATGGGTTGCTTCTTTATAGGCGCAGCCATCACGAATTGAAAGTAACAACCACCACCATTGAAAATTAATTTTAAGAATATTTTTTTACCTGAAATCTTTGAAAAGAAAAATTAACCTGATTTTTGTTTATTTACTGATTTATTTTGGGTATGAGTTTTATGAGTCCTGGAAAGCAGAATGAGAAAATTGAACGACCGAGAAAATGGATAATTAAGCAGAATGAATTTGTGACTGTGACGCGTCTGGTCCAGTAAGCTTAGTAGAAATCATGCGTTTATACTTTATTGATCGATGACTAATAATTTGGCAATTCACCCATCACCACCACTTGATGCGCAAGTCTTCCCACTTGTTGTTCTTTGTAGCTAAGAAAAGAAAAACAGAGCCCACCATCCATTAATAATTTAGCAATTCACCAATCGCCACCACGTGTTACGAAATTCCTTCCATCAGATGTCCGCAGTAGAAAATTCACCAATGAGCCACATGTGATTCCAACACCGCGTCATTTTAACCAAATATGAAAACTGTGACACAAAAAGAATCCCATTCGAAAATAGGGATCGTGCGACTGCCTGATAGTAGAAAATTCTTAAATTCTTGAAGATAATGATTATTTATGTTGGACTTCTGCTCTTATGCCTGTGGAACTACCCAGTATTTTCAATTTGATCCTTTAATTTAATTTTTTTATGTTTATTGACTTATATTCGGTCATCATGTTATGATTTGATATCTTCTTATTCTCAGGCGACTTGGCTAACATGAAATTCACTTTACTATTTTCGTTAATGTTTATTGGAGTGCAAAGCTTCACTATGAAGTTTGGTTTGTGATTGTTGTGTCATCTAATATGTAAACTTATCTGCCTTTTGATTTATTTGAAAAAAATTAGAACTCTAATTCTAATTGTCATTATGTTTGGCTGCTATACTCTATGTCCATAGTCAAATGTCATCCCATTTTTTTTTAAATGTCCAAATCTTGCTGGAGCAGTGGATCTCGATAAAAGTGTATCTTTCTAGACTAAGTCACCTTCTGCATTCTTAATGTTTTATGAAACCAAGTCCTTTTTTATGCTTTTTAGTTATTGGTATGATAAAATGAGATCTGATTATATGAACAATTCGAGGCAGATTGTGCATTTTTATTTAAAATACTGAAAAAGAGAACTTGTGCCTATACGAGCTTCTTAATGAGACATTGGAAGTTAAACTACCTGTTGAGGAAGTGCCTCCCAAGCTTCTTGAGCCAGCATTAGGTATAATCTTTGATAGAGATGGAATGCAAGAGAAGGACTGGTTATCACTAGTTGTAGTGCCTGACGTTAAGAACAACCCTAAACCAACAACAAAAGCCACATCTTCAGACTGAAACAATGCCTCTGACTCTGAATCCGACTCGGATTCTAACTTAGAAGACAAAGCAAAACAGGGTATGGAGCTTCAAACCCTGGAGTATCGGCTATCCAATCAATTACGACACATGTTCAAGTAACTTTAATACACATATTTGTTGAGTGATTTTATGGATACCTGTTTGCTTGTTCTTTCTTGGTTGCGATAAAAATAGTTTCTATTTATTTATTTATTTTTTCAGTATATAAAGGTTTTGAGAAAAATGGGTGAGATAGAGAAGTTGAGACAAGTGGGGGAAGCTGTGAATGAGATTTTTCCATTGACTTCTGCTACATGAAAAGAATGGGCAAGAGATGAAGCTTCTATTTCAATTGGGTTTATGTCATTTCCTTTTTGCAGTGGTTTTTGATTTTGTGAACAAATGTTTTTTTCGCTTAAGAGATATAGATGTTGATGTTAGATGTTTGCTAATGTAAAAGGGAAAAAAACTAGTTAAAAGTTATTAAAAAAAGAAAAAAAAAACCAATTCAAAGAAGGGGATACTTATGGGGGGAGTTCTTTTCTTTGGGTTTTAATTGATGGCAATAAGAGATAGTTTATATGTTTACTGAATTAGAAATTTGATTGCATTGAGGAAGATAATTAATCACGATGTCTGATGTTGTTTCTGTTGGCCTCAACTAATTGTTAAGATTTCATACTTTTATTCAACAATGCAATAGACTTTCGTTGGGTCCACCTTAGTTGGGTGTTCTGAGTAATAATTGAGTGTCTTCAGGAAACTTGGATGGAGTGCCAATCATTTTTAGAATTCAGTATGCAAGGAAAGAAAAATGAAGTTGTGGTCATAGATTAAATTAATTTATGTTTTTGTCTTTTTCTGTGAGCCCAGTGAGCTTTTGTTTTCGCTTTGTTCTCTTTTGTTTTCGCTTTGTTCTCTTTTGTTTCTTTCCCTTCTTTTCCAATTGTTTCTTAAAAATCAAGGAGATCATGATTAAGTGTTTACTTTTCGTGTAATTATCCACTTTAACTCGAATAAGACGTAGGTTTAATGCTAACAAATTAGAAGTGAATTAACATCTAAACCTGACTTGGGACTGGAACTTATGTTACTAAATATACTATATAGTAGACAGAATTTGCTTATTAGGTAAGACTTAAATAATTACAGCTGTTAACTTATTTCAAAGAGTTCGTATGTCGTTCGATAATAAGTCCAAGATTTTAATGGTTTTGTTTCTTGAAAATTTGTCATCAGTGCACGAACTTAGTTCAATGGATTAACTTCTCTTAGTCAATTCTAGTTCAATGTCACAGTTTCTCATATTAATTGTTATCTTTCTGTGTATATTGAAGAATTTTAATAGTTGATACCGATTCCTTAACCATTTTATTCCTCTTGTACATAAATTATGTAATCAATAAGCCAACTCAACTTTCATCTTTATTTAGTGAAAAATTTGCATGGCCACTAGGAGGTTTTTGTATGTCTCATGCTGACATGGGTGCCATGGTTTCACTATCAAAATTTTTCCTACTGAAATTCATGATTCCTCATATACCACTCATGAAGCTACTTCTAGGGCTTAAAAGCACCAAAATTTTATTTTATCCTTTCTAGCTTATTAACTTATCACATCTGCTTTATTATCTTTCTTATCATAGGAATGTTTCATTTATCATTTTCCCAAAATAAACAGCCATAGGTCATTGTTGACTTTTTTCCTTTAGATTCATGCCAGATTATAGTTTTTGCACTTTCTGATTTGGCACATTATCGTTTCCAAGTATAGGCTACCAAGGGAGAAAACAATTGACACTAATGGTCATCCCAGCATTTTTATCTTAGCAGACCGGTCATTTACTTTCTATGAAGGACTGAATAAGCATCCAGACTCTATTTTGAAGGGTAAAACTGTGGTAGAGCTTTGTTATGGAAATGGATGGATAACTATTGCCATAGTTGAGAAGTGAGTGCCTTCGAGGGTTTATTACTTTGTCGTCCTTATGCGATGTGGGAGCTTTTGTTTCTTTACTTGCCAGTGCCTTCAGGGGCTCCATCATAATTTTTCTCATCATTTTCTATCTCGCTTTTGCAAGGCCATTTGAAATTTATAAGTAACAGTGTTGGCACTAGGTTATGGTGTCTTAACGCACCTCTATTCAGAAATATTACATATCAATTAACATCTGAAATATCAACTCTGTCCTTGTCCAAACGTCTTTGTTGGATTATGTTGAAAATATAACCTTGTAGCAGTTATTTTATGCTGTCCAAATATCCTTTTGCAGGTTTATGGCTTTGTTATTAATCCTAGAGCTATCACGATCTCTTGGATAAATTTGTACATAAATGCATTAGATGAAAAGGGTCAGTGCATCTATGATACGGAAAAGAAACCTTACTAGATGGGGTGGAGTTCCATGGATCTGATCTTCTAGCTTATTGCAAACATCATGGCTTTCAACGTGAACGAATAATGGGATGTATATCTCAGGTATTATCACTATCTGCAACTCATCATTTCATAGGGATTAAATTTTGGTGAAGTTTGTTAATCCAACATCAAGTTTGAATTTTAGTGTGCCTACAAGGATTACTTTTAACTGCTAGTTTAACTTTTTTTGTTTTCTCCATGCAGATTCTCAACCCCAATTCTGGTGCAATGTTCAAAATAATCACTGAAAATGAAAGTGAGGAATTTCTGTATTCATTGAGTAACTGTTGTGCACTACAGGTTGGAATATATTTTAAATAATTTAATTGTGATGTGCAGTTGAAAATTGCCAGGAAGTTAAAAATTAAGTTTATAGGCTTCTTCTGGTTTCAGTTATTTCTAAGCATACTTGTTATAACCTTGGTTTGAAGCTTGCATCCCTTAGGTAAGGTTGATGCTTTAGTTGTTCAATATCAATTGGGAAATAGAGCAAACCAGTGAATAATGTGAGTTTGACATATGCTGAGAGGAGATAGAAAAACATGATCTAAAATAATTTTTTTTGTAATTCTAGTTTTTTTTCTTTATGTGTAACCTCTTCACAACGACATCGATTCCCATAGTTCATGTTGCTAGGTGCACTCAACAACAACTGTCTTTTATGTCTTCTAGACAAATCAGGAAGTTTATTCATTTTGATGGGTTGCATTTGGAATAAAGTACAAGTAGGTTGACTGATAATGAACTTATTGTATCAAGTTGTTACATATGAAAATTGTTCATGACTTTGGTCTTCATCAATTTTATTCTCAAGGTTCATGTTGACTTAAATTTAAAAGGCTTGGATGTTTGGGAAACCAATAGCACTGAGTTTGTAGAACCTTTTAGTGCCTTGAAAGATTTGCTGTTTCAATAGCATTTTCAACGTCTTGTATTCTTATGAACATATTTTCATATATTATGAAGGCTAAGCTGTGTAAATGAGAGATGAAACATAAAAGGTCAACACAACTGTTTCACGCTTTACTTCCCCCTCTCTTCCATTTCCTTGTATATAGGGTTTTGTGGAGGATTAGTTTGGTATAGGTCTAATTGCTAGAGCATTTTAGGAAGGAATTACTGTTATCAAACCTTCAGGGATTATGAACTTCAATATGGCTAGTCATTCAGGACAGGCATTCGTAAATGTTTGTTTGAACAGCATGGTTTCTGTGTCGACAAGCTTTGGCAGACTAAAATTCTTCAGGCAATGAACTTTTATAGTACTGGAAATTCATCATCTATCCCAAATATCCACCTCTTGAAATTTGTCTTTGCAGGCTGCTGACATAGGCATTTCGGGCTTCAGCCTTAGTTGAAATTGAGAAGAACAGACCACATCGTTTTGGGTTATTCATGGGACTTTCTGGTGCTGACCTATTTGTGCTCAAATAGCATTGGCCTAAGGAAAGGCTGGTGGATGGATATCATGATCTATTAGCTTATAGTTGTCAACTTTGTCAACCAAACTAGCTTTGCCTTTCATTTAGGTTTTATCAGTAAAGTAGGTAATTGCTCTGACCACGGAAGTGAGCTAAAATGATATCAACTTCTATTTATGGACAGGTTAAGAAAATTTTTGAGTTTCACAAAAATGGCTTCCATAAGATCAGCAGTTCTTTCGATTTATCTTTCAATGATGATTTGGTTGCTGATGAGAAGATTCCATTCCTAGCTTATTTTGCCAGTGTTCTAAAGGAGCATTCTTTTTTTCCATATGAGCCACCACCTGGAAGCAAAATATTCAGGAATCTGATTGCTAATTTCATGAAAAGTACCACCATATTCCGTTAAATGCTAATGTGAGAAAACCTTCACCACTTATCTAATTTTGTATTTCTTTGGACAAGTAACTTTTGTATTGTTTGTCCTAGGTTCTATTTTCCCTGATGCGTTATTTCATTTTCTTTGCGTGTGAACTTGGAGCGTTCATATTAGTTTAGGAGTGAATCTGTTGGTCATTTACTTGTTTGTAATAAATAATCTATGGACCAATTGCTTGTCTTCTGTTATCCTCATTAGAATTTCTCGAGACTACTTCCACTTCATGCCATTTGTGATAAGTTGTATTGTTTTTGTGGTCTTTCTTATGTCTGTTGGACAAATACTGTAACATGAAACTTTGTCTAAAAATGTCCTTTATTCTTTTTGCTTCCTGTCCTGATTAGTACTTAAATGTATTTTTGGATTCGTCAATATATTTGGTTTGGGGAAATCTTGATTCTAATGTTATCTATCTGTTCATTTAGCTTGACCATGGAATGTGTTGTGTCTGTAAGTTATGCCGCACATGCTTGTTATTTGTCTAGTCTTTTTATGTGAACATATAAATTTGGATGTACCCGTATATATATTGGACCTGAGATATTTGCACCTAACCTACTATTGATGTACGTGTAGAAGGAAGAACTTTTTGATAGCTGGAATGGATTGAGATCTGCAATCTTTATTTGTAGATTTTCCACTCTCCAGTCCAATTATAAAATACAATTGGTGAATGTTGCATGAATAAACTAGCCGAACTTAAAGATGCTTCAGTTGCCTCTTTCTCTTCTTTTGCGTACAAGTAAAACAATCCACATTCCTAACTTTTCTTCTCCTCTGGTTTCTCAAGAACGATGTTGTCTTTCCTTCAAGAGCTGTGGCAATTGAGAATGCTTTTCGATTATTTTCACCTCGCCTTGCAATTGTCGATGGACATCTGACCAGCCATTTACAAAAACAATCAAGGTATGGCTTATTTCTGATTTAGTTTTGTGTTATTTTTGACATAGTTGACAATGTCATTGTTGACAGATTTTCATTGCTCTTCTTGGAACAAGCAATGGTGCTTATTGCCTTGCTTGCGCACATACTAGTCCAGACACGCCACAGAATTCTTTGGATGATGAAATATCAAATGTGAACTCAGCGCATTGTTATACTGTTGGCTTTATTCCTCATGTGACAGTAAAAACTATAATTGTAGTAGATGATATATTTAATAAAAATTACTAGGCAGCCAGACTTTTTAGTAGACATTTTAGGGGGAGAGGGACGAAGGTCGAAGGAATATAATGATCAGGGATAAGCTTATTCATATGTTGTGATGGTTGATTTTCACAGCCTTGGCTAGCAGAACTAAGAAGTTTATTCCAATCTATAGAGCACTTATTTGTAATTGCTGAGTTTATGGTCCTGGCTAGAATCTTATATAGATATATTGTCTTCTTTATTTATTTTTTTGTAGTCAAGTTTTCTTTTTTTATGCATAACATTTTTATGGTTCCTTTCCTCGATTTAAATTTTCTATACCATTCATTGAAAAAAGAAATGCAACTTGAAATGATAGACCTAAATTTTAATCCGTTACATTTCATTCAATCTAAAGGGGTGTGTGTGTGCGCTCGCCTCTGTGTGCGCGCGTGTGTGTGTATATTGTCAAAAGGCTGCAATGAGTAACCTTTATTCTTCTATTATTGAAATGAATAGATCAACGAATGAAAGTCTAATTAAAAGATTGAATGAATGAAAATTGAAGTAATATAGCCCTTCTGGTAAGAGGATTCCTTAACTTCATGCAAAGTGAAGGACGGCAAAATGAAGTTAATTTCAACAGTTGAGAAAGGGATAGCCATTATACATTATTCGTACGTACGCAATAAGAAATTAATAACGACATCTATAACAGCAGTTTTGATGAATTCAAATATTCGGTGACTGATAAAATCATATATATCGATTAATATTAATAAATAGCGATAGTATATAAACAATTAAATTAAAGATTACAAATAATTCTTGTAACACAGCCCAGCCCTCGTGTGTTTAATTGGCATCCAAAAACTACTTTGCTAAAACAACAGCATCAAAAGAGCATTATAATTTCAAATTAGGGCCGCTCAAGCCGAAATGTAATTACAAAAATATAATGCTTGGTGATATAATATTCTTTTCATTTCTAATATTTTATTGGTTTTAATGTATGGCATGTTCGTGTTTTCTTTTAATTGTCTGTTTTTGTTGTTATGGGATTTGATGACGATGTACGTATACGAAGATTACGTAATAAAGTGTTTTTGATAAATTGTGGTCGGTTTAGTATTAATTAACCAAATTTAAATTACTTGGTCAATTGATATTTGTTAGCATTGTTGTCACACGAACACAACAAAAGAAGAACACTAACATACATGTGTAACAGTGCAGCGGAAGGAAGAAATAAAAGAAACCGAAGTTTGTTTCAACGGGTGAGAACGAGATCGGCATAAGGAATTAATTAATTCATTAAGTAATTAATAGATTCCATTGTTCTGCTCACCGTTTTTCCTTTTATTTATTTCGAAAGGCCATTAATCACAGACGCCGAACGATATTACTTTAAAATAGTTCACTTGAGATTTTAACTTGCATGACAGACACGGCCAATTTTTTACTTGAATGATGAAATCAAGTAAAAAATGTGACCGACGCTGAACAAGGTCAGCCACGCACGATTTTTGTCATACCACAAAAGAGGAACACCGCCATGCTAATCAATTGAGAACATTAACAATTTTTGCATAAGAAATTGATTTATATGATAAAAGCTCACCGACACCGAACCATATTAATTTAAAATAGTTTTTAATTGAGATTTGAAATTACATTTGCAATCGCATTTGATTGAAAATAAAATAACAATAACAATAATATATTTCAGCCTAGGCGTCCTCTGTTCTGTTCAGTCATCAAAAACCCATACACCATCTATTAAAACCCAAGGTATGTGGGTTAACAAGTCCCAATATTGTCCTCCATCCTTTCTGCACTTCTCTTTCATCATCGGACAACCAGAGATATATAATTGCAAAAGTGAGGAAGGCAGGCCCTTCTCCGGAAAGTATTTGAGCTTGGGACAATTGCGGAGTCGCAATTCAGCGAGGTTTTGAAGATCAACAATTGAAGAAGATAGGCGTTCCAGATTTGGAAAACTTTCAATCCACAGAGATGTTAGAGAGGCTGGAAGAAGAGGAAGCGTGGTTCCCAATCTTACGTCCACTGCCTCTGGTGGAAACGACACCATGTCGTCATCACATCCAACGATCTTAAGTGCTCGCAGAGAGGAGAATCTGTGAAATCCCCGGCCACACTCAATCACTGACTTCCAAAGCTTCTTATTATTAGAAATCTCAAGAGAATGAAGGTCGGTGGGAAGGCCGTCTTCTTCTTCAAGGCTTGGAAGCTCACCTCCTATGTTTAATTCTTGAAGAGAGGTCAGATTGTGCAATCCCTTGGGTGGTAAGGCCTCTAGTCTCTTACAATCAATTATAGCCAGCCCCGTGAGTTTCGCACAAGGCAATCCCCCTTCGGGAAAGGACTCCAGATTTCCACAACTCCAAACTCTAATCTCTTGAAGCTGGCGGAGATTATGTAAACCACTCGGTAAAATTTTCAGATTCTCACAACCACTAATGCTGATTTTTTCAAGAGATGTGTTGTTGTCCAACCTTTCTGCTATTGACTCCAGCTTTGAACAATCCAAAACACAAAGGGACTTAAGAGACTGAGGTAGATTGCCAACTTCAAGGGACTCAAGCGTGGCCGGTAACTCGTTTTTTGAAAATATACAAGTCAGTGATGAACAAAGTTCAATGCACAAGTCCTCAAGAAGAGATGAGGAGGTGTACCTTCTGCTGCTGCTGCTACTCTGGATGCCCTCTTCCACTGTCAAAGTCCTTATTTTATAACAATACCGGATGTCCAACCTCTTGAGGCTCGGTGGTAGCCGGACTTCGGAAACATATGTCAAGGAACGGCAACCCCAAATACTCAACGTCTCGAGAGATGAATTGGTGTCGCACATCCATGCCTCTGGTAATGATTTCAGTGCACCACATCCTCTAATCTCAATTCTCTTCAACCTGGAAGGCAGAGCAACCTCGGGAAAGGAAACAAGGGAGCTGCAGCTGTGGATTTCTATCTCTCTCAAGGAACTAAGGCTCAACGATGACTGTGGCAGCTTCACAAGGCCTTCACATTCTCTCAATGCTAGATATTCAAGTCTGTATGAAGACTCACAGAGCTGCTTTTGTAGGTCTCTCTCCTCCTCCGCCACCAAGGATTGAAGTTTGGGACAACTTCTAATCGTCAGTCTTTTGAGAGAGCAAATTTCTTGCAGTAATCCGTCATGACTCTTCCATATGTATGTTTCATTTTTAATATTATTTATCCCCAATTTTTCCAATTCTGGTAGTCGCGGCTTCAATGGCCCTGTGAGAAACACTTGATCTGATGCATCTCTACAAACCACTGAATTCTGTGACCCAAGCTGATCAACTGAACTTCTCCACACAAACTTTTTACATCCACCAATTTCAAATCTGCAAAGAACTGGAAGACTCCTAACTGAAACTAACAATTCTTCACATTCTTGAATAACAAGCGTCTCCAATACAGGAAGGTGCCCTGGAAATGTCCCTTGCAGCTTAGAACATCTTAAAATACGAAGCTCTCTCAATTTAGGAAAACCATCAACTCCCTGACTAGATCCGTGAGGCCTCCACTTTTCCCATTCTTGCAAGTCTTGCAAGTTTTCAAAACGAAGAGTCTCCAAGCTTTGAAAAGGAATTGGGGAATCGCTGCCATAGAACTCTGAACCCAATCTCTTTACTCCACTCATCCCACGCACTGCAAGATGCTTTAGAGAGGGCAGTTGCCCGACTGATGGCAAGGTAGTACACACACCACATTCTTCAAATTTTAGGGTCACTAAATTTGAGAATGAGGAATCTCCTAACCAAGTTGGAAATTTTGTGCCTCCATAGCCTTTTATACAAAATTGTGCCAGATTTTTATGAGGTTTTAGCATGTCCAGCACGCCCTTCTCGGCTTCTGCCTCCCCTGAAGATGAAGCATTAGTACTGCTCTCGGCTTCTGCCTCCGCTGAAGATGAAGCATTAGTACTGCAAGTCCATCGAAGCCATAATTCTTTAAGATTCTCCTTTCTATCCAATTGAGCCTCCGCGGCATCAACAGTGTGTTTTACATTCTCCAAATTTGAAATTGTAAGTGTCCCCCTAAGATGCGTCAACCACTTTAGCTCTCGTAAACCGGAACCACTGTCTTTTCCCAAAGCAAAATTACACAACGTCTGAAGGCAAGTCAGCTTACCAATTCCCAGTGGCATTTCCTCCAACGAATCTGCATTTGAATTATTGAGATGATGCAATTTGATGAGGTTTCCCATGGCTGCACACAACTTCTTCAGTCGCCGACAGCCTTTTAACAGTAGTGTGTGCAAATTGTAGAGGTTGCTGACTGATTCGGGCAGAATTCTAATCTCAGTTCCAGATAAGTTGAGGTACCTTAAATACCTCAAATCACCAATTGAATCTGGCAGCTCGGAGATGCAATATCCACGCAAAGAGAAGACCCTCAGGCGTTGGAGTTTGAACAACTTAGGAAGAATGCTATAAGCCAAGTATCCACGCGAACTATTTGACAACATTACTGGCAAAAAAGTTCGCAGACGTTGCATATCATACAATTTCTCAAACCTTTGAACGCCATCATATTCTCCGCTAATGTACGACAGATGACGGAGATCTGTTGAAAAACTTTGTTGCTTGTTAACCTCTGAGGCATACTCCATTCTGAAGTACATTTCCCCAGCGGCCCACTGAGCAAGGTCGTTGATAAGATCGTGCATCACAAACCGTGATGCATCATTGCTTGATTGCTGGAAAAAAGATCTTGCACGTAGCTCCTTAAAGAAATCACGACCTAAATCTTCACTAGAACTCTCACTCTCTTTGTGATCCAGGAAACCCGAAGCACACCATAATAAAATTACCTCCTCCTCTTCAAATTCATAATCCTTTGGGAACAAGGAACAGTATGCAAAGCATTGTTTCAAAGTTGGAGGTAGATAATAATAGCTCACTGCAAGGGCTGGTATAATGCGGCATCTCTCCTCTGGTAATTCCCATATCTTGCTTCTGAGCAAACCCTCCCACTCACGCCGGTCATGTTTTCCACGTAAGAGTCCTCCAAGTGTTTGCGCTGCCAAGGGCAAGCCATCGCACTTGCTCACGATCTTCTTGCCAATTTCCTCCAATAACTTATGTGAACTGAAATCTCTTGCTCCCAGAGAATGTTGAGCGAATACAGCCAAACAATCATCATCTGACAGCTTTTTTAATTGACAACCTGGAACAGCACCCATGATTTCTGCAACCTCTTGACTGCGAGTAGTGACAATAATTTTACTTCCCGGTGCTCCAAATTCAAATGGACGACTGAGGTCAACCCAGTCATCGTAATTCCGGTTCCATACGTCATCTAAAACAAGCAAAAATTTCTTTCCAGATAGTTGCTTTTTCAGTTGTTCTTGAAGCTTATTCAAGTTGAGATTATCCACGTTCTGGTGAGAAACAATGGATGTCAAGATTGTTTTTGTTAGCCTGATAACATCGAAATCATCAGAGACACAAGTCCATGCCTTTAGATCGAAATGATTCTGCACTCGATCATCATTGTAGGCAAGCCGAGCAAGAGTCGTTTTACCCAGCCCACCCATACCTACAATAGGTATAACGGAGAATCCACCATCATTTCTCAAATCATCCCTCAGCAACCATTCAACAACATCCTCCTTTTCTGTTTCTCTGCCATATACTTTGGCTTCCTTCTCCAAAGAAGTTGTCTCTCGCCTTTGCCTGTCTTTTTTGGACCCCCCAGCTGAACTTTCTTTCAAATCCAGTAAGTCTTTCTGTGTCGCAATTTCTTGAAATCTGCCGTTGATCGCTTTGATTTTGGACATCAAGACATAATCGAACTGAATCGATTGTGGAGTGCAAGTGGTGCAGCAAGTAGGAATGAGCTTCCGAAACTTAATTGTTCTTGTACGACTGCTGCTGGGTTGATCATGAGCGGCAGCTGGATCTCCATTTCCAAGCAGCAACTGCCTCCGGAAAGCCTCAGTTTGAAACTCATCCAACAAGTCTTCAACATCATAAGCCAAGTTCTGAAGCTCGCCAAGCCACAAATTCACAGACGGAGCCGTCCTCCTCTTCTCCTCAGCATCAGCAAGCACCGCCTTGATCATCCCCAACATTTTCTCCCACTTCTTTAGATCGGCTTGGATTTGCTCTTGGCGTGCAAAAAACAGAATCCCCTCTGAAGCTAACTTATTGACCAGCAACTCGACGGACGCCGCCAGGATTGCCTCTCCGATGATCGACATTTTTTCGTCTTTTTTTTTTTTTTTTTTCGGTTGTTGCAAAGGAAGGAACAGAACTTTTGAGTTTTGGTGAGCAAAATGAGAAAATTGAACAGTAAGTGTGAAGGGTAAAGCAAAATGCTTGAAACAAGTCTGCCACTAGTTGTTTATTCGACAGTTCAGTGAAAATAGAAACAGAGCCCACCACCCATTAATAACTTAGCATTTCACCATTCCCCAGTCATCACCACTTATAACCAGATTCCATTAGTAAAAAATCGCACGTCGATATTTGTAGGGTCAAGCACATTATTTAATCCATTGTCCGGTTAAAATGCTGAATAAAGCGGAAAATAGAATGTATCTACTACGAACCTTCGCTTTACAAGTCTTCAATCAAAACGTCTCTCTCTCTCTCTACCATATAATTACTTTGTTTATTGAATTAATTTTCTTACTAAAACGAAGACTTAAAAGTTCACTACAATTTTTTATAATCACAACGGTAATTCATACTATCATGTTATATGACAGCCGTGCCAAAATAAATTATAAAAAATTTTAGCCGAACATAAATTCGTCTCTTTTATTAAATAAATATGGTTAATAATATAGACACAATTGAAATACCTCTAATGTGCAAACAGAAAAAAAGTCCCGCCACCAATAATTTAGCAAGCTTCACACGCTTGTGCTTGTTTGCTTGACGAACTGGACATGCGTGGACCAAGCATCATTGAATAATTGGCGGGGAAAAAAAATCAGTGTCCAGCAAAGAGAATCCATCTTTCGGTGTTGGTTCGTATTTAGTATAGGCATAGATATGTATATCTATCTAACATTTAAAAAAATGGAAGCAGAAATTAAAACTAACTTTTTTAGATATGGCTCGCATATATTATAAGTATCAAGATTTAATTATAGTTCACATATTTAAATGTGTCTAGTTTTAATTGAGAGATAAACTAATCATTAATACTATGGTATTTTTAAAGAGTTACAAAATAATAAAAATAGATAATATGTATTTTTTTAAATTGTATAGAAAATAGGACTAATTTTTAAATATTTTTAAATTTACTTATTTACAAAGCAATACAGAATAATTTCCTTTTATTTTGAAACATTATACAGAATCTAAGTAATACTAATCCAAAGAGAAAAGTGATAATTTTTTTTTTCTCATTTTAAAAAGGAGATGGTGAAGTTTGGTTGTTTGCTAAATTATTGGTGTGGGGTTCTATTTGTTTTTGTTTTCACTTTATTGATGAATGAGCAAACCAAACATGTAATCATTTGTAAAGGGTCTCCATCATCCGATTATTTAAGATGAATTCGTAAGACTTTTTAATTTTGATGAAAATATGACGTTATTAAGTTGTTAATTCATTAACTTGTGGTATTAATATTTATTAATTGTGATGATTAATTTATTTAACTTGTCATAATTTTCTGATTTTATTTTCTTATTTTTTTAAAAAAAAAGGAGATGGTGGGGTTGGGTTGTTTACAAAATTATTGGTGCGGGAGTCTATTTATTTTTGTTTTTACTTTATGAATTAATTAGCGAAGCAAACATTTGATAACTTGTAAAAAGGTCACTAGCATTATGTAAGATGAATTGGTAAGACTTACTAATTTCAATGAAAATATATCATTATTAAGTTATTAATTCATTAATTTGAGGTACCAATATTTACTACGTGTGGTAATTAATTTATTTAACATGTCATAATTTTTCAATTGAAAATTAAGCTCAATCAAAGCAGGAAAAATAAAAAGATATTTTTTTTTTAGATTTTCAATTCTTATGATTTGATTTCACTCTTGTCTGATTATTGATGCTGTAAGAGCTTACTGAATATCATCAAATGCTTGATCTTATCTCACAAATTGACAAATATCGTTTGGTTTCTTCATAGGCTAGGTGGCCATTTGAAATTAAAAGTAACAACACCCGCCATCTATCGAAATTAATTTTAAGAATCTTTCTTACTCGAAATATTTAAAAAGAAAAATTGACCAGATTAAATTAGAGATATACATAAACTTGGTACCAATTTAAAATGTGTGTAAGATTAATTTTATAAAAGAGAACAAGAATTGAGCATGACACAAAAGAGAGAATATTAGATTATACAAATTTACTTATTTGAAAGAAATAGAACTTTTGTATTTCAAATTTACCTGGAAATTAATTAATTAAATATACTATTTTTAAAAAAATTTTGTGTCGTGTATGACATTGGCTACTTCAGAATTACGTTGCATATCTGTTATTTGAAAGAAATAGAACTTTTGTATCAATCAAACTTACTTTATTAATACTCCTCATTCATTATGGTTAATGGCTTAACAAATGCGGGAATACGGGTCAGCAAAAATGAAGCACTTTTTTAATCATTGAAGTCAAGAAATTTTTAAAGCAAGTTAAAATAGTTCCAACTCAAAGTAATTAGGGTGTAATTAGGTTGTTATAAATATTTCAAAATTTCAATCTAATTTAATTGTGTAAGCACAAACTAATTTTATTATTTCTTTTGTATTAATATTCATAAATTTAGCTCTATAAAAGTGCATCCATGGAACTTTAACAGTTCCATCAAAGGTTATATACGTATGATGAAATGGAAATGAGATATGCAAATATAAAACACAAACATGTCGATTCCATGCCAACAGGAGTTGTCAAATGAAATCAAAAGTCTCGCATAAGCCATTAATTGCATTCCATGCCAATGAGACTGGACTAGGTATAACACTCCAAAAAATGCATATGTGAAAGTTGCACTGCTCACTTGCAAATAAACTTGAGCATTATTTTAATTTCCAAAGACCAAAGCTCTTTGAACAGAAATTTATTATAATTAATGCTCTGGCATTGCTCATGAAAATTTTTATTAAGCACTAACATAAAACCATTGATGGTAGACTAGTCAATGCTTCTTGAAAAATCAGAACTTAGGCTGTCAAAAACTTCCGTGAACTTTTCAGCAAACATGCAGAATATCCACTCAACATGGTTACAGGAAATACCAAGAAAAAGAGAAGTGTAAATGATTGTACCATTCAAAACTCGAAGCATATAATCTTCAAGCGAACGGTGAAGAGCTTCATATGGATCTGTCATACCCAGTGTAGTCTCGGACGATATAGCAATGGGTCCCCAAATCCTAACATTAGGGATCAGCAGCAGCTTCATCAAGAGAGCCAGTGCCAGTGCCATTATGAAGTGATTCACATTTATTCATCGCTACTATAGGTTTCATATGTGAGGCACGTTTACGCAACCACTTTCCGACCTCCAAATCTAAATGATGCAATCCAGATCTAGCCACAAGAAACCACCAAGAAAGGATTCAAATTTTTGCACCAAAATTAGACAAGAAATAGCAATAATATACGACAACACGTTTGGAATACTTTTCAATCAACATCGTACATAACAAATTCTCAGAAATACAGAGAAAAGCTCAAGCTGATAAAAAAACTAAAATTCTGCAATCATATTGGAAACGACGAGTGAAATCAGAAAACTTTCCATTTTCATCGAACAAATTGTTGTATTTGATGAACATGCATGTTACACCATTCTAGTCTCATTCAAATGAATTTAAATTTCAAAAAAATTGACTGCTCCCAGTCAAAAATTCGTCATCATGAGCCTTAGATTGAAAATTCAATTGAAAATTCAAGTCAAACACTCACGGATCAAAAATATGCAGAAACTCATCTATTGAACTTACCTCACATCAATCGTGAAAATTGCAAATTGAGTCTTTGCTAGCACGTTGGCAGTCATCCTGCTGTTCTATCAAGAATAGACCCGACGTCGCTTCGGTTTCCAAACCCGCAGAGTCCAACACCTTAGACCGCAACTCCCTGAGTTTAGCAAGTCCTTCTCCGATGTCCCTAGTAACATGATCATCTGGAGTGTTGTACACCAAAGCCTGCCTCCTCCTAATCAACCTAAAAACTCAACAAAATCCCATTCACTAACATCCAAAACTCATAAGTTTACAAAAAGGAATAGTAAAACACAATATGCATACTAACCGATTAAACAAAGCTGATTTGCCCACATTAGGACGGCCAATGATCATGCAATAGGAAGCAAATTGATGTCAATCTTGGTGAAATCCACCGGCTTCTCATACAAAGGCTTAACCTATTGGTCTTCAACTGCATCATCAGGCTCAGGCGGCTCAACATGGGTATCCTCCAAAGTCTCATTTTGAACAACCCCACAAAATACCCCTGGTAACCTCAGGCAATAAATTACACTTCAAGCTCGAACCCACTTGATATAATGATCCTGAGAACCAACACATGATTGAAACATTAACAAATAACAATAGAAAACACATGAAATCATTGTTACGACAATTTTCCTTCAAGACGAATTTACTGTGATTTTGATTCTAGCTAGCTTATTCCTTATTTAGTTATTCCTTTTATTAGCTTATTTCCTTATTTTTTCGGATTTCCCCGGTATAAGAAGAACCCAATGGAAGGGTTAACGGGGCATGCGAAAACTTAATAAAATTTTACAGAACCTTGCTTCTTTTTGCTCTACCTCTTCGGTCGTAAGATTTGGTATCAGAGCTCGATTTTGGCACCAATATGGCTGATGGAACGAGAGCACAAAAGCAGAAACGTGTGGATGAGTCTTTGAAGCAGTTGCGAGAGACCTCAGAAAAACACGGCCTTCTTCTATCGGATTTGTCTAAGATGATGGCTGCTATAAGCCTAAAACTTGATCAATCCACAACAACGAAGATAGGGGATTCCAACAACGGGGGAAATACCTCAACCAATAGGAGTTCGAATACTAATCATATTGGTAAGAATTCTGTCCAAACTCGATTTTCCAAACTGAATTTTCCTAAATTCAAGGGCGAAAATCCTAGTGGATGGATTTACAAGTGTGATCGTTTTTTCAACATCAATGGAATTGTTGAAGAAGAGAAAGTGGAGATGGCTTCAATACATTTGGAGGGACATGCCCTCGAATGGTTTCAGGGGTATGAAGCTGGTCATGAAAACATCAATTGGAAGAGTTTTTCTACAGATATCATTGCTCATTTTGGTCCTAGTACTTATGATAGTCCAGTTGGGCAATTAACTAAGTTGAAGCAAACCACTATAGTGAAAGCCTATCAAGAACAATTTGAGGCATTAATGGCTAGAACGAAGGGGCTGCCAGAGGATTTCTTTGTTCAATGTTTCATTAGTGGCTTGAAGGATGCCATTAAGAACTAAGTCACTATGTTTCTACCGAACACTCTTACCCAAGCCATTGGTTTAGCTTTGTTACAAGAAGGAGCTATGGAAGCAATCCTTAAGGAGGTTAAAGGGGTTAACAAAGTTGGGGTGAGTACTGTGAATTTTTTTGTGCCGAGAAAGTCAGACAATAGCCAATTACCACCAGTGAAACGAATCTCTGCAGTAGAAATGCAAGTGAGAAGAGAAAAAAAGCTTTGTTATTATTGTGATGAGAAGTATGAGCCTGGTCATGTATGCAAACAGAAGCACATTTATCTATTACAAGGTGAAAATAGCGAGGATGAAGAGCCAAACGAAATTAACAAAGTGGTAGGAAAAGAAGAATCTCAAGTTTCCCTTCTTGCTGTATCTGGGTCCAGTACTCACCAAACTATGAGAATTCGCGGCAGCATAAAAAAGAAGGCTGTCACCATACTCATTGATTTGGGAAGTACTCACAACTTCCTTGACCCTACGGTTGCAAGGAGAGCAGGCTGTAAAATTCAACGTGTTAGTCCAATGACGGTATCAGTAGCGGACGGAACCAAAATAATTAGTGATGCTATTTGCCGGCAATTAAAGTGGAATATGCACGGAGAGGAATTTCGAGCTGATTTAAGGCTCTTGCCATTTGGAGGATGTGATATGGTTCTCGGAATACAGTGGCTTGTTGAATTGGGACCGGTATTATGGGACTTTAAGAAGTTGACGATGGAATTTTCTGTAGGCGATCGAAATTTTGTACTGAAGGGTGATACACCAAGCCCTACAAAAATGGTTTCACCAAAGCATATTTAGAGGAAACTTCAACATTTGTCTCAAGCATCAGCAGCTCACATTTTTTCCATCCAAGTAGAGGGTGAGGAAGCAGAAAACGTTAACAAGGAATCAGCAGATGCTGGGGCTGGAGAGGTTGCGGAACTAGAGCAAGTGTTGCATCACTATAAGAAGGTTTTTCATGAGCCGAAAGGGCTACCTCCTTAAAGGGAATATGACCATAAAATTCCCCTTGAACCTGGCTCTATTCCACCTAATATACGTCCATATAGATATCTTACGTACAGAAAAGTGAGATTGAAAAATTAGTACAAGAGATGCTTGAAAATGGCACCATTCAGAAAAGTGTGAGTCCTTTCTCTTCACCAGTGTTATTGGTCAAGAAGAAGGATGGAACATGGAGAATGTGCATTGACTACAGGGCTCTCAACAAAATCACCATAAAAGATAAGTTTCCTATTCCTGTAATTGATGAGTTGTTGGATGAATTATATGGAGCTACATATTTTTCTAAGCTTGATCTCCGTTCCGGTTACCATCAAATCAGAGTGCATTCTCCTGACATTCATAAAACTGCTTTTAGGACCCATGAGGGGCATTATGAATTTTTAGTCATGCCTTTTGGGCTGACTAATGCACCAGCAACCTTTCAGAGCTTAATGAATGAGATTTTTAAACCTTTTCTGCGGAAATTTGTACTAGTATTTTTTTATGATATCTTAATTTATAGTAGTGGTTGGAAAGAACACTTGGAGCACTTGAAATTGGTGTTTCATGTATTGATTCAGAACCAATTATTTGTTAAAAAATCAAAATGTGCTTTTGGTAAAAAGAAGATTGAGTATTTGGGGCATGTAATTTCAGAGGAAGGAGTTGCCATTGATCCGGCAAAAATTCAAAGCATGTTGCAGTGGCCTAAACCCAACTCTCTCAAGTCTTTAAGGGGTTTTTTAGGGCTCACAGGTTACTATCGGCGATTCATTAAAGATTATGAAAAGGTTAGTCAACCACTCACTGTCCTATCGAAGAAAGATAATTTCCAGTGGACTCAAGCTGCAGAAGACGCCTTTGACCAGCTCAAACGCATCATGTGTGCGGCACCAATATTGGTAATGTCAGACTTCCAGAAAGATTTTGTGATCGAGTGCGATGCATCCGAAAATGGGTTAGGAGCAGTATTGCTGCAAGAGGGCAAACCCATAGCATACTTGAGCAAGGCTTTAGCACCGAAGAATTTGGGTCTTTCGACATACGAAAAGGAGATGTTAGCTGCTGTCATGGCAGTACAAAAATGGAGGCCTTATGTGGTAGGGAAGCACTTTAAGATAATCACTGATCATCTCAGCCTAAAGTTCCTTTTAGATCAACGAGTTTCAACTCCGATGCAATAGAAATGGCTTACCAAATTAGCTGGTTATGACTATGAAATTGTCTACTATAGTGGCAAGGAAAATACAGCTGCAGATGCCTTATCGAGGGTGCATGAAGTAAGCGAAGAACCAACTGTTATGGCCTTGACATTCCCCATAGCAAATTGGTTGTGTGTGCTGCAAGATGAATGGAAGAAAGATGAGAACATACAAAAACTCATCCATGAGATTCAACAAGATCAGAACTTACATTCTAAATTTACTTGGATAGATAATCAGCTGAGGTACAAAAGAAGGTTGTGGCTAAGAGAGAAATCTAAAATAAAGAAGACAATATTACAAGAGGCTCATGGTGGAGTAGAGGGTGGACATTCGGGGGTGAAGAAAACGTTCGAGAGAGTACGGAGAGCCTTTTATTGGAAAAAAAAGAGAAGAAAAGTATGCAAATTTGTAGCTAAATGTGACACATGCCAGAGAAATAAAGCTGAAACTATAGCCTCTCCAGGACTTTTACAGCCGTTGCTAATACCAGAACTGATTTGGTCTAACATTTCCATGGATTTTATAGAAGGCCTTCCGAAATCTCAGGGCAAGAAGGTTATCATGGTGGTGGTTGATAGATTGAGCAAATATGCTCACTTCCTGGCCTTGGCACACCCCTACACAGCGAAAGATGTAGCTAAGTGTTCTTAGATAACATTTATAAGCTTCATGGACTGCCAAAGACCATAACAAGCGATCGAGATCGAATCTTTACAAGTCAATTTTGGAAACATCTTTTTACTCTACAAGGTACTCAATTACTTATGAGCACGTCTTATCATCCGCAGACAGATGGTCAAACTGAAATAGTTAATAAATGTTTGAAGCAATACTTGAGGTGCATGACTAGAGACAAGCCAAAAGAGTGGAGTAAATGGTTGTCGCTTGCTGAGTAGTGGTATAATACTTCATTTCACTTCTCTTTTAAGATGACCCCATTTGAGATTGTCTATGGCAGGGAGCCTTCTACTTATACTACTTATATTCCTGGTGAGACCTTGGTAGCATCTGTGGACCAAGCTTTAAGAGACAGAAACTCAATAATCCGCCTTCTCAAGGAGAACTTGCAGCAGGCTCAAAGCAAAATGAAAAAAATGGCGGATAAGCATAGGACAGAGAGAGAATTTGAGGTAAATGATTGGGTTTATCTTCGACTGCAGCCTTTCAAACAAGCATCTCTAGCTCTACGGAGGGATAGGAAGTTGGTTCCTAGGTTCTACGGACCTTTCAAGGTGCTTCAAAGAATTGGACAGGTGGCGTATAAGCTAGAACTTCCTTCACACTCAAAAATCCATCTAATTTTTCACGTTTCTTGCTTGAAGAAAAAATTGGGCGCTGCTAATGTTCAGCAGACAGAGCTGCCTATAATCCAAGAAGATGGACGGATGTAGTTGGAGTCGCTAGCATTGTTGGAGAGACGTACGGTTAAGAGAAACAACAGGCCTGTAGTTCAATGGTTGATTCATTGGACTAATTCTTTTCCTGAAGATGCTACATGGGAGGATGCTTACATTATTCAACAGAAATTTCCAGAATTTAAGCCTTGAGGACAAGGCTTCTTGAACAGAGAGGGAAATGTTACGACAATTTTCCTTCAAGACGAATTTATTGTGATTTTGATTCTAGCTAGCTTATTCCTTATTTAGTTATTCCTTATTAAGTTATTCCTTTTATTAGCTTATTTTCTTTTTTTTTCGGATTTCCCCTGTATAAGAAGAACTCAATGGAAGGGTTAACGGGGCATGCAAAAACTTAATAAAATTTTACTGAACCTTGCTTTTTTTTGCTCTACCTCTTCGGTCGTAAGAATCATAAAATGGAGATCCATGAAACCGGGAAAAAGCAAAAGTACCGACGGCTGAAGCTCTAATATGAGAGTAATTATTGAGAGTGAAATTGAACGGCTTAGATAAGCTCACTGGGTTTGCTGGCGAAGAGATGCTTCTGCCAAAGAGACCAAAACCAAAAGAACTCCTTCGGGCCAAAACGGGCCGAACCTATGAGTGAAACATCTGTTGTTAGGTTGCAACTGTCAGCCATTTGCACTTGCCGAGAAGAAACAGAGGCCCTGCGCTAATTTTTGGCGGCGAAGAATGACACTTCCTATTCCAAACGACGTCGTTTGAGAAAAAGAACGAATTTTTTAACCCCCGTTTAATTTGGTAATATGAATTTTTCGACGGATTCTCACCTTCTCTGACCGCTTCAATGTGCAAGTAAGAGGGCTCTAGGATCCAACTTCCTGTTGATAAAATTCACTGCAATAACTTTCCAAAACTTTTACATGGAATCTCTTGGAACTGATTCAAATAATAAATTAATATTACTATGCGACCAAATTATGTTTTCTCTCCAATTATTATTACTATTAATAATTAGAATTGATAAGAATTTATTATCAATTCAATTAGAATAACAGCAGTAATTTAGATTAACAATGAAGTGTTACAAAATAAATAACATTTGCAAAGGATTCAATTTTAAATAAAAAATTTCAAATATTGTATTTCATTGATCTCTTTTATTTATTTTTTTAATTTAAAATAATTCATTTAACCAGTTTGTTAATTAATTACATTATATTAAAATAATTAAAGTATGTAATTAATAAAAATAATATGTACCAATGATGAATTTAGTAGTGTATAATTTTTACATTATTGATACTATAAAATTATAACAACATCATAGGGATCCTTTTTGTAATTAGCATTTTAAAGTTTAAAAATAATTTTTAAAAATATTGTGATAAGTTTTTAAATTTATAGCAAAATCTCAATAAATTAATAATATGAAATCACAAAAAAATTATTAATTTAAAGAAATATTAATTAATCAATTAATTAATATTTATTAATTAATGGAGTGTATAAACAATTCAATGAACATATATTTAATCAATTTAGTGCTTGTTTGTTAATTTAAAAATTTATTAATTTCAGATTTTTTTTAAATTTGTTTGTTTATTTTTTGCAACTTTTATTTGATTTTTAAATATTTATATCTGAATAAAAATAAAATTTAATAATTTTTATCTCGATTAAAAAAAGTTTGAATAAAAATTAAATACTACATCTTGATAATATTTCTGTTAAATATATATATTTCCCATATTATAAAATTTAATATCTAATTCTACATATGTTTGATTGTAATTATAATGTGCATCTATTTAACTCTTAAACTTTACAATAAGTATACATAATTCTTATACGGATATAAATATTAAATAATCATAATTCATATGTTTGTGATTAAAAAAAAAGATATTATTTATATTCAAATCGAATATAAAAAAATAAACATGTCATTTAAACATATAAAATATTCATTTAGATATCAAATAAAAAAACAAATGCTATCTTAGAGTTATTTTATTTTACTAACTTATTCAATTAAAAATGAATAAATTCACTAAAAATAGATTAAATTAATAAAAAATTTGAAATTTTTGTAATTTAGAATTTAGTCATAAAACTTATTAAAAATAATAAGTAAAATTAGATCCAACTATATTTTCTTTTCTTTTCTCTTTCATAATATTATTATTTAAGAATTCGTCATTTTGGTTAATAACTTCTTTATAATTTAAGAAATCCTTTTCGTTTTCAAATATAACTAAAAGACTAATATAAAATAAACTGTAATTAATGCTGTCAATACATATTTTCAAGTAAGCAATTAATTTAATTTTTTTTTAATGGAATTAATGGACGAAGAAGAGAAGCGGGGGAAGCCGTCGCCATCATCTTCATCATCACCATCGGCAAAATTGGAGTGATCTCCATCACGAACGATCTCTTAGTTTTGGAGCAACATTTTGCTCTTCATGGCGTATGATTATTAAATTAAGAACACATTTCATCATCGGCTGCAATTCCCTGGCTCATGTTCCATTTAAAACCAAAACCAAATGTTAATAATAATACGCATTCAGATGGCTGCCGCTTCTACAAAGTTGATGAGAGAATGTCTTACACAATAAAAAAGTGAGTTCACAGGGATTTCGGGAAGCGGCGTTGCATCGGATTTATCTCACGGTTGGCTTGTGCTCTTAGACTGCGGACCCTTATTTGTTGAATCCATTCTCTGTCGGTAGCTTTTCCGGATGTTGTGGGTGATCATCACGGTGATGGCTACAATGTAATTTCAAATGATCACAAAGATGGGGCATGTATAGCACCGACGCGCTTCATGACAATCAATGAAATGAAAGATTGTTGCTTCCATAAGGCCATTCTGTCAACGAGTCCCTACTTTCGGGATAACGACAATGTAGTTTTGGCCAAATGGTTCAATATTTCGAGGCCAAGAACATTATTGTTACTGCTATACCGATGTTGTTTGGGTATCTCAAAATGGCACTGGTACTGTTCATGCATTATCACTGAGTCCTAGTACAGTATGGTTGATTAAAGCATGGAATTTCAAGAAATTACATAACAGTTATGATGCTCCCCTTATAAAGATAATGAATTTGAAGAGATCACTCCCAAAGTTACGGGACGTAGATATCGAGCCAAGTTATGTGGCTATAAACTCATACTTTGTGGAATCTATGGGAGATATTTTGCTTATTATGAGGCTTATGTGGAAACCAAATTGTGGAAAAGAAGGAAGACCACACAAGACAAAAATTTGGGGTTGGTAAAATCGATTTCAACTCAAACGTTAGGTTGACCTCAGTATTGGGTGATGGAGTTCTGTTTTTGGGTGGAAATCGTTCGCTGTCTACTTCGGCACAAGACTTTCAGAATTTGTGCAATCTACTTACTTCACAGATGACTCTTGGGAATGGATTCATAATAATAGTCCTCGTTCTGGGGTTTCACGTACTGTAGAAATGTGTAGCCTTGTAACAAAGGTTGGTCGCCATATTACGATGACGATCACCCATATTTGAAGATTGAACCTCCTCCATTTTTGGGTTTCTCCAAATCCGTGGTAGCTAAGCTTAATACCAGTAACGAGTTAATTTGTTCTTGTTATATCTCTTTCTTTGTTTTTTTCTTCCAAAATAAAATATAGAATTTAATTTTACTAGTATTAACTTGTTAAATAATAATATAATGACAAACTCTTGTATAATTTTTTTTATATATAAATTGATGTGGTATAATTGAATTAGTTAGATTAAATATCTCTTAGTTCACATAATCTTTTTAGATTTAAAGGAATTTAGTTTTTTTTCCCAAAACAATTGATCACTGCTAAAGGTGGAAAATTTCGAGTTTGACTTCTGATTATAGATAGATTTTCTGATAATAATTAACATTGATTAATAGAGAATAGTATCTAATTAAGTAATTTATAATTTCAAATATTCATATCCAATTCAATCATGAGATGATTTTTAGTGTTCTTGGATCATTGCTCATTTTTTATTCATTATTTGTCATGTTTGTAATCATATTATCTTAATCAGTTAAAGTATATATTTGATAAGAATTGAATAGAAAAGAAATAGTATTCCAAGTTCACCCAAAGATTTTTCCCAATTCATATGCACCTTGAAAATTTTTCTTGTGTTTTGATAAGTGATTTGAACAAAACAACAAAATAGCTCGAATGCTGATGGTGCTAAGTTACAATTTAAATTATATAACTTGACTAGATTGTCAAGATTGTCTGCATTTAATCAAGATTGTGACATGACTTGAAAAATATTTATTATTGACAAGTATAAAAATGTTTTATTATAATATAATTTGGTGAGTCTCAAGCCGATCCATTAAGAAAATTTTTAATTTATTAATTTTATTAATTTATATAGGATTAAAAAATATAATTTAGATGTACACTATTTAATTTAAGTGAAACCATAAAAATAAATTAGTTGGTATTACAGATCCACTCTTAGCAGTAATCATAATTTAATAAATTTTCTCTTTTTATTTGTTTATTATCCAAAAGATTAATTATATAAATTATCATTATTTTCTCTTTACTTTTATTATAATTAGTGTGCCAAAATTTAATTTATCTACAATAAGTCAAAATATCCTTTTACAATACTTTATACTAAAATATTAAAAATTTATTTTGTCAAATTTCTTCGTTTATCTATAATAAGTCAAATTTTTAAAATATAAAATATAGATAAAATCAAATAAAAATAATTTAATTTACATAATTAAAAATAAGATTTAACTAAATCATATTTTCTACTAAGAGTTTCAATTTACTCTATCTATTATTATTTACCTAAGAATAATTGAAATAAAAATTACTGTTAAAATTAGATTACAAATAATTAAAAATAAAATAGGTAAAATTAAAATAATTAAAATTAAAAAATTCTAAAAAAATAAATATAAAAGAAAAGAGAAGAAAATTTTCTAAGCTTTTTGTTGTACAAATTTTAATGAACTCGCAAGCGCACGAATCTATTGTAGAATAGATTAATGGTGACGAGTGTCGATCCCACGAGGAGGTTGATTTTAATTATGTGCCGAATTAATTTTCTTTTTAGTGGGAACAATTAAATTATGGTAATTCTGTCCTAAATTGTTGAATTAAAATAGCGGAAATAATTAAAAATGAAACTGTTATAATAAAGTACTTGGGTATCCGGATCCGCATCAACATGCTCCATGGGCTAAATATTCCATATTAATATCAATTAAATCATAAGGGGGGATTCCACACCTCATGAACCACTCTCCAATAAGTATGGTGCCAAGGGCTTATCGTATCGTCTTAAATAATAATAACTTGTACTTAGGGTCTTAGGTTTAACTGCGATGATCAGAACTAGACAAGACTATTATTATTTGTCGACGAAAAGTCAAAACAACCACAAATATTAGAGGAGAAGAGAAAGTAAATTTACCAAATTAAGCCCATGGAACATGTTGAGACTTCACTTTCAACCCAAGCTCAAAAAGAAATTAGCTACTCATATTTTAACTAGGGATAAAAAGGGAATTTTATTAAAATACAAAGAAACTACAAGAAGGAAAAGGAATTTCAGAAATCTAAGCTTAGAAATGAATTCAGAGGTACCAAATTAGGGGGGGAGAGCCCCCTTTTTATAGATACATTGAGTGAATCGTGACCATCGGATTAAAAACAATTCGGATGCTCAGGATTGCGCCACGTCATCAGTCAACAGTCAACAGTCAACCGTCAACAGTCAACATTTGTACAGTAATGCCGCCTGAATAATAAATAATCCCATGTAAGCACATGTACTGTACGCCTGATTTCTACTCCACTGAGATGCTGCCACGTCATCAATCTACAGTACATAAGAAATTTAGTCCAATAAGATCGTGACACATCATCGGTCAACGCCACGTCATCAGTCAACGTCACATAAGCAGTCAATCCACATAATTCGTCCAATCAGATACTGCCACATCATAGGTAGTTGCCACATCATCGGTCCGTATACATGAGCGATGTCGTGAAGAAGCGATCATAAATAAAAAGCGACTGATTCGTGTGAAAAGAATTTTTCCTTTAATGCTCTTCTTAAGGTTTTCGATCGTCCTGAGTCCAAATATGACGTCCGTTTTGCTGTCTGATCACTCGTTTATTGTGAAACGATTATGATACCCCTAAAATACATAAAATACACAATTATAATAAAATACATATAATTAAATAACAAAATACTTAAATAAATAAAAGTAGCAATGTTAGTGAGATTGAAAGTGTAAAATGACAATTTTCTCCTTTATAAATATACATTTTCTAACACACAACACTTTTTTCTTTCATTCCCCTTTATAGTTCTCTCTTGATTCTCTAATTCTGTACTTTGCAATCCCTTCCCCTTTTGTAGGCAACTAGCAATCTTATATTTTTTTTATTTTATTATTATTTATTAAAATAAGAGATTATCAAAAGTGGCTGTTAGTGCTTCACTATCCCCTATCAATTTAGCTTTTTTATTATTATTTTAATACAATCGATCATTTTTATCTTATGTTTTTAACTCTGATTTTCTCTTTATTTTTAAAATATATCTAAAACATATTTTAAATAAAAATTAAAATATTATAATATAATTTAATATAAAATTATATTAAAGAAGCATTAAGATAATTTATAAGTTATGAAGTATGAGCACATAAACCAATACTGTAAGAGAAAAAATAATAATTTTAATGTTTATTAAATATATACTTTCTAGTGTTTCATGTGACCAATACTAATATAGTATACATGATGAGTTGTCATTTGGCATATTTGGGGCTCTATGAGCATTCAAGACTTTTTTTAAATAAAAGATAAAACATATGTATATCAAGAATTTTAGTTGGTCAGAAACCAAAATAGAGAAACTACTAACTTAATCAAATAGGATGGCAATGAAATGAGATTTGGCAATCTCAGTCCTGTCTCATATGTTCAATTGGTACACAAAAGTTATCTCATTCCTATCCCCTTATAATAGACAAATTATTAAAGTTGTAGGCAACAACAAAATTATGTAAAAAAAAATAAGAGGGTCAAACATAAAATTTATTTAAATTCAATCAAATTTAGAAAAAATGATATCTATACTCTCGAGATCTTGAGAAATAATCATAAAAACTTCCAAAATTAAAAATGGAGCACTAACACTCCTAAGATTTAGTCATTACGACTCTAAGTTTTCAAAAAGCATACTAAAATCCTCTTTAAATCATAATCCATTTGGCTCTATTATCCAAAATTTTAACTCCTATATTTTATAATAAATAAAAATATAATATTAAAATAAATTTGATAATATATATTTAAAAATAATTTAGTATTTAAAAAAAATTAATATTTTGCAATCTAATAGACATATTCTACTATATTAAATTAACTTTTATTATAAATAGAAACATAATATTAAAATAAATGTAATAAAATTTGAAATATTTTGAATATTACATAAAATAATAATTTTAACAATATTAATCTGTGAGATTTTTTTAATTGTAAAATGTATTTAACCAAAATATCTATTTAAAATTTTATAATAAATATAAATATGTTATTAAAATAAATATAATAATTTTAAATATTTATATTTATTTAAATATTAAAAATATTTTTGTATTAGTAGATTACTGGAGAGAGTACATTATTTGTTTTTATTTATTAAAAACTTTAAAGTTAATTTTTTTATTATTATATTCAAAAGATATTATGGTCAAAAGGGGTCTCACATTGATATCTTTAAAAAAAAAACATGAGGATCTATATATTTGTTTTCCCAAATCTTAGGGCGTACATTGCCCTTTTTCCAAAATTCAATATAATTTTTTAAATGTCCCCAAAAGTTTAAATGGTTTGTGATTGAATATTACGCGCACACACATTTTGATCAGTCTTAGTTCATATTAACATAATGAAAAAGTATACATGTCAAATAAGGTTTGAAAACATATAAATCAATCATCAATCTAAGCTCATCATATCAACAATTAAGTTCCGAAACAAACTAGAAAAACAGTTTCATATACCACCAATTAACAACTTATTAAACAAAAATCATCAATAAATAAAGTCTAAAATTCTAAAAATTAAAATTGTTAATTAAGCTAGATATCCCATCCGATAAACGGGGAAGAACAAATAAAGTGACTTCATGTACTCTAGCAGAAAACTAAGAAAAAGCAAATCGTGCAGATATACGTTTGGAATTTGATATTGATAAATGCCAAATATTTCAAGCTCGTGATAAATGTTGCCAACATATTATTCCTCAATGAAGTATACTTCATTCCATCATTTTGGCAAACAACAATTTTATTAATTCCAACAAAACAAGTACCATCTACTAGCCCGACTACCATTATGAGACTAAAAGGCTTCTAGTGGTGCATAAAAATTAAAGATGAGCGATATGTATGCTTTAGTTCTACACCAACTAATCTCGCAATTCATAAGAATTTTTTTATCCATGTTGTGGAAGTAAAAAATCCTCATACTTTCAGGATTAGCCTTCACATTCTAATTTACACATATGGATTATTATCTGCAAACTTGAATCACTAAGATCCTATACTTCAATGTTGAAATTTTCATAAAGAAAATATTGTTATATTAAGTCTATTATTTATAGAGTTGGCATTTTATGGCAAGTCTAGTTAAATTATAATTTTATTGATTACATATTTTATAATAAGGATTAATTTATTAATTCTCTAATTTAGTGAGATTTCAATTTATTAAGAATATTTATTTCATTATTTAATTAGATATATAATTTAACAAGTCAATTAATGGTAGGATTCTTTAATTAGTGAAGAATATTTTTAAAATTTAATTAATTTATTTTTTAGGATTTTAATTATCTACATCTATTTGCAATAAATCGAAATTCTTTTCATGTTCAATCTTTAAAAAAATAATCGATCGACATTACTACTGGTAAATGGCACAAAAAAGCCAATAATGTTCACCTATTCTTAAAATAACAACATGTTTCTTATCATTAAGCAAAGCAATGCAATAGACTAATGAAGAAACACAAGATAATATAGAATTGGTCACTTTCTTGAATATTCTTGTATGATCTTAGAATCTAAGATCAAATCTTTCTTTGAAATTAATAAATAAATCTATGAGACTGGCAAGTTAATAACAGTTTTGGCAAAAGGGTAAAAAAAACTCCATGCTAAATTCGCCATGAATATACATGATTCTACCCTCTGCACTTTCCACACATCGTTCAACAAACATATTGGATTATCATACTTGAGCCCCAATCTTCTATCTATAAAGCAAAATCAACCAATAACTAGAGATTGATGAAAAAGAAGAGCTCTCACTTAAATATGATATGGTTTGACGATGAAATCATTAAGATATTTACTTCTTTTAACATTTTCGATCAACAGAAACGGTGTTGTCTTGTTACAAGATTGCTTAATCTAATAATAATCTTCTTGATGTAAACACTACTATCTGAGATACTTGACATGTACCCTCTAACCCGAGGTTCATTATACTTCAATCATGTTGTCCTTCCATTCATTATTAGCTTACGCCATTACATTAGTCAATCATTCTTTTTCTTTTTCTTCTATTGTTCTTGAACAATTCTTGATGATGTTCCCTTTATCATTCTCAAAAACAAGTATAAAAAAGATTATGAATAAAGATTTATTTACTGGAGTTTTTGTTATTTCTAATTGTAATAAGAGTCATTATATATGTATGATTAGTAGTCCACTCTCTCCCTTTGACTTATGTTATTGTTTCTTTTAGTAATAGAGGCCCTACTCTTTAGTTCTAGGTCGTAGTGTTGCTAATTGTCTTTTTTCTAGGAATAAAATGTGTACAAATGTGTGTGAGCATATACTATTGATAAGTAACACTATTCATCCAAATGATGTAAAAGACGGCATTGGCGTAAACTGTGTAAAAAATCATCTTAAAATTTTGTGAAAATTTTTATATATATCACATCACATAATCCCCTTATTTATGCTAATTTTTGCAATGATTTTTAAAATAAGTTGTACTCTTCCTACTTACCCAAATATATAGTAAGAACAATTTGATGTATTAGTATGAATTTAATTTTAGATCTCTTATTGAATTGCTCATTCAATAATAATTATTTATGTTATATGTTGAATTTGAAGACTCAAATCTCCATTATCTTTATCATAAAATTTTTAGTCTCACATATATACTGTATAATCTTATCACCTAAGTATCTTAAAAGTAAATTGGATTCGTGATTTAATATCTATATAATATGAAACATGGAATAATGGATGTACTATTGATATGCATGAGAAATGAACTACTTTTTCAAAGTCTCATATAAAAATTGTTAATGGTGATCTCAAATTCTAAATTAGAGATAACTGTATTTTTAATTTTCTTTTAATATATTTTTATTTTGTCAGTTAATGTTAGAGATGAGAAGGGGTAGGGGAGGGGATTGACATTCTAGTATTTATCCATGATGTTCTGCTTAAGTCTTTGTACCCACTCACGTCCCCGCTATAATGATATAAATACTTGAGGGGAGGGAATGAAGATCTCTAGTGATATTCAATTCCTGAATTAACAATTTTGCCTTTCAAACTTGATAAAATCATGTTATAATAAAGCCATCAAATAATATTTCTAACACAAAAATATCACAACAAACTAATGTTAATTACAACATTTCCGTCAAACTAACCTAATATCATAGATATTACAACATAATTCACATGCGATTTGTCTACAACACAAGAATATCAAGTGAATGAATGTCAATTAAAACATTTCGTCAAACTAAGTCAATACCATCAATATTACAACGTAATTTATACGTGATTCATCTACCAAATAAGGTATTTTTTTGTTTATATAATAGAGGGGATAATAAATTTTATTAAGTCTTTACATTTTTTTAAATAAACATTGCAATATTTTTTTATTTACATACATATTAATAGATTTTAAATATATTTTACTAAAAATTATGAAAAAATATAATAAAAATTAAAAGGATTTGAATCCTCTCTTTCCAATCTTTTTTTTTCTAAAATTAATCTATAGGAGATTATAATATTTGTCACTGACATATAAAATTTTCCATTTTAAATGCCAAAACACATCGTTTAGTAACTAATATCTGAAACTTAATTTGGTAATGAAGAATTTTACCATTTAAAAAAAAATTGGCAATTTGATTTAATTTAATTTTTTCAGTTTTGGAGCTCTCTTGTTTCTCATCTTAGTTCTTCTCTCTTGAAGAATTTATGATCTGTAGGATTTTAACAATGAAAATAAAACAGAAAAAAAAAAAGAAGGGAAAAGTAATCATAGATAACTTTAATTCAAATAAACAAGAGCAAACTTCTATTTATACTGAACTAATATATGTAACCATATTCCAATGAGAAATTTTTATTTTCGAAATTGATTTAATTTCGATATTTTTTTCAAGATTGTTTAATTTTGATCATTATACTAAAATCAAATACAAAATAAGGAAAGAGTGGTTTAAATAATAATGGAACAGAAGTGTTTACATGTGAAGAAGAAATAGGAGATAAGATGATAGACAAGTAAAAGAGAAGAGATGACATATTTTAGGGTTAACATCTGATAGTTGTTAATTATTTTATTTTAGTTATTCATTAAATCAATATATGGCGTTTAGGAAGAAAAATTAAAAGTTCATTAAATACTAGCCCTAGATACGCTTCAATGACAAGTGTCATAATCTCCTATAAACTTTAGGAAAAATTAGATTATAAATAAAAGTAAAAACAATGAAATGAAAAAGAGATAACAATTTCGCTTGATTCCTATTCTTTCTTCATTTAAAAAAAAAAAAAAAAAAAACAACTATTAGATTGTCATTACCCTCTCAT
Organism: Aegle marmelos; assembly: GCA_030449875.1. Taxonomy (NCBI): domain Eukaryota; kingdom Viridiplantae; phylum Streptophyta; class Magnoliopsida; order Sapindales; family Rutaceae; genus Aegle; species Aegle marmelos. Next base: position 563,428 of record JASUUL010000011.1, read on the forward strand.
CAAATAAAAAATTATAAATCAAATTCTACCCATCTACTCTCCAAATGGAAATAATTCCCAAAGACCTCATTCCGTTAGTAATTTTTGACATCACTAATTAGTGGTGTACTAGATGATACATGTATCTTTATAAAAATAAATAAATAAATGACATGCTAGTCATGTCATACGACTGTATTAAGTTTTTTGGTGACGAGTACCTCTGCGAATTAAATTAGTTAACTCAAAACAACATACTCAAATGCATAATTGAAAAATATGACAAAATTTTCTTTGTAAACTTCATTATTTTAAAATTTACCTTACAAATAATATTTTGGGTTCGGTTAAGTTGAATTAGTCCTACGAGAAATCATTGATCATAACTGCATAATGATAAAAATAAATATTAACTCTATACTTACTATTATGATTTGACAATCATATTTAAATAAAGAGTTGATCTAATTTAATTATAGAATCTGCCGGTTTATGTTACTTACCTCCTTTTTATCTTTTCTATAATAATTTCACTACAGCCCTTATATCTATGCTTATTTATATTTCATTCATAAATATTATAAATTTTTTATTTATGTATATTAGAGAAATTTCATTAAAACCCTCATATTGTTTCATTTTTTAAAAATATTCAGAGTATTAAACTAACCCACTATAATTTTTAAATTCCAAAAATAATATTCATTTAATTAAAAATAAAAAAATTATTAAATATATAATAATAATAATAATAATGTATTATTCCAATTATTATCATCATCAAAAGGTATTATAATTAATTAATACATTAACAATAGTTAGTAATAAATTTTTAGTTGAATTATTAATAATAATTCAACTAAAAATAATTATTGTTAATAATTAATTTTATGAGATAAAAATTCAATCATCTTTTTATTTTATTTAAATCTTCAGAGCATTAAACTAACCGTTCTAATTTTTAAATACTCTTTATTTAAATAAAAATATAATTTATTATTTAATATATTATAATTATTATTATAACAATAAAAGTTATTATAAAATTAATATGTTAACAATAATTAATAATAATTTTTAGTTAAATTATTAATAATAATAACTAACAATGATGGTTACTAATAATTAATTTTTGAATAACAATGATTATAATAATTACAATAATTAAATAAAAAATTAATAATTATGATAAAAATAATTAAGAATTTTATAGTGATTTCTTACAATTTAACTCATTATGATTTTGATTTTAAGACAAAGTAAACACATCAATGACAGTATAGTTCATTCTAACCATGATTTTTATCGTTCAAGTAAATAAATTAATGTGATTCTAATTCTTTATTTTAATTCTAACTATTTAGATTCTTATTTATTCTAATTCCAATTAATCTCAATTCCCATTTAGTGAATGTACTATAACTTGTAAATATTTCATATATTTTTATATTTTTTCTTTTCCTCTCTCACTCTCTTTCTCTGTTATGAGTTTAATGGTAGTTTTAATTACTAATAAAGGTTGTTGAAGAGAAATTAATAGTGGAAAGGGATTGATTCAAATAGAATTTATTTTTTATTTTATTAATCTTTTTATCATGAAAATAGTAATTATTATGACATGATATTATAAAGAAGATGAATTGTAATAATTTTAAAAATTTTATTGATGATGAGTAATGAAAAATGAGACTTTGTAATTTTTCAAGAGAGGAAAGTATTTTTAGTATTAATTTAATTTAATTTTAATTTTTTATTAATATTAATGTGTTATTATAACTAATGTGTTGTGGTTGTAAATAAAAATTCTGTTAATACTTACAAAAATATAGTAAACGAAAAAGAGTGTAAAAAGATAAATTAAATTTTTATCTCATAAAATTAATTAATAATAATAATTATTTTTAGTTTCTTATTATTAATAATTTAACTAAAAATTTATTATTAATTATTGTTATATATTAATTAATTATAATAATTTTTTATATTAATAGTAATAATAATCTATTATTAAAATTATAAGAATTATTATAATCATAATAATTTTTATAATTATAATTATAATCTATTCAATAATAATTATATTTTTAATTAAATAAAAAATAATTTTAGAATTTAAAAATCATAGGGGTTCATTTTAATATTCTAAATATTTAAATAAAATATAAAATATAAGGATTTTAATGAAATTTCTATAATATACGTAAATAAAAATATTTATAATATTTAGAAATAAAATGTAAATAAGTATAAATATAAGGGCTCTGGTGAAATTATCTCAGAAAAGACAAAAGACAAAATGTAAATACGGTAGCAGCTCTCATATTTTTTATATCTTATACATTCAAGTTGCAAGTTTTACTTTTTACACTTACGGCACAAAATTTTAAGTTTTCAATCATTGTTTAAATGGTGAAGGCCAAAACGGGTAACATTGCCCAAAGTCTTTGTTTATAGCTTCCTCCAACACTAGGCATTTCTGTTGGTCATCATTTTGATGTTTTGTGAAGAAAAAATAAACTCCAAAATAAAAATACAAACTTCAATACAAGCCCCCTTTGCCAATTTTAAAAAATAACTATAATAACCCTTGTGCCCAGGGGTGGGTCCCCCTAGATTGAACAAATAAGAAATAGCCCCTAATAAAAATATTTTTCTTTAAAAAAATATTAATAAATAATAAAAATACTATTATTGTTTTAACTTGGCAATTTTCCCCATCTCGCTATCTTTTATGCACGCAAACCTCTTAACCCAAACTCAAACCCAAAATTGTCTCTTGCCTCTCTCTCTCTCTCTCTCTCTCTCTCTCTCTCTCCCCTTTTTCTCTTCTGGGTCTCTTCTGTTTTCTGTTGTCTCTTTACGAATTCAATTCAATTAATTCAAACAGATAATGAAAAGCTAAACACGTTAAAAAGGAAGCCTTTTTTTTTTTCCCTCAAATCGGAAAACGGACCAAAACCCTAATTGAGGCTTCTATCGTCAAAGCTTCTTTTTCTGTTCAAATTTCACTCTTTTTGTTCAATACTCGAAACCCATTCGCTGGAATTTGAAGATAATTATTGAGAAATTAGTTAATTTGCTTGCTATGGAAGCGATACCGCACCCTATACCTAGAACTGTAGAGGAGGTTTTCAGCGATTTTAAGGGCAGACGGGCTGGCTTGATTAAGGCTTTAACAGCTGGTAATGGCTTAATATTTTCTTCTTTTTTGTCAATTTAATTAATGGATATGTTTTATTTTATCGGATCATTATTATTATTTTTATTTTTATTTTCTGGGTTGTTGCAGATGTTGAGAAGTTCTACCAGCAGTGCGATCCCGGTGGGTTTTCTTTTACATAACTATTTTTTTGTTTGTTCAATTGTAATTTGACTTTGTTTTTTCCTTCCTTTTTTTTTCTTCCTATAGTTTTGTATTATATTGACTGAATGACTATGTATTTAATAATTAGTACGTATTATTTATAGCTCTGTTTCATGTAAAGAGAGGCAAATTATGTTGTAGAAACCAACTCGTTTATGTTTTTTTTTTTTTTTGAAGTCGGGAGAATTTTAATAGAGACAATGACTGTGATATGAATTAGCTTAGTTCATGCTTGTCTGAGTGTTTGGAGATTGTACAAAGTTCATGCTTTGTCTTTAATTCAAGATGAAATGTTTGTTTTAAGGTAGTTTTGCTTGTTGTAGCACTCGGAGGCTTACATTTTCTTTGTTCACCTGCACGGTTAGTTTCTGTCTTATTCATATATTTCTGTGCTTCCTCACTTGCACGGTCATTAACTCATTCCGTGATGTTTTCTTCTGTAAACACACTTATATTTGCCTTTCACTAGATTGAAAGATATTTTTCATTGAAAGATCCAAATGAATTGAAATTGCTGCTATAATGTATTTGGTTTGCTGCATGAAGTTCAAGGCTTGTCTACGTAAATAAACTAGAACTTGAAAAATCTTGAAGTGTTGTTGTACCCATATAGTTCAGTCCAGCTAGCTTCCTAGCTGCAGAAAATCCGGAGCTTTGTTGTTCTTGACTGTCAGGTTCTTGTGGTTATTATATTGGTTGGAAGCAGATGGTTAGTTTGGTGTGAATTATTGGCATTTGGTTATGTGGAAGTTCTGGACATTTGTTAATTTATTTGTCTGCATAGTCGACTTTCAAAATACTTCATTTGGCTGATAATTGTTGAAAAATCCAAAATTCTAGTGGTACTTATTTATTTATTTTTGGATTGATGCAGCTATGTTTGTTGGAAGTGTGTTGTTATCTTCTGTTGAGTTCCTGACAATTATGTTTTATGCGGTCATCCATATTTTTTTCTTGAGTTATGTGGTATCTGTTATCATATTATTTTTTGTTGTCTTTTTCTTCAGTCATTTTGTAGACATTTTATTGTTTCTTTTAGTAGGCATCGATATTTTCACTTTAGCCTTCCTACGTACATAGATCAGCTGGAGTGGAAAGCTTGAAAGATTAGTTTGGTTCACTTTTACAATGAGCCACATGTGATTCCAACACTGCATCATTTCGACCAAATAAGGAAACTGTGACACAAGAAGAATCCCCATTGGAAAATAGGGATCGTGCAGCTGCCTGATAGCAGAAAATTCCTAAATTCTTGGTGATAGGGATTAATTATGTTGGACTACTGCTCTTATGTCTGTGGAACTGCTCAGTATTTTCAGTTTGATCCTTCAATCTAATTTTCTTATGTTTATTAACTTATATTCTGTCATGATATTATTATTTGATATCTTTTTATTCTCAGGCGAGTTGGCTAACATGAAGTTCACTTTACTATTTTCGTCAATGTTTATGGGAGTGCAAAGCTTCTCCATGAAGTTTGGTTTGTGACTGTTGTGTTGTCTAATATGTTGCCTTATCTGCTTTCTGACTTGTTTGTAAAAAATTAGAGCTCTAATTCTAAATGTCTTTATGTTTGGCTGCTATACTCTATGTCCATAGTCAAATGTCATCCCTTTTTCATTTGTTTTTATGGTTTATGTCTGAATGTTGCTATAGTAGTTGATGTCAATAAAGTTTATCTTTCTGGACTAACAGTCTCCTGCATTCTTAACGTTTTATGAAACCAAGTATCTTTTTGTGCTTTTACTTATTGGTATGATAAAATGAGATCTGATTATATGAACAATTCGAGGCAGATTGTGCATTTTTATTTAAAATACTAGTATTTTGCATACAGAAAAAGAGAACTTGTGCCTATACGGGCTTCCTAATGAGACATGGGAAGTTAACCTGCCTGTTGAGGAAGTGCCTCCTGAGCTTCCTGAGCCAGCATTAGGTATAAACTTTGCTAGAGATGGAATGCAGGAGAAGGACTGGTTATCTCTGGTTGCAGTACACAGTGATTCATGGTTGCTTGCTGTAGCTTTTTATTTTGGTGCACGCTTTGGATTTGGCAAGAATGAAAGGTATTTTCTCTTTCTTGCCCATTTACTTACATTTGCTGTAATTTCCAGAGCTTTGGCATTAGTATCCATATTCATGGTGTCATATTGTTGGTTCTTAGTCCTGTCTTATAGTTCTGCCACTGCTTTTCAACATTACAAGATGATAAAAGGGATATACGTAGATACATCATTAAATTTTATGGTTGAGATTGTTTCAATTGAAAGTTCAAGGTAGTAGGCCCAGGGTAGATTAAGAATTTATGTTTGATCATTTCACTTATTTTTGTAAGAATATACGCTTGATCATTTCACATATTTATCTTTTATAATGGTAATTGGTGATGATTTGTCTTTTCTGATACTTGTATTTGTAACTATTTATTGATAACTTGATCTACCAATATTAAGTTTAACAAGTCCAATAGTGTTGTGTTGACATTAATTTATGATTGATTATTCTGTGATCAACAATTTAACACCCACCAAGGTTTTTGTTTTATACATTCTAGACCATTTTTCGCCCCTATAGTTCTTCTCTGTTGTCTTAAAAAAATTTAAAATTTAGTTCGAACCATCTTGGTCGCTATGTTTCGTTTGTCTCATTCACGTTACAAAGTCATATGATCAACTGTATGACATGATGTTTGACAACCTATGCATTCAAGTTGTCATTAACGGAAGGAAGTTTATGGTCTCCGACAGAGTCTGACTCATTCAACCGGTTGATGCTGCTCAATGGAAAGCTAATAATCTAATTGGGCATCATAGATTTCTTGAAAAAAAGACAAAAATAGGACTAGCCAAACAATATACTACAGAACTATTGTTGAAGCTATATGTGATATAGAAAACCTGTGATGCTATGCTTGACCAGGAAGTTTAATAAAGGCAAGTTGAATGTCTGTTTCTCTTTTTTGTTGGAATTGGATTTTTCAGGAAGAAACTTTTCCAGATGATAAATGATCTCCCAACTATCTTTGAAGTTGTAACTGGAAATGCTAAGCAACCAAAGGACCAATCTGCTAATCACAATAGCAGCAAAAGCAAATCGAGCGGGAAGGTTTGAGGAAATTGAAATTGGAACTTAATGTTTTCAGTTACTATTGTTTTATCAAATTCATTTCTCTGACGGTTTGGATGTTGCCTTCGAGCAGTCTCGTCCGGCTGAATCGCAAACCAAAGCAGTGAAGATGTCTCCACCACCAAAGGACGATGATGATAGCGGGGACGAAGAAGAGGAAGACGATGAACAGGGTGCCACCTGTGGAGCATGCGGTGATAACTATGGAACTGACGAATTCTGGATCTGCTGTGATATCTGTGAGAAATGGTTCCATGGCAAATGCGTAAAGATTACACCTGCGAAGGCAGAGCACATCAAGCAGTACAAGTGCCCCAGCTGCAGTAGCAAGAGGGCTAGAGTTTAAGATCAGTTATGAAGTTGGGAATTGAACAACAATTGAACAAAGCAGACAAGATTAGAACTTTTTTCGTTACAGTTTGAGAGTCAGATACCTGTTTTAGTCAATCAATTTGCAACTCCTGTTTAATTTTCTCTGGAATTTGTGTTTTGAAATAGCTGCTGGCATTTAGAAATGCAAATGTTGGAGCAAGTTTTCTGGTGGTTTGATCTAAAGTTTCTTCTTGTGAATGTGTAAGCATCATTGACAAAAGGCTATTCCTATTCTATGGCTATGTCCTTTGTTAAAGCAAAATCATTGTCCGCCAATTGCCAGCAATTGGATGAAAGGTTTCCAATTTCAAGCAATCAAATGTTGTAGCCCATTTTGATGGATCAATAAGTGGGTGCAAGTACAATCTAATAATAATGAGGTAGTCTTCCGATCGTCCACAATCTATTGCTAAATTTATGTTAAAAAGTGAAAAAGTGATTTGATAATATTTCACCAACTGTAAGCATCTAAGCGCGGGGATTTTGGTAAAAGAATGTTCCAACTATTTACGCAGCAAGCACGCTAAAAATTTGGGGGAAAAAGGATATTTTCTAACAGAGGGTCATGTCTTGAATGGATCACTGAAGGGTAACATGTTCACGTTTTGACTTTCAATGATTTCATTATCGACACACACAATGATCACCAAATATATATATATATATATATATATATATATATATATATTATTTTTTTAAAAAAAAAAAAAGATCTAAGATTTAACCCAACACAGATGCAATTTGAAAGCTTTAGAAACAATTAAGACATTTTAACTCAAGGTATTAATCATGATAATCATTAGTTAATGTGGAAAAGAAATTTCGATTGCAATTCTGAGATGAAGACATAATTAACTCACGCAACTTTATATTCCATTTTAATTGAGCAAAAATGTCGATGTTTGATTTAATTCAACTCGTTAGATCTCTTCTTTTTTGTTGTACGTGGAGGAGCCTAAGGTTAAAAAGCCTCCCTCATACCTAAAATCTACAAAGAAACAATGAAATAAAGACTTGTGGGATCAAGTAGGCTTCAATTCATTCCAGGCCATAGGGACCTACTCTTTAAAGTTTCTATTTGTTGCAATTGCATTATTAAGTTTTGATGTTGCCGCTTGAATAAGCTTCTTGTGGTATTAATCAAAATAGAAAATGTTTTGTCATGCTATGAAATCTAACAGTAGAACTCCACCAAAATCAAGCATGTTTTGTTTGTCTGCAAAAATTCTATCAGAAAAAAGCACAAGAAACCAAACGCAACCAAGAAGCTGCATTGGCCCTGTCTCTATAAATCTGCTTAAAGCTATAAATGGTTTCGGGCTTAGCAAAAGGTATTGTTTTTTTTTTTATTAGTTGAATTGTCGTGCAAAGCTCAAGTGATGATTAATATTCAATTGACAAAAGGCTAAAGAGACCAAAAGTTGCATGTGATTAAGCATTTGGTTGTAGATGGGTTAAAGCATGTGGCGAGTAAAAAATTTAATGTCATTAATCTCCAACTGATAAACAATTTAATGCTTGACTAACCAATCACGTGTTAAAGAGGGAAAGAGATCTGATTTGGGAATATCTTAAAGGATTTGTTTAATTGGGAAATTATTAAAAATTAAGAAGAATTGCGAACCAAAAAAAAAAAAAAAAAAACACGATAGAGATTGGAGAGAGCTCTCATTGTGGCCTTGGCACTTGCTTTTGTTGTTAGTTAATAGAAAATTGATCGATCGATCACCAAAACTTGACTAACACCTTTTTTTTTTTTTTACATTTTGATTGTGATTGATGAGCCGTTTTCAATTGCTGACATATGGATATTGCTTTAATATGGAACCTAAATCTTGATCTTGGTGGCGGAGAGAAAATTGTGATTTGTTCTCTAAAAAATGAAAAATATAATTAAGATAAATATAATTAATATGTAAATCATTACATGGAATGTGAAATTAATAATATCGAACGTTATGTATATATCGTATAAATAATAAACAATAACATAAAACATTATCATAATAATGATTTATATTGTCAAGATTAGTAATACATTAACAATATTGCTTTAAATCTTGATCTTCATGATGGAGAGAAAATTGTGATTTGTTCTCTAAAAATGAAAAATAAAATTAAGATAAATATAATTAATATATAAATCATTACATGGAATGTGAAATTAATAATATCGAATGTTATGCATAAATCGTATAAATAATAAACGATAACATAAAATATCATAATAATAATGATCTATATTATCAAGGTTAGTAATACATTAACTATATTAATTATTTGGATTAAAACGGCAAAACTCTATATTGGTGTTAATGTAAAGTCCAAAGTTTCACTCTCTTTCTTCTTTTTCCTTTTAAAATAGAGATCACGTTGCTGTTCACTCTATCTTATAAAAGTTTTCTTTTCTTTTTATTTTTGTTTGTCACATTATTCATGAACAGAAACGGGGAAAAAAAGGAAAAAAAAAAAAACCTCATCAATTTCCTCTACAGAAAATACTTTTATATGCAACTCTTCAGCTTATCTTGGGATGAATTCACAATTTTGATTCATTCAATAAGTTCAACCATATCGGTTGGAGAGATGGCGAATATGCATTTACTGAAAAGGCAAGGGACCCCTAAAGAGCTGTGCCTTTGACTTCAATAGAAGGACACTCTAATGAAAAATGAACGTGTAAACTGAAAATTGCAACCAATTAATTAATAGCTATGATTTATGAAAAGATCAAACTACTGAATTGAATTGTTCTATTCTCTTGGTACAAATGTCTACATTTTATATCATTCAAAACAAATTTTTAGTGCATATGTGTTTTACAAGGTGAAAGAGTAGACATTCCGGCTTAAAAAAGCTTTCCAAAATTTATATACAGTCTCTTGACTCCTAAATCACATAGATAAACAATGACAGACCGTTAGTGTAATAGCATATTATTGTATTGATATTAACGGACATAAATAGAAACCCAAAAAAAAAAAAAATCACCACATTACCAATACAATGTATATATATATATTAACAAAAATAGGTGTATCAATATCTTCCCAAAAAAGAAAATTCCTAAAAGAAGTTTATTTTTTTCTTTTACAATCTTTTATTTTTCTTTCTTGCAAAAATATTTCCATAAATCGCTTAAAAACATTGTGTAATGAAACAGACAAAAGACGAGAAGAAAGCACGAAACTGTTTTCAAGTGTAAAAAGGCAAAAACTGTAAATTAAAAAATAAAAATAAAAAAATTTGAAAAACAAAAAACACAACACAAATATCAAAAGAAGTGGAAATCCCGGGGTCCCCGGGGCTTCCTCCACAGTCCAAAGTTCTCTTTCACACACATGCTCGCTCACTCACTCACTCACATTCCGAAGATTTAACTTTCAACACTTTTGATTTGAGGCGCCAAGAGTAAAAAATCAAAAATCAAAAATAGAAATAAAGAAATAAAAACCCTAGTGACAGTGAGTGAAGAAGAAGAAAAGGAAAAAACCAACAAAAAATATTATTTATATTGTCAGGTACTGGTCCATTTCATACTCACGCACTGTCCAAATCCATTCTTTCCTATCCACTCTCTCTTTCACTAATCATTTATTACCATTTTTGTTCAAAGTTTCAATATTTATTTTTTCCCCCCTTTCTGTTGTTGGGTTTGTAAGATTTGTAAATTTTGTGTATGTGGGTTTGAAGCTTTGATGAGTGAAACGGGAATGTGGGTATTGTTTTAAACTTGTAAAGTTCTGTTTTGGGGTTTGTGGGTATTTTTGTTGATTCTTGGTTTGATCAAGGGAAATGGCTGAAGTGAGAGGGAGGTTGCAGTTGAAGAAAGAGCTGACACAAATTAGGAAAGCAGCCCGGGTTTTGCGTGATCCGGGGACCACATCTTCTTGGAAGTCACCATTGAGTTCATCCAGATCTCTGGCAGCGGCAGTGGCAGCAGCTTCTGCTTCTGGCTCTGCCCGGAAGATCAATAACAATAACAAGCAATTGGTTGATGAAGACAACAATGTGAGTATTAATAATGGGAATGGGAAAGAGAAGAGAGTGTTTTTGTATAATTGGAAGAATCAGAAATCTTCAAGTGAGACTAGTGCAGTTGCAAGAAATGATGATGATGATATTGATGTCGATGATGATGAGGATGAAGGATCTTCTTGGGTCATTGGAAGTGTTGATGACAGCTTGAGTGATGCAAGAAATGGTGGTGATTCGAAGAGTGATACTTATTTGGGTGAGAACCGGGCAACGTCGATTTTCAGGTGTAGAGATGCTAACCTTGTGTCTTTGGCAACTCCAGCAATGAAAAAGCAAAGGCTGCCAAGAGAAAAAGTAAGAGAAATAAAACCCTTTCCGATTCTTTAACTAGATATCAACAAAAACAAATTATTCTTGCTAGGAATTCAGTGGCATTAGGTTTAGGCAGGGATGAGTCTGTTGAGCAATCCGATGATACTGAAGATTATTGTAATTCGGAGGATTTTCGTAAGTATTCTGGCCCTTCCCATTGCTTTTAAAACTTAAGCATAAGAACTGGTCACATTCGTCTTCTAAGTTGTTGAAAGGTGGTAGAAAAGAAGATTCGTCTTATAGTTATAGCACACCTGCATTGTCTACTTGTTCTTATAATAGGTATGTTAATCGGAATCCTAGTACAATTGGATCTTGGGATGCTACAACAGCATCCTTGAATGATAATGATGATGATATGGATGATCATTTGGATCTCCCGGGTCGTCAAGGATGTGGGATTCCATGCTATTGGTCAAAGAGGACACCAAAACATAGAGGGGTATGTGGGAGTTGTTGCTCTCCTTCCCTTTCAGATACTCTAAGGAGGAAAGGAAGTAGCATTTTGTGTGGGAGCCAGACGATGTATCATGGAAGGAGACGCTCGTCATCTGTTTCTAACAAGATGAGAATGGCTTCAAGAAGTGCCCAAGGTGTTCTCCCATTACTCACCAATAGTGGCAATGGGAGAGCAGGGTCATCTATCGGAACTGGCCATAGTGATGATGAACTTTCTACAAACTTTGGGGAGCTTGATTTGGAGGCATTAAGTAGATTAGATGGCAGGAGGTGGTCATCAAGCTGTAGGAGTCAAGATGGGTTAGAGATTGTAGCTTTAAACGGAGAGGAAGAGGAAGGTGCACTGGAGCATATAAGGAGTTTGAGCCAGAAATACAAGCCAATCTTCTTTGATGAATTGATTGGACAGAATATTGTGGTCCAATCACTTGTGAATGCCATTTCAAGGGGAAGGATTGCTCCTGTTTATCTTTTCCAAGGTCCTCGAGGGACAGGGAAAACGTCAACGGCTAAGATCTTTTCTGCTGCACTGAATTGTGTAGCTACCGACCCAGCCAAGCCCTGTGGATACTGCAGAGAATGCAACGACTTCATCTCTGGAAAAAGTAGGAATTTTATGGAAGTTGATGGCACCAATAAAAAAGGAATGGACAGAGTTAGATACATTTTGAAACACTTATCTGCTGGACTTCCATTAGCCTCTCCACGATTCAAGGTTTTTGTTATTGATGAGTGTCACTCTCTGCCCTCAAAGACGTGGCGGGCTTTTCTCAAGTTTCTGGAAGAACCCCCACAGAGAGTTGTGTTCATCTTCATAACAACAGATATTGACAATGTGCCCCGTACAATACAATCACGGTGTCAAAAGTATCTATTCAACAAAATTAAAGATGCTGACATTGTGGCGAGGCTGAGGAAAATCTCTGCTGAGGAAAACCTGGATGTTGAGCCAGACGCATTAGATTTAATTGCTCTGAATGCTGATGGTTCTCTTCGAGATGCTGAAACTATGTTAGACCAGCTCAGTTTGCTTGGAAAAAGAATCACTTCATCTCTTGTGAATGAACTTGTGAGTTTTATCCACAATGCTATGTTGGCATGGTTTGATTTAGATTTAGTTTTTAACACACCATAATTTCATGAATGAGAATATGATCAATTAACCAAAGAGTTAAAGCTATTTTGTAAAGAAAAGCTAAATCATCTCAATTGCATGTGAGTTTCATACTTTTTTGATCCTTTAGTTGTACATATAGTTATTTCAAACTTACATATGCAGTTGCTGACTTCTCTGCAGGTGGGGGTTGTTTCTGAAGAGAAATTACTGGAACTTTTAGAATTAGCAATGTCATCAGACACTGCAGAAACGGTGAAAAGGGCCAGGGAGTTGATGGATTCTGGGGTTGATCCAATGGTTTTGATGTCTCAACTGGCTAGCCTGATCATGGATATCATTGCTGGAACCTACACTATTGGTGGAAGGAGTTGTGAGTATTATCCATTTCACTTTTTCATGGTTGTTTCTTCGGAAGCAAATTGTTAATACCTAGATATACTGAATCACAAATTGGTAATACCTAGCTTTTCAAACAAATGCATGGGAGAAACATTTTTCTCTTTATTTTTGTTTTACTGAAAACTCCATGGAGTCAAGCACACACAATTTGTGTGTAACGTCTTTGAAGCAACTAAATGTGCCATTAATTCTCATAGGGAAAAATATTGTTGTTTATCTATTATCATTGATTTTTATCATCATACTTTTTACATGGTAAATTTTAATTTGTCCGAAAAGATTGCTTCTTTTAGTTACTTGTCATCTATTTGCAGCAAACTTAAAACCATTATGGAAAGTTGGTTAACATTGTATCCAGAACCTTGGTTTGCCAATTGTGATTGGTTGCCTAGCATCCACTTTATCCACCTTTTATTGTTGTTCTAACTTTCATTTATTTATCTTGGCCTCAATCGAAATGCAGCCAAAAAGAAAAGGAGAAACATTTTGAGTTTGAAACCCATTGTAAAATTTATTCTTCGCTGTCAGTTAGAAATGTTACAATTGAAATTACTGATATGGATTGTTGTTGTCATTCTCTAGTAACTGAAGCAGAATTGGAGAGATTAAAGCATGCATTGAAGCTTCTTTCAGAGGCTGAGAAACAGCTAAGGCTTTCAAGTGAACGCTGCACGTGGTTCACGGCAACCTTGTTGCAACTTGGATCAATGCATTCACTAGATCTCACTCAGTCAGGTAGCAGTAGAAGGCAGAGCTCTAGGACTACTGAGGAAGATCCATCAAGTACTTCAAGAGAAGCTGTTGTTTACAAGCGGATGTCAGGTCCTCAATATATGCCTCCAAATGCAGCATCCCCTGCTTCCTTATGTGAACCAGTTAATGGAAATTTCAGGCATCATGGAGAAGTATTATCACGGATTGATGGTCATAATTCTTATTCCAAGCCCTCACATAGCCGGTTGAAAGATGGTGGTGCCTTGGCTGTCTCACAGAATGGCGATATTGTTGGAAATACGATTATTACATGCAGAAATTCAGAAAAGCTAGGTGAGATCTGGGCACAGTGTATTGAAAGGTGTCATTCGAAGACATTGAAGCAGCTACTGCAGGGCCATGGAAAGCTTTTGTCTATCTCTGAAGTTGAAAGTAAGTCCAATAAGTTTTCCTGGGAAATTGAATTACGCAATGTAAAAGAATATATACTCAGACACACACCTATATATATATATATTCTTAATTATTATTACTGTTTGATTCTCAATCCTATTAACTAAACACAGACACACACTACCAAGGCCCCGCTCCACTAGTTAGTGGGCAGCCTTCTTAAAGGTTCGAGACTCATGTAGTCTGCGTGCATATTTAATTAATAAATTTCTTTTGTAAAAATTCTTATTTAATTTTAAAAAATATTCAAGTAGTCAAGAAGTGCTTCCAGGAAATTTTGGGTGAAAACGATCCTTTGGGCTAAGATTGCTAATTTGTTTTTTTGTAAATTTAATCATCTCAATTTTTGAAGTTCTATAAAAATGAAGGTGGTTAAAGTGTCATATTAAATGTAAATTGAGAAACTAATAAGGATTTTGATTTGTTAAGTACCTTGAGACATTGTATATACTGCTGTAACAATCTTGTTTTTCTCTGTCTGTGGCTCTTTATTTTTGGCATCTACTAATATGGATTTTGATTTATTAAGTTCCTTGAGCAGAGGTGTATAGTGCTGTAACAATCTTGTCTTTCTCTGTCTCTGGCTCCCTAATATTGGTCTCTTTGGTCCACATGTTGTTGATTCAAAGTGCCTTAAAGATGTTTGCAAGTGTTTAAATTTCTATATGTTTCTTCTTGCAGGAGTTTTAATTGCCTATGTTGCATTTGGAGATGGAGATATTAAGTCAAGAGCAGAAAGGTTTTTGAGCAGTATTACCAATTCAATTGAAACTGTGTTGAGACGCAATGTAGAGGTTAGAATAATCCTCTTGCCGGATGGTGAGGCTTCCATTCACCATGGAATTTCTAATGAGTTACATAAAGGTCTGAAGAAGTCCGAAACCACTGCCGCAATTGAGAGGGAAGGAAAGGCACTTTGCTCAAATGCAAACGATAATTATTCTGATTCAGACTCACAGCAGATTCCTGTTAATGTGGCAAGGAAACTATCCAGAGGAAGTTTTAATGAGTTGGAAGGTAAGTTTAAAGGAGAGGATGATCATCCAAATTGTTCTCCCCTTTTAGCAGAAGGCAGTTCGGAAATTAGTAGTACAAAAGGGAGGAGGCAGGAGATTCCAATGCAGCGAATAGAATCCATAATCCGCGAACAGAGGCTAGAAACTGCATGGTTACAGGCTACAGAGAAAGGAACCCCTGGGTCACTGGGTCATTTGAGGCCTGAGAAGAATCAGGTGTTGCCCCGGGAGGATATCTATGGACAAAATCATATAGAGTCCATTCTTTCATCAGGATTGTCTTCTCAGCAATGGGAAGATGGGTTAAATCAGGAACTCAAAATTTTGAAGTTCAATGAAGATAGAGTGCTCAAAAAGGATGAGAATGGCAAAAAGGGTGAAAATTACCCGATGTTGCCAAGCTTATTGCATGATAGCAGTTTTATGGGCAATTTCAGCAAAGAGAACCAGTAAGTCTTTTACTGACATCTATTGTAATTATATATTATTTTTTCTGCAATACTCTGCACTCCTTGGGTCCCAATCAAGAATAGATTTCCAAAAACTAAAGCCTAGAAATTGATAGAACAATTAGGTTGCTTGAAATTCGGTGTACTACATCCTAGCTTGTTGCTAGGTATAGGGTTGATCTTACAAGATCCAACAAGAAGCCCATTATCTAGTTCCAGAAGTTTGGAGAAAAGTGGTTAATCCGGTATTGAACAATTCAAGATTGTTGAGTTTACCTTTTTCTTGTAGTATTAGATTCTTACACAGATTGTATACCTCTCATACTAAATGCTGGTGTTTCTTTAGGGGATATGAATCAGGGTCACAAGCTGGAGGTTGCGGTGGGCTGTTCTGTTGGAATAACACCAAACCTCATAAGAAGGGAAAGGTATTTTATAAGTATTAACACGTTTCTTCCTTCGTTCTAGCATTCTCTACAGAGCCATCAGGTTCTATTTCTGTTTGTGAACAGGTCAAAGGAACCCCTGTTCGATCACGAAAAGGCGGGCATTTTTCATTATTTGTTGATTGCACAAAGGCTAAAAAGAGTGAAAGCAGACTTAGAAGATAAATGGGGCGCTTAAATTTAACTAGTTGGAAATTCATCCTTTTATTTTTTGCTAATTTTGTGTATTTATTTCCAGTTAAACCATTCTTCAAGAATGAGAGCTCAAAGAGAATGATGTAAAATGAAAAGGATATGTTGGACTTTCGCATTTGTTCAGCTGCAGCTAATTTTTGTGCCAGGACTTATGTATAATAAGAAACAGTCTAAGATGAAAGCAATTCAGCTTTTGCCCTGCCATGAAAGCAATTCAGCTTTTCGCTCTGCCTTGTTTGCCGGTGTAGTAAAATTAGTTTTAGCGAGTTCCTCATCGTGCCATTTCAACGCATTCATTTACGGATCCGCTAATATGCATTCAGATAATGTATATGTTACAGATCTCAACACAACATTTGAAACTTCTGCCACTAGACTTGAAATATGTAAAAGAAATATAGAAATCAAACTTGAATTGTAAACCAAAATTTGAAATGTTTAATAGCAAACTTGAACGGCATTTGCGTACTGAATCCCATTTATTCAAGGTGTACAGTGATGGAGGATGGACCTCGGAGTTTGGTTAAAATTTTGGAACCAAAAGTTCAAAGAGATTAGAAGATCGAACAAAACAAAGTACAACACAATGGATGAAAACTTCTATTAAGAAGACTCTGAGCTCAAATTCAATATTCTCTCTGCAACTAACAAATCATCAGGGGTTGTAACCTGCAATTCAGAGTACAATACATCAATTTGCAATTCATAAAACTTCGAGGTCACCTTTTTCATGCATAGGATGAATATTTTGAGGAAACTATTGTATTGCAGGCTAAGTAACATTGGTTCTGTTATATGAAAATGTTAAATGTCAATAAGTGTAACAAGAAAGATTTCCATCTGTTACCTTGATGTTGGTGTAAGATCCTTCAGTGATGTATACAGGATGTTTGAGATGCTCCACTATAGATACATCATCAGTAACTTCAAGACCTTCCCTGCAGACAGTTACAGTTCGCTAAGAACATTTCTTCTGTATAGGGATGTGAACACAATGAATTTAAAATGGAACAGCCAGTAAATCATTTTATCTGGGAATCATAGACATTAGTATCGGCATAATAGGTTCACAGTAAAAGGATTATTAGATGAGGAGCTTAAAGGCAAATGCAGTACCTATTGACAAGCTCAAAACCCTTTTTAAGCAGATCAGGCTTAATCACCTGCAACAAAAGATTTATGGAAGTTACAAAATGATATATCCAATATGTAGAGTATTTACTGAGAATAGAAATATCATATAGTCTTTTCCAACAGCAAACCTGAGGAGTCTGCATTTCCCAAAGTGTTTTGCGGTCAAGGGTTCTAACCACAAAAGATTCACTATTTGCCTGAATATATATTAGGAATAAGTTTCCAAATCCATAAAACCATTTGCTTCCTCAAACTATATTCTCCAATGCACATCCAGAATATAGAAAGTGATGAATTTTAACTGGAATAAGAAAAAAGTAAAAAGATGTCTAAAATCCCAAATGGTATAAATGCAAAGGCTAATGTGCACCTCTTTAATTGTAGCTTTGGCAGGAACACCCAGTACAGCTGCTCCAACACGCAAAGCATCCGTAAGGACCTAATAGTGGTAAAATAATGAGGCACACTGCCAATATTTTTCTGGAACTCCTTGAAAATACAGGAATGTTTACTAGACCTGTTTACTAAACCGAACCACCAGCCCATACCTTTTCCACATCTTTAGATAATACCAAAGGTCTTGCAGAATCATGGATGCACACTAGCTCAGAGTTTAAATCAACTTCCTGGATGCAGCAGGAGCATATAACAATACAAATGAAATTTAATGTTCAATATATCAGCAACTAAGAGCAAATCAAAACACTGGATATCATGACACCATAATATTCAACTAATTTTTTGCGAAACATTTGATTCAATAGACAATTGATATAATTATCTTATTGTGAGTTTCTTCGTGGGTCATCAAGTATAATTTTTGAAAGAATACAGAAAGAAGCTAATAATCCACTTGTGTGCACAACCAATCCTTGAGATAAATCATTTGGTTTCACTCTAACAATTCGCGGCACAAAGAATTAATAACAATATAAACACAAAAAGAAGAAGAATAAAGTAGCCTTGCTGCCAAATTTCAAGCAAAATCCGGTTTTCTTTAAGTAAAATTTTATGAGCAGAGAAATTTATTTGCAAGCAGTTTGAAGTAGAAGGCGACAAATGCATGACTTTAAGCAGAGCAGAGTCATGTACTCCCTTAAACAACTTGCCCAAAAAATTTAAAAGTGAAGATAGGCTGTGAGACACCCAAAACTTTACCATTGAATAATTTCAGTAAGTTTTGCAGGCACTAGAGGAAAATTGAATGAACATAAGATGCTGAAAAAGCAGGAACATAGATATAGAAACTAAATGTCCTCTTAATTATCCATGCACCTGAAGTCCGCTGTATACAGAATCTTGCCTCTCCTTCCCAGGAAGCGAGAATTTAAGGTCTACGTTGATCTTCTCTTTGGTTTCTGAAAGGAAAATCAACAAGTTAGCTTAAATATTTCTGGTGGCACTAGTACCCAACATTACAAGGTGACCAAAGCTGGTACACTTGTTAATGGAAGGAAGAATATCATGCAAGCATACGAAGAGAGAGAGAGAGGGAGAGAACAGAAACCTTCAAAGATGTCACTGTAAGATGGATCACAAACTACCACAATTTCCTTCACTTCAACCATGCGCGAGAAAGTGTAGAAACTGAAGAAAGGATGCATTTTATTATTTTCAGAAGAAAGAACAAGGATCAGTCATAAGCAATGGAAACAATGACCATTACAACTTTAAACACATAATTTTTGTTTTGCCTATGGGCCAAACCTCAGTAACTGTATCCCACCCAGAGTACCTTTAACCCAAGGTACTATTCTAAAATAAACTGAGAATCACATTAACAACACAACAGCAATACCATAATATTTTTTACTGGATCAAGAAGAAAACTCCATATGCCCAGAAGACCACCTCTCGCATTCTATCTGATTTTTAATACTAAATGTAAACGACCATAGGTTACAGTTTAAACACGGAAGTCCTCTTAAACCATACATCAATACTTTGATAGAAAGAATTAATATTGAACAGGGGTTGTTGAATACTTCAACATTGTTGATACAAGTTATTGGCGTTGACCTATACAATGCAATGGGTTGACCCAAAAGTGGTAGATACTGCTTTGGCATGTTCGCCTATTCGGACAAACATAAAATAACCATCATCTGAAAGAAGAAAATTAAGAACTACAGGAATTGAAGAAAGTAATAAACTCATACATACAATATGGATAAGACCATAGCATTGTATGCATATCCAAAACATACAAATAACAACTCATATGAAAACGAGCCTCTTGATAAAAAACAATAAGATACTTACGCCCATTCTTTTGCCCCTCCCTCCAGCCAATAGAATAACCGATACACTCTTATCTTTAACAACGACGGAGCCCTGAGATACAAGAACATAACGTGAATAACTGCTAAAAATGGATGTGAAGCAACTCAAAGGAAACAAATCCCACTTACATTATTAACTTTAGCAGAACATCTAATCCTGATGTTGCAGGCCTGGCCTTCCTTGTCAAGCCAAAGAACTTATTTTTATGACCTGAAAAGCACCGAATTGAATATAAATCACATCAAAATAACAAGCAAAGAATATGCTTCATTGCCCATAAAAAATTACCAGTTCTGGAGAAAGTTAGGTGGTTGTCTGGGAACAGTGAGTGAGAAGAGGTTGAAGAAGACAGAGGAAGGTTCAGTTGAAGCAGGCCCATGAGTCTAATTTGTCAGCTTCACCTTTCTCAGTCGGTCAAATAATGAAATTGAAATATGCAAATGAAGAAGTGAAATCTTGCTGAGAAGTTAAAGCAGAGAATGTAGTGTGTGTTTGTTGACTCTGTGCAGACGGGGGACAAATCAAAAGGATCATCAATTCATTATTCATGTGCTCTTAAGGTTTTTTTTCAATTTCTTTCTTTCTTAATTCTGTTATTTTTCTTTATTTAAGACAGCCTTCTTTTGAAATAAATAAGGTTTCATTCGCACAACTACCGCTCAAATTCGGCAGGTGATAAATGAATGAACCAATAGTAAATTTAGATAAATAAATTTGATGGTAAAAATAATTGAAATTTTATTTTTTATATACTTTTGATATTTAACCATATTGAATTTAGTTTTGTTAAAAAATATTATCTAGGGGTCCATGAGAAATTAGGGTAGGTGCTTAGAAGCTTGAGCTTTCATTCTGGGGGAGGGAAGAAAAAGTTTAATTATTTGAAAAAAACAAAAAAGAATAACAGATACTTTTTAGCATAAAAAACTAATGAAATAAATTAAAGGGAGATTCATAACTAATTCAATAAGTTCCAACTCTCATCCGGGGGGGTGGGGGAAAAAAAAGGTCCACCTAATTTTGTTTTTTTTTTTTAATTTCGAAATACTATTGTTGAAACGTGGCGTTCGTTAAAAGGGCACTATATGTTGCAACTCATGGGCATTCCCACACTCGATACAATCCCAACCACGGTAACTCGTCGACCTAAAAGCCCTGATACACCCCTAACACATTCTCAGTCGCCTCCCACCTCCTCGTCCTTAACTCACTGTCACGCTTTGCCGGCGGCTTTTGTCCGCATCGCCGTCCTTTCGTTGCTAGCAGTCGCAAAGCCCCAAGGTTAGCTTCTTATATGTGATTTTTTCCATTTTCATTTCGCGCCAATTTTTATATTGATTCTAAAAAATATAAAAATTCAATCTTTTTCACAAGTCACTTTTATCTGTTGACGTAGGCACGCTTAGTATTCAGGCGCTGTGCCGTTTTAACTCACAGCTATTGTGGAATTGATCGCTTGATGTTAAGCACAGCTGTTGTGTAAGCATTTGGTGTTGGAAATTCGTGCTTAAGCATCATTTCTTGTATCTTGTATGTGTGATTTATCAATTTTTCAGTTGTTGCATTTATTCTAAATTTTGGGTTTGACGATGATTGTCCATTTCTCTCTAGTTTAGTCATTTTCCTAGTGGAAATTTATCTATTTTTGGGAATGCATGCAGGGTTAGGGATGAAGAGGATGATAGCTCTTGGATTTGAAGGGTCGGCTAACAAGATTGGTGTTGGGGTTGTTACGTTAGATGGAAGTATTCTATCAAATCCTCGCCACACTTATATTACGCCACCTGGCCATGGATTCCTTCCTCGAGAAACTGCCCAACACCATCTAGAACACATTCTTCCGCTTGTCAAATCTGCCTTGAAAACTGCTGGAACATCCCCTGATGAGATTGATTGCCTTTGTTACACCAAGGGTCCGGCATGGGAGCGCCGCTGCAAGTTGCTGCTGTTGTTGTCCGGGTTCTTTCTCAACTGTGGAAGAAGCCAATTGTTGCTGTTAATCACTGTGTGGCACATATTGAGATGGGAAGGATTGTGACTGGAGCAGAGGATCCTGTTGTGTTGTATGTCAGCGGTGGAAATACCCAGGTGATTGCTTATAGTGAAGGAAGGTATCGGATCTTTGGGGAGACTATTGATATTGCTGTGGGTAATTGCTTGATCGGTTTGCTAGGTCTTAACACTGTCCAATGATCCAAGCCCTGGATATAACATTGAGCAGGTACTTGAAGATTGGTTTATTCAACTTTTCTCTTCTCATCAGAAGGATTAAATCCTTTTAGATTTTGTATGTAATTGTAAAACATTTAGGTAAGGAATGATTTAGAGCAGTTGAATTTTTAAGTTTATATCTGGGCCCTACCCGTCAGGTGTTTTAAGATGTGTTTCACAATTCAAGAATTGTGCTTATGTTGCTTGCTTATCTTCTGATCTCCCTTCATCATTTCCTGAATCACAGTGGAAATATATACACGCATTAGGTTATTTATCAAAAATAAATTACGCATGTAGCTTTGGCTGCTGACTTGTGTTTAATGCTTTGGTTGGTAGATTGAGTGATGCGACATTCTGTCTTCCATCTTGATTTGCCTAATATGATTTTCTTCTTTCCCAGCTAGCAAAGAAAGGGAATAGTTTCTTGATCTTCCTTATGTTGTAAAAGGGATGGATGTCTCTTTTAGTGGGATATTGAGCTATATTGAAGCAACTGCTGAGGAGAAGCTCAATAATAATGAGTTTACTCCTGCAGATTTGTGCTTTTCCCTGCAGGTTAGTTGCATTTTGGATCCTTCAATCCGTTGGAACAGCGTGAACCATAGCTTTAAAGACTGCAATTATATGTTGCCATTTCATTAATCATTCATTATATTAATGGTTTATTAATGTAGTTGGAAATTTACATTTTGCTTGATGATATGTGTTACAGGAAACTCTTTTTGCAATGCTTGTGGAGATCACAGAACGGGCAATGGCACATTGTGATAAAAAGGATGTTCTTATTGTAGGAGGTGTGGGTTGTAACGAGCGCTTGCAAGAGATGATGAGAACAATGTGCTCTGAGCGGGGTGGAAGGCTGTTTGCAACGGATGACCGCTATTGCGTTGACAACGGAGCAATGATTGCGTACACCGGTCTGCTTGCTTTTGCTCATGGTTCATCAACTCCGATAGAGGAATCGACCTTTACCCAGAGATTCAGGACCGATGAAGTGCATGCAGTCTGGAGAGAAAAAGAAGATTCAGCTTGCAAGAATGGTAATCATTAAGGAAGCTAGCTGATTCAGATGGTAGATTTAGAGGTCTAATCATTCTGGCAGTGCCAGCAGTATTTAGTATTAAGCTCGCGAATGAATTTTGATTTAAGATGTTGTAAATTTAAAGTAGGAAGCAAACTATTTTGTGTTCAAGCATTTAAAATAGTTTGTGTTTTGTTTCTTAGTAATGTACATCCACGGTTTTGCCGGTCGAAGCATTAGAATTTACAGCATCGAAGAATATTTGAAGGATAAGTTATATAAAGTACTCTTATAATTAATGAGTGATGGTTTTTATTTGTGTATTCGTATTATCATGGACATGCGTTGGTTAATTGGCAACTTCCATCTCTACCTATGAGATATTATTAAATTTTGCCGATCGAAAGGAGGGGTTCGCCAAATCGTGAAAATCCGGCTTGGGGTGAGATTGAGACTGAAGGCCAGGCCCAATCAAGCCCAAAAGACACAGAGCGCAGCAAAACTGAACTTAATGGGCACGATCAATGTCGCAGTTGCCATATTCCGCTACAGGACTGAGAGAAGAAGCAGAAGAAGAAGCATCGATCGATAGACTTAGAGATTGTTTACAAAACAAGTGAAAGGATGGGGCACACAGGCGAGTTCTTCAGGCGAAGAGATGGGTGGAGAAAGCATCCCCTGCTGACGAGTAATCTGCGTCAAGCCACCCAGGCCTCGGCATCGCTCTCGTCGCTTTTGGAATCTATCTTGTTGGCGAACAAGTCTACAATAGGGTCATCGCTCCTTCACCTTCTCATTCTCACCAGACCCACCACCAGCACTCCGCTGCCTCCTCTGCTCACTGAAGCTCTTTAGCTCTCCTGCTTCTCTCAGGTCTGTTGTTGAATTGAATTGCCCCCACATGTGACTGCAAAAATCTTTCTTTTGTTTTTCTGGGTTATATTGTTTAATAAATTTTTGTTAGGTTTATTTTTGGTGTGATTTTTGAGATTTAAGGTTTCGTTGGGGATTTTATGAACTGGGTATGTGATAAATTTTAGGTTTTTCTTAGTTTAGCTTAACAATCTGTTCAAATTCATCCATCGTGCTTCAGCGGCTGATCCTACATATTGGATAATAAATTTATCTTCCTGCCTCTCTTTGATAGAAGCATTCGTCTGTCTTCTTTTTTTTTTTTTTAAGTAAAAAAATTATGATATGTTTGTTAACCATGCTGTGTCTGTGTAAAATTTTGGGTTTTATGGTTTTTTTTTTTAAATGAATTCGTCTGAAATTTTTGTTTTTATTGAAATTAAGATCTAGTGGGGTTCACCTGCTTTCTGGCCAGCTGGGTAGTACACTTGATTTCTTTTGCGTTTCATGTATTATGCTTATTTTCTTGCCATTGGTGCTAGATTTAGGATTTTCTGGTACTTTATGATGGGTTTATATATAGTTTAGGTTTTTATTTGTATTATGAGCACATTGGTTTCATTGCTCTCATCATTTCTGATTGCTAAAGCATACTCTTTTGACCTGCATCATATGGTTGTGGTCTTGTTTTATTCACATGATCTTTAGTTGAGCTGAATGTGTAGAGTTGTTACTGTTCAACAGGGGTTTCTATTTAGTAATTGCTCCATGCGAGGCAGGCCTCTTTTTCCTCCTACAATGTGGCTGCTATTTCAGTCAATTTGATTAGATTTTGTTGTTTGTGGTTAGTTGATCATCTTTGATGGAGGAATGTTAGGAAATTAAGTTGTAGTAAATACTAAATAAAGACAATTTGGTTAGGCATAAGACGAGTGAAAAACATTTGTTCTTAGATGCAGGGCAGTAAGTTATTTACTTACACTGTTGAAGTTATAACTAACACTAGTTTCATATGGTTAAGTGATTTACTTATGTGGTTATTTTATCTGTTGGCAATGCAGTGTGGGGATTAGCTAGTGCAACCGGCAAGTTTTTTTCTTTTTTTTTCCCCCACTTTTATGGGTGTGTTAAGAATGAATCACATTCAAACTGGGGATTTTATGTCAGGGCTTTTTAACTCTATGGAGGGCAGGGGATAAGTGTCACAAAGAGCACCTTGGAGATTGTCATTTCTAGGAGAAGCAATAATACCCTTCTGAAAATTCATTGGTTTGTCAGTGTTTGATTTATGACCATCTGATTTTTGATCCTACAATTTTTGGGCTAATTGAGAAATCATATGGTGTTAAATACTGTATCTTACTTGGTAGTATTTTACAAAATTATGTTTGCTTATGATTGACTTAACAAGACAATATCCAGTGTGCTTGTATTAACCCGCTGTGCTTTCGGAAGGCTTGCAAGTAATTTCACAGTACAGAGGGCTGTTTCGTTATTCTGTTTAGTTGGTTATTGATGTAGAACAGGCCATAACTTGGACAGTTTTAAGTTTTTCTTTATTTGTTCTTTTATTTTAAGTTTTTCTAAAATTCTGTCTGTAGAACTTACGGCGTTAAAATAATTTGAAATTACCCAGTTTGGTAAATTCACGTTATTTAGGTTTCAGTATAATAGGAGCTGAACCCTGTTTGATTTGCTTGGTTGATTCAAAATATAAATAAATAAGAAAAAAATGAAAACTTTTAGAGAAGATTCATTCCGTTCTCTTTCACTTATCCCCATTAAAGTTTACAATTCCCCTTTTATTATTCTTTGATGAGGAGTGTTTGTGAATCTGTGATTTAAGCTGACAGAATTGTTGCATGCAAATTTAATATGATCAAACAGATCCTCTATCGAGTCCTCTTTTAAGTACTATCCTTCATGATTTTTTTTTTTTAATAGGTGGCTGAAGATGGCGGTGACATGTTGGAAGAGAATTGAAGTTTGGACTTGTTTTCATTTCCCATATTGTTGTTTGAGTTAATAAGATCAACTTTGCCATATTTAGTGTTACTTTGTTGTGTATTAAGTTTGGAGTGTGAGACTTGATCTGTTATGTAGATGCTTAATCTTTTGCTTTTGATGTTGGTATGCATTCAATGGCTCAACAATTGGTGCCTGAAATGTTTCGAATAAAGAAGTTTCCTTATATAGATATATTTTCTTATTTATTTAATATTTTTTGGGTCAAGTTTTCTATTTTTATGCATAACGTTTTTATGGCTCCTTTCCTCAATTTAAAATTTTATGTACTATTCATTAAAAAAGAAATGTAACTTGAAATCATAGACTTTCAATTTTAATCCGTTACATTTCATTCAATCTAAAGGTGCGAGTATTTTGTTCAAAAAGCCGCAATGAGTCGCCTTTTATTCTTCTATTATTGAAATGAATAGATCAACCGAAGAAAATTTAATTAAAAGATTGAATAGATTAAATAGATGAAAATTGAAGTAGAGGAGCTCTAAAAATTATAGAAGAAACTTGATAAGAGTAACGTTGAAACTTGAAAATATGTTATCCCTTACTTTAAAGAACCTAAGGATTTTTATATAAGAAAATTACTGTGTGTGTTGGAAACATATTATCCCTTATTTTAATGACTTAAGAGATTTTTAAAAAAATTATATATATCTATATATATATACACAGACCTTCTAGTAAGAGGATTCCGTAATTTCATGCAATATGGAGGACGGTTTAAAAGAAAGGAACAACATATTTCAATGTGCCAAAAACATAAAATACACTGTTTTGGAGGATGTTTTTTTTCAACTTTTAATTTGTCTTGTACTTGATTAAAATAAGTGATCCCTTATTGTAAAATCACTTCATATAAATAATATTAAACACTGTATCAGAGTGTGTATTTTACTTCTCTTTGAGTTTATTCCTTAATTGAATGATTCAAGAGATTGCTTATTCAATAATTACTCATATGCTTTATTTAGATTTAAATTTTTGCATAAATATTGAGTTATTGGTTTCTTATAATTTAATAGTAGATAAATTGGTATCATTAGTAATAATTATATATATATATATATATAAAATACAAATGCTTTAATTTTTTTTATGCAGACAGACTTTTTAAATCATAAATTTTTGAGATAGTTAATTTTTAATTATTTTAAGTAAAAATATGTCCATATATATATATATATATATTATCCGCACTTGATAATAATTATCTGGAAAGTTAAATTATCGTATTTTGAATGAACAAACCCCAGGTCAGCTCCATTCGATTCTCTCAGCTGACTCGAAATAATTAATTACTTAATTATGTTTCATTTCTATTACGATAAGTCCCAGTGTATAGTCATTCCGTTAATTAAGAAATGTACAGTTTATGCGTGGGCCTCATTAAGGGGGAAAAAAATAAATGGTAAACTTTATTATAACAGTATATTTAAATTGGTCCTGGAGAATGGTAGGCGAATGATGCCAAAGTAAATTTGCACGAAAAATCCAAAAGCATGTGAGACTTGCTCAATTATTGTGTTAAAGCAAATGAAACCCGTGACAATATACATGTGATCAAGTGGCTGGTCCAGGGCGCATATGTGTATATATATTATATAGAGGCAAAAGCGGCTGGTCCAAGCGCAAGTTGTGACAGTGCATATAGTACGAGGATTGATTAGGCCTTTCAATTGCGACAGCCATCAATTTTTTTTTTTTTTGGGAGAAAATTTTGAAGTTATTTAATTGTAAATGAATTTTTATTTAAAATTATAAAAATATTTTATTAAAAATTTATATTAAAAATTTATTTTTATAAAGATTTAAGAATATTTTTTAAAAAATTATTTTTAAAAAAAAAAAAGAATACAACCTCAAAAAGCCTAAAACTTAAAATTTTGGATGTTATAAAAGTTAAATAATTTATTTAATTTTTAAAAATTTTATTTTAAAATAATTAAACGACACTAAAAATTTAAAAATAAAATAAATATTTTTAGGTGTCAGATTTACCATATCGAATGTCCACTTATTACATCTATAAATAGATTATATTATTATTTAAGATCTACTCCCATATATTAGTAACGCTAGCCACCCCTGGGGTCCTTAGGGCTCATATCCTAAATGTTGAGGCCATGAGTTGTCACCGGTACCCGCTAGCGGAAAGTCGCTTTCATGCCTGCGGCAGTTACTTTGCCATAAATATCTGTTTGGAAGAGCAATATCCACCCTACAAAGCCTCCAGTTGATAAGCCTCTGCTTTTTAACTTTTCTGTTTATTGATACGCACCGACACACGCGAATCATAATTGAAGCGCTATAAATACAACACAGAAGAACTTGCAAACAAGCTCCAGAAAGCAGTCAGTTAGTAAGAAGTTGTACGCTGGAAAAATAGCATGGGAAATTATAATGTGATGGGATTGGGAGGCGGTGTCCCGGCAGCGATCATAGTTGCGACGATACTTTCTTCACCGCAAGTCAATCTTGTGCTGCGGGCAACGCCACCAACATTGCGAATTTCCATATTGATCCCGACGCGTTGTTCTTTCATCATGATCCGGAATTGGTGTCGGCTGCTGCTGATCCTGCTACGTCAGACACATTGAAAGCCTCTTATGTACCATTCGGTTGCGGCAGACCCGGATATCGAGCTTGTGTCCCTAATCCCCAGAATTCCAAGAAGGGTGAACATTGCGCAGCTATTCCCGGCGGCACATATCTCCCGCGAAATTGTGGGTCCTAGATTCAGCAAACGATGCAGCTTTAATCTTCAATCTTCAGCTTCATCCTCAGCTATGTCTTGATGTGGGCTTATCTTGCATGGGTCATGTATTTAATTTATAAGTGGCCACAATTAATTAGTGATCTCTTTCCCTTCCCTTCCCTTCTTAATTCTATCTATCTGTATATGACTAATTATTAATTATTATTGCTTTAAGTTTGTCCTGCTGCATCCATGCATATGTCCTCATAAATTTAATTAAGATTCCTCATTCAATTAGTGTTAATTGATTTGTTGCTAAATTAGCTAGTTTCCCCCTCTTTGCATATTCTCTTGTTTCCAGTATGCGATGCCCTCCTGAGCTTATTGCTTTTCCATGTGCGTACGTATTAAAAGCCCGGAAATTAAGAGTAATTAATTAATTAACTATTAATTGTAATTATACATGTTGGCCTCTTGTTTTTTTTTTGCTCCCTAAATAAATAATTACACGGACACGGATACAATTAGTGAGGCACGTGGAGGATATTGGCTGAAAGTTTTAACTAATTATTAATCAGAACAAATGTACATCAGGCAAAATTTAACTAATTATTCGTTGGGTGAAAATGAAAAGCAGAGTGCATATTTATGACCAACTGCAGAAGAGAGCGAAAGGGCAGAACGAGCGTATATGGGGAGCTGTCGATGACTTGGCTCAAAGAAAGCCTCTATGTACTTATACGGGGGAGAAATTATAAAAGTACAAGTTTTTTTGTCATTTTGAGTTTTGCACCGGAGGTGTGGTCAAATATTTTTTAAATAATTTTTATTTGAGTGGTCACTCCAAGTTCTAAATCACGGGGACATTAGTGATAAAGAAAAGAAATTTAGGCTTTAACCACCCATAATTTTTTTAGGAAAAAAAATGAAACTATAAATGGGATAAAGTACATTAAAACTTATTAGATAGAATAAATTTGAAATATTCTAGAGAATGACAAGTACAATTAAGGTAATGTTTTATTTTTAAAGTGGGAGTGAGGAGGTGAATTTTTTTATTTTAATATTTATTTACAAATTTTAAAAGAAAGTTGGAATTCTACTTTATAGGATGTATTTTTTTTTTTAGTGGGAGTTGAGGAGGTAGGAGTGAGAATCCACTCCCCCATTTTCTTTTACTCTTATATTTAATAAAATAGAATAAATATGTTTTATGTATTTATATAACATATTTATATTATTTTATAAATAGTATTTATTAAAAATAATAATATCAAACATATTTAAATATAATATTGTTATATTTATTTAATGTTAGTAATTAATAATAATAAATATTTTATTCTAAGAAATATTAATTTTGTACTTTATTATTAATAATAATATTTTATTTGTGTTGCTCTAATTAATAATTTATATATATATATAACTATAATTATAATTAATAAAAATTATAATTTACATAATTAAGAACATTAACAATTATTATTCATTCACAAATATAATAAAATAAAATAAAAATTATTTTTATTTAAATAATATTATTATATTATTTATAAATTATAGGTATAAAATAATAATATTAAACATATTTAAATATAATATTACTATATTTATTTTTAAATGGTATTATATTTATTTAATATTGGTGATTAATAATAATAAATATTTTATTCTAAAAAAATATTAATCGTGTACTATATTATTAATAATAATATTTCATTTGTGTTGTTCTAATTAAAAATTTTTATTTACATAATTAAAATTAAAATTATGATTTATATAAAGAAGAATATTAATAATAATAATAATTAAATAAATATAATAAATAAATAATACTATATGTATTTATATAAATATTATTATATTATTTTATAAATTATATTTAATAATAATATTAAACATATTTATAATATTACAATATTTATTTAAAAAATGGTATTATATTTATTTAATATTAGTAATTAATAATAAAAATATTTTATTATAAGAAAATATTAATTATGTACTATATTATTAATAATAATTTTTCATCTGTGTTGCTCTAATTAATAATTTTTATTTACAGAATTAAAATTAAAATTAATAAAAATTATATTTACATAATTAAGAATACTAATAATTATTATTAATTTATAATTATAATAAAATAAATATTTTATTTTTGAATATATTTTTTATTAAATTTATAATTAAAAACTACAACTCTTTCAATAAGAGTAAAATTATAATTGAAATTAATTTACTCTAAATAGAAGACAAAACATAAATTAAATTATGACTTTAATTTTATATTCTCATTCAATATAAAGTAAAACTACCTATTCTCACTTTCGCTTCATACCACTAATCCCAGAATTTTTACCTAATATAAAATGTAAACGCTGCCTAAGTGTACAAATAATTCTGAAACTCGTGTATATATCTTTGAAACATGGATCTCAATAGAATAAGAATGCACCTCCTACTCCTCTTGTGATTCCTATAAGATATTTGCAACCGAAGCGAACCCACCCACTGCCAGAGTTACCACGCCGGTGTCGTGACACAAGGCACTTAGGTAATGTTTTTTTTTATTTTTTTCAAATTGAAAAAATAGAGCATTACCTAAAAGCAATGGGTAGTATAAGTTTAGTTGAGAATCTATAGAAAAACATTATTAGCTAGCTACGACTCCTTGGTCGTGCATATTCGCATCCAATAATCTTACTAAGCTAGCTATACATGGTCCATATCCGTCATTTTCATATAATTTTTCGGTGAGGACTACTTAATTTATTATTAATTACTTGTGGATACCTGTATTGGCAATGTGGAAGGGAGTCCTTGTCTCTTTTTATTATTTATTATTTTTTTATTTTTTTAATTTCACGCTCATCACGAGTTGATTTGTTGAGTCGTTTGTGGGTGTGTCTCTTTCTTTTGGTTTGATGTCTTGACAGATAAATGCACACACATACGAATGCATATATAATAATGTTCTGGTCCACGATTTTAACTTCATTAAATTAAAAACGTTATAAAGTCATGTGTTTTAATTTACAATTTTTCTTTTTCCCACTTGTGATTTTTTCAAAATTTTTTTAATAAAAGCTATTAAAGTCTGCGAGTTATTAAGGATATTTATGACATTTCCCTACTTATAATTTTTCTACATAATTTAGAATTCATTATTAAATTAATTTGATCAGTAAAGTTATTTTAATTAACTTGTATTCTCAACATATTTAAATTTTATAAAAATAAATTAAAGTCTCAGTTAAACTTTTAACTTTTTTTTCCTGATTGGTAAATTTGTAAAAACCTTTTAACTTTTTCCTGATTGGCAAATTCGTTACTGACTGCACCGAATAAAAAGAAAAAAATCAAAATCACATCTTTTATTTGTAAATACACATCAAATCTCTTTATCAATCAAATTTTTTTATTATTAATAAAATAGGCTGCATAGCATATTCTATTTTCTCCTTCATCTAAAAATACTAATATATTAGCAAATTAATCTGTAAGCTGAAATTAAGAAAGTTAGATCTCCAGTGATTGTCCGTGCAATCTTTGGTTTGGCGGCACTGGACTTTACCAATGCTGCTTTGTTAAACTTTCCAGTGAAGGCGACATAAATTGCTGCCATGGACATGACCGTTGTGTATGAAACGCAAGGGGATACGAATGTAAAATGGAGATCGTTTTCATTTTTGTTTATCGTTTTTTGCTTTTTCAAGGTTTGTAAACGGAGACTAAAGGGACAGCAGATCACCGAGGAGGATTCACTGACGTTGGTGAATTTAGGGGTTTCCTCGAGATTACATCTTTGTTGAGCAGGCTGTGTAGAGTTGTTACCGTTCAGCCAGTTGGGGTTTCTATTCAGAAATGGTTCCATGTGAGGCCGTCGCACTTTTTCCTTCTGCAACGTGGCTGCTGCTTCATTCAATTTCAGTTGTTTGCAGGCTAATAGCTCCACTTCAATGGAGGAGATGGGGCGTAGTACTAAGTTGTATTAAATATTGAATACAGAAAATGTTGTTGGGGCATAAGACGAATTAAAGGGAGAAAAAATGGTTCTCGAACATCTTTACGTGGTTTCAAATAGAAGTGAGAGAGAGTTGATGCTAAAGAGACCGCCAGATTTATATTTTTTTCTATGAGAATTATGTGTTACATGGAACTAATTTTAATTTGAAGTTTGACTTGTTTTTTATTTCCCATTTTGTTATTTGATTTAATGAGATCAACTTTGCCATGTTATGTTACTTTGCTGTGTTTAGAGTGTGAGACTTGATCTGTTATGTAGATGTTTAATATCTTTTGCTTTTAATATTGTTTTGCATTCAATGGCTTCACACTTGGTCTGAAATGTTTCGTTAATAAATAAGTTTCCCGTATAAAATAGATCGTCCTATTTATTACTTATCATTATTATTATTAATTTTTTTGATCAAGTTTTCTGATTTTTATGCATAATTTTTTTGGGATTTTTTTATTTGTCAAAATATACTATTGAAATTGATTACGTTGAATTGGCATTACGAATACTTAAAAAATAAAAACAAAAAGCGTAAGAAATAATAATATTAAATAAATTGAAATGAATAGATCAATTGAATGAGAATTAATTAAAAGATTGAATAGATTCTGTGATGAAAATTGAAGCAAAATCACGGCAACAAATAATAATATTACTGACAAGATATTTCTGGGAACTTATTTATCAGGTTTAAGTATTTTTTATAAAAAAAAAAAGTTGTCAAATAAACATTAAGAAACCATTTACCATCAGAAATAAATAATACAGTGGTCGGAAACATATGACATACATAATTAACGTTAAATCCTCTCAAATTAGACCAAACGGTAGCGATATTTTTTAAAATAAATGAGTGCCTAATCAAATTATGCACCGACTTACCTAATTAAAAGCCGAAACTTGAACTCCGCGGCTAACTAAATTATTATTAGTTCACTAAAATTGATTTCTGTTAAAAAAAAAATTGAGAAGAAGGCAAGAAGAAGATTATAGCTCTCCTCTCAAAAAGCTTTTAATTACACAAAGATCTGACAATTATCTATCATTTTCACATCTCTATTGCTCTCGCTTCTCGGTTGCCCAAAGTTAATTATCTCACATCTCCGTTGTTTGATTCATAATTTTGCAGTCAATTTCTTTATTTTTTTATTTTTTGAAATCAATTTAAGATTAGATTGAAGTTAGTTTTTTGATTAGTTTATGATTTCCATCAACCGATGAATTTAGGTTCTAATCGAAGATCTCTTCACCTTCTTCAACAGACACAGCGACCAATCCGACTTTTGAACAGGCCATTAAAATCGAATATCAAAGTCCAATTTTTGAATTTCAATACTCTTTAATTTTATTATCATAAATAATGTTGAACATTTAGCTCTCTTCTTTAAATCAGTAAGTTACCTTATGATCCCGGATGCAATTAGCTACTCAATTTGAGCAATTTAGTTAACGAACCCAAGCCGAGGATATTCCAATATTAGCTGGCTTCAATTAGATTGATAAACCCTAGCTCACTTATTTAAAATTATTGTCTAGCTCAATCGATGGTTAAAACATATTAAGGAAAAAAAATATAGGTCTCCTTTTATCTGATTTCAAACGCATCAAACTACTCTTCTCTTGAGTCTCTTTCTGATTCCAATAGAGTGTCCAAGCTATTTGTTCAAATACCTGATAGAAAAAATGAATGTTATTTAAGCATTGTTGGGGCTTAGTCAGTAGGGTATTAAACTATTAGGTTCATGGAGACTAGCTATAATCCTAGTGTGTGATCACTACTTGCAGCATCATTTTTGCATTTATTTAATTTTAATTTTTTCAGAAAGAATATTGATTGTTTCTGTTTAGTTGATCAAGAATCATATGAATTAATTATCAACTCATGCATGTTTATCATCACATGTTATTAATAATAGTATGGCATAATTAAAGCACAAAAGGATAAGATATAGCTTAAGCCAATTAAGATAACTAGAAAAATCAGAACTAGCAGCTCATGTTTGATTTTCAAAGCTAACTAAGAATCAAATCTAGTGGGGAAGAGTAAGAGAATAACAACCAAACGAAAAAAAATAGAATCAGAGAGCAAGCCCGGCTATTACTCCCTTTTTAGGTTGTATTTGCTAGTTACTGAACTTAATTTTATACAGCATGTGCCGCTACTGTTTATTTGATACATTTATGTGTAATAGGTTAAAACCTCTGAAAACTTTCTTTCTTCGCGTACACAAGGACTATGGACTTTGGAAGCTTTGTCCAATTTTTTTGTTTTCCTTATTGAATTTCTCAGTTGATATACGGGGACTGCTATCAAATTAAAGAGTAAAGTAGCACATGCTGCAGCTTCTAGAGAATTTAATAACAATGTTCCTTATTTGAGAGTGCACAATGGTTGAAATTAGGTAGATAAAATATAACTACTTAAATCTCGAATGAGTTTTCTTTTTATTTTCTGTTTGATTCTATTTACTGCGTATTATTTGAGTCTACATTGAAAGCCATGCATGCTGCGGTATTGGATCATTAGGAAAATAATACTACTGTGTTTAAACTATAATTTTTTTTTGGGGTTAATTTGTATGCACATATAATTTGACAGTTGATGATATTTTTAGTTGAGCTAGTTGAAGGGTATGCTTGCTGTTCATGATGATGAACTGAACTACTAGTGGTAGTTTTACTCTTTTCAAGGTTTGTGAACAATTTATAATTGGCAATGGTTGATACTCCAAGGAGCAATTATTTCTTGTCATTGTTTGGCATTTTCATTGTATTATAGTTTCTGGAGAGCGAAGTGAAGAAGTTGAAAAGAAAGCCTGTTCTTGAAACCTGGCGCACGAGAATCATCTCTTATGTTAAAGATTGTTAATTTTCATTTACTTGAAACCTTTTTTCTTTCAATTTTTTTTTCACTTTTAATCCGTAGAAACTAACCATAACTGGGTTTTGTAACTGATAGACCAGATTGTCGCAAACACATAGATCTTTTTAATAGTAGTGCTGCGTTTTTCGACCCTCTAAACTTGTACAAGGAGTACTCAAATTTGTAGGTTATAAACTACTTGTAAACTTAGAATCCAACTCTGCTGTTGACTCCAAATATTAGCATATTTGCTTATTGTTACGAAACATTGTTCTAATAATTATTATCCCAGTCTCATATTTTGTTAGGCTTTAAGCATACCTTGGTTATAATACTTATGCTGTTTTATACAAAGTAAATGTTTGAATGTAATATATTATTATACTTGATACTGATTAATATTTCTTCGTTCATCTAGGATATTATTTGGTCTACTAATGATGAAGTAGGATAGAGCAGATTAATATTTCTTGATTTATATGATATTATTTGGTCGAATGAAGGTGGTGATGGGAATAGAGAAGATGAGATAGAGGCAAACGCAAGTCTCAGAAACTGAAGAAGACGTGTTGAGGATGATTGAAACATAAGCTATGAGATCGTACTGCATATGCATTTGGGTTCTTTTTTTCCTTTTTTGGGCAAATATACTATTAAAATTGATTATGTTGAATTGGCATTAGCGAATACTTAAAAAATAAAAAACAAAAACCCTAAGAAATAATAATATTAAATAAATTAAACGGATCACTAAATAAAAAAGAAGAAGCATATTTCCAACGTGTTTTTGCATTTTCAAGCGCGAATTACTTTGAACAGGAATCATTTATGTTATTCAACTTTACCTAAAGGTAGTTGATGCCATTTTCAAGGGCAAAATGCAATTGGAAATATGTAATTTTTGGTTTTCTAGAGATTATTTTCGAGGCATTTGATGTCATTTCCGACCGCGTTGCCATTAAAAGTAAATTTTTTTCTCCGATGACTGATTGGAAATTGTACTTTTCGTTGCAACTTGATAACAGTCAACGACACAACGACACTACTTCACCAGACATGACTTTTTCCAAAGGCATTTGTAAATTTCTGAGGGTAATTGCCATCGAGAATGACCATTGTTCTTGTAGTGAATGTTAGAAGTTAAGAAGTCCTCCAAATTACAAGAGCAACTCGATATAACTAATGTTGAAAACATGTTAGCCCCTTACTTTAATAACTGAATGATTCTTATATATTAAAAAAATAGAGATTCGATAAGAGTAGTGATGAAAGTATGTTATCCCTTACTTTAATAATTTAAGGGATCTTTTGTTAGAAAATTTTCTTGATTTCCAATATAAATTAATGGATAATTTACAAAGAAATATATATTTTAATACACTATAAGATAAAATATATAATGTCATATTTTTCGTATCTTCTAATTAACTCGACCCTAAATTACTTTTATATATAAATATATAATACACTATTGTAGTGTGTGTTTTACTTAACTTTAGTTTGTCCTTTACTAGATAATGACTCACATACTTTATTTTAACTTAAATTTTATGTGAATTTTGAATTAATGGTTTAGTGCAATCTAATTATGGAGATTAAAAGCTAAATTAGTATTTAATTATGTGAATTCATCTAATATTCTGTTGCATGATATTAATGAAACAAAATTTATATAAAAACTTAAGTCACAATTTTATGTTGAAATTAATATTTATTTATGCGATTTCATCTACTATTCGGTTGCATTTTATTTATGTAGTGTGTGTTTTAATTAACTAATAAAAAATATAGTTTTTAATGTATTAATTTTTTTATATTTTACTGAAATTTTTATTTTAGTAAAGTGAAGATGTTTTTATTAGAAAAAGATAATATATGTATGTATGTATATATGTATGTATGTATGTTTTTATTACCAAAAGAGCACATATTGAATGTAAAGGTACAATTATCATATACGGATTGAACAAACCAATAGACTAAGTCGATTCGTTCTACTAACACTCATTATTTAGTCATGTCTCAATATTCTTATTATGATAATTCCTGGTTTGTAGTTATGCCCTTAATTAAGAAATCTACAGTATAAAAACTTTATTTTAAACAGTGGAAAAGAACACTACAGTTAAATTGGTCTTAGGAGAATGGTAGGAGAATGATGCCAAATTAAATTTCCACGAATAATCCAAAAACATGTGACACTTCGCTCAATTATAGCTGTCCTACGCTTTAATTAAAGCAAATGAAATCCGTGACGGTATATATGTACTAAGTAGCCGGTCCAAGGAATTCAAACCAATTGAAAAAAAAAGTGGCTGTTCCAAGGGCAAGTCGTCAATTATTCGAATAAAAGAAGTTGGAATTTGACAGACATTACATATAATACAAGAAGCTGCTGGCATCTCCTGAACAAGCTCCAGAAAGCAGTCAGTAAGGAGTTGTACACTGGAAAAAATAGCATGGGAAATTATAATGTGATGGAATTGGGAGGCGGTGTCTTGGCAGCAATCATAGTTACGACGATACTCTTCTTCACCGCAAGTCAATCTTGTGCTGCAGGCAACGCCACCAACATTGCTAATTTCCATATTGATCCCGACGCGTTGTTCTTTCATCATGATCCGGAATTGGTGTCGGCTGCTGCTGATCCTGCTGTGCCAAACGCATTGAATCCCTCCAGTGTACCATTCGGTTGTGGAAGAGGCGTAAACTATCGCCCTTGCACCCCTAATCCCCAGAATCCCACAAGGGGTGAACATTGCACACCTGCCCTGGCAGCACGTATCCCCCACCCAATCGCTTGTGCTAGCTAGCTCATGATACACCGTTAATTTTCAATCTTCATCTTAATCCTCAATCATGCCATGATGTGAGTTTATTTTGCATGCATGTTGTATTTAATCTATAAGTAGCTGTAACTAATAATCGCTCTTTCCCATCCCTTCTTAATTCTATCTATCCATCTATTATTAATTATTAAGCTTTAAGTTTGTGCTGCTCCATCCATGCATTTGTATTAGTAATTTAATTAAAATTTCCAATTTAAGTAGTATTAATTAGTTTGTTGTTAAATTAACTAGGCTTGGTTCCTCCATCTTCGGGGCACCATTCATATTCACTCATTTCAACGATGCCATACCCTTGCAGAGTTTGTTACTTTTCCATGTGCATACATATTAAAAGCCTGGAGAAGTAATTAGTTAATTAATTAATTAACTATTAATGGAATGTGCATATTAAGTAATTAGTATGCACATGGAAAAGTAACAACGTCAACGTCATCCCAAATGTTGTAGTTACAATTATACATGTTTGGCATTTTTTATTTTTAAAAATAAATAATTATTATAAAGACGCAGATAAAATTAATGCGGCATATGGGAGGATATTAGTTGAAAGTTGGAAGTGATATCAGTTAATCCATGTCATCATGCTTCTATCCAACCTCTTATCTTCAGCTCTTCACGAATATGAAATCTATTGCTCGCTTTCATTCACTTTGTGTGATATAATGTCCGCCCCAAATGTTAGCCCTTAGTTATGCCATCCCCAAACTTAGCCCATTGTTTGAGAATTTGTCTCAGTCAAAGTGTCGGTTGAGACTTGGAACCAAGAACTTTGAAGTTCATGTAGCAAATACACATAAAGCAAACTTAAATAATAAGTAGTCGGGTAAAAATGAAAGCAAAGTGCATGCTTATGACCAACGGAGCTACATATAAGTTGTGGAGCTTTGATCGATATAATGAACTCTTCTAATCAAACCCTCTGCCGGAGGCCTTTGTTAAGATCAATCGAGTTGCACAAACACTAAACAAATCTGAATCGGTTTCATAATCAATTAAGCAGACTAAACTTCCGAGAGCAAGATCAATGATAAAGAAACGAGATGAATACGGAACGAAACACACAGAGAAGACAAAAAAGATTAACGTGGCTCAGTCTCTTGAGAGGCCTACACCCACGAGAGAAAACATCAGAGCTGTTTACAGAGCACAAGAATCACCTTACTCCCCTCAGAACAACTCTCTAGAATACTCTGTGACCTCTCTTCCAGAAGCAGGAAAGAGCCAGCTTATATAACAGAATGAATAACGAACTGCAGAACCCAAAATGCACAGCTTGTATCCACGTGTCCAGCTAGTTAACGAACTCAAACCAACGCCTGAGCCACCACGTGACTTGCACGAGCAAGTCTGTTAATTCGTTACGTCAAAACGCAAAGCTCGGCACCGTTTCACTTGAGGAGATCACGAGCTTGCCTACGTGATTTCACAACGCAATTAATCTTGCCCACGTGATTTCATTATGCCTGTACATGATATGATAACAATGGGAAATTTTCTATCATTTAGATTTTTACCCGGTGGCGTGGCCGGATGTTCTTCAGACAATTTTATGAAAGTTCGAATAAGTTATAAAGCCACATGGTTCAATTTGCAACTTTTCTTTATTTTCCTACTTGTAATTTTGATAAGTTTTTAATAAAACTATTAAAGTCTAGGAAGTATTCAGGGTATTTATGACATTCTTGTACTTGTAATTCTCCTTCATAATTTACAATTCATTATAAAGTTAATTTGATCATTAAGGATATATGAGTATTTGAGTTTTATAAAAATAAATTAATGTCGTAGATAAGCTTTTTTAATTTTTTTCTGCATGACAAATTTATAAATACGTCATTTTTAAGAAGGAAATACTCTCTCTTTATTTTTTTACTGCTTGGTTGAAGCCGGGGATTGAGAAAAGGAAAGGATTGATTTTGAAGGAAAGAATTGGGTATGGAAATAAAATTGTGTGCTTTTATAAAGTCATTAAAAGTCCAATTGAATGAATTTAATTATTAATAATTAGGTTGCGATATATAATAAAATCTTAAGCTTTCGATTTGTTTTGGCCTAGAAATTAACTTTATAGCTAGAGTATTGAAAGCTAAAGAAAAATTAGGAGAGGGAAAACTAGTAGAGAGTCCAAATAATATTCTTATTAATTAATTATAATAGCCTTTTCTTTTAATGATATCCAAAATTTTCCTTTCCCCTTTCAAATACGCAAAACTTAAAAATGGGGGCACACTCTGTATATATTTCTATCAAATCGTTGTTCATTAAGCAAAGTTCTTCAACTAAGTTAAGGTGACTTCAGGATTTGTTACTCATGCAACCCATCAAAAGAAAAAGAATCAAAAGGACATCTTTTATTTGTAAATACACATCAAATCTCTTTTATCAATCAAAATTTTTTATTATTAATACAACAGCTACGTAGCATATTCTATGTTCTCCTCAGCTAAAATACTGACATGTTAAAAAATTAATCTGTAAATCTCATTCCTGTTAGAAATTGTTTTACTTATTAACAACTGGAAATTAAGGAAGTTAGATCTCCGGGCTCCACTCGATCTTAAAAATTCCTGTAAAAGACGTATAGATTGCTGCAATATTGGAGATCTTTGCAAAGGATGTGAACATTGCTGTGTTGCATATAAAATGCAAGGGATATGAATCTAAATGGAACTCGTTTTCATTTATGTTTAGTGTTTCTGCTTTTCCGAGGTTAGGAAATGGAGCGCAAAGAAACAGTAGATCACCAAGGAGGATTCACTAACGTTGGTTAATTTAGGGGTTTCCTTGGGATTACATCTTTTATTGAGCTGAATGTGTGAGGCAGTCCCACTTTTTTCCTTCTGCAATGTGATTGCTGCTTCATTCAATTTGAGTTATTCGTCAGGGACTAATTGCTCAACTTCAATGGAGGATTCTAAGGCATATCAGCAATTAAGTTGTATCAAATATTGAATACATAGAAAATCCCGTTGGCATAAGACGAATGAAAAACATTTGTTCTTGATCACCTTTTCGTAGTTTCAAATAGAGGTGAGAGGGAGGTGATGCTAAAAAGGCGGCCAAATTAATATTTTTGTAAGAGAATTATGTGTCATGTGCAACCGATTTTTGTTTCGTGTTCTTGTTAGATTCTTAGCTCTTTGTTTGTGGATTGATTGGTACACGTGCATTTTCAACCCAAAAGTTTTTATCTTATTAACTTGCATTATCCATGTACTCTTCTTTTTCTCCTCGATCGTTGTCTTTTATCACCTACTATATCTACTCTAGGATGAGCAGTAGTACCCATCTGAAAATTCATTGATTTGTCAGTGTTTGATTTATGAAGAGCGGATTTCTCATCCGACAATGTTTTTGGGCTACACGAGAAATAAAGGTATTAACTACTGTATCTTGACCGGTAGTATTTTAAGAAGTAGCACTTGCTCATGATTTGACTTAACAAAACAGTATCCAGTGATCTTGTATTAACCCTGCTGTCTCTTTTTTTTTTTTAAACACAATATTCGTCTCTATTCTATGTCGAGGACTTTGTGAATCTGTGGTAAAAGCCGACAGATTCGTTGCATCCAAATTTAATATGAGTAGTAATAATAAGAATGATTTCCTTTTCAAGCTTAATTTGTTAAAGTTGTATTTTTAAAGAAGAAAAAAAATAAGGTGTGACCATGGGGTGAACAGCAATATGATTTGACCATACAATGAATAATAACACAGTATAAACAGTAATATTATTTGAATAATATTATCCGTATGATTATAAATAGGAGTGTCTTTCTTAAATTTTGATCATCCCAAATTTGAGAAGTAAGAGAATGTAAAATAAGTATCTGGACTTCTAAAATAAAGAAAAATGATTTTAAGCATATAGTTATATTGAAGGAGCCTTCAGTTTCTTAATATAGGTATTACGAGTTTGTTTGGTTAAGAAATATTTTTTGGGATCAAATTTAGGGATTGGGTGAAAGAAAATTATTTTTAAGAATGTGGTTATAATTAATTTTTCACATAGTGAATATTTTTTTTATTGTCTTTTGACAACGGTTGTGATTTTTCTTCAAATTTAAAGTTTTACGATAAATCTTATATTGTGTGATTGATACATTCTCTATTTAATTTTTATTAATTTATTACTTGACAAGTCACTTAGAGTGATCATGGGAAGGAGCTCAATTTTCCAACAAAATTATAATAAGAATCTTTTTTCCATATGTATGTATTTTGGAGGAGGCTCGCCCACGAGTTCTTCTCTAAAATCCAAGTAGAGCGTGGGAAGTGTATATGCGTATTTGCCCATAGAATAGTCACAGAAACGACGCTAAATTGCTAAATTCTAAAATTTCATGTTTACATAATGAAGTTACTTATTGATTCGATTATTTGTAAAGGTCCTTGATTACGCTATGAAGTTTGAACATCAATCATCAACCAAGTAAGAGCTATATATTATAATCTTAAATTTGAGCTGCTTTTTTACTTGTTATGACTTTATTTCTAAATCATCTTATATATTTATTGAATAAAGACTGCTTGGCCATTTGTGGTGGGATGAAATTGTTAATATAGTAGTGACAAGAGCTCAATCTCACAATCAAGGTTAGCATCTGTTGATATTCATGTTTGTATTCACTCATGTCTCTTCATTTTAACATTTTTTCGCTAGATCAGTACTGACAATCCGTGAGAATGCAAATTGCAAGGGTTCCTGACTTCTATTGGCTTTTGGACTTGTCAAGGAGAGTGGATGAAATTAAATTAGATCTCGTTAAAACATTCTGTGACTGTTACTAGCATTTTGCTGACTTTGTCATTGAGAGAAATTATTGAGGTTTCCTACCTGCGTTGCCATTTATTTGTTCGAAATTAAATTTGATCTTTGTGATCTTGCTTCTGTCATGTTGTCACCTATTACTGCTTCTATGTTATTTAAAATGGCATTTTAAAATCTCAAATTAGTCATCAAGAATAGAATTACTACAGGATCTGGATTGTAATAGGCAAACTATAGAGTCGTAACATATGTGAAGATCTTGTTTTTCTTCTTGAAGAACAATTAGCAAGTAAAACCTTGTTTGATATGGTGTTTTAGAAACC